>CM062249.1:14077852-14753263 GCA_031216285.1 Syzygium syzygioides
CACGTCAACGGACTAAACGACGTCGTTTTTGGTTTTTAATGATGACTGGACCTCTCCGTCGAGCCATGTCAGCGCCACGTAGGATTTCCGGGAAGCTATGTCAGCATTGGCACTAAAGTGATTGTTTTTCAAAAAAGTTGACACCAAAGTGATCCTAAAAAAAGTTATGGTACTAAAGTGATCTTCGTACACAAATCATGGTACTAATAGTGTCCTTTTGCCAAAAGAAACCCAAAAAGAGAGTTAGTTAGAATTGAATAATTTGATAGAAAAATCATGGTTAGGCTAGGTTTAGTATACTTAGTGCTTTTACTTCGTGGCGTTTAATTTTTGTTTTCCTGCAATTTATTTATTGCTTTTGATTATAGGTTGTTAATTTCATTGGATGCGCACTTGCATAATCACCCATTTGCATGCTAGTGGCAAGGTTAAAATCAATCCAAGTCTGCATGCAAGATATTTTTGAAAATAAAAGATAAAATGTATTGAAAGGGCATTATAGTAATCATGCGTAATCAAGTGCCTAAATTTATATAATTTCTGGTTTGTAGAAATAAAGTATATTTCCATACTTTACTTGGGTTTCTAATCGACCCACCAAAAACTAACTAGTGGGGACTACAAAATGTAATTGATTTACATGTTCAAGATTGAACCTAAGTTGTGAATTGGCATAGGCTTGGGAGAGCCCGAGCTATGTGTAAGCTTAGTAATCCATTAACCAAATTTTAAGTGGTCCACCGAAGGGGTAGGCCACGACATGAGGAAGTGGTGGTTCATCTCTCTCTCTGGTGAGATAGATGTTGATTTACGGGAATTGAAGGTCTTTATTTTTGAAACACGAGCACAATGTCAAACGGACATATCCATTTCGATGACTTTAGTGAAATTAGATACAACCCACTACTCTCTTAGTCTTCAGATGGGACGTTTTGATAAATCTAAAGGTGGGCCAACTAGTGATTTTCACACCAAAGATTAGACTTCTTTTTCCTTTGTCATTGAGGAAAAATGTTTAAAGTAAGAAGAGATAGCTTATATATGGCATGCGGGCTGACCTAGCCCCGGTCAGGCCCATTACCCGCCGTGCCGATAATTAAGTAGGTCCCGCCTGGTCCTATGCATGGTAGGCCGCCGGTGATGGACTCAAAATTTTATGTTTGGGAGGAAAGAGGGGGAAATTGTCTAAAAAATCATAAACCTATTGCACTTTTTCCAATTCAGTCATAAACTTTTTAAGTTTACCGATTGAGTTCTAAACCTTTTCAGTTCTTACCAATTGAGTCCATCTAGCCAATTTTGGCCAGCTGGCGTTGGCTATCTAGGTTTAGAACTTTTTGAATAATTTTCCCGAGGAAAGTGAGGTGGGGGGTGAGTTTCACTTTTATAAGTTTAGCCGTAAAGTCATTTATATTCATGCAAAAGCATTTAATGAAATTTTATTCGGAGATCAAGTGTTAAATATCAACATACTCATAACGAAGAGATCGTTCAAAACAAAAAAAAAAAAAAAGGAATAGATGACATATCTAACTTGTGTACTTTTGGTGTCCTAATAGTGCCACATATGTGCCCGTTTTTCTTCATTTCAAACTCAACATCACCGATAGAACAATTGGAATGATTTCAATATTATGAGTAGGGCCTTCTGAAGCACGAATCCAATGGTACTTTGAGTGTTAAAATCATTCTTAAGAATAAGAGTCACATGTTTATAATTTTATTCGTTGAGATCTACACATTGAAAGCTGATTCATAACTTAACCAATTACTTTTTAATCATCAGGCAAACTTATTTTTTGAAGTAACGAGTCTAACCTAACGTTTGCAAATGAAGAATAATACTATATTTAAATATTTAAATTTATTTGTGTCAACGAGGATGATTGTATACACCTATTTTTTTACCTAGATTTTGACCAACTTTCGACTATAAGTCACCCTCGTCAAAATCTCGACCGAATGGTACAATTGGTTCTTGCTTTGCATGGGCTTTCCTACAACACCAAATTTGATCAAATTAGACTGTGGGATCGCTGAATATTGCAATTGTCCGATCCGAATGGGGTCTGAAATACACGATTTTAGCAAATCGGTTGATGACGTCACATGACTCTAGTTGCGAGCTTTCTAACACCTTGAAGAATCACTTCATTAAGAGTTTCTCGATATCATGGTTTTTATCTCGACCATCCAATTACACAACATACATGCGGACGGATTGAGGTCATATGAATACTTTATGAATAGTATTAGGTACCTATTAAGCAATCCACACTTTTAATAGTAGAAGAGAATATTTAAGATATAATCTGTTGGCTGAACCAAAATACGGTCGATCTATCTAGAAAAATATTTTTTACTGCATATGAGCGTGGTTCAGAGTAATAGAGATGCACATACAAACTTAGTGATGTGACAGAGAATTATTTATAGTCCATCTCAAAGGGTTTATGCAAAAACTAGTTGATGGGAGGGACTAGCATTAATATGTATTGTTGTTGGATATCTCATTTTCTTTTTTATGAATCCTTAAGTGAAATTGTAATTTGTTAAGGATACATACTTGTACATTGCCAAGACAAGTGGACACTTTGTCTTACCAGAAATGGGAAAATTACCGAAATAATCCTAATTGGCCGTATGACATGATAAGGTGGGTATCTCCAGTAATTTCTTATCGCACGCAACCAAGAAGAACACGTATGGCAGTGCCAATTTGTATCATTTACTTAAGAAGAAGACTAATCTCTCTTTACTTGCCTAAAGGTAGGAGTATGAACAATTGGCTCAATCCACCATCTGCCATTGACTGGTGGATGAGCTCTTCGCCCAGCAAAGATTCAAAAGGAAAGAGGAGGCTGAAAAATAAAGAGGCGAGAGTTCTTCTCTTTTTTGATAATTAAAGGGGCAGAGCCCGAAAATTACTTCGTATTTCTCCTAAGAAAACATGATCCAATATGATGAGAGTATTAATATCCATGATGAGATCACTATTCTAGTTTCTAGGATTAGTTATATCATTGCAGCTAGTTTTGGAGGATTTTTTTTGCATTTATGAAATCTAATGAAAACTTGATTTATAGTAGAAAAATAAGTATAGTACAAGCAGAGCTGAAATTAGCATGAATAATTAAATTAGCAAATCGTCGAAAATTTTATGACTCAATTAACACCATTAAAAGGTTTAAGATTAAATCGATAAATCATCAAAATGTTTAGAACTAAATTGATATAATTGAAGTCTTTAGAACTTAATTAGCCGTCGTATATTGAGTTTAAAATTTCTTGGATAATTTTTTCAAAAAACATAACTACGTAAATAATTAGGTGGGTGAGCTCCCCGGCCCACACAACCTAATGCCAAGCATTTTAAGTAGAGAGAGAAAGCTTTTTCTCACTTTTTAGGTAACCGTAAGTCCTCTTCTTTAACAGTGGTCCACAAATCACGCGCCTCCATGAGCCATCACGCTCACTTTTGGTCCTCGACAGTTGGCCTTTTCTCTATACCAATAATCTGGTCACCCTCGCGAGTGCCCGCCGGCATTCGACCCACCTTGTGACCTCCTAGCGAGCGCAAGAGTGAGGCATGGATGCTTTAACAGCCCCGTTGAAACCACGAACTCTTGTTTCCCATCAAAAGTTTAAGGTGGAAGAAGATACAACTATCGAGTATTTTATATTTCATTACTTCTTATATGGATTATTGAAAAATAATGAATTTCGATTGTCCCTTAGATCCTTGGTTTTGGTTGGGTTAACCTCAACAAGGAATGGGAGTTTGTGCTCCTATGAGGACCTCCATAGCCTGGTTACTTTCACTTCATGGATGTACATTTTATTTTGACGTGTCAAAGTCCACACACCTCACATCTCATAATTGCTTCAAATATGATGGGCTGAAATAGAAGAAACATATTTTGACACTTAACCCGTTAAGATTTTTCAACGAGTCTCTGGTCCACATTGCATAATGGGAAAGAAAAAAACAGAGAAAATGACACCTAGATAGGACAAAAATTGTCCAAAACAACAAAGCTACGACTCCATGCCCAAATGAAGTATACATAAAAGCCATAAACATATGCATTCGCTAAAAGTCCCTCAAGAAAACGCCAAGATAGCACTCCGTTTGCTGCTGACACCATAGATTATTCACTTGGACGCTTCTATGACCTCGTCCACAAAGGCCCTAAGGTTCTTGTCCGAAGACCCACCTTCCTTCACAGCCTCCCTCGCCAAATCCCTAAATTTCTGGGCATTCCTTCTCATCTCAGCCCCCTCCTTTCCGTCTCCCACCACCAACTCCAAGCACCTCCTTATCTCGCCGCTCTCCACTACGCCTTGCTCGTTGGGGGTCAGCTTCACCCCGGTCCTCCACACGTCTGTGACGAGCTTCGCGTTCGTTTGCTGATCGCCCCACTGCGGGAACGCCACCACAGGCACCCCGCAGACCATGCTCTCCGACGTTGAGTTCCACCCGCAGTGTGTCACAAAGCACCCTATCGAAGGGTGCGATAGAACCTCTACTTGCGAGCACCACGGCACTATCATCCCAATGTTTTCTAGTTCGTCTTTGAAGCTCAATATATCCTCCTCTCTCTCTTCTTTCCCGCTTTCTCGGATGACCCACAAGAACGGCCGGCCGGCCTCTACGAGCGCCCGTGCCATTTCCTCCTTCTGCGGCTTCGATAGCACAGCGATGCTCCCAAACGACACGTAGATCACCGACGCCTTTGGCTTCGTGTCCAGCCACTCGATGTAGCCACTCGAGCTCTTGAAGAGATCGCCTCCGAAGGAAGTGTCCGCTGGATCTTGCCCATCCAAAAATGCAGACGGGATGAGCGGCCCAATCCCAATCACCTCAAACTTATCGATAGCCCGTATGGCGTCCGGTTCCAGAGCATCGAAGGTGTTTGCCAGCACCCTTGGATTGGCCTCCTCAAGTAGTATCTCGAAATGGCGTTGCAAAAGCGGGAGGCTGAAGTTGTACTCATTCTTAGCATTGCAAAAGGAGGGTATGTCGCAGGCCATGAGAGGCGGCAACCCAGGTAATTGGATTGGCACCGAAGGATTGTCGCCCACGTTACGAATAAGATCGCCATAGCCATGGAAGTAATAATAGTAGAAGTCCAAAACAGTTCCCGGTTGAATCCAAACGAGCGTCGAAGGAATGCCATGAGAACGAGCTACACCGGCAACCCACGGAAGGATGGTGGTGTAGAACACACCCAAGAATTGCCGACCGTTCTCATGGTTTGAGGCGATGAGGTCGCTTAAAGTCTCCGATCCTCGTCGCTTGAGCTTGTCCATGTATACCTCGAGATCCTCCCCTTTGTCGACACCGCTGTCGTAGCCATCAGAGAAGCTGGCGAAGGATAGCCCCTCGGGCGGAGATTTCGACTCGGCCATGCGGTGGCAGGCACGAATGGCGGTGGCGAAGGTCACACGAGCGCCGACACGCAGGAGCCGCTTGGCGAATTGGAGGGAAGGGTTAATGTGGCCTTGACCGGGGAAGGTCACGAGGAGGAAGTGCGGAGGTGCCATGGACGAGGGTTGAAGAAACTCTTTGGAAATATTGATGATGCTGAGGGACAGCACTCGACAGAAGGTATGTGGTATGTGGATGTGGGAGGATTGACGAGGAGATTAAGGCGGAGACCGTCCATTATAAATAAGGAAGCGTATGAAATAAGGATTGATCAATGGCTACGATAATTTTAGTCTATATGGACCAATCTTTGTAATGACTCCTTCTCCCTCCTCCGTTGCACACACGCTATGGGGCCGCCAAGAATTTGTGGAGCACTTTTATTAGTACGGGCTTTGCCAACAATTTTACCAAACTGCGCCACCACCACCCCCCCCCCCCCCCCCCCCCCCCCCCCCCCTCCTCTCTCTGTCTCCCACTCCAATGGAGTTAGTTCTTTGCTAAGACCCTTCTTTACCCAACGAAAAACTAGAAAAAATGGTACTAAAAGTGCTAAATGTTTTGTATAGCGCTCATTTTAATATCCAAATATTTTGTCGGATCACTTTAGTCCCTTTAAAAAAAGCGATTACTTCAATGCTAATTCCGATTTGGATAATCAGAAATCCAACGTGAAAATATTTTATTAATTACCCCAATTAACGTGGCTCGTTGGCGTGCCTAGTCAACATATATACCCCTAAATGATGTCATCTACATGTTTTGCCCTAAATATAAACCTTAAATTAGACAATCAGTCATTTTCCCAAATTCAAAACCCTAATTTGGTTTTCCCCCAAAATTAACGGCTGAATCTTGTAATGGAGAGCCGGAGCAAGACAAACGGCTCAAATTCCTTTTACCTGTTGCGAGATTCCTCCTTTAGCACTAAGCTCCAATTTTTTCCCTCCAAGAATCGAGACCTAATTTTTCCCTTCAAGGACTGAGCCCTAATTTTTCCTCCAATCACCAAATCCTAGTTTTTTCTTGCGCCAATTGAGTGAGTGAGAGAGGATGACGATGGTCGAGAGAGTGATTGAGTGAGAGCGAGAGAGATGGCACATGAGTGAGCGAGCGATGACGCCTGGTTACTTCAAACCTTCAAGGACAATGAGAGGGAGAGAGAACAAAATGCAAGCGTTGAACGAACGACTGTCTATTTTAAGAGAAGGTTCGTGCAATGTTGTTTAGACAAGCCGGCCACCTCAAAAGTCTACGCTAGACTCGTTTTTAATATAAAATAGCCATGTCTAGTTAAACATTTCATTATAAAAATCACCTAATAATTTTTGTCGGAATTTGTTGTTGAAAGCGCTTAAGTGATCATTTTTTTTTATTTGGTGCTTAAGTGATTCGGTAAAAACTTTTTTCTATCATTACAATAAAAAAAAGCCACGTCAGCATATAAAGTAGAACCTTATGTTTCTCGTTTTATTAACATCAATGTCATCTAAAATAGAAAAAATAATTTAAAAAAAGCCATGTCAACATTTTATATTAGTCAATTTGGAGAGAGTTAACAAAATGACTTGATTGCATCAATTTGACAAGTTTTAAGATTTAATTACATTTTTTGAAAGTTTTATGACTTAATTGTAGTATAGTGACAAGTTTTATAACTTTCAGTACATTTATTTCAATATTATATTTACAATCGAACAAGTACAAAGTAGTACCTATGCATGAACCAAAAGACTCAACAATAGAGTAGCATACGCATGGCCATAAAAGGCTTGGGACATCACAAACAAGAACAAAGGGCGAAGGGCCCGATACCCATGCCAGAAAACCCAAGCCCAATCCACAAGCCTCTTTTCAGTGGATCCTACAAGTCTTTTCTGTTGCAACTGCTCATTGCCCGGACTGTGACTTCACCACAACAATAATAAAAGCAAGAACATTCTCACTTCAATCCTGCCATGAAAAGCCTAAGAATGTTGTCCGAAGATCCGCCTTCCTTAACTGCTCGCCTTGCCAAAGCTTTCCATTTTGAGGCATTCTCATGCATGTCTTGCTTGTGTGCCGCCCCCATAACCAAGTCCAAGCACCTCTTCATCTCTTCTCTCCCTACAACGCCTTCTCCGTCCGCCCTCGCCTTCACGCCGACCTTCCATATGTCCTGGACCAACTTGGCATTCGTCAGCTGATCCGACAATTGTGGGTACGCAATCATCGGCACTCCCGCTGTCAAACTCTCGAGGGTCGAGTTCCACCCATAGTGCGTCACGTGGCATCCTATTGACTTGTGGTTCAAGACCTCCACCTGCAGACACCACGGCACTATCAATCCGGAATCTCCATCGAGTTTTCCCCTTATCATCGTGTTGACTTCTTCCTGTTCACTGGCATCGGAAGGCCGGATCACCCACAAGAATGGCCGGCCGCTCTCACGAAGGCCTTGGAAAAGCTCCTCCATCTGATTTTTATTCAACATGACCATACTCCCGAAAGACACGTAAATCACCGAAGATGCAGGCTTTGAGTTGAGCCACTGCAGATAATCCGTCGAGCAGTCGTAGAGGTCGCAGCCGAAAGAATTATCTGACGGACGATCTTTATCATCCAAATAAGCCATCGGAATCATAGGCCCGATTGCGAATAGCTTCATGTTGTGCATGCCGGCTTTGATCAGATCTTCTTCCAGCGCATCGAACGTATTCAAAAGAACACAGGGGTCAGTTTCTTTTTCAAGGGTTAGGATGTGTTCTTGAAAGATAGGTACAATGGGGAAATTTGGATCGGTAGGTAAGAGAAATGAAGGCAAGTCCTCAGGTGCCAAAGGCGGTAAACGAGGCAATGAGATTGAAGTTGGAGGCTCATTTATACTGCTTTCATATAAACCATTCTGACTGTTGAAGTAGTGGTGATATTGTTGATACCAAAATAAGAATCGGTATAAGTACCGAATATGCTTTAATGCCGAATCTGGCTTGCAAAGGAAGTAAGTCATTTTCCAAAACTTGTTTGGACCAAATTCGGAAACATACTGAGGAGCAAGCGTGAGTAGCATCGTCTCCCGAATTCGGTAAATGAGGAAAACATGTGTATTTACCGAAATATGGAAAATTGTGATTCGGGATGATGGAGTATTAATACTTCAGGACAGTGGCTTTTTCCCGAAATTCGGGAAATTCACGCTTCGGGAATACATTGAAGAATCACGACTCACCCACGTACATCATGATAACAGGAAGTTATAAGCAAAAGTGGAGATAGTGGGCACGATCATATCGTGGGAGGTTACTTATCCAGATTTGAAATCCTCTTAATGGTTAAGATCAGGTTCTTGACGGACAACAAAACTGAGAAAACGTGGTCAGAAATAGCAGTTACTGGAAGCGCCAAAATATTCAAAGTTTGAAGTTTGAAAATATGAAAGTAACCGATGAGCAGTTACAAGATGGGGGAAATACAAATACCTAGAGGAAGCAAAGAGACAACAACAACAAGAAGACGGCAAAAACACTCACGCTTATTTGTACTTCAGTTTTCTACACATCTTTACAGCTTCCTGTAGTTCTAGATAACTTTACAGTCTTTTACAACTTTCGTAGGAGTATTGTAACGTAGCTTGAAACTCAGTTTGTATCAGATCCGTTTGCAATCTATCCAATTTCTATCCTCTTCCATATTCACCACGATTCTCTTAGAAATCAAGCCACAGAATTTACTTTAATAAAAACCGAAAACTGAAGTTTCGGTGAAGATTTTTCTCATTGTAAAACGAGCGAACATCTTTTTGGCACGCCCGGTGGGACCTGCGTGGTAAGATTTGGGGAAATGGTGAGAACTAGGCAATCTGAAGGGATACCGGTGAATAACATCAATAATCCAGTTGAAGGAGCACGTTCTGAGCATTCAGCGGCTAATCAAGTTGAGGAAAATGCCGATATTCCTCGGCAATTAACTGAAGAACAGGCCCACGCGTTGGCACCAGACAATACTTTGGTAGCCACGATGAAAAGGATGTTTGAGGAACAGCAGAACGACCTTACCAATCATATGGTGCGACATGTGACCGATGTGATAAAGCCCATGGTGATTAATGTTATAAATGAGGTAATATCACGTCCCAGTTCATCTTCTCAAATTCCACCCTTTTGTGCTAATCCTCAGGGGGCAGTACTGTTACCACCAGCTTCGTAATCTATTCATATGGGGTATAACTGCAATGGAGGATTAAATCCTCAACCTCCTATTAGAATTTTGCCAAGGCCAGAGAATCCTACCCCTACGAACCTTGTGAATGGTGTGAATGCTTATAATTTTCCTCAAAATGTCCCGAATGATGTTAATTCGATTAATCCCATGGTCACAAATGCACCACCGGTGATGAATGTACTTCCACCGAAAATACCTCCACCGGTAAATGTGCCTAATGTTGATCATATCAGGCCATTTGTACCTCAGCCGTATCCTCAAGTGATAGAAAACCCTCTTTATAGGCCACCACCACCCATTAATTTTAACATGGAGCAGCAAGGGATGAATCGACCTCAACAGTTCGATCCTAGGAGTCAAGATCCTTGGTTTGGTTAGCAAAATTTAAGGCCATGGAACCCAGATAGAGTTGCGGAAATGGTGATGCAACAATTGGGAACAGAGAGGGGAATGCCAAGACCAGTATATAGGAAACCACATCCCAATTGGGTTGACAATATACCATATCCGAGAGGTTTCAAGATGCCAAATTTTGCTGTATTTATAGGAGAAGAAGATCAGTCAACTGTAGAACATGTGGGTCGATTCTTAGCATAATGTGGAGAAACTGGAACTAATGAGTATTTAAGACTAAGGTTGTTCCCACTGTCTTTGTCAAAAACAGCATTCACTTGGTATACGAATTTGCCTGCGAATTCTATTCAGACATGGGCGGAGATGGAAAGGCAGTTTCATTCTCAATTTTACCGAACGGTGCCAGAGGTAACGGTAGCCGATTTGGCTAGGATGTACCAATATGGTACCGAAACGATGGATCAGTTTATTGCACGTTTCAAGAAATCCAGAAACCGATGTTTAACATCACTTACCGAAAAGGAGTTCACGGCTTTGGCTTTTAATGGCTTAAGGTTCAACCTTAAAGAAAGGTTTGAAGGGCAAGCATTTGACGATCTCTTTCAGTTGAACGCTCGGGTTTCCAAGTATAAACATTTGTTGAAGGAGAAAGATAAGAAGCCGAATAAGGATAATCGGCATATAGTGGCATTTGCTGAAAATACCGAACAAGGTGATGTTGCCGAAGAGGAAAATGAGATAGCTGTAGCAACTATGGTACTTGAAAAACCATATGTATGCCCAGCACTCAAACCGGCCAAGGTAAGAGATGTATCCAAGCTCAAGGTTAAGGAGACAAATAACTATTCTTTCGACATCTACAAATTGGATGAAATATTTGATTTATTGTTGAAAGATGGAGTGATCAAATTATCTGAAGGACAAGTAATCCCGTCAAAAGAAGAAATAGTAGGCAAGAGATATTGCAAATGGCATCATTCTACAACTCATGATACGGTGAATTGTATTGTGTTTAGAAAGACAATCCAAGAAGCAATTCGTCAAGGCAAAATTAAATTTGCCGAAGAAAAAGGCAAGGCTCTAATGGAAGTAGATTCATATCTTTTCCCGAAGATGATCAACATGGTCAATATACGAGAAGCGACAGAAGATAATAACAAACAACTTTGCACTCGTTGCCACCAGGAGTTAATTCGGCAGGATCGGGAGTTGAATCGGGAGTTTCCCAGGTTCCAATTCATGAGGGGAACAAGAGGACGGCAAAAAACACTCAAGCTTATTTGTACTTCAGTTTTCTACACATCTTTACAGCTTTATGTAGTTCTAGATAACTTTACAGTCTTTTACAACTTTCGTAGGAGTATTATAACGCAGGTTGAAACTCAGTTTGTATCAAATCTGTTTGCAATCTACCCGATTTCTATCCTCTTCCATATTCACCACGATTCTTCTAGAAATCAAGCCACAGAACCTACTTTAATAAAAACCAAAAACAGAAGTTTCGGTGAAAGATTTTCCTCGTTGTAAAACGAGCGAACATCTTTTTGGCACGCCTAGTGGGACCTGCGTGGTAAGATTTGGGGAAATGGTGAGAACTAGGCAATCTGAAGAGATACTGGTGAATAACATCAATAATCCAGTTGAAGGAGCACGTTCTGAGTATTCAGCGGCTAATCAAGTTGAGGAAAATGCCGATATTCCTCGGCAATTAACTGAAGAACAGGCCCACGCGTTGGCACCAGACAATACCTTGGTAGACACGATGAAAATGATGTTTGAGGAACAGCAGAACGACCTTACCAATCATATGGTGCGACATGTGACCGATGTGATAAAGCCCATGGTGATTAATGTTATAAATGAGGTAATATCACGTCCCAGTTCATCTTCTCAAATTCCACCCTTTTGTGCTCATCCTCAGGGGGCAGTACTGTTACCACCAGCTTCGGGATCTATTCATATGGGGTATAACTGCAATGGAGGATTAAATCCTCAACCTCCTATTAGAATTTTGCCAAGGCCAGAGAATCTCACCCCTACGAACCTTGTGAATGGTGTGAGTGCTTACAATTTTCCTCAAAATGTCCCGAATGATGTTAATGCGGTTAATCCCATGGTCACAAATGCACCACCAGTGATGAATGTACTTCCACCGAATATACCTCCACCAGTAAATGTGCCTAATGCTGATCATATCAGGCTATTTGTACCTCAGTCGTATCCTCAAGTGATAGAAAACCCTCTTTATAGGCCGCCACCACCCATTAATTTTAACATGGAGCAGCAAGGGATGAATCGACCTCAACAGTTCGATCCTAGGGGTCAAGATCCTTGGTTTGGTCAGCAAAATTTAAGGCTATGGAACCCAGATAGAGTTGCGGAAATGGTAATGCAACAATTGGGAACAGAGAGAGGAATGCCAAGACCAGTGTATAGAAAACCACATCCCGATTGGGTTGACAATATACCATATCCGAGAGGTTTCAAGATGCCAGATTTTGCTGTATTTACAGGAGAAGAAGATCAGTCAATTGTGGAATATGTGGGTCGATTCTTAGCACAATGTGGAGAAGCTGGAACTAATGAATATTTAAGATTAAGGTTGTTCCCACTATCTTTGTCAAAAACAGCATTCACTTGGTATACGAATTTGCCTGCGAATTCTATTCAGACATGGGCGGAGATGGAAAGGCAGTTTCATTCTCAATTTTACCGAACGGTGCCAGAGGTAACGGTAGCCAATTTAGCTAGGATGTACCAATATGGTACCGAAACGATGGATCAGTTTATTGCACGTTTCAAGAAATCCAGAAACCGATATTTAACATCACTTACCGAAAAGGAGTTCACGGATTTGGCTTTTAATGGCTTAAGGTTCAACCTTAAAAAAAAGGTTTGAAGGGCAAGCAATTGATGATCTCTTTCAGTTGAACGCTCGGGTTTCCAAGTATGACCATTTGTTGAAGGAGAAAGATAATAAGCCGAATAAGGATAATCGGCATATAGTGGCATTTTCTGAAAATACCGAACAAGGTGATGTTACCGAAGAGGAAAATGAGATAGCTGTAGCAACTATGGTACTTGAAAAATCATATGTATGCCCAGCACTCAAATCGGCCAAGGTAAGAGATGTATCCAAGCTCAAGGCTAAGGAGACAAATAACTATTCCTTCGACATCTACAAATTAGATGAAATATTTGATTTATTGTTGAAAGATGGAGTGATCAAATTATCTGAAGGACAAGTAATCCCGTCAAAAGAAGAAATAGTAGGCAAGAGATATTGCAAATGACATCATTCTACAACTCATGACACGGTGAATTGCATTGTGTTTAGAAAGACAATCCAAGAAGCAATTCGTAGGCAAAATGAAATTTGCCGAAGAAAAGGGCAAGGCTCTAATGGAAGTAGATTCAGATCCTTTCCCGAAGATGATCAACATGGTCATTATACGAAATGCGACAGAAGATAATAAAAAACAACTTTGCACTCGTTGCCACCGGGAGTTAATTCGGCAGGATCGGGAATTGAATCGGGAGTTTCCCAGGTTCTAATTCATGAGGGGAACAAGAGGAAGATACAGATCGGGATCATTTGTTCGCAGGATAAATGAACCACGAGTAAAATTTGAGATTGTAGCTGCTGAAAGCTCTTCAGTACGAGCAAGAGAAGAGAAAATTTACCCAAGACAAACAGCACAGGTGTTTGAAAGAAAGGATGTTAGTCACAGGCATGTGGGGAACGAAAACCATCCTGGTTCATCTCAATTAGCCCTCCAAATTTGGGAGTTAACTATACAAGTCCATGAAGAGAACGAAACATTACCAAAGCCTGCAGAGAAAAAGAGTCTATGGCAGCGGTATAAAAAAGGTGACCCCAAAGTCGGATTGCTTGGAGAACCGAGTGGAAAGTTTGATTATGTGGTCTATTATGGAAATACAAGTGATTATCCGTCTTCATCATTGTCAGTTGAGCCAACCGGTTGGGGAGATGAATTTGATGATCCACCACCATTAAAATCTCAGGAAGTCCACAGAAGAAAAACGGTTAAGGTGCCATATAATCCTCCCGAAGGGAAATGGTCAACAGTTAAATCACCAGGACAGGCGTCTTATAGAACTATTAAGAGGCGTTTCCAGCGAATAAGAAATAGGTAAAGGAACTTTGAGAATAGCCAAATTAAAGGAATGGCAAGGCAAGATTCACCTTTCACATCTGTTAGCAGGAAAGGCAATTGGGTATGGAGAAGAAATCCTGATGAAAAAAGTCAGAATAAACCAGGACTAGGTGATTCGGGAAGTAATTCTCAAATCGAAACAAAAAAAGGGAAAGGAGTTGCTCAAGGTTCACAAACAATTAATTTTGGGCAGATTACCGTAGCTTTCAATCCAAAGCAGCAAGGAAAGGTGAAACGAAAAGACTTGGATCCTAAATTGTCACAAAAGAACGGCAGAAGTTACCGAAGTGGCTATTCTAAAATGTCGAAGGAATATGGCTCTCCGGTACGGATAAACATGGTCCATGCTAGACTTCCAGCAAAGTATGGAACTAATTTGATAGTGGAGGAAGATATCGAACATATTTCAGAAAAAGAGACAGCCATGGCAGAATTTTAGTTTCCTGATAAAGAAGCCATTAAGTTTGATAAGGTACATTCTGAAGGAACAAAACATTTAAGATCCTTGATTGTTTTAGGAAGGGTCAATGGTAGGCCTATCGGTAAAATTTTTATGGATGCTGGAGCTACTTTGAACCTCATATCTTATAAATATTTCAAGAAATTAGGGAAAGATGATAATGACATCATCCCATCTAATGTTCAGTTATCTGATTTTCTTGGGAAGGTTACCGAAGTCAAAGGGGCAATAGTTCTTGATTTGACCATGGGATCCAAGTCAGCTGAAATGACTTTCTTTGTAGTAGAATCTGATGGTTCATATAATCTGTTGCTTGGAAGAGATTGGATACACTCTAATCAGTGTGTACCTTCAACTTTGCATCAAGTCTTGGCATTCTTGAATGGTGATAAAGTAGAATATGTTGAGGCAGATTTGGGATATGCTTCAATTGGATGGACTGATATTTGCTGAAAATATCGAAATTGTGCACATAAAGGTTATGTTGTTGAAGCGCCAGGAACGGACCTACAGTCTCTTGCTTATTGCCGCTTCGGGGATGTGAAAGCTGAATGGATCCCTAAGTCAAGCTTGGCATTGGAAGAACTACATAGTCTATATGGAAAGCGAGTCAGTATTACAAGAAGTTTGTGAGAAGTACTTTACACATTTGGCGGAAGTAGCGCATCAAAAGGTTGAAGCTTCAGACTGTATAGATGAATGGGAAGACCCATTAGTCAACGAAAACAGGGCAATGGAAGCTCAAGATCCATTGTTAGAAGTCGATATAGGGGAGCCTGGTTGTTTCCGCCCGATATATGTAAGTGCTTTTTTACAAGGGGGCATGAAGGACAAGTTGATTAACTTGATCAAAGAATATAAAGATTGTTTTGCATGGGATTATCATGAAATGCCTGGTTTATCAAGAGATATTGTAGAACATCGTCTACCAATTAAAAAGGGATTTCATCCACATAAGCAGCTAGCAAGAAGATTTGCTCCTGATGTGGTTGACAAAGTAAAAGAGGAAATAGAAAGGCTGTTGAAGGCAAAATTCATTGAAACGGCCAGGTACGTAGAGTGGATTTCAAATATTGTCCCTGTGAAAAAGAAGAATGGGAAGCTGAGAGTATGTGTTGATTTTCGGGATCTAAATAATGCTACTCCAAAAGATGAATATCAAATGCCCATGGCAGATATGTTAGTAGATTCGACGTCGGGAAATGAGATGCTATCCCTGATGGATGGTCATTCAGGTTATAACCAGATTTTTATTGTTAAAGAAGACGTTCCAAAGACAACATTTAGATGTCCTGGTGCGATTGGAACTTTTCAATGGATAGTTATGCCTTTCGGATTGAAGAATGCAGGAGCTACATACCAACGAGCAAAGAATTTTATTTTTCATGATATGATCGGTAAATTCTTAGAAGTTTACATTGATGATGTGATGGTTAAGTCAGCCCTAGAGGATCATCTGAATTATCTTGAACAGGCATTTATCAGGATGAAGAAATACAAATTGAAGATGAATCCAACCAAATGTGCCTTTGTAGTACGAGCAGGAAATTTCTTGGGATTCTTGGTCAATCAGAGGGGGATCGAAATTGACAAGAATAAAGCGAAGGCTATCATGGAACTTCCTCATCCTAAGTCCAAGAGACAACTACAAATGGTGATTGGGAAAATAAATTTCCTTAGAAGATTCATTGCCAATTTGTCCGTCAAGACGGAGCCTATGACGCAACTTTTGCATCTTAAGAATCAGAACGAATTTGTATCTTGGTCCTGCTGGACCTCTCTTAACCTTGTCTGGACTTCTATTTGTCCTAATATGGTCAGGAGTAGGTTTGAGCTTAGGTTGTACTTGGTGTTATGAAAAGTTATACAATTTTACCTTACCAAAAAAAAAACGAATTTGTATGGGGAGAAAAACAACAAAAGGCATTTGATTTGATCAAAACTTATCTAATGAATCCTCCTGTATTAGTGCCGCCAAAAGCAGGCAAACTACTGAAATTGTACTTATCGGCTACCGATATGACTATCGGGAGTATGTTGGCACAAGAAAATGAAAGTGGAAAAGAACAAGCAGTATATTATTTGAGTAGAATGCTAACTGATGTCGAAAAAAGATATACCGTAATTGAAAAATTATGTCTGTCTTTATACTTTGCTTGTATGAAGCTAAGACATTATTTATTGCCAACTAAAGTACATGTAATCGGCAAGACTGATATAATAAAATACATGTTATCCTGGCCTGTGATAAAAGGGCGTATAGCCAAGTGGGCATTTATATTGTCCGAATTTGATTTGACATATGTGCCGATTAAGGCAGTAAAGGGTCAAGCCATTGCCCATTTTCTTACCGAATATCCATGTCTGCAAATGGAAGAAGATGAGCAGAATTTCAGTCAAGTGTGACCATGGACTATGTATTTTGATGGTTCGCGTGTTAGGAGCATGGCTGGAGCAGGATTGATAATAATTTCTCCCGATGAAAAACTTACAAGGTGCGTGTGTAAGTTAGACTTTGAATGTTCAAATAATCAAGCTGAATATGAAGCATTGATTATTGGTTTGGGGATATTGATTGACCTAAAAGTGCAATTTGTCAAAGTGTTTGGTGATTCACAATTAGTAGTGAAACAGTTAAAGGGAGAATATCAATGCTCACATGAAAATTTGATTGGCTATTACTATTTGGCCAAAAGGAAGTTGAACAATTCAGGGAGTATGATATAGTTCATGTAGGAAGGAATATGATTTTCGAGGCTAACAAGTTGGCTCAAGTAGCTTCTGGATACCGAATATCAAAAGAAGTGGCAAACATTGTGACTACTGTAACACTATCGGTACCTTCTATTGAAAATAGAAAGATACCGATAGCAGTTAGCAAAGTGGTTCAAGAAGAGGATTGGAGACAAACTATCATTGAATATTTGAAGAATCCATATTCGAGAGATCGAAAGCTAAGGATGCAAGCCCAGAAATATATTATATTAGGAGAAGAATTATACCGAAAATCCTCAGATGGAGTACTTTTACGTTGTCTTGATGAAGATAATGCAAAATTAGTGATGGCAGAAGCGCATGAAGGAATATGTGGAGCTCATCAAGCATGAATCAAGATGAGATGGCTATTAAAAAGATATGGATACTTTTGGCCAACCATGATGCAGGATTGTATCAACTATGCTAAAGCGTGTCTCTCGTGTCAAAAGCATGGACTGTTGAAACATGCACCTGCTATGGAGCTCCATTCTATCGTAAAGCCATGGCCATTTAGAGGATGGGCAATGGACATAATAGGTAAGATTTATCCACCTTCATCTCATAAGCATAGTTATATTTTGTTGGCTACGGATTACTTCACAAAGTGGGTAGAAGCCATTTCATACAAGAATATTACACAGAGTACTGTGATTAAGTTTATTGAAGAAAACATAATTCATCGGTTTGGTTTGCCCTAGTCGATTACTGCGGACCAAGGAACAGTGTTCCCTGGAAGTAAAGTAATAGAATTTGCACGATCAAGAGGAATTAAAATGGTCTACTTGACACCATATTATCCCCAGGCAAATGGACAAGCTGAAGCAACTAATAAGGTTGTTATTGGACTGATCAAGAAACACTTAGAAGAAAATCTAAGAGAATAAGATGTTTTATTATCAATGGTATTGTGGACGTACCGAACATCACGAAGATCGAGCACAGGTGTCAGTCCTTATATGCTTACATATGGACAGGAAGCTGTTTTACCGATGGAAATCACAGTACAATCTTTAAGAGTTCAATTGCAGAGCGAGATGTTGTCTGAAGATTATAGAGATTGGATGCACATAAATTTGGATGAGTTAGATGAGGTTCGTGCAGCTTTTTTGGATCAGTTGATTGCACAAAAAAGAAGAGTGGCCAGGACTTTTAACAAAAAGGTTAAGGTCAAATAGTTTCTTGTGGGGGATCTAGTGTGGAAAGCAATTTTGCCATTTAACCTCCAAAGTAAGGAATTCGGTAAATGGTCGTCGAATTGGGAAGGACCATACTTAGTTACCGAAGTGCTTAGTGGGAATGCATACCGATTGATGGACATCAAAGGAAAAGAACTGTCACGTTCTATAAATGAGAAATTTTTGAAGAAATATCATCTATCAATTTGGGAAACACCAGAAAGTTAATTTATTCAATCGAAATGAAAGTACATCCCAGTCTTGGTAACAAAGACCTGCAAGTCATTAACAAGTTTGAGATTTTGAGCTACATAATGAGAATGCAGAGCAAGATCCTGACGGAGTTTAGATTGTTGTCCCTCAAGATACTCTAAATGACGAGAATGGAAGCGGATAATTTCGAATTCCTCCCAAGCTTCTTGAAGCAGTTGCCTGTATTTATTTGAAGTAGCTTCAACCATAGACTTGACACGAGAAATTTCATCTTGGAGTATCCTCCGCTCTACACGATGATGATTGGAAAAGAAATTGAGAAGTCGACGTGTCATCTCAACGTCATCTCTAGCTTGAGCACAGAAGTCCTGAATTTGAGCATATTTCTCTTTGGAATTTTGTAATCGGGAAGACTCTTCCTCAAGTTGAAGATGAAGGGTGTCAGCTTCCACAATGGTAGGTTCTAACTTCCAAATTTCCCTTACATTGTGCTCAAATTCATCAAAGCTAGCAGGGAATAAAGAGCATAACTCCCAAACCAGATCTAAGAAGGTAGAATCTGCAGACAGAAATACTTTGGATCTAAAGAAGTTGGCCAGATCGGTAACTTCTACCTTATACTTGCTTTTCAGTAATAAGGCATGATGCCCTTGAGATAGTAGTTCATGCAGATGTCTCCATAAGGATCGATCACCTGGATAATGGAATAAACAGGTTGTCCATGTTTAGGAGTTGTCAAAATCCAAATCTGGTAAGGTTCAGTGGGAAAATTACCTTCATAGGAACTGTGACGTCTTTGCGATTGGGACCAAAGAAGCAATCGAGATGAGGAACCATGTGAAGACATCATGAACAGCGATTGTGAGTTTGTAGGGAATCTGTGGTAAGTTTAAGCAGTTATAAAGGGAACAAATCGTGGAGGATGATGTGTCAGGATTTCCTCGGAGAGACAGTGGAACGGTTATCTTTGCGTTGATTCAAATATCCAAAAGGATCAGATAGAGATAAGGAGCGACATTTGGTTAGAATGTTTGAGTTATCAATCGCTAAAATATACAACATCGGGAATTTGCTTTATCGGGATATTCTATATTTGAATATACAGCATCGGGATATTGCTCTATCGGGATATTCTACAATTAAACAAATGCAAGGAAAAACAAGAACAGAACTCAACAAATGGCTTCATTATCTTATTCCTAATGGGCCAATAGAGTCTTAGCTTCAGTTACAAAGTCTCTTAGTCTAATCTCTAGACTATAATTTTCATTTATGATCTCTGCCCTTCTCTTCTCATGAACCCTAACTAACCCAACAGTGTTATCAAACTCTTTCTCCAATTCCCTACATCTCTGCATCTTACGTCTAAGTGTGCGAGAAAGGTTTGAAACTGCAAACTTTTGATCTACAATTTGGGCATCCACCATCCTCAATTTTGCTTCAAGTTCTGCTTTTCTGGCTTCCAATCTCTGAAGTTTGCTTGCCTCAACCTTAAAATGATTATAGAAGAGACGAGCATCTTCACGCTTGTGGGATAATTCATCTTGAATTGCCAGTCCTCGCTTTTCTCCAAAGAGAAGATAGGGAAGATGATCAAGGTTGACTCTAATTTTAGTCATGGCATCAACAAAGTCAATAGCAAAGAGATCCACCTTGTCTTGAAAAGCATCAGACAAGACAAACGATTGATGACCAGAGCATATCTCCTGGAAAAGATTCCTCGCTTGACGTTCTTTGTTAGAGTCAATGATCAATTTCCCATAGCCAGGCTCTAATAAGTTTAAGAGCTGTTCCCATTTAGCTTTAGCCACTTCTCTTAGAATTTCGGCAAACACTGACAAAGTGGAAGGCCCTGGGGAATCAGCAGTCATTGAAGAACTGGCATGAGTACCTGCCAATATTCTTTCCAACTCCTCTTGTTCTGCTAAGGAGAAAATTTCCATTTGAGCAGATGGATTGGGCACAACAGAGGATGTTGAAGGAGGTAAAGCAGTGGTGGTTTGAGAAGTTGGTGGCACTTGTACATTCAAAGGTTCCTGGATCATCGCTTCCTCAGGTGTTGGAATTTCTTGAGGTACAGAAGCAGGTATATCAGAAGCTGCAGCTGTAACATATGTGTATCAGATAATTGAATAGAAAATTTCAAGTCAAATACAAGGCAATAATATTTACCAGTAAGAGCTAGAGGGAGATTTTCTTCAAGTTCGATAACATTGGTTAGGGTATCCTGCGTTGGTACCTCCTCTTGGGAATCTGAAATAGGAGGTTGATCTTAAACCAACTCAGTAGTAACTTCTATCAAAGAAACAGGAGTTACTGGCGAAAGATCTGGGGTTGATATGATAAGAGCCTTATCGGGAGAAGGAAAAGGGACAAGAGAAGCAACACTGGATGGATCAGTCTTGGGATTATCTGGATTAATCAGAAGATATACAGGTTAGTGTTAACATACACATTGCTAGTCTCCATATATATACAAAAAAAGGGGGGAAGAGCTAAAAGAAGTACCTCTCGGTGTGCGCGATTTCATCATAGCTCGAAGAGTGAGCTCTGAAGGTTGATCAGATGTTGGAGAACCCTCTGGGGATTCTGAGGAACGGATAAACACTTTTCTGACGCTTCGTTTTGCTGGTGTTGTTTTTGGAGCGATAGAGTCTGAAGTTCTTCTTTTCTTTCTCACTGCAAGAATATGGTGTTAAATGGAAGGTTGAAATGAGATCAAACAAAAT
This sequence comes from Syzygium syzygioides, assembly GCA_031216285.1. NCBI lineage: Eukaryota > Viridiplantae > Streptophyta > Magnoliopsida > Myrtales > Myrtaceae > Syzygium > Syzygium syzygioides. Next base: position 14,099,350 of record CM062249.1, read on the forward strand.
ATATATATCGAAAGTTAGAATCAAATTACCTTTGGAGGGTTCTATTACTTAGTGGGAGTCGTATCCATAGCCTCAATTGCTTTCGATGCTGCCAAAGGAGCAACTTCTTTTATTTTTGAAAGAATTAGGTTCAGGGGATCTGAAAACACAGCCTCTTGGTATTCCCTCCACCAAAGGTCAAAATCGGGTGAAGAATAATTGGAGTGGCCAGTGAAGTCGGTAACAAGGAATAATCGATAGATATCCCGTATTAACGTGGTTAGCTCATTGAAAGGCTTATCATCTTTCAGTTTGCAGGTTAGCTTATCAAAAGAAGCAAAAGAGAAAGTGTAAAAGGCAGGAACAGGAACTCCTTGAACTAACCCAAGTTGCCTAGCATAATATTGAGGAGAATAGATTTCAAAGCCAGCAGCAAATCTGCCTTTTGTTGAAAATCTCACAGGGAGATCAACAGAAGTCAAAACAGATTCCCAAAAGTCACTTTTATTCTTCCGAAAGGCAGAGAGGTAAGATTTGAATTGAGGGGGTGCAGAAAGGAGAGAAAGAATGTGAATCCTCCTTGATGGAATAAATTTGAGAAATAAAGTACCGAAAATAAGAGGATGGTGCTCTAGGAGCAGAGATCAGTTTTCTACTCAAGGCTTGGCAGACTAGTTGGTTAGGAATAGAAACCGAAAGAGGCTGGATAACTTGATCCTCAGAGAACCAAGTAGGAAAGTAAAAGGCTGCCCATGCTTGAAGAAGCCAAAGGGGACCACAAAAAACGCCACTAACTTCATCTGAAGCAGTGGAGGAAGAAGCATGGGCTAAACCCCGATAGAGCAAAGCCAACATGGTCTTGCCTAAAGAAAGTTGGGTCCCTGAAGCTAAAGCAGAAGCAACAGCAATAAATTCATTGGAGACCCTAACTATGGGGTGGCAAAAAAGGAATTTACAAAGCCAGTATAAAAGAAAAGCAGCATGCTCTTCATCGGTAATTGCCCTTTCCTTCTTAAAATAGTTTTTCATGAATGTCCCATAAGCCATTTCAGAATCAGACAATTTGCTAAGCGGTGAACGAGAATCTAGAGGCAAGGTATATGGGTCTGTACCCAACGGAGAAAGCCCAGTAAGGCAATGCACATCAAGCAAAGTTACTGACATGGGAAAAAATGGGAAAAAGAAACAGTTGGTCGAAGATGACCAAAAACAGGATAATGCGCCAATTAGTTCCCGATTAATGGGATGATCGAAACAACTAAGACGCAAAGCATCATGGATGGAGAGGGTATTCCAAAGAGAACCCTTAGAAGGAAGAAGACGAAGATACCATTGGTAGAACTCAGAATCAAATTCAGAGAAAGCCCTAAGGCGATAAGGACGAGAATACCACTGGTACGCCAAAATAGATGATTCATGGATGGGAAGTACCTCAACTTGATGACGAGGGAAGTGGTTTGACAAGCATTCTGGAACGAAAAAGCGATTGTAAGTAGCAGGGCCGAGGATATACGAATCTTCAAATGCATTCTGTACAAAGAACAGATGAGATTCTTCTTTGAAGTCATTAGAATTCCGGAATAGATGATATCGGTCAAGAGCATTTGAGGCGGAAAAGGGGAGAATTTGGTCCTTAGAGGCTTTGGAAGCCATGAATTTTAGGAATGAATTTTAGGAGAGTGTTAGAAAAGATTGCAGAGAGTCGAAAAGATGAAGATGCAGAAGAACGAAAAAGGAGCGATTTTTATCAAGAGTGTTTTAGAGGCGAAAGGATAGGCGCGCGAAGCAAGGTGACGAAGCGACGTCAAGAACAGGTACTATTCCTCTGACATTTAAAAGAATTAAAAGTTCTTTTAATCCTTTTCAAATGGGACATATGTTGATACCAAAATAAAAATCGGTATAATTACCGAATATGCTTTAATGCCGAATCTGACTTGCAAAGGAAGTCAGTCATTTTTCAAAACTCGTCTGGACCAAATTCGAAAACATACTGAGGTGCAAGCGTGAGTGGCATCATCTCCCGAATTCGGTAAATGAGGAAAACATGTGTATTTACCGAAATATGGAAAATTGTGATTCGGGATGATGGAGTATTAATACTTCAAGACAGTGGCTTTTTCCCGAAATTCGGGAAATTCACGCTTCGGGAATACATTGAAGAATCACGACTCACCCACGTACATCATGATAACAGGAAGTTATGAGCAAAAGTGGAGATAATGGACACGATCATATCGTGGGAGGTTACTTATCCAGATTTGAAATCCTCTTAACGGTTAAGATTAGGTTCTTGGCGGACAACAAAACTGAGAAAACGTGGTCAGAAATAGCAGTTACTGCAGGCGCCAAAATATTCAAAGTTTGAAGTTTGAAAATATGAAAGTAACCGATGAGCAGTTACAAGATGGGGGAAATACAAATACCTAGAGGAAGCAAAGAGACGACAACAACAAGAAGACGGCAAAAACACTCACGCTTATCTGTACTTTAGTTTTCTACACATCTTTACAGCTTCCTGTAGTTCTAGATAACTTTATAGTCTTTTACAGCTTTCGTAGGAGTATTGTAACGTAGCTTGAAACTTAGTTTGTATCAGATCCGTTTGCAATCTACCCAATTTCTATCCTCTTCCATATTCACCACGATTCTCCTAGAAATCAAGCCACAGAACCTACTTTAATAAAAATCGAAAACCGAAGTTTCGGTGAAAGATTTTTCTCGTTGTAAAACGAGCGAACAGATATATAGCAAACACGGCAACCGATTGAATAGAAAGAAAAGCGGAAGGCACGCCGAGATCTCGAGCCACATCGGCCGCCCACGGGAGGAGGACGGTGTAGATCAAGAAAGTGACCGGTCCATCCTTCTCAGATAAGCTAACGATCAATTCTCTTAAGTTTCGGGAACCTACCTGCCTTATTTCACGCATCCTATCTTCGTAGGAGGACGATTCGCCGGCATCATCATCGTAAACGGAGAAGGAGGTGTGCGATAAGCCTTCCATTGAAATGGGGGTCTTGATGGTCCTTAAGTTTCGGCCGTCGACCACGGTGGCGTAGGTAATGCGTGCGCCGGCCCATACCAGGCGCTTGGGGAGTTGTATGGTAGGATTAAGGTGACCCTGACCACGGAAGGAGACGATGAGGAAGTGTTGGTTGTTCATCTCTCTCTCTTTCTCTCTGGTGCGATGGATGATTTATGATGATGTCAAACGGACTTTATCGATTTCGATGACTTTAGTGGAATTAGATTGAACCCATTACTCTCCCGGTCTTCATGATGGGACGTTTTAACAAATCTAAACGTGGGCCAACTATTGACTTTCACTTGGAAGATTGGACTTCTTTTTCTTTTGTCATTGAGCAAAAGTGTTCAAAATTAAGAAGAGGTAGCTTATCTTGGCACCCGGCATTACCCGCCTGCTGTGCCGATAATTAAGTAGGTCCCGCCCTGGTCCTATCCATCGTAGGCCGCCGGCGATGGACTTGTGATTTCATGTTTGGGAGGAGAGTGAGGTGGGAGTTGAGTTTCGCTTTTACAGGTTTAGCTGTAACTTCTTTATCGTCACAAGAAAGTATTTAATGAAATTATATTCAACTTGTGAATACCAAACGTTAAATATCAATATACTCGTAACGAGGAGATTGCTTGAAACATAAAAAAAAAAGTCAACATGTCTAATTTGTGTACTTTTGGCATCCTAATATTGCCATATATGTGCTCGTTTTTCAATAGTAAGAGTAGGGGCTTGTGAAGCACGAATCCAATGGTACTTTTGAGTGTTAAAAATCATTTTTGAGAATAAGACTCGTGAATTTATAATTTTATGCATTGGAATCTACACATATACATTGATAACCAATTCAAAAGTTAACTAATTTTTTACCCAAAAAAAGAGTTAACTAATTAATTTTTAATCATCAGGCAAGGTCATTTTTTGAAGTAATGAGTCTAAACATCTAACAACGAAGATAATAATTTATAAAAATATCTACACTAATTTTTGTTGATGGGGATAATTGTAGAAACTTAATTTTTGAAATAATTTTTCATTAGAAGTCATCACTATCAAAATCTAAATCCGAAGGTATTATTGATTTGTGCTCTATTATTTCCTAATTGTAACTTTTAACTGTGATTGGCCAATTTCGAAGGGTTTAAAAATCACGATTTTTACAAATCTAATGATGATGTCATGTAAGTCTAGTTGTGAACTGTACATTATCTCAAGAGTTACTTTAATCAAAGTTTTCTCGAGGGAAATATTGTGATTTTTTTATCTCGATTGTTCATTTGGGCCGATTCACAATAATGCATATTTCCAACATTTTTTTTATTTCAGACTGCATTTTTAGAGAACTTGGGTCGTGAGCTTTCTTTGGGCACGAAAGTTGGGGCAATCAAACGGGTAAGAGAGAAACCGGTGGACAAAATTAAGTCAAAAGTCAAAAAATAAAAATGCATACTTGAAATTCAAGAAAAAGAATATTTTTCACAGCTTTAGGCCGGCCAACCCATGACCGCCACTGGGCAGCTTCCGCAAGGCCATTTTGATCCTTAGCAAGGCCAACATAATCTTTTGGAAGACTAATTGAGCTATGGGGTGTAAGAATAGAAACGGAAAATGAACCGAGCCAAGCCGAAATTTCTTGCATTTTCGGTTTGATTCAATTCGTTCAATTTTAGTTCGGATAATGAAAAAAATCACATTTCTTTTTGCCGGTTCGGATTTTATCAGTTTGGTCCGATTCGGACTGAATCGAACTGTCAAAATATACATTCACGCTCAGTTGCTTACGGCTTCACAAATCCTAAATTGAGAAGCCCTAAAATTCACTCTGTCTTTGGTCTCTTTCGAATCATTCTCTATCTCTATATCTCATTACTTATTCTCTACAAAACCTGCAAAGCAAACTCTTGGGTACTCAAGTCACAACTCCGTTGCCCATGTTGGCTCAGTGCTCGCCTAATCACTGTCGGGGTCGCCGGCAAACTCTCCGTTCATCTGTCGCCATGAACATGCTGCGAAGGAACTCACTCCCTTGTTGTTGGCTCTCTCTCTCTCTCTCTCTCTCTCTCTCGAGTGCGTGAGTGGTTAGTGCTCGTGTCTGAATCTCTCTCTATATGTGCTCACTGTTGTGGGTGGGTTCAGCAACTCTTTCCCTAAGAAGAAGTGACAATCCGGTGACTGCTCGGAGTCTGTTTACGTATGATTTCTTTTCCTTTTGTTTGTCCTGAAGAATATTTAGTTGGGAGGTTTAGGGTTTGTGCTTGGGAGTTCTATTGTCTCAATTAAATGATCATCCATCTCTTGTGTTCATGAATTGCACTGCTTTAACAAATTTGTGAATCAAATATACTGAATGGATATTGTCTCATTAAAAAATTACATATTTTCGTGTGATGTGTATTGTAGAAATCTCTCTATTTTTTAAGTTTTAGAATTTCTTTTTGAGGGAAACTGTGCTGATTTTTCGGCTGGATTAAGTAGTTTGCTAATCTTCAAAGGTTTAATTTGTCTTCCCTGGTTTTAACTGATGGAAATTTAGCATCTTAATTAGCAGAACCGCCCATATGAAGTAAGTCCATGGGATCTTGACCACACGAGTGACTGTTTAGACCGAATGATTGCTCGAATGTGCCAGCATTGTGAAGTCCTCCCTTATTATATTATCGTTTGGCTTTAAATCTCTCTAGCTCTTTGCTCTTTTGCTTTGCTTTGGTTTGTTACTGGTTCACACTCCTCGATATCAAGGAAGGTGATGAAAAGATTGATTTCTTTTCCATTATTGCCACGTCCTATATTTTTTTTCTTGAATCCATTTTGCTTCGGCTTGTTTACGTTTTTTTTTTGGTCGAATTCGGCTTGTTTATGTTGAATAGGTTATTTCACATGGGAGTATGATGGGAAGCATGTAATGGTTGTTTACGATGGAGATGATTGGTAAATGTATCCCAGTAAGACAAACAAGAGGAAACTTCTTTCACTAGCATATCAAGGGGAAAATTACCAAAACAGTCTTAAACCTATTACAATTATGTCAATTCAATCCTAAACTTTTTTTCTTTTGCTAATTCAGTTATGAACTTTTTGTATTTGTGCCAATTCAATTCATTCAGCCAATTTTAGTAGGTTGGTTCTGACGTGGATGCCGATTGACATGGGCTCTCCAATTGATGCTAACGTGGCAATTTTAAATATTTTCTTTTTATTTATTTCGAATTATTTTATTTTATTTTCCTTTTCTTCTACCCCTGGCCGGTTCGGCAACTAGCCATGGCTAGGGCCGGCAACACTGGTCACCGGCCACTAGTGAGGCTCATCCTTGTCGACTCTGGCAAGGGTGAGCCTTGACCTCGCTGTCGCCAGCGAGGTCGGCCGAGCAGTGACTATGGCGAGGCCGTACCACCTTGCCTAGATTTGTGGCATGGTGCTTAGCCTCGCCATGGCCGACCTTGCCCCCGACGGCGAGGTCAAGTAGCAGCGATGACGAGGCCGCTTGGCCTCCCCCAAATCTGGACAAGGTCAAGCGACCTCGACATGGCTGCTAGACCTCACCCAGATCTGGGGGAGGCTAAGTAGCCTTGCCATGGCCACTGCTCGACAGACCTCGCCCTCGACGACGAGGTCAACGGCGAGCCTCACTAGTGGTCGCTGGCCCTAGTCCTTGTCTGGTCACCGGTCGCTAGACCAGCCAGGGAAAGAAGAAAAGAAAAAAATATATTTAAAAATAGTCACGTTAGTGTCAGCTAGAGGCTGGTGCCAGCTGGTGTCCACGTTGGCGCCAACCCACCAAAATTGTCCGGATGGACTGAACCGGCACAAATACAAAAAGTTTATGACTGAATTCGAAAAAAAAGGTTTATGACTGAATTAACACAATTGCAATAGGTTTAGGACTATTTTGATAATTTTCCCCGTATCAAGCATACTTTGACAAGTTTTCATAAATTGACGCATCCACATAAATCATATATATTGATTTGGCACATTATATCTTATTGTAATAATAATTTCAGTTTCTAACTGTCCTAGAAAAAATGATTGATAGATGTCTTCAACGAGTGAGTCTTCTAGCACATATAGGAGGACGATGAGATTTTTTGTGTGAGAATACTTTAACAAGATAAACAATAGCCAAGACAAAGTGAATGTTTATATTGTGGGGGCTCTTGGTGATTGTTCCAGTAGTCAAGGGACCAGTGTGATGCGTAATTAATTAGGTAGATGTAAGAAATATCCATATGTGTACATGGAGAAAAGGCAAAAAAGTGCTTCGGATTAACTTGTTGGGGGGTAGTTCTAGTTCATCTGGTCCATGGAAATTGGACCAAGATGCTAGTCAAAAAGGCCTAGTGGGCAAGTTTATTATTGGTGAATTACCTTTCAAGTTTGTAAAAAATGAGGGATTATGGAAATTCGTGAGTAGAATCAAGCTGAAGTTTTTAATACCCTCATGAAACACATTGAGGCATAACTGTTATGAGTTATACTTGGAGGAAAGAAGCAAATTGAAAAAATATTTTTCCGATATATCTCCAAGGGTTTGTCTCACAACTGACACATGGACCTCTTGTTAAAATTTGAGTTACATGTGTCTCACTACTCATTTTGTAGATGTTGATTGGAAGTTGCAAAATAAAATTTTGAATTCTATCAAATCTCGAGATATTCTGCTAAGATAATAGGAAAAACGATTGAAAAATGCTTGACTGGTTGAGTGACTAAAGGCATTTTTTTCTATTACCATGGATAATGCAAGCTTAAATGACTTCTAAGTTCAATACTTGAAAAAGAGACTTAACTCTTCGGAACACTCTAATATTGACAGGTGAGTTACTCCACATGAGATGTAGTGCTCACATATTGAATTTAATTGTGAGAGAGGGTTTGAAAGATATATATGATTCCATTATTAGAATACGTTTAGCTGTGCATTATGTGAAGTCTTCTTCTGCAATGTTACGACGGTTTAAGAGGTGCATTGAGTTAGAAAATATCGAGTCCAAGACTCTCGTATGTTTGGATGTGGAGACTCATTGTAACTCAACATGCATAATGTTGGAAGCGGCTTTGAAGCTTCAAAAGGCTTTTTATCTTATTAGATATTCAAGATAGCAAATTTGTTGAAAAGCTTTCCAAGTTGAGTGGGTTGCCTACTAGTGATGATTGGGAATATGCCCGTCGATTTCTTCCTTTCTTGAAGTTGTTATATGATATACCTTTAAAAATTTTGGGTTCTTCTTATGTCACTAGCAATGATATGGCGAAAAATGTCTATGGGGTTCATACGATGATTGACAAATATTGTAAGAATGAGGACATATTGTTTGCAGAATGAAGACCAAATTTAATAAGTATTTTGGCAATGTAAACAACATCAATCTAACATGGTTCATTGCCTGCATACTCGACCCTCAAATATTGCATATTTGAGATTGAATCAATTGATTATTTAGCAAATTATTTTTCACTCTACGAGGCAAATATACATATGTTCATGATTCAAAGTAATAGAGATGCACATACAAACTCGGTGACCGACGAAGAATTTGTTTGATAGTCCTTCTCAATGAATACAAAATTGTTACCTTAAATTAATGTGTGCGAACTCGCATTAACTATCTTAACAATAAATAATTGTACAAATAATGGAAGCAAATTTGGACTTGGCTTCGACTCGTTGAGGTTCACGCCAAAACCAAAGTCTCTTCAATAATTATTTAAAAAAGAAGAAGAAAAAGCATACAGTACATTCTTACCAAATGTTCTTCATTCATTCAAGAAGAAGACTATTCTCTCTTGGTTTTCACCAAATGACTCGATCCACCATCTGCCATCAAGAGTTGCACGGTTGTGTGGTTCAAAAGAAAAGAAGGGAGAGAATCGGGGGAGTTTGAAAGTAAAGAGGCGGGACTATTTATTTTCACGACGAGATTAAGATAACTTTTTTTTTTAAGATTAATTAGGTCATTACTTGTGAATTTTCAAAAATTTTGCATTTGTGAAATCTAATGAGACTGTTCTGGGGTCTGCGCAAAAAGCTTTTGTAACACGTGGCGCATCCATGGACTATATGGTTTTGATTTATACGAGAAAAATAAAAAAAAGATATTACAAGCATAGCTGTCTTTCTAACATGGTACATCAGCCATTGTACGAGTATACGAGAGTTGTCCCACGATATTAAAGAAAATGAACTGTTGTACAAGAGAAAGAGTAACCACGCAAATTCGTAGGTAGATCCCTAAAATTAAAAAAAAAATTGGGAAGATCCCAATCGTTCATCCTATATCACCTCCGCAATTAGAGCACTTCATGCATGGGGTCCATTTTCGAATCATTCATCTTTAGCGATGACCCTCAAATTACACACCTCTATGAACTGCCACACCCGCCTTTGGTCCTCGACGGTCGACCTTTTGTCTATACCAACGATGTCGTCACCCTCGCTGGTGCCCGCCGTGATTTGACCCACTCTGCGACCTCCTAGCAAGAGCATGAGTGAGGCACGAATGCTTTAAAATACATCATAAATCCTAGCCCTCACTGAAACCACCAACCTCTTGTTTCCCATCGAAATTTAAGATGGAATGAGATATAACTATCAAGTATTTCATATTTCATTACTACCAATATGGATAATTGAAAAGAATCAAGACATCGTAATTCTTCTGTACCTGAGAAATGTTTTTACCATCGGTGGCAGATCCCACCATCAAGATTCAAGACTTAGCAACAGAAGATATGACGGACTGAAATAGAAGAAATATGGGGCGACACTTTTAAACATGTAGAGATTTCTCAGCATCTCTCCAGTCCACCATGCAGAATGGGAAAGGATAAAACAGAGAAAATGACACCTAGATAGGACATAAATTGTCCAAAGCAACAAAGCTACGACTCCATGCCCAAATGAAGTATACATAAAAGCCATAAACATGTGCATTCGCTAAAAGTCCCTCAAGAAAACGCCAAGAAAGCACTACGTCTGCTGCTGACGCCATAGATTATTCACTTGGACGCTTCTATGACCTCGTCCACAAAGGCCCTAAGGTTCTTGTCCGACGAGCCACCTTCCTTCACAGCCTCCCTTGCCAAATCCCTAATTTTCTGGGCATTCCTTCTCATCTCTTCCCCCTCCTTTCCATCTCCCACCACCAACTCCAAGCACCTCCTTATCTCGCCGCTGTCCACCACGCCTTGCTCGTTGGGCGTCACCTTCGCTCCGGTCCTCCACATGTCTGTGATGAGCTTCGCGTTCGTCTGCTGATCGCTCCACTGCGGGAACGCCACCACCGGCACCCCGCAGACCAAGCTCTCCGACGTTGAGTTCCACCCGCAGTGTGTCACAAAGCACCCTATCGAAGGGTGCGATAGAACCTCTACTTGCGAGCACCACGGCACTATCATCCCTAGGTTTTCTAGTTCGTCTTTGAAGCTCAATATATCCTCCTCTCTCTCTTCTTTCCCGCTTTCTCGGATGACCCACAAGAATGGCCGGCAGGCCTCTAGGAGCGCCTGTGCCATTTCCTCCTTCTGCGGCTTCGACAGCACGGAGATGCTACCAAATGACAGGTAGATCACCGACGCCTTTGGCTTCGTGTCCAGCCACTCGATGTAGCCACTCGAGCTCTTGAATAGATCGCCTCCGAAGGAAGTGTCCGCTGGATCTTGCCCGTCCAAAAATGCAGACGGGATCAGCGGTCCAATCCCAATCACCTCAAACTTATCGATAGCCCGTATGGCGTCCGGTTCCAGTTCATCGAAGGTGTTTGCCAGCACCCTTGGATTGGCCTCTTCAAGTAGTATCTCGAAATGGCGTTGAAAAAGCGGGAGGCTGAAGTTGTACTCATTCTTAGCATTGCAAAAGGAGGGTATGTCGCTGGCCATGAGAGGCGGCAACCCAGGCAATTGGATTGGCACCGAAGGATTGTTGCCCATGTTACGAACAAGATCTCCGTAGCCATGGAAGTAATAATAGTAGAAGTCCAAAACAGTGGCCAGTTGAATCCAAACGAGCGTCGAAGGAATGTCATGAGAACGAGCTACATCCGCAACCCACGGAAGGAGGGTGGTGTAGAACACACCCAAGAATTGCCGACCGTTCTCATGGTTTGAGGCGATGAGGTCGCTTAAAGTCTCCGATCCTCGTCGCTTGAGCTCGTCCATGTATACCTCCACATCGTCCCCTTCGTTGAAACCGTCATCGTAGCCATCAGAGAAGCTGGCGAAGGATAGCCCCTCGGGTGGAGATTTCGACTCGGCCATGCGGTGGTGGGCACGAATGGCAGTGACGAAGGTCACGCGAGCGCCGACACGCACGAGACGCTTGGCGAATTGGAGGGAAGGGTTTATGTGGCCTTGACCGGGGAAGGTGACGAGGAGGAAGTGTGGAGGTGCCATGGACGAGGGTTGAAGAAATTCTTTGGAAATATTGATGATGCTGGGCGACAGCACTCGACAGAAGGTATGTGATATGTGGATGTGAGAGGATTGACGAGGAGATTAAGGTGGAGACCGTCCATTTTAAATAAGGAAGTGTATGCAATAATTACGTCTTGGCTGACGAATGAGGGATTGCTCGACTTGCACAGGTTGCTCTCTCTGGGGGACACTTCAAACAATGAAAAGCTACGTACTTACTTACGTCTTTGGGTCACGTGACAAAGAAAAGAAGTCGATTGTTTTTTTTTGGTAAGGAAAAAGAAGTCAATTGTTAGGGTTCAGATTTATTTTAAAAATGAATTATGATTTTTTTCAAAACAAAAACACATTAAGTGATAAAATATGTCTTAAGTTTGAATTCGAAGAGAAATTTGAATTTTGAAAATAAATAAATAGAAAGGAGGAAAAAGGAATATGTAGGAAAGTTTTTTTCTTATTGTGCAAAAGTTGCTTCCAAGTAAAGCCGAATAAGGAAGACATGCACAAATCTAAATTTCCTATTCAGCGTTGGATTCAAACGTGTGATTAGAATTTGACTGTAAAAAGGAAAAGTTGTAGGAGGAAACAAATATTCTTCGGAGTAACGTTCAAGAATTGAAAGTCCAACTGTGCTTCAAGGCCATATATGTGTATACATGTGTATATACATTCTGCAGGCGGGGCGAAGAGCGTTGAAGCATCAACGTTCAACGAGTGCTTGATGTGGGTTTCTCTTCGTGATTTTCTCTATGGAATTACAGCAACAGCTCAAGTGCTGAAGCCAACCAAATTCTCGTGATGAGAATTTGTATATAATTATTTTGTGAGATTGAGAGATTAATTTACGAGAAATTCTAAGGTTAACTATTGAGTGAGTTATTAAGTGTACTTAGGATTAGGGAAACACCGAAAGTGTTTGAATGATTCAAGTGCAGTTATAATCTCTGTTGTACCGCTTAATCTATAGTAAAATTCATTGCTGCTTTTCCCGTAGACGTATGTTACTATGATTGAACTATGTATATTTGACGTTCAATTTATTTTCTTATTCTGTTTATTTATTGTTCGATCACTTACTTTCGCAATATTGAGGACTTAGATAATTTTTCTCATATCTCCACCTGAATTCGCTACATATTGGACATTGCTCATTTTTTATACATAAGACGAGCAAAATAATGAAGTACACGCATTCAAACACATCACAACGATACGTCTACTGTACAAAGTTTGAAAACACTCTGAATTTCACTCTCCTCGAAATCCTTAAACCCTAATCTGTCATCTATCCATATGTAGCTACTGTGGTGAGATAGTACTTAGAAGTCCACAGTCAATGCTGGTCCTCTATCTCTCTCGATGGCCTTGCTAGCTACATAACCCAAATAGAGTCATTGACTTCAAGTGGCTTCGTCTGTGCATAATAACTTGCAAACAATGTTTGATTCTGTTCTTTTATTCCCAAAATCAATTTGAGAATAGAAATGCATTTGATTAATTTTTTTATTATGGGCACAATTTTGTCAAAAATTGTTCCCAGAATCAATTTTCAAGAATAAAAAAAAAGTAGCTTCTTGATTTTAGAAATAATTTTGAGTATTAATTTTTTTTTCTTCTTCCTTTTCTTGGTTTTTAATGTAGCTTTTAATGTCCGGCCCGAGGATCGCCCTTACCGGATCTGACGAGAATAAAATTTTTTGATAAAAAATATTATTAAAATAAAAAATATTTTACCGGCCATGGCTGGCGACCATGCCATGGCAAAAAAAAATAAAAATATATATTCTTAATATAAATATTTTAATAAAAAAATATTATTAATAAAAAAAATGTTTGACCTGCCATGGCCGGTGACCAAGCCATGGCAAAAAAAGAGAAAATGTATATTTTTAATAAAAATATTTTAATAAAAAATATTATTAATAAAAAAAATATTTTACGGGCCATGGCTGGCGATCAGGCCATGGCCAAGAAAAATAAAAAATATATATTTTTAATAAAAATATTTTAATAAAAAAATATTTTACTAGCCAAGACTGGCGACTAGGTCAAGGAAAGAAAATAAAATATATATTTTTAATAAAAATATTATTAATAAAAAAAATATTGTACCGGCCATGTCGGCCACCAGGCCATGGCCCAAAAAAATAAAAATGTATATTTTTAATAAAAATATTTTAATAAAAAAAATATTTTGCCGACCATGGCCGGCAACCAGGCCATGGCCAAAAAAAATAAAAATATATATTTTTAATAAAAATATTTTAATAGAAAATATTATTAATAAAAGAATATTTTACCGGTCATGACCGGTGACTAGGCCATGGCCAAAAAAAATAAAAAATACTTTTAATAAAAATATTATTAATAAAAAAATATTTTACCGGTCATGGCCGGCGAGCAGGCCATGGCCAAGGAGGAAAAGGAAAAAAGAAAAGAAAAAAAAGAAAGAAATATTAAAATCTTTAAAAATATTATTAATAAAAAGAAATTTTGTGGTGTTACTAAACACATTTCTGTTCTTTTTCTATTCCAGGGATGGAATTTTGGGACATTAACAAACGCCTTAAAATGCTCAGAATTAATTCCGGGCACAAAATAAAAAAGAATCATTTCTGAGCAGAATCTGTTCCCGGGCATAGAATCGTTGTTATGCGCTGCTTTCTAGTCCCAACTCACTACGAGAACGTGTTGGACTATACTATAAGAACAAAAAAATATTTCCATTTCAATGTATGTCCTGTTATTTTTCTTTTAATATTTGATTGATCTAATAAAATGAATTTTGATGACAACATTTCATCAAGATATACGTTATCTACTCCAACATATAAAAACAGAGTTATTCAACACTAAAGTTAGGAACCTGCTAGTATGCAGACATCAAAAATATAATCAATGTGCAATATCCATTATATTCAATTATAATATGTAATTGCTTGATATTCCAAATTCATTCAAAATTGATGATAACATGAGTGGGTAGCGCTGCTAATTAAGCCTTAATGCAAAACATCACGTTCTCCTAACCTACTAGAGTTGGCGTAATTGATTGCGGCATAAGGGGATTTCCACGTCATAAGTTAAAAGTGACATGTTCAAATTGCACTAACAGTGTGCAAATTGCTTTAGGTTGAGACCACCTACGTAGATTAAAGGTTTGGACTTAATTGAGTTCATAGGCTTACAGGGTTTGCTCGGATTCTCTAGGTTTTCGGCTCTTTTCATGATCTTGGATTATTAGAAAAATAATTTGCAGACATATGATTAACTGAGGAAGACACATCTAGTCCGGTAAATCTTGCACGTACCAATTGGTATATTATACATGTAACTAGTGGATGGAGTAATGACATATATATATTCTTGATCGTTTGCTCATGGTTCAATGTCATCCGAGTACTTTAAAAAGTGGTTTGATGTGGACTTTTCATTAAAATATTTGCTCACGTGAACAAAATATTCCGTTTAGTTTATGACTTATTGTTATTTACATTCAATTTCATCCTCGTATTTTGTTTAATTGTTCAATTTAGTCTTTAAACTATTTTTTATTCTCTCTATATTGCACAATGTGAAATTTAGATTTAATCCCAACTAAAAAATTTTATTATTTATGTCATGACAACTAAACCCAAATGTAACACATAAATTTAATTAATCACACAACTCAAAGCATTTAAAATATAATACATAAAAGTGCTTGCTTGTGTTTACATGTTATAAGTATATCTAAATGTATCTCGTGTTACACGCGAGGAACACTTTAAATTGTTTTGCTAAACGAGTCCTAGTATGTCATAAACAGGTAAAAGGGTTAGTTTATGCTAAACATGTTTTTTATTCATCAGGAAAAAGCTTATATGAATATATTAAAGCATGTCAATGGGTGACCAAAAGGAACCACCTGGACCAAGAATAGCTTGGATTGGACCGAACCAGGAATAGCATAGATCGGCTAGTTCTAGGTGGTTCCTGGGGGCACTGATATGGTTTTCAATTGGAACCGGTGATTTTCGGTTCGGTTCCCTATTCCATATGTGACCCGCCCACTCGAATTGGACTGACTTTTTTTTAATAATTAATAATCTCTTACAAATCCATAAAAACTAAAAGAAATACTTGGTATGCTACTTATCTATGATTAAACTCTTAAGCATGACTAAACTTTTAAGCATAAAGTCTGTAACACTCGTCCCTTCACAATGTATTGCGTTAACTAGCACCTTCTATCGACAAAAGAAAAAGAAAAGAAAAATGAAACAAATAATTCAAACAATGAAAGAAACGTAACAATAATTCATATACCATACATATTTGTGAAGAAATTGTTTCACTGTCGCAAGGTGAAATAGTAAGCTCCCAAATTCAACACAGAGGAAAAAAAGAAAAGAAAAACAACGGTTTTATGGGCCCACCTAGAAACCGATCACCTCTACTTGTGTCGAAAATTACTAGTCCTAAATAAGGGTAATCTAGGTTCATCTCAAAGAATATTTGATGACCCTTGCTATGTTAAAATGAAGGCTATTATAGAGAAAGAACTAGTTTAAGAACGAAATTGTACGAACAACTACAGTTAAAGGATAAAATTGAACAAAAAATAGATAAGTCTATAGCTTTAATGGCCATTTTAGTAAATTTCATGAAGTCTCTAACGAAAGGAGCACACTGAATGAAAATTAGAAAGTTTAGAGACCATATATGACGAAAAACTTAAGGACTAGTGGCATCATTATCCCTTAGTGGATTATAGATATGTCTTGCATTTCATATCGAAATTGTAGAATGCTGTTATAGAGGTTAACCACTGCATTATACTGATAGTATACATGCTTTTATGAAAGCTATTAGCAAGTTACGGGATTTATTTTTGTTTTCATAATATTTACATGGAAACGGAGCTGCACAATTGCAGAACATCCGACATATGATTCTTATTACAACTTAGAGAAGGGGACTGTGTAGTATAATTTGATGAGTTGTGCTTGCATAACGTTGCAAATTGAACCATCCATTCCGTTTTGTTCACAGGGGGCAACCTGATCAGTGAAAATTCATTGGTTTGCATGTGTGTAGCATTTAAAGAAACAAGTACGATGACATTATTCAAGAAAAAGGAAATCCCTGAAGTAATCGGCCACAGATTTTAGATCACGAACTTGATTTTCCACGAGCGTCACTTCGTTACCCCGATATGGTTGTCTCTCTACAAAATGCCTTCAACCGCATAGTTATCGCATCCGGCTGTCGTTTTCGCAACAAATTAATATGCTTTGAGATTGTTGCCTACACTTCTCAATTTTCACTAGTAAGATGGTTGTCCCCAAAGCCGTTTTCATTATATAAGCGTTTCCATGATCTTTCAGGCTTTGATACCAACTAACCCATGGAAACAAGAAAGGCATGAGTAAAATGCACAAACGTGAACTCGCAAAATGTACATGAGAGAGCTGTCGACTTTTTATTAATTTAAAGATAATATAAGAAAAAAGATACTTCATGTAATAAGGATTCTGAGTTTGTCAAATAATAGATGGAAAGTAAATGAGAAAAAGTCACAAAAACCTCAAATTATGCTCACTGTAATATATTTAGCCTAAACTTTTTTGCAACAACAAAAATCCCAAATCATGCCCACTATGAGACATTTACTCTAAAATTTTTGTCATGACATAATAAACCCAAAACTTATACTTCTGTGACATATTTACCATTTTTCAAGGTTCCGTTAGATGATTTTTCAGTTAAAACAACGTCATTTTTATTTTACTTAAGTCACGCAGGAGTCATGTCTACATTTTTTGCTTTTTGGCGTACATATAGGTAGTTTTTTAACGGTTTTCTTTGACAGAATTTTTATAAAAAGTAAATATGTCACATAAGTACAAATTCGAGAATTTTAGTATCACAGAAAAATTTGAGTATAGTTTAAAATTTTTGATGGCTTTTGCCTCCGCTTCGCATGTCCATTTTTGTTCATGAGTACCGGCAATTATGCGTTGCGCGTGCGCATGAAATTGACAGTTAGAACGTAAAACAAAATCACTTTATATCATTAAATATTTGTATCATCAAATAAGTAAAAGAAACTAGCGATAAGAATACACCGTTCTAATATGTGGAAAGGTAAAAACATTTCAAGATTTGATATCAGTCAAGACTGGCGGCGCCGTCATCTTCTCTTTTCCCTAATTTGTTTCAATCTCGTGTCTCATGGTCGAATATATGCCAACTGTACGTATTTACTTACAGTTTACAAAATTTATCCCCACTAACTCACTGATGCTATGTTTTCGAAAATAAATTATTTAAAAAATATTTTCGTAAAAATAATTACTTATATTATTTAAAATAATTAATTAATAAAAAATATTTTCATTATTAACAATAATTTGCGTCCAAACATTTGTATAGACAATGAAAATATTTTTCATTCGTTTATTTTTTCAAATGATATAAATGACTATTTTTAAAAAAATATTTTTTAAATTATTTATTTTTCGTGAGACAAACAGAGGCTTAATCCTTCCCCTCCTCTCCTCCCGCAATCCCAACTTACATGGGTACTCCTTGCCCATAATTGATCATCATCCATCATAGACACCATCGCTATCATTGTATCTGCCCTCCCTCTATTTCTTCCTGCCTCTTGGAAAGAACTCGTACACATAAAATAATCGCATAATCAATGGCTACGATAATATTAGTCTATATCGACCGATCTATGTAATGACTCCTTCTCCCTCCTCCGTTGCACACACGCTATGGGGCCGCCAAGAATTTGTGAAGTACTTTTATTAGTGCGGACTTTGCCAACAATTTTACCAAACTGGATAAAGGCCCACTCGATTAGGCACAACAGTGATCCCCCCTCTCTCTCCCTCCCTCTCCAACTGAGTTAGTTCTTTGCTAAGATCCTTCTTTACCCAAAGAAAAACTAGAAGAAAATGACACTAAAAGCGTTAAATATTTTGTACGATGTTTACTTTAGTACTAAAATTTTTCGTTGGATCATTTTAATGCCACTTAAAAAAAAGAATCACTTTAGTGTCAATTTCGATTTGAATAATCGGATATCCAACATGATAATATTTTATTACTTGTTGCGAGATTCCTCCTCTAGCACTAAGCCCCAATTTTTTCCCTCCAAGAACCGAGTCCTAATTTTTCCCTTCAAGGACCGAGCCCTAAGTTTTCCTCTAATCGCCAATTCCTAGTTTTTTCTTGCACCAATTGAGCGAGTGCGAGAGGATGACAATGGTCGAGAGAGTGATTGAGTGGGAGTGAGAGAGACGGGCACGTAAGCGAGCAAGCAACAACGATTGGTGACTTCAAACCTTCAAGGACAATGAGAGGGAGAGAGAACAAAACACAAGCGTTGAAGGAACAAATGTCTATTTTGAGAGAAGGTTAAGCGAACCACCTCAAAAGTCTACATTGGACTCGTTTTTAATATAAAAAAAGCCATGTCTAGTTAAATATTTTATTATAAAAACCATGTAATATTTTTGGCCGGAATTTGTAGTTGAAGACACTTAAGTGATCATTTTTTCTTGATTCGGTGCTCAAGTAATCTTGCAAGAACTTTTCTCTATCATTACGATAAAGAAAAAAGCTATGTCAATGTACAAAGTAGTACCTTTTTTTTTTTGGTTGTGTACAAAGTAGTACCTTATGTTTCTTGTTTTAGCAACATCAGCGTCATGTAAAATAGAAAAAATAATAATAAAAAAGCCATGTCAACATTTTCTGTTAGTCAAATTGGAGGAAATTAACGGAAAGACTTAATTGCATCAATTTGACAAGTTTTAAGATTTAATTTGACTTTTTAAAAGTTTTATGATTCAATTGTACTATCATGAAGAGTTTTATAATTTTCAGTACATTTTTTCCAATATTATATTTACAATCGAGTACCTATGCATGAACCAAAAGGCTCGAGAACATAGCAGCATACACATGGCCATAAAAGGCTCAGGACATCACTAACAAGAACAAAGGGCGAAGGGCCCGATACCCGTGATAGAAAACCAAAGCCCAATCCACAAGCCTCTTTTCTACAATTATATATTGGAAAACATATCTTGAAAGGCAGAGATCCATTATTATAAATCGTTCGCTCGTGGTGGCTAGTGTAATTAGAAACTTAGAAAGAGATACTTAATCACTAACCAAACCACATTAATTTTTAATTAGGTTTTTCATTAATGGATTACATGTCGTGATCACCAACCATTGCCTGTCCATCCTGACAATCGCTGATCAATCCTCAATTTATGGTTGATCGATCTCAATGATCATTGGTCTAGATGATGGGGCTAACACATACACTATAACAGAGACTTGGTGCAAATAAGTTTCAGTGGATCCTACAAGTCTTTTCTGTTACAATTGCTCATTGCCGGGACTGTGAGTTCACCACAACAACAATAAAAAGTAAGAATATTCTCACTTCAATCCTGCCATGAAAAGCCTAAGATTGTTGTCCGAAGATCCGCCTTCCTTAACCGCTCGCCTTGCCAAAGCTTTCCATTTCGAGGCATTCTCACGCATGCCTCGCTCGTGTGCCGCCCCCATGACCAAGTCCAAGCACCTCCTCATCTCTTCTCTCCCTACAAAGCCTTCTCCATCCGCCCTCGCCTTCACGCCTACCCTCCATACGTCCAGGACCAACTTGGCATTCGTCAGCTGATCCGACAATTGCGGGTACGCAATCATCGGCACTCCCGCTGTCAAGCTCTCGAGGGTCGAGTTCCACCCACAGTGCGTCACGTGGCATCCTATTGAATTGTGGTTCAAGACCTCCACCTGCAGACACCACGGTACTATCAATCCGGAATCTCCATCGAGTTTTCCCTTTATCATCGTGTTGACTTCTTCCTGTTCACTGGCATCGGAAGGCCGGATCACCCACAAGAATGGCCGGCCGCTCTCACGAAGGCCTTGGAAAAGCTCCTCCATCTGATTTTTATTCAACACGACCATACTCCCGAAAGACACGTAAATCACCGAAGATGCAGGCTTTGAGTCGAGCCACTGCAGATAATCCGTCGAGCAGTCGTAGAGGTCGCAGCCGAAAGAGTTATCTGACGGACGATCTTTATCATCCAAATAAGCCATCGGAATCAGAGGCCCGATCGCGAATAGCTTCATGTTGTCCATGCCGGCTTTGATCAGATCTTCTTCCAGCGCATCGAAGGTATTCAAAAGAACACATGGGTCGGTTTCTTTTTCAAGGGTTAGGATGTGTTCTTGAAAGGTTGGTACAATGGGGAAATTTGGATCGGTAGGTAAGAGAAATGAAGGCAAGTCCTCAGGTGCCAAAGGCGGTAAACTAGGCAATGAGATTGAAGTTGGAGGCTCATTTATACTGCTTTCATATAAACCACTCTGACTGTTGAAGTAGTGGTGATATATAGCAAACACGGCAGCCGATTGAATAGAAAGAAAAGCGGAAGGCACGCCGAGATCTCGAGCCACATCGGCCGCCCACGGGAGGAGGACGGTGTAGATCAAGAAAGTGACCGGTCGATCCTTCTCAGATAAGCAAACGATCAATTCTCTCAATTTTCGGGAACCTACCTGCCTTATTTCACCCATCCTGTCTTCGTAGGAGGACGATTCGCCGGCATCATCGTCGTTGACGGAGAAGGAGGTGTGCGATAAGCCTTCCATTGAAATAGGGGTCTTGATGGTCCTTAAGTTTCGGCCGTCGACTGCGGTGGCGTAGGTAACGCGTGCGCCGGCCCATACCAGGCGCTTGGCGAGTTGTATGGTAGGATTAAGATGACCCTGACCACGGAAGGAGACGATGAGGAAGTGTTGGTTGTTCATCTCTCTCTCTTTCTCTCTGGTGTGATGAATGGTTTATGATGATGTCAAACGGACTGATCGATTTCGATGACTTAAGTGGAATTGGATTGAACCCCTTACTCTCCTAGTCTTCATGATGGGACGTTTTAACAAATCTAAACGTGGGCCAACTGGTGACTTTCACTTTGAAGATTGGACTTCTTTTTCTTTTGTCATTGAGCAAAAGTGTTCAAAGTAAGAAGAGGCAGCTTATCTTGGCACCCAGCATGACCTAGCTCCGGCCACACCCGCCTGTGGTGCCGACAATTAAGTAGGTCCCGCCCCGGTCCTATCCATCGTAGACCGCCGGCGATGGACTCATGATTTCATGTTTGCGAGGAGAGTGAGGTAGGAGTTGAGTTTTACTTTTATCAGTTTAGCCGTAACTTATTTATCGTCACTAGAAAGCAATTAATAAAATTATATTCAACTTGTGAAGATCAATTGTTAAATATCAATGTACTCGTAACAAAGAGATTGCTCAAAACAAAACAAAAAAGTTGACATGTCTAATTTGTATACTTTTGGCATCCTAATATTACCACATATGTGCTCGTTTTTCAATAGTAAGAGTAGGGGCTTGTGAAACACGAATCCAACGGTACTTTTGAGTGTTAAAAATCATTCTTGAGAATAAGACTCACGAATTTATAATTTTATGTGAGTGTTCGAATCCCGGGCGCCGCAGGGTGACTTAACCGGTGGCACGTGTGTGGTGGCTAGCACGTGCCGCCCCCAGGGTTTACTCCCCGGCTGTCGGCCGTGCGGGGGTTCCCTGGGTTACCAAAAAAAAAAATTTATAATTTTATGCATTGGAATCTATACATATACATTGATAACCAATTCAAAAGTTAACTAATTTTTTACCCAAAAAAAAAGTTAACTAATTAATTTTTAATCATCAAGCAAGGTCATTTTTTGAAGTAATGGGTCTAAACATCTAACAACGAAGAAGAATAATATATAAAAATATCTACATTAATTTTTGTCGATGAGGATAATCGTAGACACTCAATTTTTGAACTAATTTTTTACTAAAAGTCATCTCTATCAAAATCTAAATCCGAAGGTATTATTGATTTGTGCTCTGTATTTCCTACTACACCCAATTTAACCAAATTGGCGGCCGATTAGCTAGATATTGTAACTTTTAACTGTGACTGTCCAATTTCGAAGGGTTTAAAAATCACGATTTTTGCAAATCTGATGATGATATCATTTAAGTCTAGTTGTGAACTGTACAATATCTCAAGAATTACTTTGATCGAAGTTTTCTTGAGGGAAATATTGCGATTTTTTTATCTCGAT
This sequence comes from Syzygium syzygioides, assembly GCA_031216285.1. Taxonomy (NCBI): domain Eukaryota; kingdom Viridiplantae; phylum Streptophyta; class Magnoliopsida; order Myrtales; family Myrtaceae; genus Syzygium; species Syzygium syzygioides. The sequence continues at coordinate 14,121,923 of CM062249.1, forward strand.
TGTTCATTTGACTCTATTCACAAGAATGCACATCCCCAACATTTTTTTTTTAATTCAGACTGCATTTCTAGAGAATTTGGGTCGCGAGCTTTCTCGGGCACGAAAGCTGGGGCAATCAAACGGGAAAGGGAGGAACCGGTGGACAAAATTAAGTCAAAAGTCAAAAAAGAAAAATGCATACTTGAAATTCAAGAAAAGATTATTTTTCACAGCTTTAGGCCGGGCAACCCAATGACTGCCACTGGGCAACTTGCGCAAGGCCATGTTGATCCTTAGCAAGGCCAACATAATCTTTTGTAAGACTAATTGAGCTAGGGGGTGCTAGAATAGAAACGGAAAATGAACTGAACCAAGCCGAAATTTCTTACATTTTCGGTTCGGTTCGGTTCGGTTTGATTTTAGTTCGGATAATGAAAAAAATCACATTTCTTTTTGCCGGTTCGGATTTTATCAGTTTGGTTCAATTCAGACTGAATCTAACCGTCGAAATATAAATTCACGCTAAGGTGCTTTCGGTTTCACAAATCCTAAATTGAGAAGCCCTAAAATTCGCTCTCTGTCTTTGGTCTATTTCGAATCGCTCTCTATCTCTATATCTCATTACTTCTTCTCCACAAAACCCGCAAAGCGAACTCTTGGGGTACTCAAGTCACAACTCCGCCACCCGCGTTGGCTTAGTGCTTGCCTGATCACCGTCTCAGTCGCCAGCAAACTTTCTGGTCATCTGCCGCCATGAACGTGCTACGAAGGAACTAGCTCCCTTGCTGTTGGCACGAGCGCGCACACTCTCTCTCTCTCTCTCTCTCTCTCTCTCTCTCTCTCTCTCTCTCTCTCTCTCTCTCTCTCTCTCTCTCTCTCTCTCTCTCTCTCTCTCTCTCTCTCGGCAACTCTTTCCCTAAGAAGTGACAATCCGGTGACTACTTGGAATCTGTTCATGTATGATTTCTTTTCCTTTTGTTTGTCCGGAAGAATATTTAGCTCGGAGTCTCTCTCTCTATATGCGCTCACTGTTGGGAGTTCTATTGTTTCAATTTAATGATCATCCATCTCTTGTGTTCATGAATTGCACTACTTTAACAAATTTGTGAATCTAATATACTTAATGGATATTGTCTCATTGAAAAATTACACACTTTCGTGTGACGTGTATTGCAGACATCTCTCTATTTTTCAAGTTTTGGAATTTCTTTTTGAGGGAAATTGTGCTGATTTTTCGGCTGGATTAAGTAGTTTGCTAATCTTCAAAGGTTTAATTTGTGTTCCCTGGTTTTAACTGATGGAAATTTAGCATCTTAATTAGCAGAATCGCCCAAATGAAGTAAATCCATGAGGATCTTGCCTACACGAGTGACTGTTTAGACTAAATGATTGCTCGAATGTGCGAGCATTGGGAAGTCCTCCCTTATTATATTATAGTTTTGCTTTAGCTCTCTCTAGCTCTTTGCTCTTTTGCTTTGCTCTGGTTTGTTACTGGTTCACACTCTTCAATATCAAGGAAGGTGAAAAGATTGATTTCTTTTCCATTATTGCCACGTCCTATGTCTTTTTCTTGAATCCGTTTTGCTTCGGCTTGTTTATGTAGAATAGGTTATTTCACATGGGAGTATGATGCGAAGCATGTAATGGTTGTTTACGATAGAGATGATTGGTAAATGTACGACAGTAAGACAAATAAGAAGAAACTTCTTTCATTAGCATATCAAGGATAAAATTACCAAAATAGTCATAAACTTATTATAATTGTGTCGATTAAATCATAAACTCTTTTTTTGTCAATTCAATCGTAAACCTTTTGTATTTGTGACAATTCAGTCCATTCAATCAATTTTGGCCAACTGGTGCTAATGTGGACGCCGACCGATGTGGGTTTTCTGGCTGATGCTGACGTGGTAATTGTTAAATATATATTTTTATTTATTTCAAATTTTTTTATATTTTTTCCTTTTCTTCTTCCCTTGGTCGGTCAAGGGCTAGGGCCGGCAACACTAGTCGCCAGCCACTGGTGAGGCTCCTGCTTGCCGGCATTGGCAAGGGCAAGCCTCAACCTTGCTGTCGCCAGCGAGGTCGGCCGAGCAGCGACCATGGCAAGGTTGCACAGCCTCGCCCAGATCTGTGGAGAAGCGTTCAGCCTTGCCATGGCCGACCTCACCTACGATAGTGAGGTCGAGTAGCGGCCATGGTGAGGCCGCTTAGCCTACCCCAGATATGGGCATGGTCCAGTGGCCTCATCATAGTCGCTGCTTGACCTCATTGTCACCATAGATATGAGCGACGGCGAGGTAAGCAGCGGCCATGGCGAGGTCGCTCGGCCTCCCTCGGATCTGGGTGAGGCCGAGCGGCCTCGCTATGGCTGCTAGACCTCACCTAGATTTGGGGCAGGTCGAATGGCCTCGCCATGGCTGCTGCTTGGCCGACCTCGCGCTTGACGGCGAGGTCGAGGCTCACCCTCACCAGTGCCGGCGAGGGCGAGCCTCACCAATGGCCAGCGACCAATGTTGCCAGCCTTAGCCCTTGGCCGATCACTAGTCGTTGGACCGGTTAGGGAAAGAAGAAAAGGAAAAAGATCAAAAAAAATATTTAAAAATTGCCACTTTAGCGTCAGCAAGAGAGTCAGCGCTGGCTAGCGTCCACATTAGCGCCGATTAGCTAAAATTAGCTGGATGAATTAAATTGGCCAAAAAAAAATGTTTATGACTGAATTGGCACAATTAAAATAAGTTTATGACTGTTTTTATAGTTTTCTCCATATCAAGCATACTTTGACAAGTTTTGACGATTGATGCATCCTCTTAAATTATATATATTGATTTGACACATTATATCTTATTGTAATAATAATTTCAGTTTTTAACTGTCCTAGATAAAATGATTGATAGATGTCTTCAACAAGTGAGTCTTCTAGTACAAATAGGAGAAAGATGAGATTTTTTGTGTGAGAATACTTTAACAAGACAAACAATAGCCAAGACAAAGCTGAATGTTTATATTGTGGGGGCTCTTGTTGATTGTTTCAGTAGTCAAGGGATTGGTGAGATGTGTAATCGATTAGGTAGATGTAAGAAATATCCATATGTGAACATGGAGAAAAGGCAAAAAATGCTTTGGATCAACTTGTTGGGGGTAGTTCTAGTTCATTTGGTCCATGAAAATTGGACCAAGATGCTAGTCAAAAAGGCCTAGTGGGCAAGTTTATTATTGGTGAATTACCTTTCAAGTTTGTAAAAAATGAGGGATTTTGGCAATTCGTGAGTAGAATCAAACCGAAGTTTTTAATCCCCTCAAGAAACACATTGAGGCATAACTGTTATGAGTTATACTTGGAGGAAAGAAGCAAATTGAAAAAATATTTGTCCGATACATCTCTAAGGGTTTGTCTCACAACTAACACATGGACCTCTTGTTAAAATTGGAGTTACCTGTGTGGCACTACTCATTTTGTAGATGCTGATTGGAAGTTGCAAAATAAAATTTTGAATTTCTGTCAAATCTCGAGACATTCTACTGAGATAATAGGAAAAACGGTTGAGAAATGCTTGACTGGTTGGGGGATTAAAAACATTTTTCTATCACCATGGATAATGCGAGCTCAAATGACTTAGAAGTTTAATACTTGAAAAAGAGACTTAACTCTTCGAACACTCTAATATTGACAGGTGAGTTACTCCACGTGAGATGTAGTGCTCACATATTGAGTTTAATTGTGAGAGAGGGTTGGAAAGATATAAATGATTCCATTATTAGAATACGCTTAGCTGTACATTATGTAAAGTCTTCTTTTGCAATGCTACAACGGTTTAAGAGGTGCATTGAGTTAGAAAATATCGAGTTCAAGACTCTTGTATGTTTGGATGTGGAGACTCATTAGAACTCAATATGCATAATGTTGGAAGGGGCTTTGAAGCTTCAAAAGGCTTTTATCTTATTAGATATTCGGGATAGCAAATTTGTTGAAACATTTTTGAAGGTGAGTGGGTTGTCTACTAGTGATGATTGGGAATATACCCGTCGTTTTCTTCCTTTCTTGAAGTTGTTATATGATACAACTTTAAAAGTATCAGGTTCCTCATACATCACTAGTAATGATATGGCAAAAAATGTCTATGGGGTTCATACAATGATTGACAAATATTGTAAGAATGAGGACATAATATTTGCATAATGAAGATCAAATTCAATAAGTATTTTGGCAATGTGAACAACATCAATCTAACATGGTTCATTGCCTGCATACTCGACCCTCAAATATTGCATATTTGAGATTGAATCGATTGATTATTTAGCAAATTATTTTTCACTCTACAAGGCAAATATACGTATGTTCATGATTCAAAGTAATAGAGATGCCCATATAAACTCAGTGACCGACAAAGAATTTGTTCGACAGTCCTTCTGAATGAGTACAAAATTGTTACTTTAAATTAATGTATCCGAACTCACATTAACTATCTTAATAATAAATAATTGTACCAATAATGGAAGCAAATTTGGACTTGGCTTCGACTCGTGGAGGTTCACGCCAAAACCAAAGTCTCTTCAATAATTATTTAAAAAGAAAAGAAAAAGCATATAGTACATTCTTACCAAATGTTCTTCATTCATTTAAGAAGAAGGCTATTCTCTCTTGGTTTTCACCAAATGGCTCAATCCACCATCTGTCATCAAGAGTTGCACGGTTGTGTGGTTTAAAAGAAAAGACGGGAGAGAATCGGGGGAGTTTGAAAATAAAGAGGTGGGACTATTTATTCTCACGACGAGAATAAGATAAAATTTTTTTACATTAATTATGTCATTGCTTGTGAATTTTGAAAAATTTTGTATTTGTGAAATCTAATGAAACTGTTCCGGCATCTGCGCATGAAACTTTTGTAACACATGGTGCATCCATGGGCTATATGGTTTTGATTTACACAAAAAAAAATAAAAAAAGATATTACAAGCATAGCTATATTTCTAACATGGTACGTCAGTCATTGTACGAGTACACGAGAGTTGCCCTCATTGAAATTGTGAATCTCTTATTTCCCATCGAAGTTTAAGATGGAAGAAGATATAATTGTCGAATATTTCATATTTCATTACTACCAATATGGATAATTGAAAAGAATCAAGACTTCAGAATTCTTCAGTACCTGAGAAATGTTTTTACCATCGGTGGCAGATCACACCATCAAGATTCAAGACTTAGCAACAGAAGATATGACGGGCTGAGATAGAAGAAAAATGGGGCGACACTTTTAAACGAGTAGAGATTTCTCAGCATCTCTCCAGGCCACCATGCAGAATGGGAAAGGATAAAACAGGGAAAATGACACCTAGATAGGACAAAAATTGTCCAAAACAGCAGAGCTACGACTCCATGCCCAAATGAAGCTTACATAAAAGCCATAAACATGTGCATTCGCTAAAAGTCCCTCAAGAAAACGCCAAGAAAGCACTACGTTTGCTGCTGACACCATAGATTATTCACTTGGACGCTTCTATCACCTCGTCCACGAAGGCCCTAAGGTTCTTGTCCGAAGACCCACCTTCCTTCACAGCCTCCCTTGCCAAATCCCTAAATTTCTGGGCATTCCTTCTCATCTCTTCCCCCTCCCTTCCATCTCCCACCACCAACTCCAAGCACCTCCTTATCTCGCCGCTGTCCACCACGCCTTGCTCATCGGGCGTCACCTTCACCCCTGTCCTCCACACGTCTGTGATGAGCTTCGCGTTCGTCTGCTGATCACTCCACTGCGGGAATGCCACCACAGGCACCCCGCAGACCAAGCTCTCCGACGTTGAGTTCCACCCGCAGTGTGTCACGAAGCACACTATTGAAGGGTGCGATAGAACCTCTACTTGCGAGCACCACGGCACTATCATCCCTAGGTTTTCTAGTTCGTCTTTGAAGCTCAATATATCCTCCTCTCTCTCTTCTTTCCCGCTTTCCCGGATGACCCACAAGAACGGCCGGCCAGCCTCTACGAGTGCCCGTGCCATTTCCTCCTTCTGCGGCTTCGATAGCACGGCGATGCTCCCAAACGACACGTAGATCACCGAAGCCTTTGGCTTCGTGGCCAGCCACTCGATGTAGCCACTCGAGCTCTTGAAGAGATCGCCTCCGAAGGAAGTGTCCGCTGGATCTTGCCCGTCCAAAAATGCAGACGGGATCAGCGGCCCAATCCCAATCACCTGAAACTTATCGATAGCCTGTATGGCGTCCGGTTCCAGTGCATCGAAGGTGTTTGCCAGCACCCTTGGATTGGCCTCCTCAAGGAGTACCTCGAAATGACGTTGGAAAATCGGGAGGCTGAAGTTGTACTCATTTTTAGCATTGAAAAAGGAGGGTATGTCGCAGGCCATGAGAGGCGGCAACCCAGGCAATTGGATTGGCACCGAAGGATTGTCTCCCGTGCTTCGAATAAGATCCCCGTAGCCATGGAAGTAATAATAGTAGAAGTCCAAAACAGCAGCCGGTTGAATCCAAACGAGCGTCGAAGGAATGCCATGAGAACGAGCGACGTCGGCAGCCCACGGAAGGAGGATGGTGTAGAATACACCCAAGAATTGCCGACCGTTCTCATGGTTAGAGGCAATGAGGTCACTTAAAGTCTCCGGTCCTCGTCGCTTGAGCTTGTCCATGTATACGTCGAGATCGTCCCCTTCGTTGAAACCGTCGTCGTAGCCATCAGAGAAGCTGGCAAAGGACAACCCCTCCGGGGGAGATTTTGACTCGGCCATGCCGTGGCAGGCACGAATGGCGGTGGCAAAGGTCACCCGAGCGCCGACATGCACGAGACGCTTGGCGAATTGGAGGGAAGGGTTTATGTGGCCTTGGCCGGGGAAGGTCACGAGGAGGAAGTGTGGAGGTGCCATGGACGAGGGTTGAAGAAACTCTTTGGAAATATTGATGATGCTGAGAGATAGCACTCAACAGAAGGTATGTGCCAGGTGGATGGGAGAGGACTGACGAGGAGATTAAGGTGGAGACTGTCCAATATAAATAAGGATTGTGTCTGAAAAACTTACGTAATGGCTGACGAATTAGTCTCGATTGATTTGCTCTCTCTGGGGAACGTAAACAAACATTTAAAAACTGCGTACTTACATCGGTCATTTATTAGGATGTCAATTATTAGGGTTCAGATTTATTTCAAAGATGAATTGAGACTTTTTTTTTTTTTGAAAAGAAGAACATGTTGAGGACATAGATAATTTATCTCTATCTCTCCACCCAATTTCACCATACACGAGACATCTCTTATTTTTGATACATCAGACAAGTATAATAACGAAGTACACAAATTCAAACACATCACAACGATACATCTACTGTACAAAGTTTGAAAATATTATGAATCGTCTACTCGAAATCCTTAAACCCTAATCTTACTTCTATCTATATGTAGCTACTATGGTGAGATAGTACTTAGAAGTCCATTGCCGATGCTGGTGAGATGGTTGTTTCCCAAAGCCGTTGTCACTAGATACGTGTTTGCACGATCTTTCAAGCTATGATACCAATTAACGCTTGGAAACGGGATAGACATGAGCAAAACTCGCAAACTTAAACTTGCAAAATGTACATGCACAAAGCGTCAGATAGAGAGAGCTATCGACTTTTTTTTATTAATTTAAAGATAATCTAAAAAGGATTACATCATGTAATAAAGATTCTGAGTTTGTCAAATAATAGATGAAAAAAAAATCGGGATATTCCCCGCTTCACATGTCCACTTTTGTTCATGAGTACTAGCTTGTACACTCGCTTTGTGCGCGCGCATGAAATTGATAAGTGTCATTAAATAATTAAAAGAAACTTGTGATAAGAATACACCGTATCAATACATGGAAACGTAAAAATATTTTAAGATATGACATCTTTTAAGGAAAATTACGCAAGATAGAACATATCCAAAATTTAAATTGAAATGTGTGAGAAATATAAAAAATATATGTTTACGCATTTGTCGAGGTACAAAAATGTTTGAAAATCTTTTAAAAAGAGGAGGTCCTCCTTACTTTATATAATAGTATAGACGGATACATTATTTTCAGCCCCACTAGCCTAGCAACAATGTTATGATGATTTTACAACGAAGCTCTTGTGACCAAGAATCATATATTATGGTAGATGGACAAAAAGGATTATGAAAAAGTCGTGGTATGATGAGGTCTATCTTATGTTAATCTGATTTTTTATTTCCTTTATTTTTCCTTATTTATTTCTTATAAAGACAAAAAAGAACAGTAGGATTTGCTTGCTAATCCCATCCCACCCAAATGGGTGGGTTTTAAATCTCTTTTTTTTATGCCAACTGAGTCTTCTATCTTTTTTTTTTGCTAACTAAGTCCTAAACCTTTTGCATTTGTACCAATTTAATCCATCCAACAAATTTTGGCCGAAAATTGACATGGACACCCGATGTCCATTGATCGTTGTCCATCCGTCATCGACACTGTCACTATCATCGTCTCTTCTCTCTCTCAATCTCTCCCTCCCTCTTGAGAAGAAATTACATAAACTCAGGATACATAAAATAACCATATGATCAATAGCTATGATAATTTGGTCTATATAGACTGATCTATGTAATGACTCCTAGCTCCTCCGTTGCGTGCACACCATGGGGGCGCCAAGAACTTGTGAAGCACTTTTTTTAGCCTAGGCTTTCCCAACAATTTCACCAAACTGGATAGGGGCCCACTCAATCAAGTATAACAGTCTGATAGAGTTAGTCCTTTGCTAAGGTTCTTCACTCAATTTGGCATAGCAGTTAGTAATTCTTGGTAACCGGAGGCCTGCCTTGAGTCCTTAGTGGTGATTACTGATGATACTCACCATAGCAGGGGAAGCTTGCGCTTCCTAATTGGGGCCGCCTCGCTTGTCCAGGTGTATATACCTGGCCGGTTGATAGGACTGCGTTCCTAATTTTAACGTGCCGGTACCCGCACGCACAGCCTCTCCCAATTGGAGTGAAAGTTTTTCCTCCCTCTCCCTAGGGAATACCCCCGAGTTTAACATCTCAAAGTTCAGATGAAACATTTTAAGAACATGCTCGGGTCCAGGCATAGCTGTTTAATAGAGTTAGTCCTTCACTATGATCCTTTTTTACCCAAAGAAAAAATAGAGTTCATCCATCCCCTTTCATTCATATTTCCAAATATTATATTAGTTAATTTTTTAGATAATTAATTTCTATTATACTATAGTTAACTTTTGTAGCAAGTTATTATTTTCTTCAAGTACCTTGATAATATTTCCACAACTACCACACTCATTGAATAGAAATAGGAAATTAATATGTTAGGTTACTCCCATGTGAGTTTGATAGTATTATATGTTTTACGTTGTGAATTGTTGCAATCCAAAGCCTGCATCTCGAGACATTTTGCTAAGATAATACGAAAAGCAATTGAGAAATGCTTGACTGGTTGGGGGATTAAAAACATTTTTTCTATCGCCATGGATAATGCAAACTCAAATGACTTAGAAGTTTAATATTTGAAAAAGAGACTTAACTCTTGGAACGCTCTAATATTGACAGGTGAGTAACTCCACGTGAAATGTAGTGCTCACATATTGAGTTTAATTGTGAGAGAGGGTTTGAAAGATATAGATGATTCCATTATTAGAATACGCTCAGCTGTACATTATGTGAAGTCTTCTTTTGCAATGCTACAATGGTTTAAGAGGTGCATTGAGTTAGAAAATATCGAGTCCAAGACTCTTGTATGTTTGGATGTGGACACTCATTGGAACACAACATGCATAATGTTGGAAGGGGCTTTGAAGCTTCAAAAGGCTTTTATCTTATTAGATATTCGGGATAGCAAATTTGTTGAAAAGCTTTCCAAGGTGAGTGGGTTGTCTACTAGTGATGATTGGGAATATACCCGTCGGTTTCTTCCTTTCTTGAAGTTGTTATATGATACAACTTTAAAAGTATCAGATTCTTCTTACGTCACTAGCAATGATATGGCGAAAAAATGTCTATGGGGTTCATACGATGATTGACAAATATTGTAAGAATGAGGACATAATGTTTGTAGAATGAAGACCAAATTTAATAAGTATTTTGGCAATGTAAACAACATCAATCTAACATGGTTCACTGCCTGCATACTCGACCCTCAAATATTGCATATTTGAGATTAAATTGATTGGTTATTTAGCAAATTATTTTCACTCTACAAGGCAAATATACGTATGTTCATGATTCAAAGTAATAGAGATGCCCATATAAACTCAGTGACCGACGAAGAATTTGTTTGCTAGTCCTTCTCAATGAGTGCAAAATTGTTACTTTAAATTAATGTATGCGAACTCACATTAACTATCTTAATAATAAATAATTGTACCAATAATGGAAGCAAATTTGGACTTGGCTTCGACTCGTGGAGGTTCACGCCAATACCAAAGTCTCTTCATAATTATTTAAAAAGAAAAGAAAAAGCATATAGTACATTCTCACCAAATGTTCTTCATTCATTTAAGAAGAAGACTATTCTCTCTTGGTTTTCACCAAATGGCTCAATCCACCATCTGCCATCAAGAGTTGCACGGTTGTGTGGTTTAAAAGAAAAGAAGGGAGAGAGTCGGGGGAGTTTGAAAATAAAGAGGTGGGACTATTTATTTTCACAACAAGATTAAGATAAATTTTTTCTTGGATTAATTACGCCATTGCTTGTGAATTTTAAAAAATTTTGCATTTGTGAAATCTAATAAGACTGTTCCGGCATTTGCGCATGAAGCTTTTGTAACACGTGGTGCATCCATGGATTATATGATTTTGATTTGTACAAAAAAAATAAAAAAAAAGATATTACAAGCATAGCTATATTTCTAACATGGTACGTCAGTCATTGTACGAGTACACGAGAGCTGTCCCACAATATTAAAGAAAATGAACTGTTGTACAATAGAAAGAGTAATACGCAAATTCTTAGGTGGGTCCTTAAAATTTAAAAAACAAAAAAAGGGACGATCCCAATCATTCGTCCTTTATCACCTCCGCAATCACAGCATTTCACGCGTGGGGTCCATTTTCCAATTATTCATCTTTAGCGATGACCTCTCGTCGATTCCCCCCTTCTCGATCGAGGAATCGCAGGTGCGTACCCGGTTCTCTGCCTCGGTTGCGGCTCTGATCGTTGGTCGCGCGTCCCGGATGTGCGTTCGCGTTCGCGTTCGCTGTTGTTCGATCTGATTGTGTGGGTTTTCGATCGATTCCCCGCGATATGGTCGGTCATCATCGAGCGATTTTTGGTAATCGCCCGTGGATGATGTTGTGTGAGTTGCCGCGAGGGCTTAGCTCGATCACGGTGCTAAGGTTGAAGGGCGGATTTATGCTGTTGCTTTTCCGGAAGATGTGAACTTTGCCGATTTCGTCATCGTTGGTGCTTCTTTTAGCGCTTGAATTGGTTAATCTCATCAATTGAAAGTGTTTGGGCTGAGCTTGCGCGGTCTTGCTTGCCGTGCTTAGCTCCAGTTGTTCCCACTGACTTTCTCCATTGGGGCACAGGTTCATTTGTGCGGAACATTGAATTCGGGAGAGGTTCGTACGCATTGAACGGGATCGACTACCTATTGGATAACCATGGCGTTACAGGAACAGTTGAATAAGTTCAAGAAACAGCAGGAGAAGTGTCAATCCACTCTTTCCAGTATTTCGGCCAGAGCAGGAAGCGCGAGGACTCCAGCAAAGCCCATGCCTGCACCTCCTGCCGGTGCACGAGCTCCGGTGCCTGCTGTCAAGTTCTCAGATGATACAGAAAGACTTAAATATATTAATGGTATACGCAAAGCACCTGTAGGAGCTCAGATGAAGCGCGTCATTGACCTGTTGTATGAGGTAATCTAACTAAACTTCTCTCTATGGACTCCCATGCTCGCTTTTGGTACTCGGCAGTCGGCCTTTTGTCTATACCAACGATGTCGTCACCCTCGCCGGTGCCCACTGTGATTCGACCCACTCTGCGACCTCCTAGCAAGCGCATGACTGAGGCACGGATGCTTTAACATACACCATAAACCCCGGCCCTCATTGAAATCGCGAACCTCTTTTTTCTCGTTGAAGTTTAAGATGGAAGAAGATATAATTATCGAGTATTTCATATTTCATTACTACCAATATGGATAATTGAAAAGAATCAATAATTCAGAATTCTTCTGTACCTGAGAAATATTTTTACCATCGGTGGTAGATCCTATCATCAAGATTCAAGACTTAACAAAAGAAGATATGACAGGTTGAAATAGAAGGAATATGGGGCGACACTTTTAAACATGTAGAGATTTCTCAGCATCTCTTTAGTCCACCATGCAGAATGGGAAAGGATAAAACAGAGAAAATGACACCTAGATAGGACATAAATTGTCCAAAGCAACAAAGCTACGACTCCATGCCCAAATGAAGTATACATAAAAGCCATAAACATGTGCATTCGCTAAAAGTCCCTCAAGAAAACGCCAAGAAAGCACTACGTTTGCTGCTGACACCGTAGATTATTCACTTGGACGCTTCTATCACCTCGTCCACGAAGGCCCTAAGGTTCTTGTCCGAAGACCCACCTTCCTTCACAGCCTTCCTTGCCAAATCCCTAAATTTCTGGGCATTCCTTCTCATCTCTTCCCCCTCCTTTCCATCTCCCACCACCAACTCCAAGCACCTCCTTATCTCGCCGCTGTCCACCATGCCTTGCTCGTCGGGGGTCACCTTCACTCCGGTCCTCCACACGTCTGTGACGAGCTTCGCGTTCGTCTGCTGATCACTCCACTGCGGGAATGCCACCACAGGCACCCCGCAGACCAAGCTCTCCGACGTTGAGTTCCACCCGCAGTGTGTCACGAAGCACACTATTGAAGGGTGCGATAGAACCTCTACTTGCGAGCACCACGGCACTATCATCCCTAGGTTTTCTAGTTCGTCTTTGAAGCTCAATATATCCTCCTCTCTCTCTTCTTTCCCGCTTTCCCGGATGACCCACAAGAACGGCCGGCCAGCCTCTACGAGTGCCCGTGCCATTTCCTCCTTCTGCGGCTTCGATAGCACGGCGATGCTCCCAAACGACACGTAGATCACCGAAGCCTTTGGCTTCGTGTCCAGCCACTCGATGTAGCCACTCGAGCTCTTGAAGAGATCGCCTCCGAAGGAAGTGTCCGCTGGATCTTGCCCGTCCAAAAATGCAGACGGGATCAGCGGCCCAATCCCAATCACCTGAAACTTATCGATAGCCTGTATGGCGTCCGGTTCCAGTGCATCGAAGGTGTTTGCCAGCACCCTTGGATTGGCCTCCTCAAGGAGTACCTCGAAATGACGTTGGAAAATCGGGAGGCTGAAGTTGTACTCATTTTTAGCATTGCAAAAGGAGGGTATGTCGCAGGCCATGAGAGGCGGCAACCCAGGCAATTGGATTGGCACCGAAGGATTGTCTCCCGTGCTTCGAATAAGATCCCCGTAGCCATGGAAGTAATAATAGTAGAAGTCCAAAACAGCAGCCGGTTGAATCCAAACGAGCGTCGAAGGAATGCCATGAGAACGAGCGACGTCGGCAGCCCACGGAAGGAGGGTGGTGTAGAATACACCCAAGAATTGCCGACCGTTCTCATGGTTGGAGGCAATGAGGTCACTTAAAGTCTCCGGTCCTCGTCGCTTGAGCTCGTCCATGTATACCTCGAGATCGTCCCCTTCGTTGAAACCGTCGTCATAGCCATCAGAGAAGCTGGCGAAGGATAGCCCCTCAGGCGGAGATTTCGACTCGGCCATGCCGTGGCAGGCACGAATGGCGGTGGCGAAGGTCACGCGAGCGCCGACACGCACGAGACGCTTGGCGAATTGGAGGGAAGGGTTTATGTGGCCTTGACCGGGGAAGGTCACGAGGAGGAAGTGCGGAGGTGCCATGGACGAGGTTTGAAGAAATTCTTTGAAGATAAGTGGCATGTGGATGTGAGAGGATTGACGAGGAGATTAAGGTGGAGACTGTCCAATATAAATAAGGATTGTGTCTGAAATACTTACGTATTGGCTGACGAATTAGTCTTGATTGATTTGCTCTCTCTGGGGGACGTAAGCAAACATTGAAAAACTGCGTACTTACTTCCGTATTAGGATGTCAATTATTAGGATTCATATTTATTTTCGTCATTGGGTTACATGACGAATTAAGATGTCAATTATTAGGGTTCAGATTTATTTCAAAGATGAATTGAGAAATTTTTTTTTTGAAAAGAAGAACATGTTGAGGACATAGATAATTTATCTCTATCTCTTCACATGATTTCGCCATACATGAAACATCTCTTATTTTCGATACATCAGACAAGCATAATAACGAAGTACACAAATTCAAACGCATCACAACGATACATCTACTGTACAAAGTTTGACAATACTATGAATTTCACTCGACTCGAAATCCTTAAAACCTAATCTTACTTCTATCTATATGTAGCTACTATGGCGAGATAGTGCTTGGAAGTCCATTGTCGATGCTGGTCCTGTATCTCTCTCTCCATGGCCTATCTAGCTAGTTACGTAACCCAAATAGAGTCATTGACTTCAAGCGGCTTCTAGTCCCAACTCGCGTGTTGGACTATACTATAATATCAAAAAAAAAAAATTCCATTTCAATGTACGTCCCACTATATTTTATAGTAGGGTTAATATCACGAAAAACCTCAAATTTGTACAGCTATAACAATTTTACCCAAAACTATTTTTTTGAACATAAAAAACCCCAAACTGGTACATATGTGACAAATTTAGCCCGAACTATTTTTTTGACCACCAAAAACCCCAAATTAGTATACTTATGACAAATTTACCCCAAACTAATTTTTTAATATTTATTTTTATTTTTTCTTTTCTTTTTTTCTTTCATCTTCTTCATCTACAACTTCTAGCCGGTTGCCAGACCGGCGATCGGCCAGAGGCAAAAGCTGATGAGGTCGGCCCCGCTGGTCGCTAGTGAGGCTTGACCTCGCCAGTTGTCGGCAAGTGATTTGGCGAGGCTCGACCTCGCCGTTACCAGGTGAGGCCGACCTCACTAGTTGCCAGCGGGATTGAGCCCTCACCAGATTTGGCGAGGCTCTAACTCGCCAGCAACTGACTAGGTCGACCTAGCCCTGCAACAGCGAGGTCGGCCTCGCCTAGCGCTGGCGAGGTTGGCCTCGCCTAGCACTGGTGAGGTTGAGTCTCGCCAATGGCTGATGGGGCCAAGCCCTCATCAAATTTGTTGAGGCTCGAACTTGTCGACAACTGGCAAGGTCGTTCTTGCCGGTCAGAGGTTGAAGATAAAGAAGACAAAGGAAAAAAAAAAAGAAAAGAAAGTTCAAAAAAAATTTAAAAAAATAATATTAAAAAATTAGTTCTGGGTAAAATTGTTACAAGTATACCAGTTTGGGGTTTTTTTATGGTCAAAAAAATAGTTCGGGGTAAATTCGCCACAAGTGTACAAGTTTAAGGTTTGTTGTGGTAAAAAAAATAGTTTTTGATAAAATTTTACAATTGTACCAGTTTAGGGTTTTTTGTGGTATTAACCATTTATAGTATTTGATTGACTTAATAAAAAGAGAGTTATTCAACATTCAAGTTAGGAACGTGCTAGCATGCAGACATAAGAAATATAATTAATGTGTAATATCCATTATATTCAAATATAATATGTAATTGCTTGATATTCCAAGTTGATTCAAATTTGATGATAACATGTGTGGGCAGCGCTGCTAATTAAGCCTTCATGCAAATAACATCACGTTCTCCAAGCCCACTATTGGCTTTATTGACTGTCGCATAAGGGGATTTCCATAGCATAAATTAGAAGTGGCATGTTTAAATTTCACTAACTGTGTACAAATTGCTCTAGGTTGAGACCACCTACGTAGATCAAAGATGTAGACTTAATTGGGTTCATACGCTTACAGGGTTTCCTCTGATTCTTTTGGATTTTGACTCTCTTCGTGATCCTGGATTATTAGAAAAATAATGTGCTACATCTAACTAACTGAGGAAGACACATATAGTATAGTAATTATTGCATGTACCAATTGGTATATGATACATGTAACTAGTGGATGGGGGTAATGGCACATATATTCTTGAACTTTTGCTCATGATTCAATATCATCCATGTACTTTAAAAAGTGATTTGATGTGGTCTCCGTCCCTCTTGGAAAGTAATTACATAAACTCAGTATACATAAATTAACCATATGATCAATAGCTGCGATAATTTGGTCTATATGGACCGATCTATGTAATGACTCCTCGCTCCTACGTTGCGTGCACGCCATGGGGGCGCCAAGAATTTGTGAAGCACTTTTCTTAGTCGGGGCTTTTCCCAACAATTTTACCAAACTGGACAATGCCTCGCTCAATTAGGGATAGCGGTCTAATAGAATTAGTTCATTGCTAAGATCCTTCTTTACCCAAAGAAAAGGTGAAGTTCATTCATTCATATTTCCAAATATTATATTAGTTAATTTTTTAGATAATTAATTTCTACTATACTATAGTTAACTTTTGTAGTAAGTTATTCATTTTCTCCAGGTACATTGATAATATTTTTACAACTACTACACTCGTTGAATAGAAATGGGAAATTAACATGTTAGGATATTTCCATGTGAGTTGGATAGTATTTGACATCTTACGTTACCCTTCCACGGTTCAAAAGAGCGTCGTTGCCATATTAAAGTTCTTGCTTTTTTCATGTTGATATTAATTGTGTTAGGCTGAAACCTTACCAATTTGGCTCCCCCTCTCTCTCTCTCTCTCTCTCTCTTTCTCTCTCTCTCTCTCTCTCTCTCTCTCTCCTTGATATTAGTGAGCGAAAACGAGAGAAAGAAAGAAATGGTAGTTCAAAAGATCTAGAAAAGAGAGGAAAATGGTGTTTTCGCTTGTGTAAATTGTGCATATATGGCACGGATCTAGTGATTAATTAAGTAGTATTCACGTGGACTATGTTCACGGTAAAAGTTTGTGCAAGAAAACAACATGACATCCGAGAGAGACGTGCAAGACTGTCCAAGTGAGGCCTCAAGTAGACGTGCCCGATGTTCTTCTGAGGTGGTTTCTTTTAATGACTGTGTCGGATTGGAAAGCACGACTGAAACCGAACAGTCCACTTAGATGACTTGGAAGCAACACATGGCCGCATACTTTTGGTTCTGACTTCCGGAAGGTTGTCCACAAGGGAAAAATAGAGTTCATCCATCCCCTTTCATTCGTATTTCCAAATATTATATTAGTTAATTTTTTAGATAATTAATTTCTATCATACTATAGTTAACTTTTGTAGCAAGTTATTTATTTTCTTCAAGTACCTTGATAATATTTCCACAACTACCACACTCGTTGAATAGAAACAGGAAATTAATATGTTAGGTTATTCCCATGTGAGTTTGATAGTATTATATATTTTACGTTACCCTTCCATGGTTCAGAAGAGCGTTGTTGTCATGTTAAAGTTCTTCTTGCTTATTTTGTGTTGATATTAATTATGTTGGACTGAAACCCTACCAATTTGGCCCCCCTATCTCTCTCTATCTCACTTCTTGATTCTAATGAGCGAGTACGAGAGAAAGAAAGAAATGGTAGTTTAAAGATCTAGAAAAGAGACGAAAGGGTGTTTTCATTTGTGTGAATTGTGCATGTATGACACGTATATAATGATTAATTGAGTAGTATTCACTTGGAATATGTTCTCCGTAAAAGTTTGTACAAGAAAACAACATAATAACAACAAAACGACATCGGAGCGAGACGTGCAGTACTCTCCAAGTGAGGCCTCAAGTGGACGTGCACGATGTTCTTCTGAGGTGGTTTTTATCACATTATTGGATTGGAAAGCACGACTGAAATCGACCAGTCCACTAAAATGACTTGGAAGCAACACATGGCTGCGTCATTTGGTTCTGAGTTTCGGAAGGTTGTCTACATTTTGACTAGCAGCTGCAGCAGCAGCAGTGACAGATTATAGTTGGATCTTCTTCTTACCAGTCAACTGATGATGCAAATGTTGAGGACAAAAAGAGTGGACAAACTAGGAATTCTGATTAAAGCCAATGAAACACTCTGATATTTCTGCATTTTACATTTTTGGAATTCTTAAAGCCAATGAAACGTTTTGATATGTTTCAAGTCACGAAGGCTTGGCTCAATTTGTCCAGATGCGGTACATTCCGTGTTCAAATCTTAATCAACTCAGTTAATAACTTCGTGTCATGTCCGCACCCTGTAAGTGAAGTCGGATTAAGTTCACCTAGATAAGATGATTTAGATGCATTCGGGGAGTAGTCAAGCTGAAGATTTGAATCCTGATATTCTTTATAAAGAAAAATTATTTTCATTTTTGTTAAGGAGAAACTGAGTTATTTTCAAAGCAAAATAAGCATTGCAAATGATCCAAACCATAACAGGGTGTCGATAGATGATGTATATTTATTAAGAGGTTGATGTAGAATATTACGAAAGATTTGCTGAAGATTTACATTGTGTTTTTTTAATATTTAGTATATCTCTTATTATTAGTTAGGATTTACTTTTGCTTTTAGTTAGCATAATATTTAGTATATCTTTTATAATTAGTTAGAGATATTTGGTAGATCTTTTCTTTCTCTTTTCTGTTAACAGAAAAGATATACTAAATATTTCGAATGACCAACTCACGAGTAAGGTCTATTGGCCCAATAATGTTTCCACAAATTGGATTATCGATAGTGGCGCCTCCGAACATATGATAGGGCAACTTTTGCTTCTAAATTGGCTGAAGAACATCATGGGTGCATATCCTATATAAACTCCTGATGGAAAAGTGATTCACGCCAACAAAAGAGGCGATGTTTATTTAATAACTAATTTTATTTTGCTCAATGTGTTACATATCCCAAACTTTAAGTGTAATCTTATTTCTGTCGGAAAGTTAAGTTCAAATTTGAATTGCTTAGTAACGTTCTTTTCTTCTCAATGTATCATACAGGACCTACCCTCGAAGAGATCGATTGGAGTGAGTAATCTTCGAGAAGGGGTTTATTATCTTGGACGTATGGGCACTCATTCGGCTTTTCCAGTGGTAAGGGTACGGAATATTGATATTTGGCATCAATGATTGGGGCACCCATCATGGCAAGCTTTAAATTTAATCACCGGTATTGAAGTAAATAAAGATGGGGATGATTTGTGTGTATGTTGTCGTGCAAAACAAACTCGTTCCTCATTTCCTTTAAGTAATAATAAAGCCGGTGGATGTTTTGATTTGCTACATTGTGATGTTTGGGGGTCATATCAAACAGGGTCTCTCTCCGGTGCACATTATTTTTTAACCATCGTTGATGATTATAGTCGAGCAGTTTGGGTCTATTTGATGAAAGGAAAATCAGAGACAGTCAAAGTCTTTGTTAATTTTTGTCATATGGTAAAGACCCAATTTGGTCTAGTAGTTAAAATAGTGCAAAGTGATAATGGCCATGAATTTCTTTCTAATTCCATGAAAGATTTTTTTTTCAAAAGTGTAGTGATACATTAGACATCATGTTCCTAAATGCCACAACAGAATGGGCAAGTTGAAAGAAAACATCGTCATATCCTCAATGTAGAACGGGCACTTCGTTTTCAAGCGAATTTACCAATTCGTTTTTGGGGTGAATGTGTATTAACGGATGCTTATTTAATCAATTATACTCCAATTCCGTTATTATCTGGAAAAACGCTGTTCGAACTTTTGTTTGGAAAACTGCCGGATTATAATCATTTGCGAGTTTTCGGTGTACTTTGCTATGCTCACAAACAGTCAAAGGGCAAAGATAAATTTGAAGAAAAGGAAAGAAAAAGTATTTTTTTGGCATATCCATACGGCACGAAGGATTGGACGATTTTTTATTTGGAAACTCAAGAATTATTGGTATCTTGTGATATTGTTTTCTATGATGAGAATTTCCCGTTTGCTCAGCAACATGCACATGAGGATCAAAACTCTTTTCCTCTTTTGACACCAGCTCGAGAAGTAGGTCCTATTGATGACGGGTGGAATCAACCTCAAGGGGAGGAAGAGAGGGTTCCAAGCCAAGTTCATGAAGAAAATGGGCAACGATGATGCAAGATTATGATAATACAGTCCAAGTTGAAGAGCAACCTAGCGAGCACCCCAATGACCAAATTCCAATCCCAATTCGCCCTGCATGACAAAAAAGACAGTCAACCCCTATGGGAGATTACGTGTGCCATACGGTCCAAACGAAGTCCCTAACTCCTCAACCCACTCCATCGATATTTTTAGGTATGGTCTATCCAATTGAAAATTTTATTTCTTATGAACAATTTACTAAGCCTCACATCGCTTTTTAAGCTCTATTGATTTTGATATTGACCCTAGGAATTACACTGAGGCTATTAAAAATCCTTTGTGGAGAGAAGCGATGGCTGCATAAATTAAAGCATAATAAGAAGTGGACTTTAGCAACTTTGCCGGAGGATAAAAACACATAGGGTGCAAATGGTTTTACAAAATCAAGCGTCGAGTTGACGATAGTATTGAGCGATATAAGACTTGTCTTGTCACAAAGGGATTCACCTAGATAGAGGGTGTGGACTTCCATGAAACCTTCACACCAGTAGCTAAACTAGTTAGTGTACAGTGTCTTCTTGCAATTGCATTGGCTCGCAATTGGGAGTTACATCAAATGGATGTAAACAGTGCACATCTACATGGTGACTTGGATGAGGAAGTTTATATGAAACTTCCACCAGGTTTCACGACAGCGGGCTCAAATTGTGTATGTCAACTACAAAAGTCCTTATATAGTCTTCGGTGGGCATCTTGAAATTGGTTTTCAAAATTCTCTAATGCATTGAGGGAGTATGGTTTTGATCAACAATTAGCATGTTACTCATTATTCACGTGTTCTCATGACGATACTTTTTTAGCCGTGTTAGTATATGTTGATGATCTTATATTGGCAGGCAATAATTCAAAACCGTGCGCAGCGCTCAAACAGTGCCTTGATGAGTACTTTCATATCCAAGACCTTTCTTGGGAATTGAAGTAACGCTTTCTGTGTCACAAAAAGTTTGTTCTTGACATCCTACTGGAATGTGGCATGCTAGCAGCTAAACCAACAACTTCTCCAATGGAGCAACAATACCAATTAGCTACATCAAGTGGACATGCCATGGCAGACCCAAGTCGCTATCATCGATTAGTGGGACGTCTATTTTATCTCACTATCACTCGACATGAATTATGTTATTCTGTCCACATACTTTCCCAGTTCATGCAAGAACCAAAGGAGCAGCACTAGAAAGCAGAGATGTGAGTTCTTCGATAGCTCAAGAAAAACTTAGGAAAAGGGATTCTATTATTCGTCCCAAGTTCACTTCACTTGACTGCCTTTTGTAACTCTGATTGGGCAAGTTGCCCGATCACTCGGCGATTAGTTATAGGTTACTTTGTCCTTCTTTGTGGTTGTTCCATGTCTTGGAGAACCAAGAAGCATACTGCAGTTTCTCGATCCTCTGCTTAAGCTGAATATCGCGCTATGGCAATTGCCACTAGTGAACTAATTTGGTTGCGCACTTGGCTCTCTCAGGATATCGCACGACAAACTAATGGTTCTTTATTGTGACAACCAAGCTGCCTTACATATCGTAGCAAAGCTGGTATTTCACAAATGAACAAAGCACATCAAGATTGACTGCCACTTTGTTCGCGAACATGTACAGTCAGGCGCCATTATAACTGAGCATGTACCCATCGGACTTCAACTAGCAGATATATTTACCAATGCATTGGGTGAAGATTGATTTGCATTTCTCATTAGCCAGTTGGGTCTTCGTGACCTCCATGTGCTAACTTGAGAGGGAGTATTATGGAAGATTTGCTGAAGATTTACATTATGTTTTTTTAATATTTAGTGTATCTCTTATTATTAGTTAGGAGGGATAATGACATAAACAGTCCCTAAACTTTTAATTTGTTCAAAGTGATCCCTGAACTTTAATATAATATTCAATGTGGTATATGAACTTGTAATTTGTTCAATATGGTCCCTGAATTTTCCTTGAACTTTTGATAAATGTTCAATTTAGTCCCTGAACTGTATGAAAATGTACAATACAGTCCCTGAACTTGAATTAATGGAAGGTCTACATTGGATAGTTTTATAAAGTTCAGAGACTATATTGAATATGTATCAAAAGTTCAGAGATCATATTGAACAAATTGAAAGTTCAAGGACCACACTGAATATTGGGTTAAAGTTCATAGACTATATTGAATAAATTAAAAGTTCAGGAATCAAATTGTACATTAAGTTAAAATTCAAGGATTGTTTGTGTCATTTTCCCTAGTTAGGATTCACTTTTGCTTTTAGTTATCATAATATTTAATATATCTTTTATAATTAGTTAGAGATATTTGGTAGATCTTTTTTTTCTCTTTTCTATTAAGCGATATATTGTATAAATATTTGTATTGTCCGTTGAGCAATACAAGAAAATTACAAGTTCTCACACAGAACAAAGCACACTAGAGAGAAGAAGAGAAAAGAGGGGAAGGATCCAGTTCCAACAGGTTGAGAAGAAATTGAATGCTGGACAGAGAGAGACGTGGAGACAGAAGGGAAAATCGGAGATGTTTGGAAATTCTGACCGGTGGGCCCGATTATCCACGTGTCATCCGCGGAATGGTCTTATGCATAGCCTATGTGGAGTATTCCATTCACCTAATATTTTCTTCTCCTGATGCCTGCACACTTGCGCACATTTATTTCTTTTTCTCTTATATTCTCCCTCCTCAGTTCTTTCCTTTTATGAACAAGAAAACCAACACGCTTCTCTCTCCATCGAAGGCCTTCTTTCTCCCTTCTCTCTCCGGCGCTTTGCTCCGCCTCTATCGGTTGCCTTCGCCGTCACCTCCCGGAGCCCCGTTAGTGGCTACAATTCGTCCCCTACCGCTGTCTCTTTGTCCCAAGAAGCGGCTTCGCTCGGAACTTATCTGGGTTTATCGTGGTTTGGGTTCCCTTGAATATGCACACAAGGTGTTTGGTCAAATTCCACACCCGGAAGTGTCTCTATGCACTCTGCATGTCGGGTATCTGAGATGTAAGCTATAGGATGAGGCCCTTGCACTTTGCGAATTTTCTCGTGAGTTCGATTGTAAATTTTATGATGAAGTTTGGGAGGGTAAAATAAGCAAGAATGGTTTTTGATGGTGTCCCCGACAGAGATGTTGTTATGTGCAAACAAGATAGTTTAATGATGTTTTGTTTTTTTTTTATCTTCGAGATGTTTAAATATGGCCTTAGAGCTACTTATGATGATGATTTGGTTCGCACATCAATGATTTATATGTAAGTTGGGTGATGTTGTGAATCCTTTCGTCGAGTTTTCGATGCTATGACGATGAGAAATTATATTACATTAATATAAGCTCTTATTGATGTTGGAGAAAGGGATGACCATTTTATAGCACCTTTTGTTTCCCCTTGTTTCCTTTCAAAAGAATCTTGCCCATACAAACTCATAGTATACAACAAAACATGAAATAAAGAACAATTCCGTGCCAGAAATATATTTGGAAAAACGAAATCTTGTTCAAATTGTACAAGATAGAGATTAAGGAAAAAAAATAAGGAAAACTAATGGATAATCCCAATGCTACAAACCAGAAACAGAATTGAAGCAAAATCTCTTCAACAGCTAACATTTTCGACCAATAAAAGATAACCAAAAGCTAACATCCGACCCAAAAAAAACAAAAGCTAACGCCTTTTGACAAAAAAAAAAATGAAAGCAACGCCTGCTATGCTCGGCAACACCAACATCATTCACTCTTTCGCCACCACCTTTGTCTTCGCCGTCCTCATCCCCGTTCGTCGGCAGCACCAGCGGCCATGGCCTGACATTTGTGATGCTACCGTCCCCGACTTCTCGACAGCTTCTTTTGGCGGCCACATTAGCCTCTTCGACACTAAAACAACAGAGCAGAGCGCTGGAGCAGCAAATCTAACAGCAAAGAAGAGATCCGAAATTTGATTTAAGGAGAGGGAGAAAGAAGGCCTTCAATGGAGAGAGAAGTGCGTTGGTTTTCTTGTTTAGAGAAGGAAAGAACTGAGGAGAGAGAATATAAGAGAGAGAAAAAGAAAGAAATATTTGCAGGTGTGCGGGCACGAGGAGGGAGAGAGAATATCGTAAAGAGTGAAAGATAGTAACGGAGATAGATGTGGAGAGAGAAGGGAAAATCAGAAATTTTTTGAAATAATGACTGGTGGGCCTGACTGTCCACATGTCGTCAACAAAATGGTCTTATGCATGGCCTACGTTGAGTATTCCACTCATCTAATATTTTCTCCATGAGGAGGGAGGGAGAATACCGTAAAGAGTGAAAAATAGTAACGGAGATTAACGGAGAGAGACGTGGAGACACAAGAGAAAATCGGAGATGTTTGGAAATTCTGACTGGTGGGCCCGATTATCCACGTGTCATCCGCGGAATGGTCTTATGCATAGCCTACGTGGAGTATTCCATTCACCTAATATTTTCTTGAACATGGGCTATTGTTTCTTTTTCCAATCAAAGTTTTCTTTTACAAGTTTCAATGTCTCATAGATCAAGGAATGGGGAGAATTACAAAATCTATTATAATTATGTAAATTCAGTCCTAAACCTTTTTTTTTATCAATTGATTCTTAAATTTTTTCATGTTTTACCAATTGAGTCAACCAGCCAATTTTGGCCGAAAATCGCTAACATGGACGCCGGCCATCCTACATGATATGATCAGCGCTTTTTTTATAATATTTTAATAGTTTTTGAATTTATTTATTTATTTTTTCTTTTCTTTCTTCGCTTTCTTTTTTTTCCCAACTCCCAACTGTAGGCCAGCGACCCAACCCTCGCTGGCTCTAGGCTAGGGCGTCGTGGCCCTCGCCAGCACCAGTTGAGGGTTGTAGTGCCCTCGCCGGCCAAATTCAAGGCAAGGGGCCATGCGCCCTTGATCTGGCCGGCGAGGGCACTGCAACCCTCACCCAAATATGCACATTTTGTAGACAAATATGCACCACTAATGTATAGATGGCTTGCTGGTCGAGACTGATTTGGCATACTGATCATGACTTTTCTGTTGACAAATATGCACCACTAATGTATAGATGGCAATCTTGAGATGGCATGCTGATTTTATTGCCTGTTTGTACTGGAGTGGTGCATATTTGTCAATGCATTATCTCCAAGATTGCTTATTCTGGCCATTCTCCTTCATCCACAGCCTTATCATGAAAAGAATCAATTAAATTTGAGGAGACATATTCAGTCAAGCTTAAAGTGAAATTTCGTTAGATTAAGAATATCAATTGTTATTTGTTTTGTAATATACCCGGTGAATTCTAATTCTTTTCCTCTTCAACGTATATTCCTCAGCTTGTTTCTGTAGTTTCAGTAATGAGAATGACAGTTCAACATCTTTCTGCTTGCTGTGTCACGTCACATTATTTTGCAAGCTTTCAACTTTGCATGGAGCATTTTTGTGAAGTCTATTCTTTCTTTTTGTGCTAGGCAGGTCTTTGCTGTGAAACAAGCCCAAGACATTTTACATTGCAATTGTCGTTATTTCATTTAAGTTAATAACAGATGTGTAAATAGTCATATGATATGCAGGGATTATGCAAACCTAATTTATTTCATTCAATGTTTGCAATTTCCTTATTATGAATTTGTAGACCTAGCATTCGTGTATAAAGTGGGGCCCTTGTTTTATGCCATATACTTCATTGTGAGCTTTCCAATGTTTCTGAGGTAAGAACTTTATGTGCCCAACACCTATTTTATGGGTTCTTATCCCCTCTGTTTCAAAAGGAAGAGGGGTTCTAATTATTGAGAGACCAATCATGTACAAATGAAAGAGAGGTTCTAATTAAATCAGTTGATTTAATTAGAACCCAACATCTTCCATAGCTATGGAATTAAGGCAATGACTCAACTTGACAGGAATGGAAGTTTGCTGAATCAATTAAATTAGTAGATCGAATTTTGTTGAATTAAATAAGAGGAGAAGAGAAGGCAACCAAGCTGAGAGGATTTTGGAATGTAAGATTCTGATGGCTGTGGTGGGTTCATAATCACCTAAAAGTTTGAATAGAATAGCAAGCAGGCCAAGCGAATGGAGACTTATTGATTTGCTTTTCAAGATCATGATATGATGTGAAGCCAAATTAAAAGCTATGGGAGGCTTTCCTCTCTCTCTCTCTCTTTTATACCAAGAATCCAAGAAAAATGGAAAAAAAAAGAAAAATTGGCAAGAAAACATGACAAGGAGAAACTAAAACAAGGGGCTTCCCAGGTTACGCAGCAGCTTTTAGGAGGACGAGCAACAGGTCAAAAATTGTAATTGTGAATTAGTGAACAATAATACTTCACATGAAATAGCTGAGTGCCTTCTTTCTCCTTGAACCGCCTTCACCGTAGAGTTCATTCCACTGCAGAGGCTCAGTCATGTTAATAGGCTCAGATGATACGCTCACATATAAATGTTTCCATGTTAATAACATAGATACGAAATCAATTGAAGCTACAACAACAATAAGGAAAATGAAATGCTACTAAGTTGTAAAATAGCTATAGGTTTGTGGACGATCACACTATGGTGAGAAAAAAGTGCCACATCTCATATATGCCATTTTTGAATAGTTTTCCTAATCATGTGCATATTAGAAATCTTCCATATCAAGAGACCGTATATCAGCACTCCCTTTCAAAACTAGAGCAAGTTTGCCTTCTGCTAGAGCTGTAGCGCATTCCTGCCACGAGATGCACATATTATCGGCCATAATCAAAGTACGAGTAGCCATATCAAATTACGGGAAGATGTGGACCTTTTGCTCCTTTTCTAATATCTCTTTAATTGGCCCGTGCGCTGCAATTACACATAAATTCCGCAATAATATAGTAATAGGTGAGAGTGAATTCTCCACTAGTGAACAGTGTGAGGTATGATTCTATGGTGTCACCTTTAGGTCACTTCCTGAGTAACCATCTGTCATGCTTGCAATTCCGTCCAAGTCGACATTGGCAGATGAGTCTTCCTTTGCCAGTATAACTTTCAAAATTTTTTGCTCTATTTGGAGCATATGGAAGATTTACCATCAATCAATAGTAAAGACGAATTTTAGCATCTGCTTTTGGGATATATGAAGGCCCACTCAGAAAGGAAAGAGGATGTGAAGGAAAGCAAGAATTACGATACATATGTCCGTGAAAAAAAGTCATGGTAACACTCACCAGCGAGGCAGCCTACGGATGACTGCCTCATCCAGGTCGAAAGGTCTTTTTGTGGCTGCAAGTACCAGTACCCGTTCTGTATCTTTAGTCCATAAGCCATCCCAGTTGACCATAAATTCATTTTTCATCTTGCACATGGCCTCGTGCTCCCCTGGGTTCTCCCTCTGGCCCAACATACTATCAACCTAGGTAACCACCAAAACACTATGAGAAGTACAACAACTAGGAACCTAAACTAACAAAAGAAAGAATAGAGAAACTGACTTCGTCAACAAATACAAAGCTCAGGGCAATTTTACTGGCAAGTGAGAAAACAGCTTTCACATACTTCTCGCCCTCACCAAACCACTGCAAAGAAAAGAAGAATTGGAGCCTACAGCAATACGACATTAAATCTCCGCAAATTCAAATGATCACAAGAGATTGGCCCCAATATTGACCTTGGATGTGATACTTGACATGGAAATGTTGATGAAATTTGCACCAGCTTCGGTAGCCACAGCCTTTGCAAGCATAGTCTTGCTTGTTCCAGGGGGACCAAACAGAAGAATGCCCTTGCAAGGCTGGACAAGAAAGGTAACAGTGAGACTAAGGGCAATCTCCACCATGAAAGAATTACAGAAATAACTTGTATTACAGAGGCATTTAAAAGACTGCTTATAACATTAGATAGAAAAGTTTTCAAGCAAGAACTTGAGACAAATACTACAAAAAAAAATAGAGAAAAACCAGAACCACTTTTACAGGCAGCTCATTAAACCAATTTCTGCATTTTGTTCTTTCAAGAAGCCTAAACCGTCTGCATTTTTTTACTTTAGATAATTCTTTAACACATGGCCAGTGTCGTTTCAAGTCTACTTGTATTTCCACACTGGTCTCTTTTTCATGTCTTCTCATATTTCCAAACAGCCGCATTCTTAGGTGTACCTACTACTTGACATGAGCCTCTTTTAGCTCTTTTGGAACAATGACACCAGCATTTCTTGAAGAACACTCAGCTTCTTTTGGCTGAGGAAAGCCACCTAAAGCACACTATGACAAGTGATCTAATTCAGACGGCGTTACCGATTGTTCATCCATATGAACCGATATTGAAGTTGGAGTCCAAAGAGAGCAGTAGCCAGGCATCATGCGTCAGCAATGTAGGCACTAAAATAGAATAACTAGGACTGGAATTAGGAATCCTACTCCTGATCCCAATTAGGAATGATTTTAATGTGACCAAATTCCATCTGTTTAATTGCATCCAGCATTCAGCATAGCATAACAATGAAATTCCATCAATGAAGAGCGAAAATTCCACCAGCTTATCACCCAAAAGCAGAGATGAAAAGGCAAAAACTTGGACATAGTTTAGCCTCCATAACAATGCGCGTCGGAGTAAAAACTAACAGCTAAAAATTAACTCTTCAAAAATTACACTAAATCTGGAGTAAAAATTTACCTTTCCAGGCTTCGTCGGAGGCGGACGTGGTTCGTCGGATGGCAAGAGACGGCGACAGCTGCAGAGTGACGAGGCGGAGGCGAAGGCGTCGGCCAGGGCTAGGGCGGAGGCGTCGGCGTTGAGAGGTACAGAGCAAGTCGACGCTTCGTCGGCTAGGGCGTCGGCGGAGAGGGCGAGAACAACATAGCGTGTCGAGGCGGAGGTTAGGACGGAGGCATCGGCGTCGGCTACGGCTAGGGCGACGGCGATGGCGTCGGCTGGGGCGGACGCGTCGGCGCCGAGAGGTACAGAGAGGTGGAGGCGTCGGCTAGAGCGTCGGCGAGGCGTCGAGTGGTACAATCGGAATCTGAGTCGAGGCGTCGGCGTCGGCGTCGGCATTGGCGTCGCCTAGGGCGTGGCGGAGGCGTCCACGTCGGCCTCGTTCGTCAGAGGCGACGGAGGCGCGAGTCGGAAGGCAGCGTGATTGGAGAATGAGAGTGCAGATCTGGAAAGTGAGAACTTGGGAGCGGGGCCGCGAGGTAGAGAGAGGAGAGAGAGTGTGCCTTGCTTTTCAAATTTTCAGCTCTAACCGCGGTGGGCCCGGGTGACACGTGTCGCACGGAGAGGGGCTTGTTTTTTGCCACGGTGGAATGCGAGTGGTACCTAATATTTTCTCCCTAGATAGGACAAAAATTGTCCAAAACGACAAAGCTACGACTCCGTGCCCAAATGAAGCTTAAATAAAAGGGAAAAAACCACTGAAAAACTCCAAACTTTACCTCCCGTGACATATTTATTTTGAAATTTTTTTATGACACAAAAAATCCCAAACTTTACTATTTATGACACATTTACCTCAATATACTGTAGCCTATGGTATTTTAGTCTTTTTCCCTTTTTCTATTTTTTTCTATTTTTTTTCTTTTTTCCGACGAGGGCGAGGGCCGCCCGACGCTAGCGAGGCTTGCCCTCGCCTGGATCTGGCGAGAGCGAGCCTCGCCGGCGTCAAGCGAGGGCGTCAGGCCCTCGTCCAGATCCAGGTTTAGACGATGTAGCCCTTGCCGGCCAATAGGAGAGCGTCGGCGAGGATTACAGGCGAGGGCAAGATCCAAGTGAGGGCAAGCCTTGCCCGACGCCGGCGAGGCTCGTCCTAGCTAGATCTAGGCAAGGGCGAGCCTCGCCAGCGTCGGGCGGCCCTCGACCTCGCCGGCGAGGGCAGCCCTGCTGGAGAAGGGAAAAAAAACAGAAAAAATAGAAAAAGGGAAAATGACTAAAATATTTTAGGCTACAGTATATTGGGGTAAATGTGTCACAAATAACAAAATTTGAGGTTTTTGGTGTCACAAAAAAAATTCGGGGTAAATGTGTCATAAGAGATAAAGTTTGAGATTTTTGGTGATTTTTTCCCTAAATAAAAGCCATAAACATGTGCATTCGCTAAAAGTCTCTCAAGAAAACGCCACGAAAGCACTACGTTTGCCGCTGACACCATAGATTATTCACTTGGACGCTTCTATGACCTCGTCCACAAAGGCCCTAAGGTTCTTGTCCGAAGACCCACCATCCTTCACAGCCTCCCTTGCCAAATCCCTAAATTTCTGGGCATTCCTTCTCATCTCTTCCCCCTCCTTTCCATCTCCCACCACCAACTCCAAGCACCTCCTTATCTCGCCGCTCTCCACCATGCCTTGCTCGTTGGGCGTCACCTTCACCCCGGTCCTCCACACGTCCGTGATGAGCTTCGCGTTCGTCTGCTGATCGCTCCACTGCGGGAACGCCACCATGGGCACCCCGCAGACCAAGCTCTCCGACGTTGAGTTCCACCCGCAGTGTGTCACAAAGCACCCTATCGAAGGGTGCGATAGAACCTCTACTTGCGAGCACCACGGCACTATCATCCCTAGGTTTTCTAGTTCGTCTTTGAAGCTCAATATATCCTCCTCTCTCTCTTCTTTCCCGCTTTCCCGGATGACCCACAAGAACGGCCGGCCGGCCTCTACGAGTGCCCGTGCCATTTCCTCCTTCTGCGGCCTCGATAGCACGGCGATGCTCCCAAACGACACGTAGATCACCGATGCCTTTGGCTTCGTGTCCAGCCACTCGATGTAGCCACTCGAGCTCCTGAAGAGATCGCCTCCGAAGGAAGTGTCCGCTGGATCTTGCCCGTCCAAAAATGCAGACGGGATCAGCGGCCCAATCCCAATCACCTGAAACTTATCGATAGCCTGTATGGCGTCCGGTTCCAGTGCATCGAAGGTGTTTGCCAGCACCCTTGGATTAGCCTCCTCAAGCAGTACCTCGAAATGACGTTGGAAAATCGGGAGGCTGAAGTTGTACTCATTTTTAGCATTGCAAAGGGGGGGTACGTCGCAGGCCAGGAGAGGCGGCAACCCAGGCAATTGGATGGGCACCGCAGGATTGTCTCCTGTGCTTCGAATAAGATCCCCGTAGCCATGGAAGTAATAATAGTAGATGTCCAAAACAGCAGCCGGTTGAATCCAAACGAGCGTCGAAGGAATGCCATGAGAACGAGCGACGTCGGCAGCCCACGGAAGGAGGATGGTGTAGAATACACCCAAGAATTGCCGACCGTTCTCATGGTTCGAAGCGATGAGTTTACTTAAAGTCTCCGGTCCTCGCCGCTTGAGCTTGTCCATGTATACGTCGAGATCGTCCCCTTCGTTGAAACCGTCGTCGTAGCCATCAGAGAAGCTGGCAAAGGACAACCCCTCGGGGGGAGATTTTGACTCGGCCATGCGGTGGCGGGCATGAATGGCGGTGGCGAAGGTCACCTGAGCGCCGACACGCACGAGACGCTTGGCGAATTGGAGGGAAGGGTTTATGTGACCTTGACCGGGGAAGGTCACGAGGAGGAAGTGAGGAGGTGCCATGGACGAGGTTTGAAGAAATTCTTTGAAGATAAGTGGCATGTGGATGTGAGAGGATTGACGAGGAGATTAAGGTGGAGACTGTCCAATATAAATAGGGATTATGTATGAAATAATTACGTCTTGGCTGACGAATTATTCTTGATTGATTTGCTCTCTGGGGGGCGTAAGCAAACATTAAAAAACTGCGTACTTCCATCATTTATTCGGATGTCAATTATTAGTGTTCAAATTTATTTCCGTCGTTGGATCACATGATGAATTAAGATGTCAATTATTAGGATTCAGATTTATTTCCGTCATTGGGTCACATGACGAATTAAGATGTCAATTATTAGTGTTCAAATTTATTTCCGTCGTTGGGTCACATGATGAATTAAGATGTCAATTATTAGGATCCAGATTTATTGGATTCAGATTTATTTCCGTCATTGGGTCACATGACGAATTAAGATGTCAATTATTAGGATTCAAATTTATTTCAAAGATGAATTGAGATTTTTTTTTCTAAAAAGAAGAACGTGCTAGATAATTTATCTCTATCTCTCCATCCGATTTCGTCGTACACGAGACATCTCTTATTTTTTATACACCAGACAAGCATAATAATGAAGTACACAAATTCAAACACATCACAACAATAAATCTACTGTACAAAGTTTGATGAATTTCACTCTACTCAAAATCCTTAAACCCTAATCTTACTTCTATCTATACGTAGCTACTATGGCAAGATAGTACTTAGAATTCCATTGTCGATGCTGGTCCTGTATCTCTCTCTCTCCATGGCCTATCTAGCTAGTTACATAAACCCAAATAGAGTCATTGACTTCAAGCGGCTTCTAGTCCCAACTCACGTGTTGGACTATACTATAATATCAAAAAAAAAAATTCCATTTCAATGTATGTCCCGCTATATTTTATAGTATTTGATTGACCTAATAAAATGAATTTTTATGACAGTATTTCTTGAAGATGTACATTATCTACTCCAACATATAAAAAGAGAGTTATTCAACACTCAAGTTAGGAACGTGCTAGCATGCAGACATAAAAAATATAATCAATGTGTAATATCCATTATGTTCAAATATAATATACAATTGCTTGATATTCCAAGTTGATTCAAATTTGATGATAACATGTGTGGGTAGCGCTGCTAATTAAGCCTTCATGCAAATAACATCACGTTCTCCAAACCCACTAGAGTTGGCTTAATTTTTTTTTTTTGGTAAGGTAAGATGTATATATACTAATACGCACCACTTACAAAGAAGGGGAGTCGTACTCAAAAACCTCGTACCCGAGGAAACAGCAAAGGTGTTCCAATGGGTACAAGGAGAGCGACTAAAAAGGCATGAAAGCCGCAAGAGATATAACAAGCCAGTGACATCGGCCAAAAACTATACAACAGCTAAGTGAAACTGAGAATCAAAGATTGAGGCAGAGATGCCCCAGTTGGCTTGGATTCTTCGGTTGCGGGGAGTATCTTCGACAGGTTTAAAGGATAAACCTCTGTCTCTCGTCACCTTAATAAGATGGTTGCGGATGGCCGGCAAAAGGAATGTCTTGCTCCTAAAAAGGATGTCATTACGTTCCTTCCAAATGATATGGCATAATGCGCTGAAAGAGAAGCGAGCAATGCGTTGATGGAAACTGTAGCCTCCAATGACCCGAATGGCCCATCGGAGGTTGTCATGCCATAATCCATTACGCCAGGAAAGATTACACTTGGTAGCCCAAAACTTGGCTAGGGTGCTAGTGACGATACAGCCGAAGAAAAGATGATCTGTAGAGTCCGGTCTACGGCGACAGAAGGCACAAACCCCTTCCGCAATCCTATTGTGCCTCAATAGACGTTCCTGTGTAACTAGAGTTGGCTTAATTGATTGTCGCATAAGGGGATTTCCACAGCATAAATTAGAAGTGACATGTTTAAATTTCACTAACTGTATACAAATTGCTCTAGGTTGAGACCACCTACGTAGATAGACTTAATTGGGTTCATACATGGTTTCCCCGGATTCTTTAGAATTTTGACTCTCTTCATGATCCTGGATTATTAAATAACTTCGGTGATGGAACATGTAAGCTGACTCACCAAAGTCACTTAAAATAAAGACTACTAAATTCATTGTGCATAAGATTTTGGCACTTAAATAATTGTTCTCAAAGTTTTGACACAAAACATTTTGAAACTGTGTAGTGTGTAATCTATCCACTAAACAATGTCGTCAAATCCATTTTTTCAAAATTTAATCGGTATTAAATTGGTTCCCAAAAGTTCCTCGGCCTCGCTATGGCTAGGCGAGGCCATGGCGAGGGCGGCCTCGATTTGGCAAGGTTGAGCTTCGCTAGCCCTCCCCCCTGGCCGGTTGCTGAGGCCCGATGACCGGCTGGAGAAGGAAGAAGGGGAGGGAAAAAAAAAGAAAGAGGAAAAAAAGGAAAAATAATAGAAAAGAAAAATTAAAATTAAAAAATATTAATATATTAATATATTTTTAAAATTATCTATGTTAGTACCACGTAAGCCACCTGGCAGCCATATCAGCAATTTTTTGCCAGAGTTTGCTGAATAGACTCAATTAGCAACAAATGAAAAATTTAAGAATCAATTGACAAAAATGTAATAGATTTAGAACTTTTTTGATAACTTTAAAAAAAAAATTCGTACTTTTGGCAATTGAAATAAGAGTGCGATGACCCAGGTATAAATTTGACCGGAGTTCGGTGACCACAAATGAGATTTGGATGTTAATATGTAGATTTTTAATTCACAGAGTTTGGAGGTCCATCCCTCCCTCCCTCGTTTTTTGTAAATCACGAGAGGGAGGCGGCGATTTCACCATAATTTAGTATGCTTTCTTGGTTTAACTTGGTATCAAAGAGTATTAAATCATAAAATTTAAGGCCACCCCCATAGGGTTTGCACTCGGCAGCATAGATTGCCAATTTTTTTTCCCCATACAAATCATCTCTGCTAAATTTCAAAAACCCCGACGTCTCAGTCTCAACCTGATCATGATCCCGGCGGCCCCGATGGACTCGACCACGGTCAGGTCCTAAGGGCAAGATGCAAACAAGCGGGCTTGAGTCGCCCGTCTTTCGGCCCGGCCCATACCGGCCCAAAAACGTGCGTGCGTTTTTCCTTTCCACCGGGCCATGGGAGCACCAACACCAAGCACCGGGCCAGCAAAAACGAGGCCCAAATATCGTGACCCGACCCGGCCCGTCCCGGCCCCGCTTTTCGGTTTTCCTCGCCGGCCAGGGAAAGTTCGATCGGGTAAGACACAAGCGAAACGGAAACTTCGGACCGAAAGGGGCCAAGAAAGAGAGAAGGGGGTGGGTGGGGCCCGCCGGGGTTTGCAACTCTGGGAAAGGCGGGGCCGTCAACAGTCAACACGTAGCTCTCTGGAATCCAACATGCAAGCTAGGTCACAGCTGTCCCACAGTTGCCCCCGCACATGCATCAACATTCTCTTCGCAAAATATCTAAAATTTAAAATTTTACTACACAAGAAATGCTTTGTACATACATACATACATATATATAAATGATATTCTTTCCTAAAATAATTGTTACGATATGAGCCAAGCAAGGGGATTGCCGCTATTGATGGAAATTTCTTGTTCTCTTTATTACGATATATTCTAAGAGTAAATATATAAACGGTCCTTGGATTTTAGCCCAATATGTAATGTCGTTCCAGAATTT
The DNA here is from genome assembly GCA_031216285.1 of Syzygium syzygioides. Lineage (NCBI taxonomy): Eukaryota > Viridiplantae > Streptophyta > Magnoliopsida > Myrtales > Myrtaceae > Syzygium > Syzygium syzygioides. The sequence continues at coordinate 14,157,201 of CM062249.1, forward strand.
TTAATTTGTTCGACGTTATCTCTAAACATTAACTCTACGTGCAATGTCATCTCTGAACTTTTAATTTGTTCAATGTCTTTCAACTTTTAGTAAATATTCAATGGAGTCCCTAAATTATACGAACATGTTGTTTAATGTTGTCTTTCTGTTAATTCAAGTTCAAAGATAACATTGACATATTTTTATATAATTCAGGAATTATATTGAACATATACCAAAAATTCATAGATCACACTGTAGGGACGAATTTGATAGACTCGTACCTGCAAAAAACTATACATGATCTAAGAATAGACTGGGAGCATGTTTAATATGGTTTTCTTGCGGAAACTACAACCGTGAACAACTTTAAAATATGTATTGCCAAGCATGTTAGTCCATGGTATTTCACAAAGATAAGAAATACGGGGAAGAGAGAAATATGGAATATCTATATATAGAAGTATTCAACAATGCAGAGTCCAATACTTTACCCAAAAAAAACAATGCAGAGTCCAATAGGCTTCATTAAATGATTATTTTAATATATCAATGAATGAATATGCATAATTAAAGGGAGGTATACGCGCAATCTTGACAAATTCATAGAATCCGGAAAATATCCCAAAAGAAATATCTCCAACGCATACCTTAGCCCATAGTGATATGGCAAAATCACAAGCACAATTTTGCTGAAATAGACACTACTCTCTCCCACATTATAATAGAAAAAATGCGTCTTGAAATGCTTAAAGAACTCGAATTATTTTTTTTTCCCTTTTTGTGGGTAGTGGGGTTTTGATTTGAAAATATTTTTGGTTATTTATTTATTTTTTTTTGCTTGTGGTCTGAACTCTGGACCAATCGGAAAATTAAAAAAAAAAATAGAAAGATAAAAAGTAACACCGAAAGGAAAAAGACCAGAAACTCTCACGTCCTTCTCACGTTTTGCTGCGACAGCGTCTGTTCATATTCCTAAGACCTACACAAACTCCTTCACCCCTCACTTTCTCTTTACAGCTCTGCGCTCGCTTTTGTTTCCGCGTCCCCCCCCTCTCCCTCTCTCTCTCTCTCTCTCTCTCTACAACGCCGGCGACAATGGCCACCGGGAGCCTCCGCTCTCCGGCCCCCCTCCTCCCCCTCCTCCTCCTCCTCCTCCTCCTCGCCGCCGCCGCCCCCGCCTCCGCCGACGACTCCGCCGTCATGTCGGCGATCCTCGCCGCCCTCAAGCCGCCGGGCTGGTCCGCCGGCCAGGCCTACTGCAGCTGGAAGGGCGTCAACTGCGACTCCTCCTCCCGCGTCACCGGCATCAGCCTCTCTTCCGCCTCCCTCTCCGGCGACCTCCCCTCAGATCTCTCCTCCCTCTCCCAGCTCCAGACCCTGTCCCTCCAGAAGAACTCCCTCTCCGGCGCCGTCCCTTCCTTCTCCGGCCTCGCCTCCCTCCAGTCCCTCTACCTCGACAGCAACAACTTCACCTCCGTCCCCTCCGGCGCCTTCCAGGGCCTCACCAGCCTCCAGACCCTCAGCCTCAGCGACAACCTCGACCTCGCCTCCTGGTCGATCCCGCCGGAACTCAACGGCTCCACGTCCCTCGTCACCCTCTACGCCGACAACGCCAACATCGCCGGCTCGATCCCGGACTTCCTCGGCTCCCTCGCTAGCCTGGTGAATCTGAGGGTCTCCTACAACAACCTCACCGGGCCCCTCCCGTCCTCCTTCAACGGGTCGGCGATCCAGAACCTCTGGCTCAACAACCAGGCGACGGGGCTGTCCGGCGGCATCAACGTGCTGGCCGGGATGACCCAGCTGTACCAGGTCTGGCTCCAGAACAACCAGTTCACAGGTCCGATACCCGATCTCTCGAAATGCGGTAGTTTGTTCGATCTCCAGCTTAGGGACAACCAGTTCACTGGGGTCGTGCCCGCCTCGCTGTTGGCGCTCCCCAGCTTGCAAAATGTGTCCTTGGATAATAATAAGTTGCAGGGTCCTGTCCCTAGTAGTAGTAGTGGAATTCACATTACTTTTGGCGGTACCAATAGCTTTTGCAACACTGCGCCGGGCCCTTGCGATCTGCAGGTTGCTACATTGCTTGAGATCGCTGGTGCGTTGGGGTATCCGATCGCACTTGCGGATTCTTGGTCAGGGAATGATGCTTGCCAGAGCTGGAGTTCCATTTCTTGCCAGGGGAAGAATGTGACCAGTGTTACTTTCTCGAAGCGGGGGTTTAGTGGGACCATCTCGCCCACGTTTGCGAATCTCACCTCCCTCCGCACGTTGCTGTTGAATGATAATAATCTGACTGGCTCTATTCCGAATAGCTTGACTAAGCTGACTCAGCTTCAGGTTCTTGATGTGTCCAACAATAATCTCAGTGGGTTGATACCGGTTTTCCCAGCCTCAGTGAAATTGACTACTACTGGTAATCCGTTAATTGGTAAATCGGGCTCTGATGGCGGAAGCCCCGATTCTTCAGGAACGAATTCGACTACTGGCGGCTCACCTGGAACGTCAAATGGTTCTTCACTTTCAGGCGGTGTGATTGCTGCTGTTGTCATAGGCGTCCTTATTTTCATTGGGGTTGTGTTGTTTGTCTTGTACAAATTCTGTTACATCAACAGACGACGCAGTAAATTTAATAGGGTGCAGAATCCGGAAATCGGGATGGAAGCAGCTAAGACTGGAGCTGTGAATGGTGTGAATGGGCATGGTGGGCTTCCAAGTGAATTGCATAGCCAAAGCAGTGGGGACCATAGTGATTTTCCTGTTTTTGAAGGAGGAAATGTTGCGATTTCAATTCAAGTACTTAGACAAGTGACTCAGAATTTTAGTGAAGCGAACATATTAGGAAGAGGTGGTTTTGGTGTTGTTTACAAAGGGGAGTTGCACGACGGCACCAAAATTGCTGTTAAAAGAATGGAATCCGTGGCAATGGGCAACAAGGGAATGAATGAATTCCAAGCTGAGATTGCGGTACTTACAAAAGTGAGGCATAGGCACTTAGTCGCACTTTTAGGGTATTGTATCAATGGGGACGAGAGGCTTTTAGTGTATGAATATATGCCACAAGGGACTCTCACTCAACATTTGTTTGAGTGGCAAGAGAAGGGGTGCGCACCTCTGACTTGGAAGCAAAGGGTGACAATTGCTTTGGATGTTGCTAGAGGAGTGGAATACCTGCACAGTTTAGCCCAACAGAGTTTTATCCATAGGGATTTGAAGCCATCGAACATACTCCTGGGAGATGACATGAGAGCCAAAGTTGCTGACTTTGGTTTGGTTAAAAATGCTCCCGATGGGAAGTATTCCGTGGAGACACGTTTGGCTGGAACTTTTGGGTATCTAGCTCCCGAGTATGCAGGTAAATTAATCTCTGTTGTTTCTTTTTGTTTTCAAAATTCTTGTTTCTTTCGTTGAGATTACATAAGTGTGATATTTTTCAGTAATAATTATGGATAGTAGTCCTGCGGACGAACTAGTGGACTTTATATCTCTGTTTTCACCTCGCTGTAGTTGGATGTTCTGTTCAGATTGAGCTTTAAAATGGTAAGAATTTGAACAGCTAGCATCAATTAACTCAAATGTCATAAGAGCATGATTACTGTTTGATTATCTAACTCATCGGTTAAATTGTTCTGATCTACTCTAGGGTGATAGTGAAATCATCTGACTACAAATTGTTGATTAGAAACTAAGGGCGACTTCTCTATGTTACCCATTCTTTGTGTTGCCTGTATCTTCTTAACTTGAAATTTGAACATAGGCTCTTCTTTTCCTTATTGGTGAAATTGCGTCGAATTTTGTATATGAATTGGGTCTTATTCTGTCCATGCAGCCACTGGAAGGGTAACTACAAAGGTTGACGTTTATGCATTTGGTGTTGTCTTGATGGAGATCATTACCGGTAGAAAAGCATTAGACGACACCATGCCGGATGAGAGGGCCCACTTGGTCACTTGGTTCCGTAGAGTATTGATTAACAAGGAAAACATCCCGAAAGCTATCGACCAGACTCTCAACCCCAATGAAGAAACCTTAGAGAGTATAATCAAAGTTGCTGAGCTGGCAGGTCATTGCACTGCTCGGGAACCATTCCAAAGACCGGACATGGGCCACGCTGTCAATATCTTGGGTCCCCTTGTGGAGCAATGGAAACCAACTAACCATGAAGAAGAAGAAAGCTCCGGTATCAACCTCCACATGAGCCTTCCTCAAGCCCTGCAAAGATGGCAAGCTGATGAAGGCACTTCCTCCATGTTCAACACCATGTCCTTCTCCAATACGCAGTCTAGCATTCCCCCGAAACCTTTGACGTTTCCAGACTCGTTTAGCTCAACTGATTGCCGGTGAGGAAAGTAATTGGTCTGGTTGGCCATGTAAAGCATTTGTTGAAATGGGTTGCCAACGGAAAGAGAAATTAAGATGCTCTTGCGAAAAAAGTTGGTTTAAGGCTGTCAAAAATAGACAATGCAGCTGGCTGTATGAGCAAGTGGTCACGATTGGTACCGTGTGATTTTGCTTAGTGTATGTTTTCCTTCCAATCCTGAGTCGGTACAAGTTCACCGTTTCTTTTTCCCCCCTTTTGTATATGTATGATCTTTTCGTTTTTTTTTGCATTCTTGGATTCTTTGGGGAAATGATTGATTTGTGGATTCTTATCAGAGAAAGCAATATTAAATTTGCCTGGAATTATGTTCCTACGCTCGGTATTTCTTGCTCTTGTCGCAAATCATGAATAATTGGTGCGCCAGTTCTTCCTTGGTGCATCATCTCGCGTTGGTATCATTCCTTAGAGCTTGTAATAGAGCATTCTGTTCACTGGATTCTGCAACTTGCAAGGAAGATGTGTTGGCTGTTTTTAACTTTCAGAGGCTGGAAATCTTTAGATAAAGGGTTACTTACGTAGATTGAATATGAGCTGGAAGAGAGAGAGTGAGAGAGAGAGAGAGAGAGAGAGAGAGAGAGAGAGACAGAGACAGAGACAGAGAGAGAGAGAGGCTGTTTTGGACTTTCAGAGGCTGGAAATCTTTAGATAAAGGGTTACTTACGTAGATTGAGGATGAGCTGGAAGAGAGAGAGAGAGAGAGAGAGAGTATCTTTCCTAACATGGTTTTTAAATTTGGGATTTGGTGGGGTTAAGGATACAAGTTATCTCGACACATGATAGCCGGAAAGAGCTCGTGTAGAGATTGATGTGTTTGGCGTGCATCAAAGGTGGGCCTTTACTTGACTTTGCAGGGTTCACATGTTGTGGGAACCTTCTAAGTATCTCATTTTCTGTTCATTGTTTGGCGAGGAAGTTACGGTTTAGATGATGTAAAGGCTCGCCTTGAATCGTGGAAGCCGCGGACTTTGTCGAGGAGAGAAAAGCTGGTTCAAGATAACACTTAAAAACTGTCATGTTAAAGAGTACTTTTAGATATGTGATCTTACCTGTCCCTCTTTCTTTGACAAGGTGCCTCTCAAAGTTGTAATTGAACTCGTATTTGCACTTGTGCTTTTATATAGAAGGATGTCTGAATTGACTGCAAGTTTCTACTAAATTCATTATAGTGTGGTTTTATGTTGTTCCCTTTGCGTCTGTTTCCTTGAGCAATAGATGTGGTTTTGAATGAAAGAATGTGGAACCCTAACCTTCCCATCTAAATCCCATTGCCTTTTCAGCTTTATAGATACGAGTGGATCAATGGATGAGCAGTAAAGAACAAGACTATAGCTCTTGACAATCTGGAAATATGTACCATTTTAAGGTTTATTTAGAATCTCAAATCATGACTTCACCCAAATCTTTTATTTTTATATTTTATATTTGTCAAAGCCAATTAGTTTCTTTATTGATGCTGCTTCATTTCCCCTTTTTGAAGGAGTCTCAGCCAAACGGAGCCTGTTTGCAGTAGTTTCTAGAAGCGAAATCTTATCTATAATTTCCAGCCAAAATTAGAAAGAAGAAAAAAAAGATCATTTATATTGGCATAAATTATCTACACAACTTGCATGGCTTCTAATGGCATCAATCATCGACAGCAATATGCAAACGTTATTGAAGATTAGTTCTGTTCTGAACTAAACAAGAGGGCAAACTCTATATGTTTAAGAACTAGAAAGATAAACAAGAAAAGCCTTGAAGCGTACGAATGGAAGATCTTGAGGCACCATCACGAAGCAACTAGCGGCAAAGGCTCGTTCTCGACGATGATGACAACGGTTTCACGACAAATATATGACCTTCGTGCGCTGGAAAAAGATCCAGTTGGTATGTTGAGCTGTCCCAGTGGCCCTCCATATCGCAGTGGTTCGATCCCCTCGACACGCATAAGACAAACTGGGAAGTTGTTTCCATATTTTGTCTCCCAACGAGGCAAAAGGTTCCGTGCTATTTCTTTAAGCCATCTTCTATCTTTCTCTCTTTGCCACAAAATAGAGAAGTGAAGAGAAAAGCAAAAATCAAAAGGTTGATATGTTTCGCTAAAAAATGAACTTTATTTGAAAAGAGAAATTGTTTTCAACGAAAATATTTTGATTTTTCCCATGTTCGATGATCCTTAGCAAATAGGAGGAAAGTCATTCTTTTTTTATATTTGTCATCTGAAATCTACGAAATATAATTTTTTCAAAAAAGACTTGAGTAAAGTCTCTAGAACTCGGTGTGGGAATCCAGTCTAGGGTTCGAGACATCGTGATCTCGAGCTATGGACACAAGGACCCACAATCGGGCTGCTGGCATTCCCAATTTGCTTGCCGACATTTAGGTTCCATGGGTTGGGCACGCCATTCTGGGGCTAAGGCCCCCCGGTGGTGCCGAGGTCTTAGGTTTGGGTGTTGGGGACCCAACTGTCCGTATCTTGGGTTACATGTCCGTCATGTTATCGCTTCTTTGAAATAATGGATCGATTTGGATCAAAATGAACAAGTACAACAGATAATTCGAAGCTATGTGCATCGGACTATTTCGATTAAAATGCAGCGATATAATCGTGAAGTTTACTAAAATTTAGTGGCCACCAATGGAACTTGCTTAACGTTGAAGTATTACTTTTGCGACGCATAGTGTACGCTCGATTTCTTCTATTAGATCTATTTGATAAACAAAGTAAGAAAGGCTCATCTTGAGGCCACACTTGGGGAAATTCACAATGGTCACTCGCATTCCCCAAAAACCTACCTTTCATTATTTAAACCAAAAGAGGCTCCTCTTCCAACACAATAGTAAACTTTTGACATGTCCCACATGCACTTGAATGATTAAACTAACGTGACTGCCTTAATTTGTTCAATACAGTTTCTGAATTATTGGTAAATATTCAATATACTTTTTTTGTTTGCTCGTACAATAAATCAAACGTTAATTGGTGACGTGAATTATTATATGCTGAATTGTATACTTAAAAATGATGAGTCAACATATCTATCTTTTTGTCCATTTACTTTAGAGAAGGAAAAAAAATTAGGGCATTAACATGTCTATCATTATTTGATGACGTGGGTTATTAGATCCTGATTTGAGATGAATATCTTACTTGGATAATCTACGTGTAACTTTTTTTATTTTGTTGTCTACCTTTGAAATTTAACGGATTGAAAGTCACATAAACAAATTTCGTTAACTTGAATCAATTGAAGGACGATATTCGATAGTTTCATATGGTGTATGGATTAGATTGGACATTTACAAATAGTTCAAAGATGACATTATACATTGGATCAAAGTTCATTGGCCATTTATTTCATTTTTCCTATGAAATATAAATGTTAAAGAGTCTTCTTAGCTTTGTAATGTTATAATATATCCAATGTAAATTTATTCAAAAAAGGAGAGGAAAAGGACACTGAAAGTACCAAAGCTTTCGTACGGAGCTCACTTGAATGTCATAACCTTTTTTTGATGACTGAGTGCCGTAACTTTTGTATCGCGCACCATTAAATTTTTTTTCCAATCAGTTGAGTGCCATATAACTTTTTCAATTGATCGCTTAAGTGTCATAACTTTTTAAATTGTTCACCACAGGGCCATGTGACGTCGAATTTTTAATAGTTGGGTGAACATTTTTTAAAAATTATGACACTAAGGTGATCAATTGAGAGCTATTATACTCAAGTGTACAATATTTTAGAAGTCATAGCAATCAAGTAATAGAAAATAAAAATTTACTACCTTCAAGTGAGCATCGTACACTCGTGATAAGGGAATTGGGTGCGGTGGGGACGTCTAGTTTCAGGTGTTTAAAGAGGCAGAGTAAAAGTTCGAGAGAGAAGAGAGTTAGAGCGGGAGAGATAAAAAGAAAAAAAAAGTAAGCGCCGTACGAAAATTATGATATTTATGGTGTCATTATCTCAAAAAAAAAAAAGCTATTGATACAAAAAGTAATTTATTGTTGGACTATGCATTAAAGAAAAACTATCATAGTTAAGATTTGCATCATAGTTTGTGGTAGGTTGGAAAACTAAATGGTCATTTAATACGCCTAGAAAGTCCCAATAAAGCCCCCCCCCCGGTTATTATCATTCACCCCCCCCCCCCGCGTTATTATCATTTATTATTTGTTTTCGTCAAAGAATTTACATATAATTTTTTGCACACCATTTGCCCGTTTCAAAATTTCAACATGCCACCAGAAGAGCCTCTGCTCTCTTGAATGCATGATTATCAAGAATTAGGTCACCTCCCCCAACATACACCATCACGTACCACAATCAAGGGCGCAATTGCAGGAGCCAGTTGTGCTGCAATGGATTAGCCGCCCCTTCCCTCCCCATCATCATAATATGATAAGGTTCTTCTCCCTTGCATCGCATGTCAATAGGAAACACTCGATGACGAATGATGTTCATGGAAAAATCATGACACTTCACCATTTGTTTGTGTTCTGTCCGGTGATGCTTCACGAAGGAGAACCGAGTCAGTTTTGCGGAGACAAAATTGAAACATCTCCCAGCCGACTATTAGCGTCGAGTAATCTAGTGTGGGATTGGACCTGATCCGCGAGCGGGAGACTGGACAGGCCACCCCTAAAATGGGCGATGGGCGCAGTGGGCTGCACGGAATTAGGGCAACATTCGTAGGCCCGACCAACGAGCGGACCGGGCCTAGGCAGAGGCTTCCCGACCTGTCCATAGAAATTCTAGAATATTGTATCTTGGTCTACGGTTCCGCACATGGGAAAATAGCAAAATATACAACAAATCAAAGCCCACTTTGACTCTACTGGTCCCTTCACCCCGACTTAAACAAAATATACATGTTTGAACATTCATTTGCGTGTACAGCGTTTCATGTCCATCAAACAGGTGGCGATTTTGGTGCCGAGTGCCCTCAGGTCTTCGTCCATTCTTCTGACGAGTTTTGATTTTCATTTTCATCACTTGGATCGATGTAGACATGTACTATCGTGTATGTTGCGTTCTTGTAATAGCTAATATGCACCTTATCTATGTTTCTCCCGCAAATATCTTGTACAAGTTACACCAAACAAACGCCTACAACCAGGCGGCGGCGGCGACGGTAGAAAAGTGAAGGATTTTGAAAGAAACTAAAAGAAAAAACTCCTCCTAGGGTTCTCGCAAAGCCTTCGCCCTCCCAATTACAAATCGTTCATGCAAAGCCGCCGCCGCCGCCGCCGCCTGGTTGCACGCCACCAACGTCCGCTGGTGCTTGCTCTGGTAACACTTCCTCCTTCGGCCAATAATTTCGTTTCTTTTGGTTTTGCTCATGAACGTGGGTTGGAGAAGAGAGTATCAATTTTGGGATTTTTAATTTTAGAGTTTTGGGCTATTTTTTAATTTAATTTTTCTTTTGAAAATGCCCTTGTTGTGATGACTGGAAATATCACATGCTCGCCGGCCAGTGAACATTTGACCGGTCGGCGAGCTTAGACCCTTATTTGAAATAAGGTTGGACACTTGAGACATTTATTCGAAATAAAGTCTATTCTTGGCTCTCTTTTGAGAAAATGAGCGAAAATTCCAAAAAATGGCATGAAAGGGCTAGAAGTGAACATTGTCTCAAATAAAGATATGAAGCAGCAAAATCATCTCAAATAAGAGTCTAAAGTGGCCAAATTATCTCAAATAAATACCTTTGGTTAGTTAGTGACTATTCCATTGTTGGAAAAAGGGTATTTTAGTCAAAAAATTATAAATATATATTTTTACTTTCATTTCCCTTTCTTTTCTTTTTTCCTTTTCATTTTTTCTTCTTCCCTCCCCAGCCATCACTGCGCTTGGCCAGCAACCTCCGCCAATCTCAAGCAAGGGTCACCCTCACCAGCGTCAGGTGAGGGCAACCCTCGCCTAGGCTGGGCGGGCGAGAGCGACCCTTGCCAGATCCAGCGAGGGCGGCCTTTGCCTGAGGCCGGTGACCGCGATGGCTGACGGAGGGAAGAGAGGGAAAAAAAAGAGAAGGAAAAGGAAAAGAAAAAAAAGAAAAAGGAAAAAAAAAGTAAAATATGAAAATACTCTTTGGCCGGTGAGGTCAAGTCTTTATTTGAAATTGATATAATCACTTCAGACCCTTATTTGAGATAAGATTCACTGTAGACCCTTATTTGAGAAAATGAGGATAATTCAAGCTCTTATTTGAGGTTAACTTCAAGCTCTTATTTAAGGTCAACTTTAGGTTTTTATTTGAGAAAATAAAGACACTTTGGACCCTTATTTGAAATTTTCCCAGAAAATGATGACATATCAAACTCTTATTTATAATTTTCCCAAATATAAATAGTAAAAAAATAAAAGAACTTTTGCTTGACTGTAGTTTTTAAAGAAAAAGCCAAAAAAAAACCCCAAACTCTACCAATTGTAATACATTTACTCTAAATTTTTTTTTATGACATTTGTGGCACATGTACCAAAAACCTTTTTTATGATGCCAAAAACTCTAAACTTGTATTTGCATGATATATTTACCCCAAATTTGTATCTGTGTGACATATCTAACCTCCGTCAAAATTTCGTTAATGAACTCTGTAAAATCTTATGTAGCTACCTACATGGACGACAAAAAACAAACGGTGCTGACGTGGCACTCTTATGGCAAAAATATCTTAACTCATTGTATGTTTTTCTTTTCTCACTTTTGTTTTCCTTTTTTACTTCCCCCTTCATTTTCTTTGTTGGTTTGGCGACAATGAGAATGGTGGCAATGCTAACAGTAAGGACGGTGGTGGTGGCGAAGATGAAGGAGGAAAGAAAAAGGAAAAAAATCTTGACAAAGAATAAATGTGTGGCGTGGGTCTAAGTTTGAGATTTTTTGTGCCATAAAAAATAGAGATAATCGCACTAGAAGTCATAAAATTTGTGACAAAAGTACAATTGAATCTAAGTTTTAGGATTTTTTTCTTACAAAAAGTATAATCAAGTCCTAAAACTTGTTAATTGGTACAATTGAGTCTTTCATTTAATTTTGTCCAACTTGGTTAATGGAGAATGCTAATGTGGCTTTTTTTGATATTTTCTTTCTCTGACGTGACGATAACATAACTAAAATATGAAATTTGAAGTTAAAACAACGTCGTTTTGACCAAAATTTGATTTTTAATAAATACTTTATTTAGATTAAATGAAAAAATAAAATAAATTTTAAAAAAAATGGAAGAAGGAAAACTAGCAAGGACCTTGGCCCCACCGCCCCGCTGCCCCCATCGTCGCTGGAAAGGGCTAGCCAGCGGTCCACAAGGGTCGCCGAGCTCTAACCAATGGCCAACAACCCTCCCCCAGGGTCATGGCCCTCCCCTAGATCGGGCTAGGGTCACCATCCCTCACTCAGATCTAGTGGAGGGTCACCAGTCGCAGCCCTTGGTTAGATCTGGGCGAGGGCAGATGACGCTCGCCCGATCTGGGGGAGGACCTACGATCGACGAAGGTCGTTGGCCTAGCCACTACCTAATGATCCTCGCCAATCGTAGGTTCTCTCCCAGATCGGGCGAGGGTGACCCTTGTCCAGATCTAGCCAAGGGTTGCCATTGGTGGCGACCTTCGCTGACCATTGGCGGGCCATCCCCAACCATTGCCCTCCATTCTAGCAATGGCGGGGTGGCGGCAAGGAGGCCTTATAGGGCCCTCATTGTTTTCCCTTCTTCTTCTTCTTTTTCATCTTTTTATTTTTATTTAGCTTATTTTTTCATTTTATTAAATACAATGCTTATTAAAAAGTATATTTTGACCAAAACAACGTGGTCTTAGCCATGTCAGCGAAACATACGGGTGAGAACATAATAAAACAGGTCAACCACGGGCGGCTGATTCTTAGTTTACATGAAAGCAATGTTAGGAGCCCAACTTCAAAGTTTTCTACGGTTCACATTCTTGGACATGTCCCAACGTCTCATTTTATATTTCCCTTTCCTTCTTAGCTACCTTTCTTTCTTCCCAATTTGCAAGACATGAACCGATTTACTATGACTAAATCAGCTCCATCTTTGGTCTTTCTCTTTATGAATTAAAAGAATCTTTCTTTTCCAAGGAATCACCAAGAAAATGACCATGCGGATGGTGTGTCCCTATAAGTAGAGGATTCGAGAGAAATACTAGGCACGCTCATGCATCATTCACTGTTACATTTTGCTTCATGTTAATCCAAGTTGGAACCGACCTCCCAAAATGCCTTTGGTTGCTCTCTTGCTCGTCTCTCTCTGTGCTCTCACCAGTAAGTGCCACACTTTTCCGTTTTGTCTTTGCTGATGATTCTGAACATAGAACACTAACTTCTTTAGTTGACAGAGGGTGAAATTTCAAGCAAGATGGGCATCAACTATGGGCGAGTAGGGAACAATTTACCGTCCCCATCCCGATCCATCGAGCACATCCAATCGATGAGAGCTGGGCGCGTGAAGCTGTATGACGCGAACCCGGAGATCCTGAAGCTGTTATCCGAAACCAAGGTTCAAGTCTCCATCATGGTCCAGAACCACGAGATCCCAGGCATTGCGTCGAGCCAGGTCCTAGCCGACAGATGGGTGAGGAGCAACGTCCTCCCCTATCATCCCAGCACAATGATCCGGTTCGTCCTAGTTGGTAATGAGGTCTTGAGCTACAACAGCACTGATCGAGACCGCCAATTGTGGCACGACCTTGTCCCTGCAATGCGCAGGATCAAGAACTCGCTTCGGTCGAACAGCATCCGTAACATCAAAGTGGGAAGCCCGCTGGCGATGGACGTGGTCGAATCCACATTCCCTCCCTCGAGCGGGAGGTTCCGCTCAGATGTTGCTGAATCCGTGATGGTGCCACTGGTCCGCTTCTTGAACAGCACGAGGTCTTACTTTTTCCTAGATGTGTATCCTTACTTCCCATGGTCGCGGAACCCGGGCGACATCTCTCTGGACTTTGCACTGTTCCGCGCAAATTTCAACTACACAGATCCTGCAACCGGGTTGACATATACTAATCTCCTGGACCAGATGCTCGACTCTATAATATTCGCAATGGAAAGGCTCGGCTACTCGAACATCCCACTTCTAATTGCCGAGACTGGATGGCCAAACTCTGGCGACATCGACGAACCTGGAGCAAACATCTACAATGCTGCCACGTATAACCGCAATCTGATCAAGAAGATGATGGCCGAGCCACCAGCTGGGACTCCCGCTCGGCCTGGGGTTGTTATACCGACCTTTATCTTTGCCTTATATGATGAGAACCGCAAGGCAGGCCCTGTGACGGAGCGGCATTGGGGACTATTACATGCCGATGGCGGCAGTGTTTACGAGATTGACTTAACCGGGAAGAGGCCCGCTTCGTCGTACGGGCCTCTGCCATTGCCCACCAATAACAGGCCCTACAAGGGAAAACTGTGGTGCGTGGCGAGGAGAGACGCGAACTTGACCGATCTCGGCTCGGCATTGAGCTCCGCCTGCAGGAGGGGAAACGGCATGTGCGACACGCTTGCGCCCGGGAGAGAGTGCCACGAGCCGGCATCGACATTTCGGCATGCGAGCTACGCTTTCAGTGCCTACTGGGCGCAGTTCAGGAGCCGAGGCGCGACGTGCTACTTTGATGGACTGGCGGAGCAGACCGTTAGAGACCCAAGTGAGTTTCAATTTCTGAAATCTAAGTGATTGTTTTTTTTTTTGCTGGAACTGAACTCTAAGTGATTACACAGTCTTGAATTCCAAACTGCTGGTTTGGTCTGTGTTCATGCGTTGTTGATTTTGGTTCTTTCTGAGCAGGTCGTGGATCTTGCAAATTCCCAAGCGTGACCCTTTGAAAGACTCGGCATATTTTCAAGAGAACAAGAGAACAATATAACAGAGCATCAGAGAGAAGTTATTTGCAACTGCTATTGTTCTTCCATATCTCCCTCCCTTCTCAATGGGACATATATGTATCTAATTATAACAATTAACCCTAGAGGAAATGTATGATCACTTTAAAAGTACTATTTTGTCCGACGTGGGATTGAAATGTATGACAAGATTAGTGAAGAATTTCATTGATCGGATTTATCTAATATGGGATTTCTCGTCATGAAGGAAACATAAGAGGAAATTCAACTAGAAATCTTAGATCTTATCACGATAATTCACTTAATTTTAAAATTTTCAATTATAGGTCACTTGGGTGTCAAGATTTATGTAGAAAATGCAATTGTGGGATTCCATTGATTCCGTATTTTCTCTGGACAAAAAGTTGTGCACATTTTATTGATTTTTCACTTCAGCATGGCGCCTAGTTAGTGCCACACTGGAAGACAAAAAAAGCAATTGCAAAAATGGAAATTTTAATAAGTTTGAAAATAAAAAGAATAAATTGAAATATTGAATATGCAGGATGGGAACAATAGAAGTCGCTCGCCTCGCTGGTGGCTGCGCAAGGGCTGGCCACACCCTCGCCGAGGCCTCGGGGAGGGTAGCCATCGGCCGAAGGGGCCTTGTGCCACGGCGACCCCCAACCCTTTCATCTCTCTATTTTTCTTTCGAATTTTTTGTCTCTTTTTCACTTAACACCAGCACGTAAGTTCCATATGTTTGCATAAGAAAGAAAAAAATTGGTAAAAAAATGCCACATAAATATTCATTCCAAAAACAATTAATGAAACTAACAGAATCGGTCATTCACATATTTTCTACGAGTTTTCGGACTTAAATTAACGAAATGAAAATTTTAGGACTTAAACTTGTTCTCTTGACAAGTTCTATAACTATTGATACAATTGTTCTAAAATGTAGTCAATGCTGATTATCAATACTAAATGATTAACACAAGTTGAACTTTAGGAAAATTACCAAATTTTTTTTAATAAGCAATTCAATCATAAACTTTTCAATTTGACTAGTTTAGTCCTAAATTTTTTGATAATTTATCAATTTAGTCATTCTACCCAATTTTGGCTGGGCATTCATGTCGCACTCCAAGATACATGAAACAATTCATCAAGACACGATAGGCATTCTCTCTTCACCAGCAATCCCACCGCCGTAGTTTTCTACCATAAACTGCTAACCCGTGTTTGCCTATGAGCTACCCATAAACAGACTCTTTGATGGTACAATTGGTGAATCATATAATCTTATGATGCGTCATCATAAAAAATATCGTGACACGTCCTAAAATTATTTTACAACGTTGCAATGTGTCGTCCTACCCAAGCGTGAAAGGATTGCCAAACTGAGTTGGAAAGTACATAAGATGAACTTTAGAAATTTTCCGTTAGATACTCTTTTTGATTGCTGTGGGCTTTCATATATTTGTATTCTTACATGACTTATTTGCATTTATGTAAGTGATTTGTATTCTTCTAATTTTTATTCATATTGTAGAATCAATTAACTGGTACTTGAAGTCTAGTCTTTAATGAGGGGAAAAAGCTGCTCTTTCCTCTTCATTCACGATTTCATACGATCACTCTCTCACTTCTTCGTATTGATAGAATTAAAAATCTAATTCCTTGCTCACTTGCATAAAGGGCATTGCGTTGCGTTGAGCAGTGGAAAGTAGGAGTGAGCATGGTTTCAAATTTTGATCTGAAACCTAAGAACTTGACCGGCGGGAACTTACACGTTTTAAGTTCCAAAATATGCAGGGTAAGTTACAGGTTACAAAAATTGGAAAACTTATTTTAACGAATAGGTTCCAGATTCTAGATAGGTAGAACCTAGAACCTGAAATCTTAAACAAGTTTTTTGATCTATGTCTTTGCGTGATCTTGTGGTGTTCGATGGCATTAGATGATGAGTGTAAATTTGAAACCATTAGTCTAAGCTTTCATTTTATGAATTGTTAATGTTTCACACTCTTCGTGTTTATAAATATAAGTTGTTGTCAGTAGATCGTAGCAGTAAGTGGTGATCATTAAAGGTGATGATTAATTACAATTGTTCATTTAATAATACAAGTAGAACGAGAGTAGACCCTAAAATCGACCATTGAACCTATGACAAGGTAGGTTTCATATTCCAAAAAAATGAGGAACTTGCTCTCATGGATAGTTTCCAAGTTTCAAATGGAACTTACACGGAACTTGAAACTGTTTATCTCTAATGGAAAGAAGCAATAAAACTTGATGTTGTTTCTTTGGATATATGACTAACACCGAAAACTTGATCCATCATTGAACATCGGCTTTACACTTAATTTATTTTGTCGGGTCCTCAGACTATTTTTTATTTTTTGTTGTTTAATATTGGTCCATATGCATGTAAATATTGATATGGATGTCAACCTTGGCGCTAGGTCTTTGCTGACAATACCAATTGATGACAAGGAACAGATCACAGAAAGTTAAAGATCACAAATGAGAAAGGAGGAGGGGGTGGGGGTAAGCGAGGATAGTAACCTCATCTTATAGGTTTAACATGATTATACTCCCTGTGTCTCTCTTTAGCTTGCCCTTTTCAGCATCTTTAATTGTTTCGGGCAACTGAGCCTTACCCTCCGATGCCTCAGTCAAACTTTGAGTTGTTAATAGCGCCGCTATCTTGATACTTCATAATCTAAGGTTATTCCTCTCATTAAATTTCTCAATTTTTACTTTTACTCTAGATATTATTGCAAAGTTTTAGCTCCGATACCAATTATTGTAATTGGTGATGCAGCAAAAGTGGATCATAACTTTGTAATTAAATTGGGAGCTATAGAAACTATAGAGAAATAAAACGAGAAACAATAAAAAGAATATAAGAAATTTACGTGGTTCGGTCCAAATGTTAGAACCTATGTCTAAGGAAAGAGCCAGCAAATGCTAAATTAATAAATCTGAGAATTACAGGGGCTAATAGTTATTTACACACTCGAGTGTTTTCCAACCCTAATTTATACTAAACTCGATAGAGTTGACTCTACGCACAAATTTCTTTGAGCTCTTGTCTCTCTGTGTCTCTTGAGCTCACTCTTCACTCTACCTTGTTAGTCTTTATACGTCCTTTCCTTTTATATGAGAAAAGGAAGGAAACAGGACAAAAATAGACTCAATAAAAAGGCAACAACGGTGCCCACGGGACATATCTCTTAAGCGACAGCGGCGCCCTCCAATTTTCGTGGACATCCATTTAAAGAGGGAGAAAAAATGGCACTCAGCTGCTTAAATGATAGAGGGACAAAGCAGGAGCTATGTGCAGGCATTAACCAAAGAGAGAAAAAAAGTCCATATTTGGATGCTTCCCAGGTGGAGAGGACATTCAGGGTTTTCTTCTTCATTTAATGTTTGCCCGCTCAACATAGTGCATTTTGCGTGTGACTTTGAACATAAATGTTCCGCGTATGGGTCGAGTTTTGTCTATGGACTCAAACTCAAGACATAATTTAATAATTCTCCACCTTGGCTCAATGTTTGGAGCTAAGTCATGGTGCTCGTCATCCATATCAACTCTCCAACGCCGCGACGGGTGCTCATACTTTATAGACATCAATCGAGCTCCAATAGAGTTGGAGATTTGCCAAAGGAATGTGCTTCGTCATCATGTTTGCAGGGTTCTTTGGTGTTGCTATTTTCTTCACAACAATCTTCTCTTTTGCTATGACATCTCGTATGAAATGGTACCTAATGTTGATGTGCTTCGTTCTCTTGTGATATATCGGATTATAAGTCAAATATATCGCATTTTGATTGTCACAGTGTATAATAACACTTTTTTGCTGCAATCCAAGGTCCAAAAGCAAATCCCTGAGCCATATCACCTCCTTCGATATAAATGTTAGTGTCGTTTGTTGTGCCTTGAGTGAAGACAAGGTAACATCATCCTGTAAAGACACCTTCAACTTACTGCACCACCTGCTTGCGTAAACACACATCTCGCTAATGATTTGTAGTCATCCAAGTTACCAATGCGATTCAAATCCACATATCTTGTGGTCTCATTGCCATTACCATCCTTATGATATACTATGCAACGTTTATTGTCCTTTTTAAGTATATGAGGATCCATTTCGTAGTTTCCGAATAAGTGTTACCTGGACATTTCATTTAACGAATGACAACGCTTACAATTTGTGAAATATCAACCCAAGTGTATACCATGGTGTACATAATACTACTTACTACACTAGAATAAGGAACACGAGACATATGATCTTCATTATCCTCAATCTGCTGTGATAACTTATCTGAAAGTTTAAAGTGTGCTGCTTAAGGTGTACTTACAAATTTTGCTGATTGCATATTAAAACATGCCACAATCTTCTCAATATATTATTTTTGAGATATGCGCACCATTTCTACTGCCTTGTTACGGAAAATCTTTATACCCAATATTTTCTTAGCAGCACCTAAATCTTTCATGTTAAACTTAGCACTTAGTTACTGCTTCGGCACATCAATATTAGACCTATGTTTAGTTGTTATTAACATATCATCAACATATAATAACAAATAAACTCAAAGATCTATCCTCCAATCTCCTCTAATAAACACGGCTATAAAACTAGTTTTTCTTCTTTTTTTTTTGGCTAGAAATTAAACTTTATATTGCAAACAAAGCAATTACAAAGAGGAAGCATTACCTACATTAGAGCGAAATATAAAAGAAGACTGTACTAGTATAATATTTTTAACTCTAGAAGGGAGAACATGGTAAAGAAAAGAGGATGTGGTGCCTATATGATTAGAGGCCCAATTTGCAAGTGCATGAGTAGCTCCATTCTTGGATCTACGGGTCCAGTCCAAGCTCTAACCTAGATTGTGCTGAAATTGAAAGCGAGAATCTGCAACGAAAGGTTGAATACTCCAAGGGCAAAGACCCTTTTGTTGGATGGCATCAATTAAGATCTTTCAATCGCTTTCAAAGATCGCTTTTCGAATGCCCAGGGACTGAGCATAATTGCAGGCGAGAAGGAGAGCTGCTGCTTTCACTTCCATAGGCGAGTTCCAATGACCTCTCTTTGTCCAAGCTTGGACTACTAATCCGCTAGCCGATCGTGCAATGATACCTATGGCTCCTTTGTTATCTTTCCACGCACTATCTACATTAAATTTGAGCTCTTGATATGATGGTGAGAGCCAGGTGTCTATTCCTACTCCAATCGAATCGGCTTCTGGATTTGGTGCGACTGTGTTTTCTTCCTTGAACTTGTTTGAGAATTCCATGAACTCCTGTAAAACCAACTTAATTGTCTGGGAAGGATTTGGAATAGCTTGATCATGTAAAATGGAATTCCTATAAAACCACATTCTAGTACATAGAATCGATGCATAGAGAGTGAAGAGTTTGCAATCGAATCCCATTATCTCTGCAATTTGTCCTGGGTCAAGGAAGTGGTTTATCATTTCCTTTGGTGATGTGAAGTTCCAAACAGATGAGATGATACCCAATGGGCTCTGTCTCGATAAAATATGGGCCAAAGGGCATGCTATGAATAGATGGACTGGAGTTTCTCCTGAATTTCCACACAACGGGCATAAAGGATCTGGAATGTGAAATAACCTACCCAGGTTAGCTCTACAGGGCAAGACATTGGCCGTTGTCCTCCAAAACATCATCTTGTGCCTCTCATGAACTCTAGCTTTCCAAATTTTGGTCCATATTCCAGAGTTAGAGCCATTTGCAGTAGGCTCTTTGATGAGCTTATAAGCAGATTTAACGGTAAAAATTCCATCAATAGTTGGCTGCCAAATCGGTTTATCCATCCAAATTGAGGATGGAACTTGAATATGAAGAATGTCTTGGATCGAGGTTGGGCAAAACACATGAGTTAGACTATTTACATCTCAAGATTTTGTCCCTGGGATAAAGAAGCTCACTACTTTCCTTTGCTTTAATATTGGATCACGATCAATAAAAGAAGGGAGATGGTTTGGTACGTGTGGAATCCAAGGGTGATTACCAACCTCAATTGACTTACCATCTCCTACCTGATAAAGAGTGCCAAGTTTGAGTATTTCTCTAGTGTCCATGATTGCCTTCCATAACCGAGATGCCGATGCTTTAACCTCATGGTTCCAAAAATTAGATCTTCGTAAATATTTTCCCTCAAGGAGTCGAACCCATAACTTGCCTCTATCTTATATCAGTCACCAGCCGAGTTTGAGGATCAAAGCATTGTTGAAGTCCCTGGTATGTCTAAAACCCATTCCACCACTTTTCTTATTTCTATACAAAGAGTCCCGACATTTAGGTGTGAAGAACCTATTTTTCTCTACTGGGACACCCCACCAGAATTTCCTAGTGGCTGCATCGAGTTTGTCACAAGTGACTCTTGGCAACCTATTGGATTGCATAGCATAGATCGAATTATTCTAAACAACCGATCGAATGTACGTTGCTCTACCTGTCCAAGACAAGGACTTCCTTTTCCAATGACTAAGTTTGTTATCAACCTTTTGTTCAAGGAATTGGTATCTAGTTCTGCCATTTCAACGTTTAAAGAAAGGGTTGCCAAGGTACAATACATCAGGATTTGTCTTCTTCATGTTGAGTTCGTCCATGCAAAATTTTTTCATTCCTGTGGAAGTTATAAAACTGGTTTTTCAATTAGTCTTTACTAGCTACAAAACAATCAAAATGCTTGTACCACTATCTAGGAAATTGTTTCAACCTATACAAAGATTTCTTTACTAAGCAAATTGAAATAGCAAATCCCTCTGCTGCCTCATATAAGTTTGTTCCTCTAACTCACCATGAAGAAATGCTGTTTTCACATCCAGCCGCTCCAACTCGAGATCCTTTACAACAACTAAGGTAAGTAATACACGAATGAGGCATGTCTTATCATATGAGAGAACACCTCATCGTACTTGATGCCCTTTCGTTGAATACACCCCTTTGTAACAAGTTTTGCCTCGAATGTGGTTGCCTTAACATCAATAATGCCTTCCTTCCATTTGTAGACCCATGAGCATCTGATAATCTTTTGGCTTTTAGGTACTTTGACCAGCTCCTATGTCTAATTCCGACAGAGTGATTCTATTTCTTCATTTATAGCCTCTAGCCACTCCAACGACTCAGCACTAGCCATCGCCTCAAAATATAAGGAAGGCTAATTTGTTTCCACTTCATCGTCTACATTCAATGCATAGGCGATATTAGAATAACCATAACATACCGATAGTTTGATTGTCCTTCTCTGTCTGCCCGTGGCTATATTGTGTTGTGGCTCTGATGAGTATTTTGAATCACTGTCTTTGGGAACTATGGCCTCATTCGCAATCTCTTCCTTAGTTATCTTTGAGGTCTCCGAAGGCTCCACCTTACTACTGACACCATAATTCGATTTCCCTACCGGTTGTGTCTCAAAACCCCTCTTTTGACACATAGCACTCTTGTTGAAGATCATGTCTCTGCTGATTAGAATACCAGGAGATCTGGGATCAGTGCACTACAACCAGTAACCTTTTGCTCCTTGTGCATCACCTAGAAATATATACTTCTTCGTTCTCAACTCAAGCTTACCATCACTTGCATGAGCATGCGCAGGCATCCAGATATCCATAATCCGAAGTAGTCAATAGGTTTTCCCGACCATACTTTCTAAAGAGGCTTACACTAGATAGCAGATAATTGAGATTGATTAGAAAGATAAGAGGCCATGTTCACTGCTTTAGTCCAAAATTCTTACCTGGTCCTACATGCGAAATAAATGTTTCATGTTTGGATTGGGTCTTGTATACGCGCTCAAACTCAAGAAATAATTTAACACCATCATCTAAGCTAATGAGAGTCCAAGAAGTGATTGGTTATCAACTGCTACTGCACACTCTCTTCCCATGTTTTTATTTTCTCATTTATTCAACTTTTCTCTTTTATAGTTTCTTATAAATATTAATTTTGTTATTTTCCTAGTGTTTTTTTAAACCATATAACATGTTATCGTGGTATTTGACGAGAATTCTTTACAAAAACTGCACAAAATTTCTTATGAGGGGTAATATTTGCTCAACTTTTAAATCTTACATAAAAAGACACCAATTTTCACCCGAACACAATTTTGGCAAAAACTTTCAAATTCTGCATGAAAAGATATCAACTTTAACTAAAGAGACAATTTTTGTCATCGTTAGAATTTCTGTCAAAATGTATGTACGTGAGATGTGAGATCTCAGGTGGCAAATGAACGCTCATATGGCAAATAATGAGTGCCCATGTCAGCAAATTGGCATCCATGGACAATTAAAACGATGGTGTCTTTAACATATAATGGAAATGACATTGTTTTTTACTCAAATATTAGGGCTTCAAATCAGATTGAGATTCGAAAAAAAAAATCAGATTGAGAGAATGGTTGCACGAATTGGGGCTTGGGGTACCTCACAAAATCATAGCACATTCACCAAACTTTCCTAAATATGCCTCCTTTTAATCTCGCTATACGCTAATCCCAAGGCCTAATTTGTGACTCTAGCTTATCTTCAATTCAGTTGAAAACGGCATTGTTTTTCATTATATGTGGAGGATGATGTCGTTTTATTATTTATGAAAGCTAGGTTATGATACTCGCTTAGTTATGTCAGTGTCCGTTTGCCCACCTAAGATGTCGCCTGCGCATATTCTAACGAAAATTCTAAGGGTGGTCAACATTGTCCCAACGACCAATATTTTTGCCTTCATTTGTGACACTTAAAAGTTAGAGCTATCTGGAGCAAAAGCTGGTGCCTTTTATCGTATGAAAAGTCCCATTTAAACTGTTACTACCTCGAGAGAATTTCGTGATTTGCTAGTATTACTCATCGCACAACACAAGAACATATCTAGGATATTGCTTATGAGAAAAGAAAATTGACAAAAATTTATCGAATTAACCGATCATTCCTAACTAATTATAAGAAATATCTGGCACGTCACATATTATATATACTACCCAAAAAGAAGAAAGCAAATAAATTTATAATATTTCTTTTTACGGTGTTCCATTAACCTAAACCCCAAAAAAAAAGGAAGACTTTCACAAAAAATTGTCAAAGCAAGGTGATCATCGATCCCAACGGCTAAGACTTTT
Organism: Syzygium syzygioides; assembly: GCA_031216285.1. Lineage (NCBI taxonomy): Eukaryota > Viridiplantae > Streptophyta > Magnoliopsida > Myrtales > Myrtaceae > Syzygium > Syzygium syzygioides. The sequence continues at coordinate 14,180,535 of CM062249.1, forward strand.
CTTTTCGTGGGCCGACCGCGGCTCCTTGAACATCATCTCCGTTCCATTCGAGGAAACAGACGGGGGGGGTGCTCTACTTCAACCTGGTCGGACCGGACGGCGAACGAGCGCGCGCCACGTGTCGGGCACTTCCGGACAGTTGGTTTTGGACAAGTACGCCCACTCTCTCTCTCTCTCTGTCACTGCAATCACAGCGCTTCTTGAAAATCCCAACGCCCGCACGCTCCGACAAACACTGTCACTCTGTCACTCCCTCTCTCTCTCTCTCTCTCTCTCTCTCTCCTCATCGTTGCGCCGGCGTCGCTCGATCATTGATGCTTGCCGCCTCTCGATGTTGAGCTCCTCAGCGGCTGCTGCGTCTCCCCCGAGCAAGATGGCGGCGACGACCCCGGCGGCGGCGATGGCGGCGATGGCGAGGGCTAGCCCTCTGACGTCGATCTCCGTCGCCGCTTCTCTCGATCGCCGTCGCGGCTTCCGATTCGCCTTCCCTCGTTACCGCCCCGCGCTCGGTGGAGCGGGATCCTACTCTGCCGCGACCTACGGGGGACCGTCTCGGTATCGTCCCCTGCGCGTTTCGTGCCAATCCAAGGTAATTCTGTCCCTTGATTGCTCTGTCTTTGTTTCTCTCTCTTCTGTACGCTCGGCGATTGTCTCGTGAGATGATCGATCAACACGAGACGATCTGTTGTTGAAGAGTGTTCTTCCGCACAAACACGACGGGCATCTCTCGAGTTTGGGCTGTCTCTTCTCCTGTTTTCGCTGTGATCATGAAATATTATGCTTAAAATGCAAGATCACGATGTTTCTACTATTTAAGTAGCTCATGGTGGATAAGTCCTGGTAGAGATAAGTTATCAGAAGGAAATTCTTCTGTAGGTGTAACATGGAGTGTAACACTGTCCTCTTTCCGATCATCGTCGTTGTAATTGATTTTGTGCACTTGCCTAAGATGTTATGGTTTCCGGAGCAGTTAGTTTTGCAGGGGGTGGCAAATAATTTGCTTAAGGACAGAATAGCTGGATTTTGCATTTGGTACTTAGAATGTGAAAATGTATCGCTGTTTGGTGCCAGCTATGCATATTTATGGCACACTGGTGGTAAAAGATCAGGATTTTCACTTTCTTATTGCCGATTGTTTCGATTTTATTGTCTGAACACTCTCTGTCTTCGGGACAAGATGGAATGGTGTTGGTCTTCAACTCATTAGGCTCCCACAAGTAACATTTTTAGATGATTGAATTGACATGTTCTGTGCCCATCATCCATAAATTAATTGGAGTATATACAAATGCTTTATCGAGTTTGTGGGCATGGCCAGTGTTAAGTCCGCGAGAGTTTTCTGTTAGCTTAAGGTATCCAGTCACTTTATGTTGTTGTATTTACTTTCTAAGATGATTCCGCATTGGAAAGAGAGTGAATGGATTAGGAGTCTCCAGTGTTCTACATGTTTATGGTTTTTGTTTAGACAGATGAAAAGCAGATGAGACGATATTCACCAATTCTGGAAGGCGCTTTATTATCAAGTGGTGATGGATTGGCATCGGACGAGTGGACAGCTGTTCCTGACATTTGGAGGTTCTCTGCTGAGAAGTATGGAGAGAGAATTGCCCTGGTTGATCCTTATCACGACCCACCTTCAAACATTACTTATAATCAGGTAACAAAAAGGGGAACGATTAAGTTGTCTGCTGAGAAATGGGAACTATAGTAATGACGCTTCTTGAGTATAAAAATCTCCTCCCTAGAAACATTGCCCACCTGGCTCCGGCCATTGTTTCCTTCTTCAGTTGTTTGGCGTTTATTGTACTACTGCATTTATTAGCTCTTTACATCTTTTCAAATATGCATTCTGGATTTGCTCAGCTCTTTGTGGAGTTCTTTACTGGGAAAATGTAAAGGGGATAGACTATGTATTTTGTGGTTTGTCTTGATTTTTCTTCTCTCTTTTTCGCTTTATATGATAAAAAGGGAAAATCATGACCTTCATCTCGCTGACGACTTGATAGTTGATACTAAGTAATGCTCAATAGCGTAAAGATCCTTATATTCGTCCCCACTTAATGGGATGAAGTTTGCTTCTTGTCCTTGTGATTTTTGTCTACATTCATGGTATCTGTTATTTTTCTCTTGTATTCCTTTTATCTTCATCTTTTATGCTCAATTGTTTGTCAAGCAAGCTAACTCCAGAACTTGTCCTATAGATATCCTAGTTCATAGAGAGAACTTGGATATATAGACTTCAAACTATAAAAAACTCGTTTATTCAAAGTGTGATGAGGTCAGTCATCTCATTCTGCATTGAATGCTCATATATGATTTGTATTAGTAGGCGGAAAGCCTTTCTGTAGTATGTGAATGTGGCGGTGCAGTGAATTAGCGTTATTGATCATGTTCTATATCATTCAAGTTGTTCCACCTTATTATTTATGACTATCAAAACCTAGACATGAATACCACCTCAATGGTGTTGCTTATTGCTGGCTGAGAAACAAGTCATTGGTTTTATTTCCTGATGCAGCTGGAGCAAGAAATCTTGAATTTCTCTGAAGGTTTAAGAGTCATTGGAGTCAAACCAGATGAAAAACTAGCACTCTACGCTGATAATTCGTGCCGCTGGCTTATTGCCGATCAAGGCATGTAATATAGCAACCTTTCACCAATTATTTGTCGAGGAAACATGCTCTTACATGTAGTCTTTCCTCTCTTTTCTTTTTCTTTTGGCCAGGTCTTTTCCTTCCTACTCATTTCTGATTATGTGCTTAATCCTATCTTCAATTCATCTATGATCCCTTTTTCTTTTTTCAGTTAGATTTATTGACTATTAATTCGCTGTGTATGTGACATTATTTTGGGGCTTATTCTTCAGTTCAGCTGCAGTAGTCTCCCTTTTCAAGTTAGATTCATCTACAAATTCTTTGGTATGTTTGACATTATTTTAAGGCTTGACCTAGAAGTTCCTTTTTCTTTTCATGTATGCAGAATTGAGTGAACTGATGAAGAAGCAATAAATGATGTGTGAAGTGCTTCTTAGTCCTCACTTGTAAATGAGAAAATCTGTTTCTTGTGCTGTTAGATTGTTTTGTTTGGTGGCTGAACATTTACATTTCAGATATATCCATTCAGTGCTTCCCTTACTTCATATTCGACATCCCTTATTCAATTTGTAAATCATTCTATTTCTTTCAGACTGATGGTTGATGTTTTGGGACTGTCTTCAATTTTGCGATCCTTTAGTAATTACTTTGTTTCCAGTCAGTAGCTAAAGCCTGTTCCCTGCAACTTCTCGTAGTTTGTCCAGTAAAATATTTCTTGGTGGACAGGATCGAATTTTGGCTTGATGCGGTGTAATGCTGTTATTTCTTGTCACCCACAATGGAAGGGATTTAATTTTTTGCGTTATAATTTTATGGCGAAAACCAAACTTGTTTCAGAAAACCACCAGCATTTAGGATGGTCATCCATCAGATGGAACTAACTATCTTCGTACATGCCTCTTTGGCCTGGTCATAAGGTCAATACAAGAAGTGAAGGCTACATTAACATTTGGAAGTAATCAATATAAATTTTATTTCTGTAGTGGGTCTGCCAAATGATTCTTAGGTCACCCTTTTCTTCTAGTTATACATGCTTTCTGGTTACAGCTCAACCTTTTCTGATTTCTATGACATCTATCAAAGAGAGTTTTCTGCTCACAGACAACTTCTTATTTTTGTATTTACATATTTTTGGGAGCTCCGACTTTCCATCTTTCAGCATTCTTGTTTGACCTTTTTTTTTTGGCACTTTTATTTTGCATAAGGAGACTTGTAAATTGATATGAACTTAATTTAATCCAACTCTTCCTGGGGCAGGAATAGATTGCTTTTTGGCTAGGGGTCAATTATTGTTTTTAAAGGGGATAGGAACCTAGGTACTGTGAGATAAAGAAGATAGCTTTTCTTCTTATATTGCAAGGAATTTGAATCTTAAATACATTTCTTCCTTCACTAGCAAATACCTTTCTGCGAAAATGCTTCTTCTACCATTTAAGATGAAGGTGTCTCTTCATTAATAGTAATGTAACATAGTGCTTTGTGGCTAGATGCGGATGCCATGTATGATAGCTTCTTCAAGTTAGGACTCGTGTTTTTTCTTTTTTTTTGGGTTGCAAGCTTGCAACTATAGATTTTTAGCTAACGGTCATTTGCTTTTCCATTTCTTTTCTGTGCCACATGTGTATACTTGTCATGTTTTACTATGAATTCACTTGTGAAGCTGTGCGAGCTGTGCCAGAGTCGTTGCTTGATGCCTTGCGCAATCTTCTATGTATCTCATTATTTGTTAGTCCGTCAAATAATGGTCCTTCTTTCTCCCGTAAAAAGGCTTTTCATGAGTACATAGTATGTTAACAGGATTTATTGGCATCTGATGCATTTTGACTTTTTGTATAGTTATCTGATCAATTTAATTTATGATATTTTCTCTCATGCATTGATCTTCGAATTGAGCTCATTGGGGACGACATTTAAATAGGGATAATGGCCACTGGAGCTATTAATGTGGTTAGGGGATCAAGGTCATCTGTGGAAGAACTATTGCAAATATACCAGCATTCTGAAAGGTCCAGATAATTTTTTGTCCTTGATATTAATATCCTCCATTGAAATAAAAGTCTTAATAACCTGTTATATGAATGTTACTTCTCTTGCTATATACTCAGCCAACTTAACAGATCCTCCATTAGTTAGTGTGCTTATTTCTTCATCTTTTACTGTAGTGCAAGACCATCACATAACTTTTCAATGATGTAAGTACTGGCAAGGTCCAGTTCCCTCCTGGGTAATAATCGATTCAGGTGGACATAGCTAACATTTGTTTTAGATGATGCAAACTTTTTAACTGGATAAGCATTTAGCAAACTTTTGCTCCTTATTTCATTCTATCTCTGGCATACACCATCATTGGAAGTTGAGCCATTATGGGCAAATTTCATTGCCAGTGATAGATGATAATCTACAATTTTCCAGACCAACTTTCGGGTTTTGGGATTGCTTGTTGCTAAGTGTCTGGTTTCAACTTCAGATGTGATTTTTGTCTTTTTGTCTGTTCCCTTTTAAACTTGACGGAATCAAGGAGCACTATTAATGCCTTTTTCAATCCATCACAGTGTTGCCCTTGCTGTTGATAGTCCTGAATTATACAATCGGATTGCGGAAGTCTTCTGTGATAAGGCCTCTATGAGATTTGTTATTCTACTATGGGGGGATAAAGCATCCCTTTCCATTAGAGGAACTGAGGAGATACCCGTCTTTAGCTACAATGAAATCATACATTTGGGACAAGACAGTCGTAAATGTCTGCTTTCATCCAATGATACCTGTAAGTTGCCGATTTGTCTTAAGTGAAACCAGTGCTTCTGGTTTATCACACAAGTTTATTCTGGCTAATTCAAGAATTCCTTTTTTTATGTCTTGGCGAAGACGAATCATTTGATGAAGATGGTTACGTTTACATATAAGCGAGCAGATGTTTCAGAATCAGAACGTACCCATTCTGCTTGGCTCTTCCTGTAATTCCAGTTAGTTACATCAGAGATCCCGAAGCAAATAAATTAAGCACACTTGACTAGATGTTGTACTATCTGTTAGAGACTCATGTGTTTAAAAGTGGACTAGAAGCATTCAGCTTTGAACATTTGACATTGTTCCTTCTTATCAAGTACCAGACATGCATCTCTAGAAATCTTTTCATTCGATCTGTCAGCTGAACAACTGATTAATTCAGTAGAAGACTGTTGATGAAGATTATGATTAATGTAGGTGGAAAATGTTTATAAAAAAACTAGGATAAAAGAATTTATGCTATAGTTTGGAGCAAGGGTTAGTAGTACTAAGTGAGCACGGCAAAATTTCAACTAGTTATCTATCTTAAATTTTCCTGTGTGCTACACACTAATTCCATAGAGAGATTCTTGTGTTTTGCATGGCTCTTGCAACAAGCTATTCAACTGTGAAGGGCTATATAGTTAATTAGAGTTAAACATCACAAAATAACCTAACTTATAAGCTTTTAACCTTGTTTGTAATTCTGACCCCAAAAGAAAAACCTTGTTTGTAATTACCTTGACAAGGTTATAAGGAAGTTGTTGACGAGGTAATCCAATTGCAGGGAATCCCGATGACTATGAAATCATCAGCCCTGATGATGTTGCTACGCTTATGTATACAAGCGGCACCACCGGGAATCCAAAGGCCGTCATGCTGACACATCGAAATTTCTTACATCAGGTTTTATATGTTTCTCTTTGAGGCTTAAGGTTTTCCGTTTTAGCAGTAGGCACTGATAACTCAATAACTTGATCTTAATTCTAGTATTTTGGTAAGTTTTCCAACGGCCACAGTTTTTTTCTTGGAATTTGTATGGTTCTGTTGAATGTTTATTCGGTACCTTTGCTTTGACTTGCTTATCATTTGTGCCTAGAAGAAATAATATCTATATGTATACATATCATATGGTGCACTGTAGGTTTTGCTTTAATCGACAAGTGGATTGCTAGGAGATATATATATCTAGCATTTTGCATAGTTTAGTATATTTTCTTGCATGGGCTTTCAATATGGTGTAGAAAAAAAATGACTGCAGCACATTAAGTACACCCTAGCCAGAGGCTAAATCATATTGATGAAATTTCACTTGGCATTTCCAATGCACCATCTCCTAAAGTTTACGATAAGTTCAATCTTGACTTTTAATATCGATTCAGGGGTACGTGTATGTCTACGTCTGTAAATAGCTGTATTGTGGCACAAAACGACCTGTAAGAGAAAGGCCTATTCCACAACCGCAGTTGGTCTTAAGTAATTCAAGCTGATGCGGAAACGGAAAGTGACTGTTCTTTTTCTAGACTTCTAATCCTAGTCATGAATTTTCTCATTCTGTTCATACTATGCCGATGCAACTAATTTTTCTCTCAATTTATTTTGTTGATTAACTAAGAGCACTCGTTGTTATATGGAGAATGTGATTCCATGACTAGACTGTCAAGCCGGTGCATGTGTTTGTTTGCTGTTACTGAAAGTTTTAAGGAATGTTTCCTACTGAAGAATATCTAATGTCTAAGTTATTTTTTCCCTTTTCCTTTTCCGTTTAAAAGACACACTTCTCCTTCCAAATCCTGTTGATGGCTTTGCATGATGAGAAGCAACACATCACTTCTTAAGCTAATTGTTTTTCAGATAAAGAACTTGTGGGATATCGTACCTGCTGTACCTGGGGATAGATTTCTGAGTATCCTTCCACCATGGCATGCCTATGAACGTGCCTGTGAATACTTCATTTTCACTCATGGAGTTGAGCAAGTGTACACAACTGTGAGGTGCCTGAAGGTAGTATCTGGTAGATTGTAGAGGTTTCTGCTTCCATAACTTATAAGCTTTCTGCATGACTTAATAGATATTTTGTGATCCTTTGTTTTGCTAATTGACTCTATATGGTGTTGGGCGATGACACCAAACTGTATTTACTTAAATACTGTGGCTGAGGGCATTCATTTTGTAAATTACAGTCTTCATTCCGGAATATGAATCTTCTTTTCTCATCTTTTATTGTACGCTCATTATAGGAGGACTTGCAACAATACCAACCACATTACCTTATCTCCGTCCCTTTAGTATATGAGACACTCTACAGGTACCTCTTCCAGTCATTGAAATAATTATGTAGTGCTGCATCATAATATGGAGATGTCTTTTGGCATGCTATTGGTTGCACTTTATGGAATGTTATTCCATAGAAGAGTGAGTATATAGTATTCTGTATAGCTTTACAATATTTCGATGAAAGTCTAGTGATGGAGAGCTTTCACCAACCAAAATAATCATGGACTCTTTCTACGTGTTTTCCTTGAACCTATTGGCGATCTAGAGCACAAGAAGCCGGTGTACATTGTTGACCTACTTGACTTAGCCCTAAGAGTGAATCGTTTGTTTCACTGATAACTTCATGATAAAGGCAAATATTTTCCATGCTAATCATTTTTAAGTTTTCATTTGTTTGGTGGTTTAGGGAAAGTGATTTCCTTCTTGTCAAAAGAGAAGGTCGTTTCTTCCAAACTAAGATTGTTGTTTTCAGTTCATGACAAATAATTTCCGTAGATTGATTAGTTTTCCATCATCTAAACATCGGAAAGTCAGAAAACAATATTTTGGAAACAGTTTTCCTTCAAACAAACAAACCCTAAGATCAATTTCATTACATTTTATTATTCTGCAAAACTTATACCAGAATGTGATCTACTTTAGTCAACGTTTCTTTTTTACTAAAGAAAAGAGCTGTTGTTGCATTGAGTAATCTCAAATTTTTTTGTTGCTGAAGTGGGATTCAGAAACAGTTATCCACAGGTTCCGCAGCTCGCAAGCTTATAGCATTATCATTCATCAGGATCAGTATGGCATTTATGGATTTCAAGAGGATATATGAGGTTAATTCTTGATCACAGCTTACAAAGTATCTATGTCTATCAGCTAAGACTAGATAATAGTAATTTGTAGGTTCCACATTTAAAGAGTTGTATTGACCATTTCATGGTTGGGATCCATTTGTCTATGTTAAAGCTAATTGAATAAAGATCTCATTAAGCATGAAAATATACAGCTTTCTAGTATGTCAATTTTTCTTTTTTAAGAGCAGTGTCTGAAATTGTTACTCTTTCTACATAGGTTCAGTCTTCATAATTATTTGTTAGTTAGTGTTATTTATTTTGCGAATAAGACCATCTTCATGGCATTCAGCATTATAAACTTATGTTTTTACAGTACTGGCGAAACCTTCCTTCACTAGTGTGCTGCCTGACCCTGCTCCTAGGTGCAATTCAGAGTTCTACTACTAACAATATATTATGTCAACTTACTTCATAAGCAAGTATCATGATCTATATGCACAACAAGTAACAACAGTCTGTACAATGCCTTTCCTGAATAAGAAGGGTTGATTGTTTGTATACTCTTAAGCAACTGCACCTACTCTATTCTATATATAGTTGAATGATTACATTTTGAGGAAACACGATTTAAATAATCACAATATAAACTTGGACTGAGAAGATCTGCACTTGAGTTATTGTATAAGCTGTATTTTTTCACAGGGAAAATATCTGACAAGGGATCAGAAGGAACCCTTATATCTTGTTTCAATGTTGGATTGTCTATTGGCAAGAATCTTTGCTGCTATCTTGTGGCCCCTGCACATGTTAGCAAGGAAGATAGTTTACAGTAAGATTCATTCAGCCATTGGAATATCAAAGGTACTCGTCTTCTGATCTGCTATGTGGCATTAAGAGCAGTGGTCATTGAGATCACCCTTGTGAGCTGAGTTTATTTTTATTAGCAGACTGCATAGGGATACAGTAACTGAACGATGATTAGGTCAGAAAGTGAGGATGAAAATGCGGTGTTCCTTTTCTGCTCTGCAATTAGCATAATTGATGTTCTTCCTTGCACAAGGTCTTTTCCTCTCAAGTTCTACCCAAACATTACTGTTTGGAGTTGGCAGACAGTTCTATATTTTTCAATTCCATCAATTTTGCTGACCCAAAGCAAGTCATACAAATTTTTCCTCTCCCTTAGGAACTAAATCTGAGATTTGTTGTACTCCCAGGTGATTGTCATTAACTTAGATTTATGTTGTCTTCTTAGTTGTTAATAAGTAAGCTATCTTTCATTATTAAGCAACAAAAAGGTATATTATTCTTCCTATTACAGCAACAAACATTTATGTTTTTGACAGAGAATCTTTGTCTTCGAAAATGCAGGCTGGCATCAGTGGAGGTGGAAGTTTGCCTACATTTATTGATAAATTCTTTGAGGTTCGACTCTTATTTACTTAAGACATGTAAGAATGTTGGTGTTCCTTGTAACAGTTGAGATGTCTGCTGCAGGCCATTGGTGTAACTGTACAGAACGGGTATGGTCTAACAGAATGTTCTCCCGTTACTGCTGCTCGAAGACCCACCTGCAATGTAAGAGCAAAAGCTACTCAAAAGTAGATTTTACAGCTATACTTACCGTTTAGTTAGATTAATGTGGTGCTATCAAGAAGGAAACAAATTTGACAACTATGAAGTTTGCTGTTGCATGGCCATTATCCATTAATTCAGTTACCCATGTCAATTTTAGTAATTTTTTTTTAAATTGCTTTGCATGATGCATTTTTGTGCTTGTGTCTCATCTTTGTGCACACTTAGAGAAGGAACTTGGAAAAAACAGATATAATGGAAATAAAAGAAGGTTTGATGGTATAATCATGCCGCTCATCACCGTTAAATTATCCAATTATTCAAATCAAAGCATCCATGACTTGATCTGATTATGTGGAGATTCTTTTACATAGAGTTGAATTATCATTCTTACCTTATATATTGCTGATGCTTTGGCTTTCTAGTTGCTGGATGAGTTTTCTCCCTTAGGTCAACTGCCACTCTGTTTCTGTTTGCTGAGAATACTCTCTCTCTCTCGTAGATCCCATGGCTACTGCTTTTCGCTTATTGTTATCGTGAGTTCATCAGAGACATTATATAATTGTGTTATCCATTTGATTTCTGAAGGTTCTTGGTTCAATTGGGCATCCCATTCGATACACAGAATTCAAAATTGCGCATCCTGAAACGGATGAGGTTCTTCCCCCAGGCACAAAGGGCATTGTCAAAGTGAGGGGTCCCCAAGTGATGAACGGTTATTACAAGGTAAGAACCCCATTTGTCAAGATACTGAAGGTCATCTAGAAGCCTGGTGTTGTTTGCCAGGTCCTACAAGTCTCATAATCATATGGAGGGTATAATCTTACTCCACACAAGTTAGGCAAAGAGCCATGCTTTTAGTTTGAGTGTTGTCCTTCACGTTTTGATCCTTGATGGCCACTGTTTAGTACTGGTTTGGAGAAATAGGTCTAGTATAGGCATTTTTCCTCATAAAAGTGATTTTATATTGGGGAACCTGGTGATGTCTTTGTTTTGATAAATTTACAGCTGCTCAATGAGGGTAAGTTCTGTCATAGTTCTATTTACAAACTCTGATTCGCTAGTCCTCTAAAATGAGTCATTCACGTGGCCATATTTTTCATGCCAAGTTTTGATTGCCATACCTTATTGAAACTAGCAGAAGACCATAAGGTAAACACATCTACTTCAATAAATGTTTTGTTTTATGAATTATAGAATTTCTTTGAGTAATTTTGCTTTGGCGTGATGTTTATCTAATAGACGATTTTGTATTATCTTTTTTCGGTCAACATTGATAACTTCGATAATTTTCATGACATTATATACTTAACAAATTGCTAGTATAAATAATTTTCTAAGGCTTAAGTTAGGAGCAGTGAACTTTGAGATCATTTCAATCTTTTTATTTATTTATTTATGTTAGTGGTTTCATAATTAACTAACGCGTGTGAGTGCACACACATATATAGCGTCGATTTGGTTAACCGCCATTTATGCATGGTGAAGACTTATATTTGTTAGCTTTCTTTGATAACTACTGCGAGGGACTTTAGGAACAATAGAAATCTGATTCTTAGTTTACCAATCTTTTTCACTGAGTGGTTACTGAATCTAAATTTACCGTGGGACATAATCATGCACATGAATTAGAAATGACGTGCATGATCTTTGGTAGAATTAATGATGTACATGTGATATTCTCTTAATTTTTGTACAATAGGTGTACTTTGAATAGGAGGATTCAGTTATGGTGGCCATGATAATAATCCAAGTTTCTTAGATTCATACATTATACTTTACAAAATAACTATTGAATTGTTTTTTTATATATAACCAGTAGAGTTAGTGTGATACAGTCAATTTATTTTGATGAATCAATGTAAGTGGTAGCTGAATGGACTTCGTGGTGGTGTGACATGTGGCTCAAGCACAAGCCTCCATTGTACCGACTTTTCTATCAGTATAATGGATGGTTTTAACCGAATCTGTTATGTTAATGTTGGATCAGAATCCATCAGCTACAAGTCAGGTCTTGGATGCAAGCGGCTGGTTCAACTCAGGTGACGTTGGTTGGATGGCACCTCACCATTCTTCAGGGCGAAGCCGTAACTCTGGAGGTGTGATTGTTCTCGAAGGCCGTGCTAAGGACACCATTGTCCTTTCAACAGGTACCATACTAAATCATCTTTACTGCAATTAAAATTATACGAGGGTTCTTTTGACTCGTGTCTAGTACATCGACGGTAATTTCATGAACATGCATACTAACATGTACTTTGCATGATAGGCTGCACTGTTGCATGAATAACCTGTCGATTACAAACATTGTTTATATTTGTGGCCGTCTAACACAAATTGGCTTTGTAACTTCTGATCCTTAAGATGATTGCTACCAATGTTGAAATTCTCCATAATGCCCTATCAAGGTTTTGGCTTACAAATTGATTGGTCAACAACAAACATGCTGTTTCTGGTACCTGTTGTATGCTAATCAAAGTATTTCTGGAATATAGGTGAAAATGTTGAACCCGCAGAGCTTGAAGAAGCTGCAATGAGGAGTAGCCTGATACAACAGATAGTTGTTATTGGGCAGGTGAACAAGGAGACTATGCTGAAGTGTTTTTTTCCCTCTGAATTCTGCTATTTCAGTGACACTTCAGTTGTGGCCTCCTTATGCTATCCACTTGCTATATGACATTGACCGTTAAATGCAGGATCAACGGCGTCTAGGAGCTATAATTGTGCCGAACAAAGAAGAGGCCTTGCTGGCTGCTAAAAGGATGTCAATTGTAGATGCTAATGCTGTGGAACTTAGTAAAGAAAAAATGTCAAGTCTGTTGTATGAAGAATTGAGAACCTGGTAATATCTTCATTTCTATGAATTTGGTTTTAGGTTACTCATTTGCTTTAAGCACGTGAACTTTACTGACTTGCCTAAAGCACATTAACTTTCAACGAGTCCTTTGCTCTTTCTGTAAAAACAATTTCAGCTTGATATCATTTGATATCACCTGAATTTCAGCTGGAAATTATCTTCTCTTACATTGACTTGATTCCTTAGAGAACCTCCAGCAGTAACCTGTTAAATCCCCTGAAAAGGGGAGGTCCGGGGCATATATTTTTTTTCCAATGCAACAAAGTTTAATGGTGTCTATTTTTCATTGATAAAAGGGTTGTTAAACATGGCATTTGTATTTGTATCATGTTTATATTGTCATGTTCAATCATCCCGACAATTTTCTTTCTGTCCATACAATGCATACAGCTTTGGTTGCTGGTTGGTTCAGTTTGGTGGCTATATATGAATTATAGGTCACTTCATTATAATTATGCTGGAATAGAGTAGGTTTTGATGATTAGAAAATATATTACTTTCTCCTGCATCTGGAAGTAATTGCATTTTTCACCAGTCTGTCAATCGTGGAGGACAGTTCCGTGAAAGTATCTAATCTTGCTTTGGATGAATTGTGCACCATATCTGCATTCTTAACCAGTGTGAATCCTACGAAATAATTACTTTAGACGGCACATATGTTTATGCAGGACCTCAGAGTGCACATTCCAAATTGGGCCAATGCTCATCGTGGATGAGCCGTTTACGGTATGTCGTTGAGCTCCTGGAACTTTATGAGCAGTTTTGTCATTGTGGCATGGACTTGAGCTGAACTCTCTCATTGCAGATCGATGGTGGTCTAATGACTCCAACAATGAAAATCCGGAGGGACAGGGTCGTAGATCTTTACAAAGATCAGATCTCAAAGCTGTACAGCTGATACATGTTTTAATTGAGTAGATCCATTCAATTCTGTGCTGCATCTATCGACCATTCAGCATGGAATGTGGAATGTTTACAGGTTTACCACAGGAACGTCAGGAACATCTGCTCCCTTGTTTCCGTGAGCTCATGTAAGTTAATAATTCATGAATCAAGAAGCTGCTCTGGACATGTGTAAAAGCGAGCTCATCCAGATTTTGATACATAATTGACCACAGATGACCCCGAGTGTAAAGCAGCTTTTGGTCAGAATGACCCACAGATATCTATGATGGTCGCAGAATAAATGAATTGTTCTCTCTTCTATATGCATACTGGTTTTGTGTGCTTTCTTCATAAATCCGCGACTCTTTCTTTCTATACATCGAAGTAAAGTAATTGGTTGTAGGGTTTCTCCATATATGAAAGCACTGAGCGTTTTTATTTATTATATGATCAGATTTTTATCTACCTCTTCTTTCTATTCTCTACATCGGACACACGTAATGTTGTCTGCGCACAGCGGACATTAGAAATGAAAGAAGTGTTAAGTCAACTGAGTACTTGCAGAGTGGTCAATGACTTCTCATGAAAAAGGGCTATTGAGTCCCGCCAGCTGATGCTGGATCGGATATGCTGCGTCACCAAATTGAATGGGGCCGAATTCTCTCGCAATAGGTACGCTTTGACCAATTCCACGGGTCTTTCCCTAGGACAGTACCATAGGTTAAATCAACGGTGATTCGAAGGGTAAGTTGTGAGACTTAAAGAAGAAAACGATTCCATGCGTCACTAGATCTACAAATCAAGAACCTTCAAGGGTGAATAGAATGTCCTTGCTCCGTCCTTCAGGCTTCATGTTGAGGTTGGACTTCTCTGATTTGGAAGGTTTTTAAAAGTGGCACTTTCACACATCGCACGATGCCATGATACATCCTGGATTCTTTGACTCTGCACGTGCCCCTCCCTCTCTCCATTTCTTTTAGTTTCCAAGCATTTACCATTGCTTTTACACGGCATTATCCGCGCGATGGACTTAGGTCTATGCAGGTGCTCATGCAACATAACTAATGTGATTCCAATATCTCGGGATGCTCTGGATATTCAAAATCTACAAGAGGAGAATTTAGAGTTGTTCTACAGTCAGGTGATCACATTGAGTTTGTATTTGCCATTCCCATATACTGGCTTTGAGGTCAGTTGCAGAAGTTATCGTCAGCCATTGTCACGACATTAATGAAACTGCTACATGTCCGAGAGTCGATAAGAGTGGCTTAAGTTTTGTAATACTTTTCATCAGAAAAGATATTATCTACGTTCAGTCGTTTTGTGGATCTTGGTTTACTGCAGAAATACTGAGATTGATATGTTGGGGAATTTCATAATAATAATGTACCTGCCGGCAATTAATTTTGATGATAGTGGCAGTAAAGTAGTTGCCTCCTAAAACTATTCACCTAATAGTCTTTTTTGATCCTCCATCATTGCAGTTCACGAAAACTGCGTATGCTAAGTGCCAAGAGTATAATGGATACAACCTTTGCTGATTTTCCTCCGGGAGTTCGTGTGGAAGTAGATGGTGCTGACTACTGAGAGAGAGGTGAGTACCGGGATAATTTTGTGTATCTTTTGTCATGGAGCTAATGCCCCTACTGCTTAGATCAAAATTTGTGACACTGGCACTCTACAAGGGATTAGGAGAGCAATGTGGTTTGAAGCACCAAACAAGTCTCTTGAGAAAAGAAAGCCATGTTTTAAAACTCTTAGCAGGCTCAAAAGGGATGATGCTTCATGCATTTTGCACTTATGCCAAGTCATGCATTGCTTGCAACTTGCATGCATGACTTGTCTGATGGTGCTGAGAAAAGGGATTACTGGCTGGTCGTCCCTTTGCATCCTCCTTTCACCTTCATAACCTGCAAGACTTGAAAAGTAGGGGCACAAACAAAACAAGGTTTGTTGCAAGGAAAAAAGTGCATTGGTCGCATGAAATATCACGCTCTTTGTGGGCATGGAAAGAGAGCGGCTACCTTAAGCAATAGTTTCTTTGATCATGTTTCAAGCCCTCATTTGACTTCAGGACAGCCACCAGATGACTGCTAATTGTTTTCTGGCATGCCTGTGGAAACATAACATATTGCTCCCCACCAATTAAAGGACCTGTAATGCCTCATCTTTCTTAAAGTACTCTCAAGGAAGGCAGACTAATTTTACTGAAGATTGGAAAAAGAATATATTTTTGCCCCTGTTTTCCAAAGAAGTGGGGTATATACTTTGCTGTACTTTCATGGAGTTAGATGTGTTGTACATGTTCTCACTTGTCAGGGTCTGTCCAAAATGATTATGGAGATGATTCCCAACCCTTTTCACAAAGCACTTTAATTACTTATGATTCTTGTTAGTTTTGAGTATGAATACAATTTGGGTTGAATTGACTCCTTCAAAAAACTTGTTTCAGAGATCATAACAGCCATCGCACCCAACTTCCCATCCTTGCATTAGAATTATGAAAGAAAAAGCAACTACTTAAAGTTATTGCAGCCCAGCAAAATGAACTTTCAGCTACACAGAGACACCAATAGTCTCTGAGGACACTGGCTTTTCTCAAAGCACTTGGCTTCGAGTTATAGCATTGGCAAGATCACCAATTTTCTTCTTTCACTGCGCTCATTCATTGCTATATACAAGTAGAAACATCAAACTTGGGTGATTGAGACAGGTTAACACACAAATAGACTCCTTTAATATTACTCGAAAATGTTAAAAACGGATAAATAGCAAGCTTTGATAGAGAAGGGACGAACTATGAGAGACTTATTCGAGCCAAAGAAGAGTTCGATGCCGAATTAGCAGCTGAATCTGACACGGTGCCCTCGGGGGCGGGGAACGGACAGCGGCAGAACAGCAAGAATTGGCACCGAGTAAAATGAAACATTAAGATTTTGGAGTGCAGCAGTAACCATGTGAGTGAGAGTGGAGAGAGCATGTGCATAAATCGGGTTGATGCCATTATTAATTCCCGGCGATTGCCCACCTTTGCCCTCTCATTTGGTTGCTTCAACTTACCTGGAGGTGTCACTTTAAAACTCTCTCAAGTCTCATTTCTTAAAGGAAGAACAAGTTAGCCCCCTCGTTACGCAAAATTCAACATACTCTCCATTCTATACATCAACTAGGGAAAATGACCATAGTTGATGTATAAAATCTAGGGAAAATGTCATAAATAGTTTTTGAACTTTGACTCAATATACAATATAGTCCTTGAACTTTTAATTTATTCAATATGGTACATAAACTTTAACCTAATGTGCAATGTGATCCTTGAATTTTTAATTTATTTGATATCATTCACGAATTTTTGGCACATGTCCAATTTAGTTCATAAACTATATAAAAGTGTTCGATGTAGTCCTTCTATTAATTCAAGTTCAGGGACTAAGTTCGAGGATTGTATTAAACATTCATATAGTTCGGGGAGTAAATTGAACATGTATCCAAGTTCAGGTCAAATTAAAGTTTAAGGACCACAGTTAAAGTTCCGAGATTGTATTGAATAAATTAAAAATTCAAAGACCATCTTACCAAAGTTCAGGAACTGTTTGTATCATTATCCGTAGGATCTAACAAGGAGAAGAACAAATTTTCTTCGGCCCAAACTTAGGGAGGTGATTTTGTCATAACTTTAGTATAACGCTCATTGAGTGCCAAAACATTTTTGTAGGAAAATATTTTTCAAATCATTCATTTTCCACAAAACAAACGGAGCTTAATTAAGAGTGGATTTGTCACGAATTTAATAGTTTGGAATTTTTGTGCTACGAAAATCAATTTGGCGTAAATGTGATGTGGGTGTACCAATTGAGGACTTCCGTGGCACGAAATTAGTTCAGGGTATATGTGGCGTGGGTGTGCTAGTTTAGGGCTTTTTGTTGTATTAATTCTTAAATTTTCGGGCAATATGCTGTTGAATTTTTTTTTTTTTGCAAATCATTTTTGCTGACAAGCAGAGTTGGGGACGGTTATAATGTGATTTGGAAACTAGGGTTAACAAAGGCAACAGCAGAGTTGGGGGCGGTTTTGGAATTCTTGTTATGGACTTTAATTTTTTTTGCACTTGACCATTATTCAATGTGATTTGGAAAGTTGGGCTAATAAATTAGAAGAAAATAAAAGGGAGAGGATTGGTTGTCTTGGCTTAATATAATAGATAGAGATCGATATGATCTACACATTGACTTTCCCAAAAGTTTTTTGTTGAACAAATTAAAGTTTAGGGACCACAGTTAAAATTTCAAGATTGTATTGAATAAATTAAAAATTCAAAAATCATGTTGCCAAAGTTCAGGAACTGTTTGTATCATTATTCGTAGGATCTAACAAGGAGAAGAACAAATTCTCTTTGGCCAGAACTTAGGGAGGTGATTTTGCAATAACTTTCGTATAATGCTTGCTCATTTGAGTGCAAAAACATTTTTTTAAGAAAATTTTTGTCAAATCATTCATTTTTCGCAAAACAAACGGAGCTTAATTAAGAGTAGATTTGTCAGGAATTTAATAATTTGGAATTTTTTGTGCTACAAAAATCAATTTGGTGTAAATGTGGTGTGGGTGTATCAATTGTGGATTTCTGTGGTACGAAATTAGTTCAGTGTATACGTGGCGCGGGTGTGCTGGTTTAGGGTTTTTTGTTATATTAATTCTTAAATTTTCGGGCAATACGTTGTTGATTTTTTTTTTTTTGCAAATCATTTTTGCTGATAAAGCGAGTTGGGGATGGTTATAATGTGATTTGGAAACTTGGGTTAACAAAGTCAACAGCAGAGTTGCGGACGGTTTTGGAATTCATGTTTTGGATTTTAATTCTTTTTTCACTTGACCATTATTCAATAAGATTTGGAAACTTGCGTTTTTTAATGTGATTTGGAAACTTCGGTTAACAAAGTCAACAGCAGAGTTGGGGACGGTTTTGGAATTCATGTTTCGGATTTTAATTTTTTTTGCACTTGACTATTATTCAAAGTGATTTGGAACGTTGGGTTAATAAAATTAGAAGAAAATAAAAGGGAGAGGATTGGTTGTCTTGGCTTAATATAATAGATACAGATCGATATGATCTACACATTGACTTTCCCAAAAGTTTTTAGTTGAACAAATTAAAGTTCAGGGACCACAGTTAAAGTTTCGAGACTGAATTGAATAAATTAAAAATTCAGAAACCATGTTGCCAAAATTCAAGGACTGTTTGTATCATTATCTGTTGGATCTAACAAGGAGAAGAACAAATTCTCTTTGGCCAGAACTTAGGGAGGTGATTTTGCCATAACTTTCGTATAACTCTTATTTGAGTGCAAAATATTTTTTTAGAAAAATATTTGCCAAATCATTCATTTTTCACAAAACAAACGGAGCTTAATGAAAAGTAGATTTGTCAGCAATTTAATAGTTTGGAATTTTTTGTGCTACGAAAATCAGTTTGGCGTAAATATGGTGTGGGTGTACCAATTGAGGATTTCCGTGGCACAAAATTAGTTTTGGGTATATATGGCGAGGGTGTGCTAGTTTAGGGTTTTTTGTTATATTAATTCTTAAATTTTCGGGCAATATGTTGTTGAATTTGTCTTTTTTGCAAATCATTTTTGCTGATAAGCAGAGTTGGAGAGGGTTGTAATGTGATTTGGAAACTTGGGTTGACAAAGTCAACAGCAGAGTTGGGGACGGTTTTGGAATTCATGTTTTGGATTTTAATTTTTTTTTTGCACTTGACCATTATTCAATGTTTCGACCCAAAAAAAAGAAGACCATTATTCAATTTGATTTGGAAACTTGCGTTTTTTTTAATGTGATTCGGAAACTTGGGTTAACAAAGTCAAAATCTGAGTTGGGGACGGTTTTGGAATTCATGTTATGGACTTTAATTTTTTTTGCACTTGACTATTATTCAATGTGATTTGGAAAGTTGGGTTAATAAAATTAGAAGAAAATAAAAGGGAGAGGATTGGTTGTCTTGGCTTAATATAATAGATACAGATCGATATGATCTACACATTGACTTTCCCAAAAGTTTTTAGTTGAACAAATTAAAGTTCAGGGACCACAGTTAAAGTTTCGAGACTGAATTGAATAAATTAAAAATTCAGAGACCATGTTACCAAAATTCAAGGACTGTTTGTATCATTATCTGTTGGATCTAACAAGGAGAAGAACAAATTCTCTTTGGCCAGAACTTAGGGAGGTGATTTTGCCATAACTTTCGTATAACTCTTATTTGAGTACAAAATATTTTTTTAGAAAAATATTTGTCAAATCATTCATTTTTCACAAAACAAACGGAGCTTAATGAAAAGTAGATTTGTCAGCAATTTAATAGTTTGGAATTTTTTGTGCTACGAAAATCAGTTTGGCGTAAATGTGGTGTGGGTGTACCAATTGAGGATTTCCGTGGCACGAAATTAGTTCTGGGTATATATGGCGAGGGTGTGCCAATTTAGGATTTTTTGTTGTATTAATTCTTAAATTTTCGGGCAATATGTTGTTGAATTTGTCTTTTTTGCAAATCATTTTTGCTGATAAGCAGAGTTGGGGAGGGTTGTAATGTGATTTGGAAACTTGGGTTGACAAAGTCAACAGCAGAGTTGGGGACGGTTTTGGAATTCATGTTTTGGATATTATTTATTTTTTTTGCACTTGACCATTATTCAATGTTTTGACCCCCCAAAAAAAAGACCATTATTCAATGTGATTTGGAAACTTTCGTTTTTTAATGTGATTTGGAAACTTGGTTTAACAAAGTCAACAGCAGAGTTGGGGACGGTTTTGGAATTCATGTTTTGGATTTTAATTTTTTTTGCACTTGACCATTTATTCAATTTGATTTGGAAACTTGCGTTTTTTTAATGTGATATGGAAACTTGGGTTGACAAAGTCAACAGCAGAGTTGGGGACGGTTTTGGAATTCATGTTTTGGATTTTAATTTTTTTTGCACTTGGCCATTATTCAATGTGATTTGGAAACTTGGGTTAATAAAATTAGAAGAAAATAAAAGGGAGAGGATTGGTTGTCTTGGCTTAATATAATAGATAGAGATTGATAGATTGATAGGATCTGCACATTGACTTTCCCAAAAGTTTTGTGGAAAACTTTACAGATCATATTAATAAAATCATCTAATCTCCACCGTCTGATCTCTTTCTGTGATGTTGATGTCTTCACAAGGAGACAAATTCTAGAAGTCATGGTCATAGTCATCAATAAAGATCGATCCATATCCATTCCTTAAATTTAAGTCTCGAGGGAGACACAAGCAGTTTTTTTTTGGCAGCAGATAGGGTTGCCCCCACTAGATGTCGTGCCCAGCTGGGATTCCCAATTGATTTGTCCATCGTCTTACTAATAAAATCTTGGGCTTATTTTAATAATTCAAAAATTAATTTCAAACGATGATCATTTATAATTATTCATGAAAATATTTAGATATAAATTGTTATCGATGATAGAAAATATTTTTCATTAACTAATTATTTCAAGCGGTACAAACGATCATTTAAAAAAATATATTTTCTAACTCAATCGTTTCTCAAAACAAACAAGGCCTTCGTGGGAAAAAAAAAAGTAGCTAAGCGCTCATCCTTCTTTGTTTTTGGACTATATCAATTATACTCTATGACATGCAATCTTTTCCCAAAGCCCTAATTTAACAACTAGATCACAAAAAAAATACCATTTACGTTGCCCAACTACGAGATACATCATGTGCGGAGACACTTCTTAACTGCTAACATTTTTTGTGACGGCTGCGATGCATATACTAGGTCTTGTATGGTGCAAAGCGGTCGTGAATCAAACGAATCTTTCGTGGCGGACAGAAGATAACTCTTATGATAAAACCTAAAGTGGATCGTTGACGATGACTGATTGTCTTAAACCAATTAGAGGTTTATTATCATAACCAATTAGAGGTTCATTATTAGAACCTTCGTCTTTGTCAACACCATCATCTTCATATGGAACAATAACAATCTCTTGATATTGACAATTTTTAAGAAATCTACGGCAATTTTTGGATGTGTGGCCAGATTTGGGATTTGAAAACTTGGAATTATTTTAGACAAAAAAGTTCGGGGAAAATTTGTAATTGGACATAAAGTTAGGGCTTTTTTTGTACCCTATTTCGTTATGCACTATAATGTATTAATAATAAATAAATACTAGTTACGCAACTATATCGTGCACAGAAATTTCTTAACTACTAACATTTTTGTGAGGCCTGCGATGTATACAGAAAGTCTTGGGTGGTGGAGAGTACTTACGACTCGAGTGAACCTTTCGTAGGGAGGCAAAATCTCGTAATAAAATTCAGAGCAGATCGTGAGCGATGGTTGCTCGTTTTAACCCTTTCGCTCTTAAATAAAATTACAATATATAATTTACTAATTTTTCTCGTATCGCGTATAATGATGTATGTTTTTTGAATATTCTTTCAGGCAATTTATTTTGAGAACCGGAATCGATTTCATATAGGCTGTGAGGCAAACGTGTTTTCATAAGTACTGCCCTTGAGATAAACGAGGTTAGAGTAATAAATAAAGGCATACCATCATCTGTGATCACGGATCATTTCCATCATATCTTAGTGACATGGTCCCTCCCCAGATGCAAATCCTATGGATATTTGACAAGTGTGTACCGGCTCTTCAGGCCCCCACCTGCATGTCCCGGTCAAGATTCCATGGCAAACAAACACGATCGACCGTGACGTTCCGGTCGGTCTCGCCCTCATCCCGTGCTCGACGATGTTGTCCCACCTAGACACAAGTCTTTTGTATTAATAAATATTATTGAATATTTTCGATTAATTGATTTCGCGATATTTTGCCAATTATTTCGAAAAGCATTCGACTTCGAATTGGGTATAATTGGGTGCATGTGAGCCCGATTTATTTTCTTGGATTGATTTAAATCTCACGTGAAAATTGACTTCATTTAGCGGTGCATATGAGTTAGGTTCCCGCGTCGGGAGCAATAAGATGATTTTAATCTATTCGTGTGTTTCATTGGCTTAAATAATCAATCAAAACTTGTTACATTACTTAATAAATAGAATTCTAGTTAGGCTTGCACTGGGAGCAACAAGATGATTTTCTTCTATTCATGTATTTTGCTAGCTTACATAATTAATCAAAACTTATTACATTAGTTAATAATCACATTCCAGTTTACTGGCATAATACATTTGACACCAATAGTTGTTCTTCTTTGAGCGAGCTTTTTGGCCCATTGGAATCATTTGGCTACTGAATAAGCTTAGTGTAGTCAAGTCTTAGTTAAGGCAATTATTTACTTGATTTTGATATCCATTTCTCACTTAATGATAGGATTTCGAGTTTGCCCGCTCGAGTTAACTTTTATTATCTAAATTTGTATATCAAGTGGAAAAAAGCTCGATATTTTAAAAAATTCTAAGATTGTTGACTTAGTTATAAATCAAGACGATCCATATCAATTGCTTTGATGAAGCCTCCAAGATGCTAATGGTTTTATATATATATATATATATATATATATATATATATATATATATTTGTAGAGGATAAGATCGGACGCTAGATGTCGAGCCAATCGTGATTCCCAATATATTCTTTTGCCATTTTGTTTTACTAATAAGACCTTAGTGGAAAAGGTATGCCTCGTCTTAAACTAAGACCTTTATGATATGTAAACTTTGTTTGAAGCGCTAGTATTTTCTTTTTCCTTTTTTGTCAACCTGCAATGCTAGTTTAACAACTAAATGAAAAATTACATTTGCGTTTTCCAGTTACTGCATACATCATGTGAAGAGACCTTTCAAGTGTTAGAATGTCCAAGTTAAAAGTTTAAGTTATTTGGTGAATGAAGATAACGTGAATTTAAAGAGTATATGAGACTTGTTGTCAAGCCACATTAGTCAAATTGACAATATTGTCTTACATTGCTGACAGCGGATCTTATCACTCTTTATATTCACGCGATCTCCTTTCACCTA
Organism: Syzygium syzygioides; assembly: GCA_031216285.1. Taxonomy (NCBI): domain Eukaryota; kingdom Viridiplantae; phylum Streptophyta; class Magnoliopsida; order Myrtales; family Myrtaceae; genus Syzygium; species Syzygium syzygioides. The sequence continues at coordinate 14,204,281 of CM062249.1, forward strand.
ATAGTTTAAGTGTGACAGTCCGGATTTTGGCCCATTTTTTGGGTTTATAAAACGAGTATTTCGTCAGTGCGCTTATAATAAAATTTCGCCCGGGAACTGATCACTCTCGGGTTCTTATTTTTAAAATTAGAAATTTTGCTAGAATCGCACTCGATCGAATTTGGTCGTTATTTATACCCTGAATTTGGCAGTTGATTTTCGGGAGTTTCGGGACGAAATAAATTGGACGGTGTCGATATTATTGTGGCCAGCATCGAGATTGTCAGGAAAAGTGGAAAAGTGAATTTTTGGACCGGGTAAGGATTTGGACTGGTAGACCTCCCTCGTAGTGTGATTTGGGATATTTTATTTGGACCGTGTGCCTTAGAATTTATGTCGGGATTTATTATGGTTTATTAGGCCTTTTTCTGATATTAAATCGGGACCGATAAGTCGATTCTTAGTTCAGATCGTGTCCGTTTGTTCGCGCTTAAGTTCAAAATTTAAATTTCTCTCTCTTTCTCTCTCCTCTCTCCTCTCTCTTCTCTCTCGGCCGGAACCCCCTCCCCACGTGCGTGTCCCCCTCTCTCTCTTCCTTTCTCCCTTCTCTCTCTCTCTCTCTCTCTCTCTCTCTCTTTTCCCTCCCCCTTTCCCGGGCACGCAAGCCCCCTGCCCTCACGTCCCCTCCCATCCCTTCTCTGCATGCCCCCCCTGACAGCCCCTCTCTCTCTCCTCTCTCCTCTCTCCTCCTCTCTCTCTTCTCTCTTTTCTTCTTCTTCTCCGTCGGGCTCCTTCGCCGCTGCACCTGGTTCGCTTTCTGCTCCGGCCAGCTCCGCCCGACCAGCCGACCGCCAACCGAGCTCAACTCCGGCCTCGCCGCCAAGCGCCGCCACCGTCGCAGGCCCGCCCAGCCACCGTCGCGCCGTCCGCCGGCCACCACCCTCGACTGCTCGCTCGCTCCCTCCTCCCTCTCGCGCGAGCGACAGCGAGCTCGTCGCTGCTGCCGCCGCGCCCGGCGCCGCCCCCAGCCGCGCCTGACCGCCGCTCCGCCGCCCCGGCCGAGCCCCGCCGCCCCCCCTGCAGCTGCCAGCCCCAGCCTCTCCCCTTCCCCGGCGTCACCCCCCCTCTCTGCCCTGTCTCGCCGAGCCGAGCCGGGAGCTCGTCGCCGCCCGCCCGCTCGCCCGGCCGCACGCCGCCGCTGCCCGCCGCGCCGTGCAGCCCCGCCGGCCCGTCCGCCGTCCGGCCGCCGCCCCAGCAGCCCCTCAGCCCCTCTCTTCCTCTCTTTCCCCCCCTCACCCGCCGGCCAGCCCTCCCTCTCCGGTCCAGTCCGCCGGTCGCCGTCGCCGCCGCTCGCCCCCGCCGGCCAGCCCCGCCGGCCAGCCGCTGCCGGCTAGCCCCGCCGGCCAGCCGCCGCCGGCCAGCCCCGCCGGCCAGTCCGGCCGGCCAAGCTCGCCTCGGCCAAGTCGTGCCCGTGCCGTGCCCATTGGTGTGCCTGTGCCCGTGCCTCGTCGCCCAGGCGCGTGGCCCATCCGCGTGCCCAAGCGCCCCGGGCACGCCGCGCGTTCGCAGCGCCCGCGCACTAGGCACGCCGATCGGCCATTGTGCCCACTTTGGCCGGTCAGCGCGCCCGTGTGGCCCGCGCACGCGCCCGGTCAGAACTTCACACCCGGGCAATTTTGAGCCCGAGCCGACTTTTCCCGGGCCAAATTTTGGTAAGCGACTCCCTAAACCCTACTTAGTATTTTGGGTATTTCATTGACCGGTTTCGGGCTAGAACGGCTAGGACGTGTATTTAATTTAATTAATTTATGATTAAATTAGATTATGTGGTGTCTTTATTTGGTTAAATTAGACTGATTGAATGGAGTGCTTGAGTGGGTAATTGTGCGTGACCGACTTGAACGTCGGGTCTGTGAATTGGAGTGGCGAAGTGTGAATTGGACTGAGTGGTGAATGCGAGTTGTTTGGCGTGAATTTGATTGAATTGGATGGCGTGTGATTGCCTGTCGACTCGACGCCCGGATCGATCGGAGGGCTGCGGACTTGGGACGTGTTGACGGCGGTCCGTGTGAAGGCTTGACTGGCCGATGTGCCAAATGGATGCGGGCTTGAGACGTGTTGACGGTGGCCCGTTTGAGGTGTGATTGGACCGGGACGTGTTTACGTCGGTCGTTGGAAATTGTTCGAATATCGTGGCTTGGGACGTGTTAACGGCGGCCACTGGAATTGATTGAATGATATGGCTTGGGACGTGTTGACGGCGGCCATTGGTAAGGATCGAATTGTGTGGCATGTGTGCCAGTGAGAATGAATTTGAGGCGCAGTGGCGCGAGTCGTGAGAAAGATGTACGTTCACGCATGTGATTTGAGTGTGGCTGGATTGGCTGGTTGAGTGTGACTGATTTGGCTGGATGAGCATGTGACTGGATTGGCTGGTTGAGTGTGATTGAAATGGCTGGCTGAGTGTGACTGAATTGACTGGTGGTGCGTGTGGATGATTGGTTGGATGGGTTGGGTGTTTGTTTGGATTGACTGGTTTCGAGTGGAAGTATGTGTGTGCTGGTGATTGTGACGTGGCGGTGAATTGTACTTGCTTTATCATGTTTGGACTAATATACAGGGTTGGCACGTGATTCGAGGCGAGGTAAGCCTTTTATGTGAAATTGATTGTGTGACTGGTAGTTCGCATGTTAGACTGGTCTGGGTACGCATTAGCCTAGGTTAGGTTTAGGTTGTTGCTTATTGAGACTCTGTCTCACGGTTATTATATAACCATTTCAGATCCGCGACCGTGATGGACTCTGAGAGACCGCCGGAGTGCCTTTTTGTAGAGGAGATAGGCTTGCCACCCACCGCCCCTTTTTGAAAACTGTTGTTGATTTTTGGAAGCCGGGTGGCCTTTTTGTAATATTGAAGGATTTAAAATACTTGGTGTTTATTATATTTCGATGTCTATTCCTTAGTCGTGTTATTATTGTCCGGGTTATTTCTATTTGCTTCCGCGTGTGTTTAATCTCTGATATTTTGGGTTGGGTCGGCGACGTATCTGGGACGTCGCATTCAATGATCGACCATCGAGGGATGATTGTGCGCCTGTAGGGAGCGGGGCGTGACATCCCCGTCTGAATTGGTATCAGAGCAAGGTTAGCTCGAACCAAGATGGTCGAAGCCTGGAGTGATAAGGAGCGATGACTTTGGGGTAGACAGTTAGGGAGACTTGTGTGCTATGCGTACCCCAGACAGTATGATTGTGATTGCTAACTGATTATTGTGCAATATATGTGAGGTGCAGGTGCGTCGGGACTTGAGGTAAGTGCCCGAACTTGTTGGCTGTGATTGGGTGTTATTTGTGATTGGCTGCCTGCTGAATGAATTGTGTTGTGATTCATTGCCTAAGGCTTAGACTGGTATAGTTGGCCTAGGTCTTTAATTCCCGAGGGGAATTATAGCAGGTAAGTGGGTGGTGTGACCCTGTGAGTATGAGAGGTCGAGGTCGAGGTCGAGGTCGAGGTTGAGGTTGTGTAGGTCCGCAAGTTGGAGTTTTGAGGGATCCAAGATGGGATGAGACTTTGAGGGCAATCGAGGAAGTTGGAATTTTAAGGGAAAAGCAGATTGAGGAGCGAATTGCGACCGTTTCTTCTGATGCTGAGGCCACTATTGTCGTTGTCAATGGGAATGACGGGATTAATGGGTATAATGGAAATGTTGGGAATCAAGGTCAATGGCAAGTTATTGCAGTCAGACGGATGCATTAGTTGAGTGGAAAATTTTTAAAATTTAAACTTGCAAGATTCGATGGGAAGAGATGACCCTAAGGCTACAGTACTTTGAGTAGAGGAGAGGCTTTTGAGGTATGCGGGTGCACTGATGAGGAAAAAGTGACCCTGGCTGTATATTAACTCTAAGGAAATACGATTGATTGGTAAGGGGACCCCCAGAGTAGGCTATTTTGAAGGGCATATTTTTAAGCTGGGGTGTCGTTATTGAGGTCCTTAATGAGGAGTACTTTCAGAGAGTGCGTGAGGACAGAAAATGACAGAATTTCTTGGGTTTTGTTAAAATTGAATGTCAATTGATTGGTACGAGGTCGGGTTTGTAAGGTTGTTTAAGTACGCGCCAAAGGTAGTCAAGGATCGTGTGGATGGGACAAGGGAGTTTCGAGATGGACTGTAACCGAGTCTTCATAGTCAGTTGATGCTAATGAGCCTAAGGGATTATAATGAGCGGTATAGCAAGGCTTAAACGGTTAAAAAGGGATTTGAATGAAAGGTTACCGTATATGGATCGCGGTACATGCCGGCTAGGGACAATAGGAACGGTGGAAGGAAGCCTATGACAAAGAAACGGAAATTGTCCCTCTAGTAAGAAAGAACTTTGGAAAGCCGAATTGTTACTCCAGCGCTGCGTGTCGGTCTTATGGGAAGAGGCATAGGAATGGCCACTGCCAAGGTAGGAGTGGAGCATGTTGTCGATGTGGACAGTAAGGTCACCAGGTGAGAAATTGTTGGACCGACAGGTTATATTGCTAATGCAATCGCAGCGACCGCAGGTAAGACATTAAGCGGGAGCTGCTCTGCAGATTAATCAGAATCGGCTATGGACATAGGGAAAAGTGTACGTTGTGGTGGGGAAGGAATCAGGGGATGTGCCGTGAAAGTCTAGAGGCATTGCATGTGGATATTGGGTACGATAGGCGATGATTTTGAAGTTGTAACTCTAACGGTCATGTATGACGTGTAATTGCTTGTGGTGGATAGATGCAATCGATTTATGGATTCCTGATTTACTAGAGACATTCTTGAATGAGTTTGGAAGGATGAGATATGCTTGGAAATTCGGATATTATAAAGAACTGGGGTGATTTGTTTTAGGAGACTGTCAGATTGAAATTGGATGGATTGAACTTGTCCTTGAGGTGTATGATGATAATTATTTTGTGGCTAACTTGCTGGTTGAGGAATCAAGGCTAAAGGACATAGCCGAAGTGTGTAATCTTCCCGATATCTTTCCTCAGGAATTGCCGAGACTACCACTTGATCGAGAAGTAGAAATGGTAATCGAGTTAGCCTTGGGATTGAACCAATCTAGAGAGCAACTTTGTTGGATGTCGTTGACAGAGTTGAAAGGATTGAAAGTTCGAACGCAAGGGTTGTTGGATGAAGGTTTATTCGTCTGAGTAGGTCCCCATGGGAAGCACTAATTTTTATTTGTGAGGAAGAAGGAAGAATCGTTAGGATTATGTATTGACTACAGATGGTTGAATCAAGTGACTATTAAGGATAAACGTCCAGTGCCAAGAGTAAATGACCTGTTCGACCAGTTACAAGGGACATCAATGTTTTGTAAGATAGACTTGAGGACTGGTTATCACCAATTGAGGATCAAGAAGGAGGATGTATCGGAGTCGGCAGTTAGGACGAGGAATGGACACTACGAGTTCATGATGATGCCTGTTTGAACTGACAAACGTCCCTGTAGCTTCTATGGACGTAATGAGTTGGGTATTGGAGGAATTTCAGGATCAGTTTGTAAATATGGTTATAGATGGTATTCGGGTATGCTCAAGGATTCCTGCTAAGCATGAGTTACACTTAGAAAAAGGGTTCTACGGACTATAAGGAAACACGCACTCTACGCTAAGTTTTATGAATACGGATTCTGGCTTCATTGAGTGGAGTTCTTAGGACATATGATACCCGGGGAAGGAATTGTGGTGGATCCAGCAAAGATTGAAACTGTTAGGAATTGGCTAAGATCGACAATGGTAATCGAGGTTCGGAGGTTCTCGAGTTTGGCAAGTCATTACGAACGCCTCGTGGAAGGGGTTTTTAACGTTAGTAACACTGTAGACACGTTTGCAAAAGAAGGAAACGAAAATTGAATGGGCGGATAACTACAAAATGAGTTTTCAGGATTGAAACAGAGTTCGACAATCACGCCAGTATTGACGGTCCTGTTAAGTCAGGGAGAATATGAAATCTACAGTGATGCAGCACTAAGAGGACTCGAATGTGCGTTGACACAAAGTGGAAGAGTAGTGCCATGCGCATCGCGACAAATGAGACCGCATAAGCCGAATTATCTAACTCAAGGTTTGGAATTAGCTGCAATTATTTGCGCTCTTAGGATTTGGGGGTATAACCTGTGTGGGGTGGAATTGCAAATTTATACAGATCATCGAAGTTTAAAGGTATCGGCTTTTCTAAAAAGAGCTTAGCATGAGACAACACCATTGGATGGAACTCCTCAAGAACTACGACTGCGATATTTTATAACACCCTAGAATGACTAATAAGGTAACTGATGCACTGAGTTGGAGATCGTGCATCGCGCATATGATGGTCAAAGAATGGGCCCTATTGGAGGAAATTCGAGACTCGGAATTTAAATGTGAAACAAGCCATATTTAGAGTCTGCTTACCACATTGAGGATTAAACTGGAAATCTAGGCTAAGATGAAGGCTCTACAATCGACGGATCCGGAGATTTAGAAGATTTGAGTATGGATACCACAGAAAGGGAATTAAACTTTTAGGTAATCAAGGATGAGATTCTGAAGTTCCGTGGTCAGTTATGTGTACCCAGTGATGTAGAATTAAAAGAATAGATTTTGTCGGATGTACGTCGTGGCAATTATAGTATTCAACCGATTAGTATGGGAATGTATCAAGATTTAGTCAGCACTATTGGTGGAATGGATTGAAAGTGAACGTGACCAAATACGTGACTAAGTGTATCACATGCCAATAAGTGAAGGCACAATATCGCGAGTCGAGTGGACTATTGCAGCCATTGGAAATTCTCGAGTGGAAATGGGACTACCGAGGAGCTAGAAGGGCCAAGATTCGGTTTGGGTGATAGTGGATCGGTTGGCAAAGTCAGCACCTTTTCTACCAGTACGAAAAGATTTTTGCCTTGGGAAGGTATGCCGATTTATATGGACGACACATAGTTTGTCTCCATGGAGTACCAGTGACGATCACCTCGGACCGTGATTCTAAGTTTACTGCCGCGTTTTGGATAAGTTTTCATACGGCATTAGGAACGAGGTTAAAGTTTAGCACGGCTTAACATTCGCAGACAGATGGCCCATCTGAGAGGACGATTTAGACTTTGGAAGACATGCTGCGAGCATGTGTATTGAATTTTTGGGGAAGTTGGAAAGAATAATTACCTTGGTTGAGTTTGCCTATAGCAATAGCTATCAACAGAGTCTTAGAATTGCACCCTATGGGGCATTGTATGGCAGGGTTTGCAGAACACCGGTTTACTGGGATGAATTGGGTGAGAGGAGCATCATGGGTCCCAAGTTGGTTTGATAGCCAATAGAGTCGGCCAAGGTGCGATGTGGGGAAGTGAAACGTTGATGTGACACCAGTACCCCATTTGTTTGAATGGTTAAGTTGGATTGTAAATTTCGAGGACGAAATTTTTGTAAGGGGGGAAGAATTGTGACAGTCCGGATTTTGGCCCATTTTTTGGGTTTATAAAACGAGTATTTCGTCAGTGCGCTTATAATAAAATTTCGCCCGGGAACTGATCACTCTCGGGTTCTTATTTTTAAAATTAGAAATTTTGCTAGAATCGCACTCGATCGAATTTGGTCGTTATTTATACCCTGAATTTGGCAGTTGATTTTCGGGAGTTTCGGGACGAAATAAATTGGACGGTGTCGATATTATTGTGGCCAGCATCGAGATTGTCAGGAAAAGTGGAAAAGTGAATTTTTGGACCGGGTAAGGATTTGGACTGGTAGACCTCCCTCGTAGTGTGATTTGGGGTATTTTATTTGGACCGTGTGCCTTAGAATTTATGTCGGGATTTATTATGGTTTATTAGGCCTTTTTCTGATATTAAATCGGGACCGATAAGTCGATTCTTAGTTCAGATCGTGTCCGTTTGTTCGCGCTTAAGTTCAAAATTTAAATTTCTCTCTCTTTCTCTCTCCTCTCTCCTCTCTCTTCTCTCTCGGCCGGAACCCCCTCCCCACGTGCGTGTCCCCCTCTCTCTCTTCCTTTCTCCCTTCTCTCTCTCTCTCTCTCTCTCTCTCTCTCTTTTCCCTCCCCCTTTCCCGGGCACGCAAGCCCCCTGCCCTCACGTCCCCTCCCATCCCTTCTCTGCATGCCCCCCCTGACAGCCCCTCTCTCTCTCCTCTCTCCTCTCTCCTCCTCTCTCTCTTCTCTCTTTTCTTCTTCTTCTCCGTCGGGCTCCTTCGCCGCTGCACCTGGTTCGCTTTCTGCTCCGGCCAGCTCCGCCCGACCAGCCGACCGCCAACCGAGCTCAACTCCGGCCTCGCCGCCAAGCGCCGCCACCGTCGCAGGCCCGCCCAGCCACCGTCGCGCCGTCCGCCGGCCACCACCCTCGACTGCTCGCTCGCTCCCTCCTCCCTCTCGCGCGAGCGACAGCGAGCTCGTCGCTGCTGCCGCCGCGCCCGGCGCCGCCCCCAGCCGCGCCTGACCGCCGCTCCGCCGCCCCGGCCGAGCCCCGCCGCCCCCCCTGCAGCTGCCAGCCCCAGCCTCTCCCCTTCCCCGGCGTCACCCCCCCTCTCTGCCCTGTCTCGCCGAGCCGAGCCGGGAGCTCGTCGCCGCCCGCCCGCTCGCCCGGCCGCACGCCGCCGCTGCCCGCCGCGCCGTGCAGCCCCGCCGGCCCGTCCGCCGTCCGGCCGCCGCCCCAGCAGCCCCTCAGCCCCTCTCTTCCTCTCTTTCCCCCCCTCACCCGCCGGCCAGCCCTCCCTCTCCGGTCCAGTCCGCCGGTCGCCGTCGCCGCCGCTCGCCCCCGCCGGCCAGCCCCGCCGGCCAGCCGCTGCCGGCTAGCCCCGCCGGCCAGCCGCCGCCGGCCGGTCCCGCCGGCCAGTCCGGCCGGCCAAGCTCGCCTCGGCCAAGTCGTGCCCGTGCCGTGCCCATTGGTGTGCCCGTGCCCGTGCCTCGTCGCCCAGGCGCGTGGCCCATCCGCGTGCCCAAGCGCCCCGGGCACGCCGCGCGTTCGCAGCGCCCGCGCACTAGGCACGCCGATCGGCCATTGTGCCCACTTTGGCCGGTCAGCGCGCCCGTGTGGCCCGCGCACGCGCCCGGTCAGAACTTCACACCCGGGCAATTTTGAGCCCGAGCCGACTTTTCTCGGGCCAAATTTTGGTAAGCGACTCCCTAAACCCTACTTAGTATTTTGGGTATTTCATTGACCGGTTTCGGGCTAGAACGGCTAGGACGTGTATTTAATTTAATTAATTTATGATTAAATTAGATTATGTGGTGTCTTTATTTGGTTAAATTAGACTGATTGAATGGAGTGCTTGAGTGGGTAATTGTGCGTGACCGACTTGAACGTCGGGTCTGTGAATTGGAGTGGCGAAGTGTGAATTGGACTGAGTGGTGAATGCGAGTTGTTTGGCGTGAATTTGATTGAATTGGATGGCGTGTGATTGCCTGTCGACTCGACGCCCGGATCGATCGGAGGGCTGCGGACTTGGGACGTGTTGACGGCGGTCCGTGTGAAGGCTTGACTGGCCGATGTGCCAAATGGATGCGGGCTTGAGACGTGTTGACGGTGGCCCGTTTGAGGTGTGATTGGACCGGGACGTGTTTACGTCGGTCGTTGGAAATTGTTCGAATATCGTGGCTTGGGACGTGTTAACGGCGGCCACTGGAATTGATTGAATGATATGGCTTGGGACGTGTTGACGGCGGCCATTGGTAAGGATCGAATTGTGTGGCATGTGTGCCAGTGAGAATGAATTTGAGGCGCAGTGGCGCGAGTCGTGAGAAAGATGTACGTTCACGCATGTGATTTGAGTGTGGCTGGATTGGCTGGTTGAGTGTGACTGATTTGGCTGGATGAGCATGTGACTGGATTGGCTGGTTGAGTGTGATTGAAATGGCTGGCTGAGTGTGACTGAATTGACTGGTGGTGCGTGTGGATGATTGGTTGGATGGGTTGGGTGTTTGTTTGGATTGACTGGTTTCGAGTGGAAGTATGTGTGTGCTGGTGATTGTGACGTGGCGGTGAATTGTACTTGCTTTATCATGTTTGGACTAATATACAGGGTTGGCACGTGATTCGAGGCGAGGTAAGCCTTTTATGTGAAATTGATTGTGTGACTGGTAGTTCGCATGTTAGACTGGTCTGGGTACGCATTAGCCTAGGTTAGGTTTAGGTTGTTGCTTATTGAGACTCTGTCTCACGGTTATTATATAACCATTTCAGATCCGCGACCGTGATGGACTCTAAGAGACCGCCGGAGTGCCTTTTTGTAGAGGAGATAGGCTTGCCACCCACCGCCCCTTTTTGAAAACTGTTGTTGATTTTTGGAAGCCGGGTGGCCTTTTTGTAATATTGAAGGATTTAAAATACTTGGTGTTTATTATATTTCGATGTCTATTCCTTAGTCGTGTTATTATTGTCCGGGTTATTTCTATTTGCTTCCGCGTGTGTTTAATCTCTGATATTTTGGGTTGGGTCGGCGACGTATCTGGGACGTCGCATTCAATGATCGACCATCGAGGGATGATTGCGCGCCTGTAGGGAGCGGGGCGTGACATTAAGCTTTTAACTTGAACATTTTGATATGGTATAAGAGGCAATGCTATTCCTTTTGCATATGTGCGTCCACTTGTCATCAGTCAAATCACGTGCCGCTGCTAATCCGACTTGCACGTGAAAGAGTACGTTGAAATATTACAATGGGTTTATACATCAAGTCTAGGGTAGTGCAGATTAATTAGGATTCAAGCGACCATTCTTAGCCGATTGGAATACCTAGAGTGCATCGCTGGACTGATTGGTTATCTCCACCCATTCGCTCATAAAAAAGAACAATAATATCTAATTCGCTAAACTTTTCTCACACCACACCGCATATGGTAAAATATTTTGAGAATAATCTTAACAATCTATTTTTTGAAAATCACAATCAAACTCAATTCCTATGTTGATTTGCCATGTGTGTACTCACTCCTCGGGCCTTACCTGCGCATCCTCGTCAAGATCTCACAAGAAACCAAGCCATCACAGTTTTCGGTGATGTCCCTCCCGATCACTCTCACCTTCATCTCGTGCTCGTCGATACATCCCACCTAGACACTATTTTTTCAAGTTCCATATTCATTGGGAAAATGACATATACTTCATGAATTTTGATCCGATGTGTAATATAATTTATGAATTTTCAATTTATTCAAGCTGACTCCTGATAAAAAAAAAAAAACCCGACTCCTAGATTTTACCTATATATTCTTGAAATAAACGAAAATGGAAGATTCAAAGGCAATAGGATAATCTTAGTGCACCTAGTCACGTCGCAAACTCAAATCCTATGATGATTTGCCACGTGTACGACTCACCCCTCGGGGCCCAACCCGCGCGTCCTCGTCCAGATCCCGCGAGAATCCAAAACCATCACGGTTTTCGGGTGATGTCGCTCCCGATAACTCGCAAACTTCATCCCGTGCTCGCTCCTCCATGCATCCCACCTGGACACCGTTCTTTTCGGGAGTTCCATCCTCAGTAAAGCCGCGACGTCCCGCTGACAAATTTGGTAACGAAAATTTGGGTAAATTGATCTCCCCGGTATATTTTCCTTTTGCGTTTCGATGAGATGAGATCGTGAATACGGACGCGATCGAAGGACAGATGCAGAGGAGAGTCGGGCATGGTATGCAAGTAGTCCGCCACCTCAGCATCTAAGAGTACCAGAGGAACACTTACAAAAAGCCAAGAGCGTCGCGTCAAATTGGAGGTCAGTTCTCTGCGTCGTCGCGTCAGATGTAAAGCTGTGGGCGGAGAGAGCCAAGGACTTCGTGCGCGCGAGCGAGAGAGAGAGAGAGAGAGAGGCAGAGAGACAGAGAGAGAGAGAGAGAGAGGGAGGCATGGCGGTCGAGGCGAGCAGCGCTCATGGGTACTGCGCGAAGGGACCGGGATACGCGACGCCGTTGGAGGCCATGTCCGGCCCGCGAGAGAAGCTCCTCTACGTTACTTGCGTTTACTCTGGTGCGTTACTTTCGCTCCGTTCGTTTTGTAACCAGCCCGGTGGATTTGTTTAGACATTTTTTTTGTGGGTTTGTCTCGGCATCTTCATTCGGTACTCTCCCCTGTTCTGTTCTGTTCTGTTCTGTTCCTCGACACAGTCAACTGATTAACCCAAGAACAAAGAACGGAACCAGGTTCATATGGCAAGGTCTTGGCCTATATCCTGTGATATGAACGATCCGTGTCTTGTGTAGTACTCGATAGGTAACTTCTCGTACTGGTTTTGAACATATGGTGAGGTCTCTCTAGGAAGAGTGGTTGATTTTCGCTTGATGGGTGAAATGGGTTCTCTATGAGGAATCAATTCACTGTCCCTAAATTGAGGGATCCCATTTTGGGTGAAAACAATATGCTAATTTCGGCGTCTACTTGTCGTTTCTTGTTTTGCTCACCAAACATGCTGTATTTTGCTTATGTCTGATATCTGGCTTGTGTTAGTGGTTGGATTATCCAAATCGAAAAGGGATGTGAGAATTTTTCATTGTTGGGTCAGGAACTGGAATTGAGAAACCCGATTACCTGGCCACGGTGGACGTGGATCCAAGCTCGCCCACCTACTCGGAAGTCATCCACAGGGTTCCCATGCCGTACTTGGGCGACGAACTCCATCACTCTGGATGGAACTCATGCAGCTCTTGCCATGGAGATCCGTCGGCCGTAAGGCGTTTTCTGATCCTGCCATCTTTGATGTAAGAACCTTATTCTCGTAAGCCTTCTATTTTTTCACAATTTTCTTGATGTTCGGGGAAAAAGATCGGCAGCTTGTTAAGGAGAGAACTGGTATTATGATGAACTGACGCAGTTTCATTGTTTTGAGTGCATCATTCCTGACAATAACAGCCTTTGCAGTTTATGTAGTCCTCTGCCAGAATATCATTTGGCATATGAATGCATGTAATTTAGAATATTGATTGGCATATTAAGTGATGTTGACAGTCTCTGGGCAATGTTAAGCGCGGTCTTTTTTTTTTTTGGGTTGAACGCTGGTTTGCTATCTATTAAATTAGCTAGCATGCCATTTAATCATACCGGTGTTACTGTACATAGTACTTAGTCTTCACATAAATGTTTCTTCCTTTTTTTTTCTTCTGCAATTCATCTGGAATCTTGCTTTTGGACTGCAGTACGCAGTGAAATCATGCTTTGTGGATGGAATTGATTCATTATATTGACCCCATCTTCATCCTTGTCTTTCATCTTCATTAGTCATAGTAGCTGTATCCGTACATCCTGCTGTGAGATCTCATCTGATCAGTTTTCTTGCCTTTCCTACCAGAAGTTGAATCAAAAGGAATGCACATGTCTTACTGCTGAACTTCCGTGAGATCATTTGGGCACAATGTACAAGTAGTTAGCATTCCGGACTCTATAAAATCTCGTCATGCTCGATTACAATTTGAAGTGAGGCAGTTTTTGAGATCGCCTGCCGCTTCTATGTCCTACTCTTAAGTTTATTCTTTTATTACAGTTACTTATGTTCGATGAAAGATGCCCCTCCATTTGATGGGAAAACTAGGAACTTCACTTGCTCTGGATTGGCAACTATTCTTCTGTAGCTTCTCTTTTCTTTTATTGAATCAGCAGCCAAAGCTTCTCTTTCATATACATATAGCTTACAAAGTACATTGCATCTTTCAGATCCGGCCGCATATATGTGATCGATACAAAGACCAATCCTCAAGCTCCAGCTCTGCATAAGGTTGTTGAGCCAAAAGACATTATTGAGAAGACTGGACTTGCTTATCCGCACACGTCCCATTGCCTTGCTTCTGGTGATATCATGGTGTCGTGCCTCGGTGACCAAGATGGAAAAGCTGAGGGAAATGGCTTTCTGCTCCTTGATTCAGAATTCAACGTGAAAGGAAGGTTATAACTGTCGAATCATGTGCGCAGATCTTTTCATCGCTTTCATTTGGATACATGTCAAACAATCGGTGGTGCCAATTTATTTGACTTGTCGTGTCCGGCATCGTTCAAGTTTTTTCTTTCTATTTTCTCCTTTGTACCATGTCTATAGTTTTACCCTAACTGTCATCTATATGCGGCTCTGAATTTCAATTGTGACTGATTTATGTACATAAGGTGGGAGAAACCTGGGCACAGTCCCCTCTTTGGTTATGATTTCTGGTACCAACCCCGGCACAAGACGATGATCAGCTCATCTTGGGGAGCCCCTGCGGCTTTCATCAAAGGTTTTAACCTTCAGCATGTGGCCGACGGTCTATACGGGAGGCATCTCCATGTGTACAGCTGGCCTAATGGTGAGCTCAAGCAAACATTGGACCTGGGCGACACTGGCCTCTTACCGCTCGAGGTAATTTAAAAACTTAGCGGCCGTAGGTTCAGTTTTGTTTAGGTTGGTTATGTTTTGGTTCTTGTCAAGCCACTGCAAGCTCAAAATTCTCAAAACAACGCCTCGCTGATTTATTGTAGGTAAGATTCCTGGATGATCCTTCCAAGGACGTGGGATTTGTTGGGTGTGCATTGACCAGCAATATGGTGCGCTTCTTCAAGACCCAGGATGGCTCGTGGAGCCATGAGGTATTCATGTTTAGATTCCTGATATTTCGCTCTTGGCAATAGCTGAAATCAAACTTCTGGTAGTGGTGTCAAGTGGCATGGCAAGTTCTTGAAATTTAGAGACTACCTGTATTGGAACTCTTTCTGAGAGCCAGCCAGAATGTCTAAAAAAATGAAGTCAAGGTTCAACTGAGTTAAATATCTCAGTGGAGGTCAGTGCTGTTTTTAGAGTCATTTAAAAATGTGGTGACAGGACCGGGATGAATGTATCTTTTACTTGTGCAAAGATAAAATTACAAGGGATATTTAACTCTTGTTATTGATTGACAAAAACCTATGATTGTTGCAGTTTCGCCAACTTTGGGAAATACAACAAAATTCTTACCTGTCTTCTTAATAAAATCAGCGATCTGGTTGAATTTTACTTTTTCTCTTGTCATCTCTCCCCTTTTCAATGCCTTTTTTTTTTCCATGTCTCCATACTTTCTCTTCTAATTTGGTACTTGGCTTTTATCATATCACCCTGCAGATTGCCACTATTGTGATTATATGCAGCCCGGTAATGTCTTTTTCGCAACGGTTTATGCAGGTGGCTATGTCAGTTAAACCTCTGAAGGTCCAAAACTGGATCCTTCCTGAAATGCCTGGACTCGTAACAGATTTCTTGATATCGCTCGATGATCGTTATTTGTACTTTGTGAACTGGCTTCACGGGGATGTGAGGCAGTATAACATTGAGGACCCTGAAAATCCTGTGCTCGTGGGCCAAGTATGGGTAGGGGGAATGATTCACAAGGGAAGCGCAGTTGTGGCAGAGAAAGAAGATGGTACGACATGGCAAGTTGATGTTCCTGAGATAAAGGTATATGTCTGTTTCAATTTTATGTGGAACAACAATGGTAAAAGATGATTACGGTACTTAATCTTGCGTGATAATTGCAAGAATATTACTTTTTTGACCCCTTGGCGCATTGCTTCAGGGAAATAAACTCAGAGGAGGACCTCAAATGATCCAGTGTAGCTTAGATGGCAAGCGACTCTACGTCACAAACTCACTCTTCAGCACTTGGGATCGCCAGTTCTATCCTCAACTGCTGGAGAAAGGATCACACATGCTGCAGATTGATGTCGACACCGAGAGAGGAGGCCTCAAAATAAACCCAAACTTCTTCGTGGACTTTGGCTCCGAGCCTGATGGCCCGTCCCTAGCTCACGAAATGAGGTATCCAGGAGGCGATTGCACTTCGGACATATGGATTTGAGCATGCTAGATGTGTTGAAAAAAGATTTAAGTGCGGCAATCTTATCGTCTCAGTGCTGAGCCGGCCATTGGCCTTTGCTAATTGTCGCTAGGCCTCTGAAAGTCTGGGCATGGTCTCTCGTCAATAACCATGTTTGTTATGCTTTCAAGAAGGTTTGAAGTGTAACTTTACTGTTAATATTTGAATTTGCCAATCTCCCGTTAAGAACCTTATGCTTTTTGATCAATTATGAGTTCTTGTATTTAATGCTTAATTTTGAGTTCCTAGTGATCCATCATGATTGTCGACACCGAAGTGAAATCCAATGTCTTAACAAATGATCGCTTGTTAAAATTGCTCTGCCGAAATGAACTTACATCCAAAAATGCAGAATCATAGGTAGCTATGTTCGAGTCGTTTGTCAGACATACATAAGCACATTCTTATTGAAACAACGAAGAAGACGCATAAATCCTGGACTAGCCTCACAGAAAGCTCGTCCCGATGGCTCAATTCGACTTCCCAATATTATCAATATCGATCCTTGTAAACCGGCTGCATCGAACCCGTCCCAAATAGAACATAATCAAGCCGCAACTCCCGCGCTGCTCATCCGGTCTCCTGGCGTGCCAATGTAGCACGCTATTCCAGCTCCCTACAGACCATGACAAGACCCTCTGGAACGATGCAGTCTCTGCTTTTCAGGTCGAATTCCTGTCTGTTCCCGGACAAAATGGAGTTGGTAATCTCCAGAACTCTTTGGGGGCAGATGGATTGTGGAGGGACTAGAGTTTTAACACTAGGAAGATGAAGCTCCATCAAGTTGGGAATGCCCACGTGAAGGTTGATTTTTCCAAGATGGACAAACCAGTTGCTTTAGGAATTTTCGGAGAGGGTGGACTTACTCCAGACAGCTCGTTACCAGCCGGGCTCAGGTGGGACTCAGTATCTGCAAGCTTTGTTTCTACCAGTCTGTATCTTGACATGGTTTGTCCAGCCTGTGAACATTCCCGAGGCATTTATTTCATCAAGGGGGGTTGTGCAGAAACTGTATGAGCAGGTCATTAAAAAACTCTATCTCAATCCTTATCCAAATTTCGTGATTACCGAATTGTAAAACAATTTAGAGGGTATTCCCTCTCTCTATGGAAGAAAAAGATACAGGAAAAATTGGAGGTGTGAGATCGGCATGTTAAAAAAAATAAGGAATGCATCCATAGAACCCGCCTCACAGGGTGAGAACGGGCTGCGAAGGCTCTCCTAGGGGCGAAAGCTCCCATTCTTTTAGTGAATTTACTTCTTTATCGAATATCAAAATTTCAAAGGAAGCTCCCGGCTATATACCGAGGAGTTTTTCTATGATACCTGGGGATTTCTTCACGGTGTCATTACGCCAATTCTTAGCCGGTTATAAGCGGCAAGGATTGGTCCTACTGAAATATTGAAAAGAACGTAAACAAGTGAAGAGAGAAAGAGGAGAGCAGTCAGGACAAAGCGGCGGGGAAAGAGGTAAAGGGGGTGGGCAAAAAAATATAACAGGAGTAGTTCAGCCTCTGTGTTTCTTTTGGCAATGGCAATAAACCTGCCTCTATGTATTTCGGAAGAATTCAGCATTGCTAAGGAAATGTCTTTAATAACAGGTTATTTGAAGGAATATAGTTCCAGTTTCTAATGTTTTTTTTTTGGTAAGGATCCAATTTCTAATGTTTGACTGCACTTACGCTATAAAATATATAATTGAGGAAAAAACCTAAGTTCCATGCGCAGTCTTGCGATGCATGGACTATAAACCTCAAATCTAAACGTGATCATGGATTCTTTTCAGGGGAAAATTATTAAAAAGTTTTAAACCTATTATAGTTGTGTCAGTTCAATCCTATTTTTTTTTTCAATTAAGTCTTTAACATTTTGCATTCGTGCCAATTCAATCCATCCGGCTCATTTTTGATCGGAAATCGCCAATATGGATGCCAACCTTTCTATGTGCGCGGCTGGTGCTCATGGATAAATTTTAATAATTTTTTGAAGTTTTGATTTGAATATTTTATTTAAATTTTCCTTTTCTGTTTCCTTTTCTTTTCCTTCCTTTTATTTTATTTTTTCCTACTGCGGCGGCCACTAGGTGAGGGCTGCGGAGCCTCGTCGACCCTCACCCGACCTCGTCATGGCCGAGACCATGGGCTAAGGTGACCTCGCCCGCAGCTGGCGAGGCCATGGCCGCCTTCGCGACGGTGTAGGAAGGAAGAGAGGAAAGCGATCGACAAATTCCTTCCCAGCTGCGTCATTCTGGACTCCTAAATTAGCACGACAGACAAGAACCAACCACAACTACGGAAGAAAGGCTCGTGATGGTGGAGAGAGAAGCAAAATCAAGAGAGAGGACGACGGAGCCCCAACCGGGAGAGCAGGGGGGCGAAATCGGAAGCGGCTTCGAGCAAGCAAGAGGTGTCGTCCATGGAGGAGCATTCTTCCTTCATCGGCTCTGCTCTTTCGCTTCCGGGTGATGAAGCAGATTGGGAGGAAGAGAGGAGGAGAGGAAGGAGACGTTGCGCGGTTTTGTGCATTGGCTAGCCTCTCGGCAGCTACGAGCTAGGCGGTCGGCAGCGGCCACGCCTGCCCGCACCATCGCGAGGCGCGACCGCGGGCGAGGGCTGCAACCCTCGCCTAGTGGTCTGCAAGCTCCAGCGACCATCGCCGGCCACGGCGGGACAAAAAAAAAGGAGGAAAGAAGGAAGGAAAAGAAAAGAAATAAAAACAAAAATAAGAGAATTAGAAAATTATTAAAAATTATCTACTTTGGCGCCGGTTGCGCCTCGTAGGACGGCCGCCATTTATGTTAGCGATTTTCGATCAAAATTGACCGAATGAATTAGATTGGCACAAATGCAAAAAATTTAGGACTAAGTTTGAATTGGCGCAATTGCAAAATGTCTATGACTTTTTTTTTTTTTTGATCATTTTCCCAAATGTCTTGGGTTAAGGCTTTGGATTAGGGAACTATGAGTTGTGCGTGCTGGTGCTCAGCCAGATTTCCTTGCCAAGAAGGCCGCCAATTGTCAGTCTCTACTCTTAAACGAAGCGTCCTCGTTTCTGTCATTTCAACTGAAGAACGGGAAGATTGCGCAGTGTAAATGTTCGTTCCAATCATTGATTATGAACACGGCACTCTCCTAATTTCCTTTGGAACATTTCACAAAACAGCAAAACAACAAGAAGGAAACGCATAACATGACCGCCGATCCGATCATCGACCGCGCGACACTCTCCTCGGGGACAAATCCGATTCCGACGATCGCGATCCCGTTAATGATGAGCAAGAACGCTATGTCCACCGAGAGAGGCGTGATCGGGTGCTCGTAACCCTGCGCAACCTGCTTCCATGGGCGAAGATGGCCGAACCACCAAACGACCAAGCCATAGATGAAGAGAAACGACAATCCCATCAGCGCTAGTATCCGGCCGGTCCAAGAGTTCCAGTGCGCATGCTCGCTGGTCGCAAGGTACGCGAAGGCAAGGAAGAAGACTCTCCAGTAGTGTGAGTCGAACAGCTTGCCGAGCTGGAGCCGGTGGAACGCGAGGTGGTATAGAGATGTGATCGAGGTCGCTGTCGACAGCAACACAACTTGGTAATGGAGATGGCGCTCGACGAGGAACACGAGCGCGTCGCAGTAGTAGACGACGGCGGCGAGCAGGGCGAGATCGCGGAGATAGACTGTCAATACCGATCGATCGTGCCATTTTCGGAGCTGGATCTGTGCGGATGAGAACGGAGGTGGGGAGAGATGAAGAAGGGTAGGGTTGAGATAGATAGAGTCTTTCTTGGTCAAAGAGTTGACTTTATTTATGAGATTATTTCAATTATTTTCTGTAGGAGTCAACTGTGGAAGATGCAAAGAAATTGCCTTCATTGCAAAATAAAAATTCGTCCATTTTAAATTGTGATGGTTTTGATCTTTCTCTCACGTAATACACTGACCCGTGTCTCCTATAGAAGACACTTGTTATGCTTTGGGTCCAAATTTCGAACTATGGACATTTCCCGTAACAATAATGGAGATATTGATGAAATGGAGGCCTCTTCACCGTTATTTCTGATCTTTGACGCAACGAAGGTTGATAGACTTTGATGGACTTTGGCCTGAGATTGCAGCAAATAAGGGACCCGGAAAGATTTGATGGAATATGATTTGTCACGGTAAAATTTCTGGCGAAACATCTTTTTGATATGCCAAATGGGACGCATTGTGGCAGGTTTGAGGAGATATGGAGGTGCGCATGAGGAATCAACTTGATCCTGACAATGTTGATGGAAAAAACTCACAAATGCTGTGTACCAACGAGAGGGTAGGACATTCTAAGTCGTCAACGGCGCCAATGGCAACATATCATGTTGACCAAGACAACTCACCGATGAGTAGAGGAGTCAGTTGGAGTCAAACCTGGTAACGATAATAAGGGACGATAAAAGCAAAGTAAATCCAATACGAGTCGGGCAAAGAGTACACATGGCCTTTTTATTACACCCCAAGATAGGCCCCCCATAAGCGGTAAGCGGTACCTTAAACTAATAATTTCTGTATCTCAACGAATTAAGCCTATCGTTAAATGCAATTCCAAACTAAATGCCACACTAATTACTTTTTTTTTATTTATTTTTATCTTTTCTCCTTACCAACTTTCTTCTTCTTTTTATTTACTCAGAATAACATAACCTAACATCTAAATTAAGTTTGAACAATATGGAGTTAAACCAGGACTCAAACATAACTAAAAACTACAGTTTAGCACTAAACTATCACCATATCTCCTAGAATGCTATTTTTTCTTGTATCTTTCCATTTACAAGTTTTTGTGCCTCTTTTTCACCTATACTAATGGCATCATGATCTAACAACAAGATCACAATAAACAGTGCGATTAACGGCAGATAAGACCACAGTTACACTAATAAAAACTTCCTAACCCTAAAACATGCAATTCCGACACTGATACTTACACTCAGGTAAAAGAGGCGCCCCGAGACAACCCAATACCATTGTTAGAGCCAAATGAGAGCCTGAGGCTCGCTGTCCAGCACGTTCAGGCTGCTATCAAAGGCTCTGGATAGCGGGCTCTTGGTGCTCATTTTTGCCTAAAATGAACTCGAACGGCAATGGAAGTACCTCGAATAGAAACAACAAACAATCACCCGATGTTTTGAAAAGGGTGTATCTCGTTCCCAAATTTCATTCAACTCAATATAGAATTGATACCTACTTTCCCGTTTGTAGGCAATGGAGACAGAACAGAGGTCTACCAGGTAGACATGATAGAGCGCCAAGTGTTGGGACTTTCCAAACGACCTAATTCTAAAAAAAAAAACACCAATTTTAGGTGGAGTGATAATCTTAGCTCCAACTTTTTTTGTCTCATAAAAAATCACAAACTTTCACTTAAATCCCAAATTTGGTCCTTCTTGACTTAGAATCATTGATCATCCAACTTGAATATATTACCTTAGCAATAAATCCACGTGGCTTGCTAATTAGATTTAAAGCACTATTTATGTCTTCTTTTATGAGTCATAGCTTGAAGAATAATAGTGAACTGTTCATCTCTCTTCATTTTACCGGCAAATCAAAACAATCTCCAGATTGAAACTTTATGGTTAGACTTCGTCGTTTTGTCATAATTTAAAGTTGTAGACCACCGCCCATCGACAGACACCATAAACGAGATTCGTCAAGCTCACAATCATAACCTTGTTTCTCAAACAAGGGTGACTTCAGATATAAAGTCAAAAGGGGGCCAGATTTGGGATAAGGGTGAAAGTTGGTGATTTTTTATGAGACAAAAAAAGTTGGGGCCAGAATTATCACTTGACGTAAAGTTAGTGCTTTTTTACGAGACAAAAAAAAGTTAGGTCCAAAATTGTCACTCAACCTAAAGTTTGTGCCTTTTTTTTTAGGAATTAGCCCCTTTCCAAACAAATCACGATGGAACACAAAAGGGGCTAGCTCATTCCGATTCTTCATCCAATGCTTTACAATCAAATGACATGTTCCTTTCTCATGTGCAGGAAGTAATTCGTTCCTAGACATATCTTGACTTAATTCAGGAAATAATAAATCCTCTCTTTTTATCTAGAAATTTCTCAGCAGAGTAAAAATCCTCAATGTTCCATCTCTTATTTTGCAGATAAAGGAATGTGTTTGGCCACAATGGCAACAACTCCTACCAAGAAAACATGATGAGGTTGAATCATCGACTTCAACGCAAAAGGGAGTGTATTGTTCCTAAATTGAATCCAATTAAGTGTAGAAGTAAGATGCCCCGTTTCGATTGTGGTAGGTGATAAACGGGGCCAATCACCCAATGGGCAACCACTCTTACCGATATAATTCCTTTCTAATGAAATTTGGGTTTGTAGACCCTTCAGGAAGAGCTCTCTAAAGTTTTGGTTGTCATTTCTTCGATTCACAAGGATGTATTCCTAGAAACCCTAGGTATCTCTCGAATGGTAAGGGATTGAAGGCTTTTCACTATCTTCTAGCCATAAGGGTTTGTAGACTCAGCTTCCTTTCGAGTGACAGGTGTTTGAAGACTTTTCACTCTCTTCCAACCCTAAGATTTTGTAAGCCGTTGGATTTCATTTCAAGTCTTAGGTGAGTAATCTTAGGCATTTTATCTTAGGAAAAAGATGATGGACAATGGATTGATGACCAAGAACAACTGAAAATATGGCCATCTCGTATTTCCAGAATTTGTACGCTACAAAACACTGAAGGAATCCTTACCCAAAAAAAAAAATAAACACTGAAGGAATCTCTTAGTTCGATGGCTCATATTCAACTCCAACGTTTGTCAAGACATCTGTGTAGGGATGAAATTCAGAATGCAGTGTTTCGAATGGGAACTTTTAAAGCGCCAGGACTATATGGTTTTCAAGCAATATTTTATCAGCATCAATGGGTAACTGGCAAGAGTTCAATCAATTTTGAAATTAAAAAACTTTGGCTTGGTGCTAGGAAGTTGGAAAGTATCAACCAAATCTCTTATTACCTTAATTCCAAAATTGATTTTCCTGAAAGGTTGGAGCAATTTGAGACCTATTAGTATCTGTAACATTTCCTTCAAAATAATCACTAAGATTATAGTGAATCAGCTAAAGGAAGTCATGCCAAACTTGACTTTGCCCAACCTAGTGAGCTTTTTGTCGGGCCACCAAATCCAAGATAATATCATCGTTGCTCTGGAAATCATTCCCTCAATACGCAAAATGAAGGTGAAGAAAGGCCACATGCTCGTCAAGATAGATTTGGAGAACGCATACAATAGGTTGAGCTGGGAATTCATTTAATAGACCCTTCACATGGCTGGACTTCTGGGTTCATTGGTGGATCTCATCATGCGATGTATTATGACTAATGGTACGTAGCTTCTTTGGAATGGGGAACTAACAGAAGTGTTCCATCCTTTAAGGGGTGTGAGACAAGGGGATCCGCTTTCACCTTACATCTTTGTTCTTCGTATGGTCACTTAATCATGGATTTGGTTGAGAAGGGTGACTGGAAGCCGTTTCGAACTTATCAAGGAAGTTTGTGATCTCTAATTTGATGTTTTTGGATAATCTCCTTTCATTTGCTGAAGCCTCTGTTGATCAAATGTAGGTTATCAAATGGTGCCTTGACTCCTTCTGCAATGCTTCAGGTCAAAAGGTTAGTGCTACTAAATCTAAATCCTTTTGTTCTAAGAATGTCCCTTGGTACAAAATGCTCCATATTAGTACTGTGGGAGGCTTTTCTGTTACAAGTAATCTTGGCAAATACTTAGGAGTGTCTTTGCTTCATGAACGAGTTACTCGAAGAAAGTACCAGCCTACCGCTGATAAATACAAAGTAAATTTAGTGGGTGGAAAGCTGAAAATCCATTTCTTGTGGGAAGAATCACCCTACTTCAATTTGTTGCTATGGCTATGCCTTTATATGTGATGCAAGCAGTGAAGTTGAGCGAAATTGTCGAAGTTTTGTTTGGGAAGATGTGTTAGATAAAAAGAAGATGTATCTAGTGGGATGGGAGAAGCTTTGCCAACCGAAGAATTGGGAAGGGTGAGGACTTCGAAGTTCAAGAAAAAGTAATAAAGCATTGCCTATGAAATTTGCTTGTTCCTTAGTTCGAAGTGAGAGTCCTTATGGCTGACTTTATTCGAGACAAGTATAACTGATTTGAAATACTACTTGATTTCATTCAAACTCGTACAACTTATTCTTCACTATGGAAAGTGCTCAGTGAAGTATGGTCTGACATCTTAGATGATATGAGATGGGTAGCGGCTAATGAGAGATAGATAACTTGGGTGATCAAGTTGGTCCCCTGGTCCATCGGAGTTTGCCATGTGCTACAATTCCAAATCTTGGCTACCCTGTTTTTAAATTTTGTTTGTAACAAAACAACCAATGTAGTCTCACAAGTCCAGCAGATGTTTTGTCTCCGTCAATTTTGATGCAAATTCAGACCATGCTCCCACCTTCAGGCCGTGGCAGTGATGATTTGCTGGTCTGGGGCAGCAATTGCAGTGGTTCATTCATGGTTAAAGAAGCTCACGAATTTATTTCACCGAGACATCATTTGCCTACAGATAAACTCTAGAGTTTAGCGTGGAAATGGGATGGGCCGCAGAGGATTAGAAGCTTCTTGGGGCTGGTTTCTCATTAGCACTTACTTACTAATTACGAAGGGTTCTAATGTAAAATCACTGCGAATTCCTTTTAAACTTCTTGTTCGCAATCCTGTGAAACAATTTTACATGTGCTTTGGGACTGTAAGTACGCAAAAGCTGTTTGACAAAAGATCTTGCCGGCAAGCTTAGGGGCAAATTCTTTGCCCATGATGCACAAGTGGTTGTTGGCAAACTTATTCAACAACTTTGGTAAAAGAAGCTGATTGACCACTAGTTTTTGGTGTAACTTGATGGCATTTTTGGAATTGGAGAGACGAGATTATCTCAGGCAAACTTTTCTCTTCCTAGTGCACCGTGAGCCTGATTTTGGGATATGTTAAAGACATCCTTTCGATTTGTATGACTGAAAACAAATTGTCTTCTCAGAGGGAGAAACGGGATGTGTTTGTGGGTTGGACTGTCCCTCCTTTTGGTTGGATCAAACTCAATTCTAATAGGGCCTCTAAAGATAACTTGGGTCTAGCTTTAGTAGGTGGGTTTCTTCTTAATGAATTAGACAATTGGCTTACTAGGTTCGCACAAAATGTGGGAGTGTGTTCTTCCCTCAAAGTAGAACTTTGGGGCATATATTTGGTCTCAAAATGGCCATCTCATTGGGCATTCGCAAACTTATCGTGGAGGTGGACTTGCAAGTGGCTATTTTCCTTCTTGAGAAATCAACTCCCTCTCTCAATTTTGGGGACATTCTCCTTTCTCAAATTGGGAAAATGTCAGAGTATTTCCAACAGTTTAAAATTGTACACACTTTTAGGAAATGGTGCTCATGTGCAAGTTGATTAGCAAATTGGATATTTCAGTCATTTGATGCAAATGAGACTCTAGCATTAGATAAGTCATCGGGAGGTTTACTTACGTTGTTAATAGGAAATCAAGTTTTATTAGAAGAGTGTAACTCTAGGGCTTTGCCCTCATTTCTTACAAAATACAAAAAGAACTCATTTCAACATTCCAGAGCCACAAATTTGATTATAACGAGGAATGTAAATGGACTATAGCAACATCAAGTTTATGATGAGCGAAACTCTAGCCAACTTGCACCCTGAGTTTTTTTTTTTGGTAAGGGTAAGAATTTGTATAACTTTTCAAGGCACCAAAAACAACCTAAGCTCAAACCAAGTCCTGACCAAATTAGGACACAAGCATGTCCAGACAAGGGCAAGAAAGGTCCAGCAGGGACTAGATACAAGGAAAGCCAAAAGGTCAACTAGATACAAGAAACTTGCACCCTGAGTTTTTGCTATCATATATGGAAAGAGTTCATGATTTCTACCATACGAATAGAGCTGTGGTGACGAGTTCGTATATCTATAGTTACAATGAATAGTTATGGTTCAATCCAAATATTGAAATTTGAACATTTCATAAAGAGCGTGAGACTACTATGGTAATGCCCAAGGGGTGGCAGTGCTACTTGCCCCTCCGCAGCCTTTCACGAATAAGAAGAAAAGTCTACAAGACGCCATATTTTCTTACGGTCCTAAAGAGTATTCAAACGATAAATATCTTTTGACAAGAGGATCGTGCACATGATTGACGCAGGAGAAGAGCATACCAAACCCCATTCAAGTCGCACACGTGCCACCAGTTCACCCAGTCACAATCAGGGAAAGGTCAAGCCTCGCATAGTTCTCATGCCGAAAAAGAGGAACTTGGTGTGAAGAGAGAGCTCTATGTATTTGGTGAAGTGCGGTCCCCACTGTCCTCCAAGTGCGGCTGCCACTACCGTCTTTTACACAGGAACGAAAGTCGGATTCAGATGCTCCTATAAGTCACCCTCTGTAGTGGACTTCACATAAACTATTGAGGACATGGCAGCCACTTCTCCCATCAAGCTTCTCCCAATCGCGTTCCTAGTGGTCCTCTATCTTCTCAGCACCGGCAACATTGCTCCCCAGAAGGTCAATGCTCGTGCCACGGCGTGCAATGGCTCGATAGCTGAGTGCAGCAAAGACGCAGAGTTCCAGATGGACTCGGAGATCAACCGGAGAATCCTCGAGCAGAAGAAGTATATATCTCCCGGCGCGCTCAAGAGAGACCAGCCGGTCTGCAATGGGGGAGGGAGTGGCAATGCCTACAGCAAGAGTGGAGACTGTCTACCTCCTCCGTCAAATCCCGAAACCCGAGGTTGTTCCAAGTACTACCGGTGCAGGTCTGATTCGTGATGGTCTGTGAGTTTCTTGCTAAGTAGATGATGGAAACACAAACGCTCTTGATTAGTTTCGGTAACATACTTCATGAACTGCTTCGAAATGACCTCCTCGTGCAAAGTTTATTGGGTTGATCTATCAGTTTCCTATTTGATTCCGATTATGTTCTGATACTCTAGAGTACAACAACATCCCTAGTATGCAGCATATGAGTCTGTTTCTTTCAAAAAGATAACTGTTTCAACCAGAAGTACTTGACAACGAAGAAGCAATTCCTTGGAAAACAGTAGCTCACATTGTTGGTTCAGCTTATCACAAACATGTAAGGGGCTGAAAAGAAAAGGCATTCATTTGCAAACAAATTTGTAAAGTTCAAAATACCCGATCCCAGGTGGATTTCCATGAAAACAGATAGACATTCGAGCGAAAATTTCTGGCGTCCCAGAGATTATTTGAGACACTCGTCAAATCAACTTGAAACATAGAAAATAAGGTAACTATAGCAAAACGGGACGAGAATGCACAATTCACCAAAATCTGTAGCTGCTTTTGACTCAGAATGCATGATTCTTTTGTTTGAATATTTATCACACAATCATTTCTTCTGTTTGTTTTCAAATCAAGCGTGCTTAGACAGAAGCAGATAGGACAATTAACATGTCTAAAAAGAAATTATGCATCTGCAAATCTTGAAATTAGAACAGTCGAAGAATAATACTGGGTAGGACAACAATAATATTGGACAAGATGATATCAGTTTATTGGGTTGATCTAAGGTTGCCGATTTGATTCCGATTATGTTCTGATACTCTAGAGTACAACAACATCCTCAGTATATACCATCCAAGTCTGTTTCTTTCAAAAAGATAACTGTGTCAACCAGAAGTACTTGACAAGGAAGAAGCAATTCCTTGCAAAACAGTAGCTCATATTGTTGGTTCAGCTTATCACAAACATGTAAGGGGCTGAAAAGAAAAGGCATTCATTTGCAAACAAATTTGTAAAGTTCAAAACACCCGATCCCTGGTGGATTTCCACAAAAACAGTGAGACATTTGAGCAAAAATTTCTGGCGTCCCAAGATTATTCGAGACACTCGTCATATCAACTTGAAACAAATAAAATTAGGTAACTATAGCAAAATGGGACGAGAAAGAATGCACAATTCACCAAAATCTGTGGCTGCTTTTGACTAAGAGAATGCATGATGATTCTTTTGTTTGAATCTTTATCACAGTCATTTCTTTTGTTTGTTTTCATATCATGCGTGCTTAGACAAAAGCAGATTGGACAATTAGCATGTCTAGAAAGAAACTATGCATCTGCAAATCTTGAAATGAGAACAGCAGAAGAAACATACTGGGTAGGACAACCATACTGTTTGACAAGACAATATCGTTTAGCACTCTTCTGAGCTTTGACATTTACTACATAAACCCCCTTTTTGAGATAACATTGTCCAAACTTATCCCGGGAGATATGGGGAAAAGTCAGACCCCATTTTGTCACAAAAGTTGAAAGTGGTGATCTGAGGCACGTCAGTTTACCACATTTTCTAGCAAGAACAAGCCGACCAATTTTTCCGCCAACAAGGCAGTCGAAGACGATAAGATCCTAACTGAAGAAACATCTGGCTGGGGAAACGATCTGCATTGACATTAAAAGAGAAAAGAAAATGCACAATTACAGCAGTATACGTGACAATGATGAACCATGGAAAATACCGTCGAAGTGATTGCCACATTCTTCATAGACTCTTCCAATTTGCAAAGGCCATTTCGACCAAGAACATGGAAGTACCCCGAAAAATTTTGTTCGCAAGTGTGATTTTAGCAGGGGTATTCCATCATCCTAGCTGTTCAACAGTGTATGTTTGCTTCAGATCAACTTAAAAAAGCAAAACGAGGCATATTTTCCACTTAAAAAACTAAAAGAAATGTCAATTTAAACCAATCTCTTGAATTCGCGGATGTGTTGTCATATGCTGTGATGGGCAGAACAAGCATGATCTGCATATGCCTAGAGTTTTTTTTTTTTTTTGGTCAAGAACGATAATACTTTCATTTAACACAACAATACAAAGGCCCCATTAAATGGGCTTCCGAACATAAAAGATCCAAAAGAGGAAGAGGAGGAGATACAATCCAATTAGATGGAAGAAACTTGCATCCGTGAGCTTTTACGACCCAGTCCGCAACAAAATTAGCCTCCCTTCTACAGTGCTGGATCCGGAGCTTCGAGAATGATTGGATCATAGCAGTACAGTCAGCAAGGAAAGGACGGATCTCCCAAGG
Source organism: Syzygium syzygioides (assembly GCA_031216285.1). Classification (NCBI taxonomy): domain Eukaryota; kingdom Viridiplantae; phylum Streptophyta; class Magnoliopsida; order Myrtales; family Myrtaceae; genus Syzygium; species Syzygium syzygioides. The sequence continues at coordinate 14,233,201 of CM062249.1, forward strand.
AGCAGACCTCGGATTGAGTATCGCATTTACTACCAACAGGCTATCTGACTCAACTATTATATTCTCAGTTTCTTTCCTTTTCTGAATCAAAAAGTTGAAGTGCCAGCACCTCAACCTACAGAGATGACGAAGCTTGGACATCCCAGGTGTGTTCATCTATCAATTGACCTCTGTGAAATTGTTAAGAGATTAGTGAAAGACCGAAGATTCCGATTATTGATGGATGAACAAAAACTGTGCATAATAAGAATTGAATGTGGAATTGCGAAAAATTTTGTACTGAGCTCTAGTCATTGATGAAATCGAAAACTAGATATGCGAAGAATTGAACAATTGATAAATGAGTACTTCTAGCCAATTGCTCTCTCAAAGTTGATGCTGTGATTTTCTATATCTTGAGTGGTTTGGCTTAGACCTATTTATATTCTCATTCCCACCCTTATAGATAACATCTTCCATCAATACAGTTATCTTAAAATTGGGCGATCACTATAGTTATCACGCAGCTTAATGCGGATAATAAAACGTCAATGAAATTTAATTAATGTTGGCAATATGGGATTACATTATCGATCGGTCCGATAACATTCCCCCATTTGATCCCAACATATCATCAAATGAAAGATTGAACCAAATTCATAAAATCTTCATGTTGAAGACCAAGCACATGAATTATGACGATAAGTCCTCTTATAATGAGTATTATCTTCCATGCATCACAATACACCTTTTCTCTTCAAAATCAGCCCATATGTGATAACATAACTTAATAAATAAAGATTATGTTTATTCTTGGTCAAAAGTGGTTGTCATTCTCAGAATAAATGAATGTGTACACAAGAATCGAGAAAAACATCACAAATGAATAAGAGTTTCACAAATTCATTTATATGAAGAAATTTTACATGATAGGACGGATTCCCATCCTAGCCACATGATCCTTATAAGTTATTGGTGGCATGTCTCTAGTTAAAGGATCATCTAATATCAATTTAGTGCTAACATGTTCTATGACCATTTTGTAGTGTTTAACATGTTCTCTTATAGCTAAATGCTTAATGTCAATGTGCTTGCTTCGACCATCACTTTTGCTGTTTTTAGCCATGAAAATCACAGCTGAATTGTCACAAAACATCCTTAATGGCCTAGCAATGGAATCCACAGCTCTAGGCCCTTATATGAAACTCTTCAACCACACACTATGCAAGGTGGCCTCAAAATAGGAAACGAACTCAACCTCCATTGTGGAAGTAGCAATCAAAGTCTGCTTCGCACTCCAGGACACGGCTCCGCCAGTAAACATAAAAATCTATCTAGATGTTGATTTTCGAGAATCAACGCAACAAGCGAAGTCCAAATTCGAATAACCAACTATCCCCAGGTTGTCAGTCCGTCTTTACATAAGCATGTAACCTTTTGTACCTAAAGGTACCTCATTAGCTTCTTTGTAGCTCTCTAGTGGGCAAGAGTAATGTTAGGTCAAGTAGAAACTAAGCATACATCAAGTTTTCGACAGCAGAAATGTATGTGATATTTTTCATTTGTTCTTTTTATAGATCGTTCTTTGGGCACTAGTTCAAATTGAACTCATCACCCTTCACAATAGGTGCTATACTTGGTGATTAATCTTTCATTTGAAATCTCTCTAAGGCTTTACTGATATAAGTTTCTTAAGATAGTTCTAAAATGTCTCGAGATCTATCCCTATGGATCTTAATACCAATGAAATAAGATGACTTACCTATATTTTTCATATCAAAACTTTAGAGAGAAATTGTTTTACTTCATGTAGAAAGCCCTTATCATTGGTTGTAAGTAAAATATCACTCACATATAGGACAAGAAAACAAAATTTGCTCTCACTAACCTTTTGGTATATGTGTGTGTGTGTGTGTGTGTGTGTATATATATATATATATATATATATATATATATATATATATATATATAGATCCATGACATTTTCTACAAAACTGAATAAAGTGATAACATCATGAAACCTTAAGTACCATTGGCGGGATGTTTGTTTCAAGCCATATATAGATTTCTTAAGCTTGTATACCAAATGCTCACCATTACTAAAGGAGAATCCTTCTTGTTGTTTCATGTAAATCTCTCCTCTAGCTCTCCATTATCTTTTTCATATCAAGGATTTTTTGAACGAGTTAAGGACCGAATTTCATTAATGGCATGGCAGCTTTATGAATTTCTATATTATCTAATTTATTATTAATATTAGTCCATTTCATTGTCAAATTTCTAGTAGATATTAGTCTTCTCGTACATTTTCATTTATATATCAACAATTTATACCCTTTTTTTACCCTAACACACCTTTTAATCTCATGAGGACTTATAGGGACTCCGTGGCTTGGGTGACAATCATATACAACAAGACTTAATATTAATTAATTGTTTGATTATGGCTGTTATATTTGATTCCTAGTTAAACAATGCATCCATAGAACTGTGGAATGGGGGGGAAAATAGACAATTGTAAAGTCGTCCTTTTAAAGAAAATATAGCCTTGGTGCAAATTCTGTAAATATCTAAGGTTGTGAATAGCAAAAAGGTAATAATTGCCCTTTTGAAGAAAACTATGCAGCACGTCATTGGACACATAGAATTAGATATGCACTTGATCCTATGAAGAAAGTCTGTCGACTTATTGGGAAAAAAGAGAGGAATAAATGCCCATTAAGAGAAAGAACTCTTATGGCTTTGCTTTGACAGGGTTCTTAATCAATCGATCAAAGGTTAGGATTGGGATAGGGTAGCCCCATTTCACCTTACCAACCCCAGGGGTATGTCTAGATCCAGAAGGAAGGGAGGATAGTATATTTTGTTTCCCACTCTTCCTCCTTTGTCTAATCGATCCCTCATATTTTATCAATTATGACGGTAGGATACAAATTGGACAATAATGTCAGTTGCGGTTTTTTTACACACTACTTGAAAGTTGAGGGTAAATGTGTCTAAGTGTTACAATTTAGACATTTATGTGTACTTATTCCCTATATTTGTCATCGAAAAATATCTCCAAAAATGAGATCTCATCTTAATTAGAGGTGAGGCAAATGATATTAAGTGTTTCAAGGTCTTATCTACTCCATCATCTTCGACCCTAGCAAAAGATGCTGTATGATTATTGTCGCACCCCGAATTTAGCAAGAAGGAGAGATGACACGGCCATCCTTCCAACCAAAGGACGCAGTCTAAAAAAACATATATGTACAACTTAGAACTCAGCCAACCAACTAGTATCAATTCAAAACGGTACAACTTGATGTCAATAGCGCTCTAATTCTACTTGCCACAAACTGAGGGACCTAAAAAATATGTAAAATGAATGGGATGAATAACCACAACCCAATAAATAATGCATCTCTTCTAAGCAAATCAAGCAGCCATTATGCATACCAGAAACTCATACTTCAATCCCAACATATAACATAAATATCAAATCAAATATGAGTTGTTTTATTTTAACAAAACTTTATACAAATTAAAAATACTCATTTAATCCACAATCTCAAATCAAACATCAATGGTCAAATCCATTGCTAAATCTTTATTAAAAACCACGTCAATGGTCTATTTCATTAACTAATCTATTGCTCAATCTCAAACAATGGTCACCACACAATGCCTCGTGACATGATAACCAAGATTTCCCCTTGATAAGGTTTCCATCTAATATCAGCCAATGGGTCAGCCCAAAAAGGTATTTTTTAATCAATATGCATACCCATAAACTCCTGATTGGGTTCACAACCATATTGAGCATCAAACAATCATTCTACAATAACAAAAATCCAATCTGAAATCAACCTCATTAATCATTATACATTTTATAAACCAAAATAGATAACCTTTTCGCAAAATATCTCATCAGCTAGAAATACCTTTCTCAAGGCATTTCTCATATCATTCAGAAATCCTTTTAATAAACTAATTCGCAAAGCAACACACATGTATATGTACATACATATATCTATATATATATATATATATATATATATATATATATTTCTTCATATGCATAACACGTTTTTTTTAAACATTAATAAATAACCAATAAGTAGTAAATACTCGATCTGACTTTTTATGCAACAACAATGTCATTTCATAACTCATACTATACATAATCCATATTACTTTCGAAATATGAATTTGCAAACTCGAAGAAAAGATAGCACTATTCGCCTTGGAATGCCTACGACCAACAACGATTACTCAAACTGTCAAACTCACAATCCTATTAAGTAAATGAGAAATAACGTCAAAATTAAGCAAAATGCTACCTCAACTACGAATAGGCTAAACTAAGCTGAATTGCTTCGAAAACAACTCCTACGCATTAACAAAACTCTCTACTGAAGCGTATAATCAAAACTATCTACAATGCGGAGCTTAAGTGCAACACCTTAAAATTCTTGCTTTGAGTAAACCGTTGCTCCAAGTCGACTCCCATCAAAATCATGGCTCCACAATGCCATAATCCACAATTTCTAAAAAATCCTATAGCTTGACAACTCAAAAATTGTACTTCATGACTCAAATTTAACAAAACTTCGAATTTAAGTCTTCATTTCGAAAACTTCACCAACTGGAAAAATGAAGGTGCGAGCACTTACCGGGCATTGCTATACATAGTAAATCTGGCTTGGCGAGATGTCTGTGGAATATATACGCGAAACCCCTCTTCTCTCCTTTCCCTTTCATTTCTTTATTTCCTTTATTTCTTCTTTTCCTCCGTCTCGCGAGCTCTCGGTCTGTTGAACGAGCCGAGCATGTACTGTTCACTTTCTCCTTTTTTTTCTTCTTTTTCCTTTTGACTTTTCAAAACCCATATTTTACAATTATCTTCTCCTTTCTCCACCCAAACAGCTGGAGTTGTTGTTCCTTAAACGAACACACCACTTTGAATCTTGTGGTTCTCAAAACGTTTCACCAGATTCACGCGGATGCTTAATGGCTAAGCAGAGAAAACTAAGCACACAGGGGTAAGGCACGCGTCTATTAGAGAAATCCGTGTTTAGGATATGGCTGGCCGAGTGAAATTTGGGGCCTTTGCTTCGTTGAGGTCCGCCCTCTCACCAGGCTCAATTCTTATATATACTCTCCAATCCCTTCTTCATTTCGCACCATCCAATCAGTCATTCCAGTCGAATACCTCAAACTTCAGGAACTTGAAATATTGAAACCGCGCGTCTAAATCCAGAGACAGAAAGATGTCTCACCACCAAGGACATCATCACCAGCATCACCACATGTGCCATGGTGAGGGACATCATGGCCATGGAGCGCATATTGGTCACGGGCCTGGCCATCATGGGGGAGGATATCACGGCGGGTATGGTCTGGGAGGAGGACATCATGGGCATGGGATTCTGGGACATGGCCATCCTGGGGTCATGCAGGGGCATGGGCATGGTCATGGGCTTGGGCTTGGGCATGCCATACATGGGCTTCTAGGGAATTTGCATCCTCATCACCAACATCCCCATCCTCATGGGCATGGTCTTTTTGGACACATGAACGGAGGCCATGCTGCTCCAGTTCATGGATGGGGACATCATCCACATGGCCTTGGAGGAAGACATCACCATCAACGCCATCATCACCATGGTTGATGATGTCGCTGACTTGGTGAATTAGTGTTTTAACATTTCAGATATCGCGCCGGTTTGTGGCCGATCGTCTCCGGATCGAGTCTCGGGGCTTCTGCTATTCTTTCGTTCGTTTTTTTTTAATCTTGAGAATATTACTGTTGCTTGTACTGAATTTGTCTCTTATTTGTTCTTTTATTCTCTTGCAAAATAAACGGACCAAAAAAAATTAACAGAAATCAAAACATGATGAAGTGCTCAAATGAGAATTTCTTATTTAAGTCACGCTACAAGTAATATTTGCATCTGCCTAGCCAGAAAAAAGGGGCCAAGTCCCAATAAAACGCATGTGTACTTAAATGTTTAGAAGATATTAATCAAAGGATAAGTATACTAGAAGTCCTAAAATTTATCACAAAAATTCTATTGAGCCCTCAATTTTCAAAAATTATAATCAAGTCTTAAAATTTATCACGAAAGGATAATCGATTGGATCAATTTAAGAATAAGGGGGAACTAGTTTATGTGCCCACGCTTTGCATGAGTTTTGTCTTTTAGCGCCTAATCGTTGTTATATTAATCTCCGAAACTCTGTTGGAGAAAGGGGAGGAAATGGAGTAAAAAGTAAGAGAAGAGGATCTTGACGGATTTTCTCTAAAATGAACTGTTGGTGATGTGAGACGATATTGGAGATGTGAAGATGAGTAGAGGCCACAGTCAAAACTTGCCGACAGTTAGTGTGTCGAGGGAGTTGTGGAGATTTCGATGGTATGATTGTGGAAATAGAGTCAGCCTAAATTAAATTGGCTTACATATAAATTCAATATACATTTATTACATGTAATAAATTTCTATCTAAAATTACTCCCGTCTTGTATTATTTGGTACCTTTCAATGATTTATACCTCTGTTCGGTCATTACAGGGACTCATCGGGAACCAACCTTGTGGCTCCACGTTCTAAAATTTTGAGAATAGGAAACCGCGTGTACTTTATAAAAAAAAATCAAATATTTCATTGAAATATAAAAGGTCAATAGTTTCGCTACAAAAATACATGTTAATCAAGATGCTTCTTTTAATGCCAAAAACTATGGTTTAATTCTTGATGGGTGCAAATAATTTTTTTTAAGATGCTCAAAGCCGGTTTAACCCTGGAACCATACTGGTTCGCTTTGGAACATACTGCTTGAATCGGTTCTCAAGTAGAAACTGCGGTTCCAACTAGAACCGGCCTTCAACCGCTGAGTCCGGTTCTTGGGTTTAGTTGTACCCAGTGCACACCCTTACTCGAAAGTTTAGAGCAAATGTTTTCGGGAGGTACCAGTTTACGAGATTTTGTGTACTCATCTCTCGTGCTTTTCATCGAAGATATCTCCAAACATGACATCTCATCTGATCAGAGGCGGGGCATATGCTAGCATTAGAAACATTTCCTGGAAAAGCCTGCTGAAAATTTAGCAGGAGGAAACTACCATCTCGTCATCTCAAGACCAAATATAAATTATCTTATCCTTTGCCCACCGGAGCAGGTGGAGCCGTCTTTCCTTAAACAAACACCGCACTTCGAATCTTGTAATTTTTTAAAACGATTGCACCAGATTCACGCGTATGCTTAATGGCTACGTAGAGAAAAAACTAGGCACACAGATGAAGAAACGTGTCTTGCCTGTGAAATCCGTGTGTAGGATCTGGCGGCCGAGCGAAACCGCGGCCTAGCTTCGTCGACGTCAGCCCTCTTGCCTTATCGTCCTTATAAAAAGCTCCGATCCCTTCTTCATTTCGCATCATCTAGTCAGTCTTCCAATAAAATACTAGAAATTTCAGCAACTTGAGATTGAAAGCCAGCGTCTAAACCCAGAGCAGAAAAATGTCATACCAAGAATATCATCAGCAGCAGCAGTATCAATACATGTACCATGGTGAGGGACACCATGGCCATGGCGGACATTTCGGTCATGGCCATGGCCATCATGGGGGAGGATATTACGGCGGGTATGGTCTGGGAGGAGGACATCATGGGCATGGGCTCCTGGGAAATGGCCATCATGGGGTCATGCAGGGGCATGGGCTTGGGCACGCCATACATGGGCTTCTAGGGAATTTGCATCCTCATCACCATCATCCCCATCCTCACGTGCATGGTCTTTTTGGACACATGAACGGAGGTCATGCTGTTCCCGTTCATGGATGGGGACATCATCAGCACGGCCTGGGAGGAGTACATCCGCATGGGCTTGGAGGAGGACATCACCACCATTGTTGACGTCGCCGGCTTGGCCAATTAGTCTTTTAACTTGTCGATATCGTGCCGGTTTGTGGCCGGTCGACTTGGATCGAGTCTCCGGTTTTTGGTTATTGTTTTCGTTGGTTTTTTTATTTGCTTGAGAATATTAGTGTTGCTTGTAATGGATTTGTGTATCCTTCGTTCTTTGATTCTCTTGGCCAAAAAAAATGGAAAAATTGTGCCTCTTTATTTCTCCGCAGGACTCGATCCTAGGAGATGATTGATAGGGCTCCTTTTTGTACGGGCAAGGAGAAACCCGACCATATGAGCAAAGAGATTGAGAGGAAGAGTTGGGATTTGAATCTTTTACATGTGATTGGATACCATGATTTGAGTTAGAAATTGATTGCGTAACTGTTTACTCCAAATGTTTAAGCTATTAAAACGGCAATATTGTATATAATTTATCTCTCAACAGTGATTCACCGGTGGGACCCGTTATGCGACTGGACGAACCAGAGGGCTTGAAGTCAACTATGTCCGATTGAGCTCAAATTTGGTCGGCTGAAGCGAAACGGCGTGCTGATCAATACTCACAGCCTTTGGCTGTGAGTAACGATGGATTTTAGCGATTCGAGATCGTTTAGATGGATTTTTCTATTTTTTTAGTATTTTTTTTGGGTTAATTTCATAAATGTCAGTTTCCTAATTTATGATTACGTTTCCTAATAGGATTAGGTTTGGGTCTATATAAGCTTGTTTTAGGGTTTCTTTTCAGCAGACTTGAATATTTTTGATTTTGGTAATCATATTTGGAGAACGAATTGTTCTTCCTACGAATTTTCTTGTTCAGTCAATTTTTCTATCGCGCTTCGGCATCAATTGGTATCAGAGCACAGGTTGCTTGATTCAATGGCTGAACAAAATCGCGGTCGTGGACGGCGGGCTCGTGGAGGCCGGGGGCGTGGAGGCGTTCCTGAAGCAGACGATCAACCGCGTCTAAGAGATCTGCGAGACGTAGAAATTGAAGAACAGAGAAGACGAATCCAGGATTTGGAGCGACAACTTGCGGAGGCGAGATTGGGCGTTCAATCCGAAGAAGGAGCGGATTTTGAGGATTCATCCGATGTTGAAGAAGAAGACGTAAACCCTTTTGGGGTTATGAACCAGGGGCGGAATCGAGGAGTACGACCTGGAAATCAGCATTCTTCTCAAAATTTCGGAATGAAGATCGAAATTCCTGAGTTTAATGGTAAGACTCATCCTGATGAGTTTATTGATTGGTTGCATACGGTAGAAAGGATTTTTGATCTTAAGGATCTAACTGAGGGGCAAAAAGTGAAGTTAGTGGCTATTAGGCTGCGAAAACATGCTTCAATTTGGTGGGAACACGTGAAGAAGCAACGCGCTAGAGAGGAAAAGCCAAAAATAGATCGCTGGGAGAAGATGAAAAAGTTATTGCAGAAAAAATTTTTGCCTACCCATTATAGGCAAGAGGCGTTTATTGAATATCATAACGTCAAGCAAGGTGATAAATCAGTTGAAGAATTTACTGAAGAATTTGATCGTTTGCGGATGCGTTGTGATGTGGCGGAGGAAGACGAGCAGACGATTGCACGATATCTGGCAGGGCTGCGATATGAGATTTCTGATATTGTCCAATTACAGCAGTATTGGACTTATGAGGATGTGTGCAGACTAGCCCTAAAGGTGGAGGGGCAGATTAAAAAAAAGAGCAGTAAGTCCAAGTGGTCTAACAGTGGGTCTAGGTAGACAAGCAACAATTCCAAGTGGACAGATAAAGAGTCCCGGGTGAAAGCAGGGAGTTCTTCGGCCCCGGCAACAGTTAAAAGCGCTGGTTCAAAATCTACAACAAAAGGAGAGCAAGGTGGCAGTGCAGAATCTAGCAGGGGAGGAGCAGCAGGCAAGCGGTGTTTCAAGTGCCAGGGATTCGGGCATTTTGCTGCTGATTGTCCGAACCGACAGATTGTGACGCTTATTGACAATCCAATTTTTGATGAAGGTCCAATTTACGATGAATCTGAAGGCGAAGAAGAGGATGCGGAGCAGGAAGAAATTATTTATGCTGATTCTGGTGAGTCTCTAGTCGTTAGAAGAATATTAAATATTGCTGAGGTAGATGATGAATTGTGGCTCAGGCATAATATATTTCATACTAAGTGCACTAGTGGAGGAAAGGTGTGTAGTATGATAATTGACGGGGGAAGTTGCGAGAATGTAATATCTACCACTATGGTAGAAAAGCTGGGGTTGAAAACTGTCGAACATCCTCAACCATATAAGCTGTCATGGCTTAAGAAGGGGAATGAAGTAAAAGTGAGTAAGAGATGTTTAGTGCAGTTCTCGATTGGGAAGAAATATGTTGATGAAGTATGGGGTGATGTAGTCCCAATGGATGCTTGTCATATCCTGTTGGGAAGACCTTGGCAGTTTGACAGAAAGACACAACATGATGGTTTCAAAAATACATACACTTTCAAGAAGGATGGCCGGACTATTACTCTGGGTCCTTCAGATTTGAGAAAAGAAGGGAAAAGTAATTTGCTGTCCAAATCAGAATTCCAGGAGGAGGCGGTGAATGCTCCAGAGCTTTTTGCTGTCATAGTTATGGAGCAGAATGTTGATAGTCCAGAAATTCCAACTCAAGTTTTACCTATACTTGAGGAATTTGTTGATGTCGTGCCAGAGGAATTACCACATGGATTGCCACCCATGAGGGATATACAGCATTGTATAGATCTTGTTCCAGGAGCTGCTATTCCTAATAAGGCAGCTTACAGAATGAATCCTAAGGAGCATGAGGAGATGCAGAGGCAAGTGCAGGAATTATTAGAAAAAGGTGCAATTCGAGAGAGCATGAGTCCTTGTGCAGTGCCAGCTTTATTAGTTCCTAAGAAAGACGGTTCGTGGAGAATGTGCGTGGACAGCAGAGCTGTTAACAAGATCACAATCAGGTATCGCTTTCCTATTCCGAGATTTGATGATTTAATTGATCAACTGCATGGAGCGACTATCTTTTCGAAGATAGACTTGAGAAGTGGATATCATCAGATTAGGATGCGTCCTGGAGATGAATGGAAGACCGCTTTTAAAACCCGAGATGGTCTGTATGAGTGGATGGTGATGCCTTTCGGGTTATCTAACGCACCGAGCACCTTTATGAGATTGATGAATCAGGTGTTTCGTCCTTTTATTGGCCAGTTTGTCGTCATATATTTCGATGATATATTGGTTTATAGTGCATCAACTGATCAATACTTGCAGCATTTGAGAAAGGTGTTCGAGGCATTAAGGGAGTAGAAATTATATGCTAATACCAAGAAGTGTCACTTCTTGACTGATCGTGTGACCTTTTTGGGATATATCGTAACTAAGGAGGGCATTCATATGGACCCAGCTAAGGTTGAGGCTATTACAAATTGGGAAATTCCGAAAAATATTCATGAGGTACGTAGTTTTCATGGGCTTGCATCTTTTTATCGAAGATTTATTCGGGATTTCAGTACTATTATTGCACCTCTGACGGATTGTCTGAAAGGAAGTAAATTTGTGTGGACTAAGGAGGCAGAAGCTGCCTTCCAATTATTAAAGAAGAAGGTAACTAAGGCACCTGTTCTCGTGCTTCCTGATTTTAATGAAATTTTCGAGGTGCATTGTGATGCTTCAGGTGTTGGCATTGGGGGTGTTATAAGTCAAAAGAGTAAACCTGTGGCATTCTTTAGTGAGAAGTTGAATGAGGCGAAAAGAAAATATTCAACTTATGATAAAGAATTTTATGCTATTGTGAGGAGTTTGGAACATTGGAGGCATTATCTTATTTCGAAAGAATTTATCTTATTTTCTGATCATGAAGCCTTGAAATACATCAATGGGCAGCATAAATTGAATGCAAGGCATGCAAAGTGGGTGGAGTTCTTTCAAGCTTTCAGTTTTTCCATTAAGCATAAGGCGGGAGTGCTAAATAGTGTGGCAGATGCATTGAGCAGAAAATACTCTTTGCTGTCTACAATGCAGGTAAAGGTTCTAGGCTTTGACACTTTTAAAGAATTATATGTTGATGATCCTTATTTTGGGGATATCTGGAGGAAGTGCAAAACGGAACCTTTTCAGCAATATCAGGTCGTGAAAGGTTACCTATTTAAAGGTAACAGATTGTGCATTCCTCAATGTTCTTTGAGGGAATCTATCATTATTGAGGGGCATGCAGGTGGTTTAGCTGGACACTTTGGTGTGGATAAGACGAAGGCCTTATTGAGTAAACATTTTTATTGGCCTAGAATGGAGCGTGACGTGACACGTTTTATAGAAAGGTGCAGGGTTTGTCATGTGGCAAAGACCAAGAGTACTAATGCAGGATTGTATATGCCTCTACCTGTTCCAGTTGCACCGTGGGAGGATGTCAGTCTTGACTTTGTTTTGGGTTTGCCAAGAACGCAGCGAAGTAAGGATTCAATTATGGTGGTTGTCGATAGGTTCTCGAAGATGGCCCACTTTGTCCCATGTAGCAAGTCATATGATGCTTCACAGGTTGCTCGATTGTTTCTGCAGGAAATTGTTAAACTACATGGAATTCCTAAATCCATAACCTCAGATCGTGATGTGAAGTTTGTGAGTCACTTCTGGCGCACTCTTTGGAGGTACATGGGTACAAGTTTGAAGTTTAGTTCATCTCATCATCCTCAGACTGATGGTCAAACCGAAGTTGTCAACCGAAGTTTAGGGAATTTACTGCGGAGTTTGATTGGAGATAATCCGCGACAATGGGACTTGGCATTGCCTCAAGTAGAATTTGCATATAACAGATCAGAAAACCGGACTACAGGCAAGACTCCTTTTGAAGTGGTTTATGGACGTAATCCAATTACTCCATTAGATCTCACACCGATACCAGTTCTCAAGCAATTTAGTTCGGAAGCTGAAGAACATGCGAAACATATCAAAGAGCTGCATTCCCAGGTCCATAATCAAATCAATAGGCAGAACATGAAGTATAAGCAACGCGTGGATATGCGCAGGAAAAGAGTCGTCTTCAAGGAAGGTGATTTAGTTTGGATTCATCTTAGGAAGGAGCGATTTCCCGCGGGTAGGTTTGGCAAGCTTCAACCTAGAGCTGATGGACCATTTAGAGTTCTGGAGCGAATTAGTGACAATGCTTACAAGATCGAATTGCCGGGTAAGTATAATGTATCCGGAACTTTTAATGTAGCGGATTTGTCACCTTACTACCCTGAAGAAGAAGAAGGTCCCGAGGAGATTGATGACGACAACGAAGGAGAAGCAGATTCGAGGACGAATCTTTCTCTAGCAGGAGAGGATGATGCACCGGTGGGACCCGTTATGCGACTGGATGAACCAGCGGGCTTGAAGTCAACTGTGTCCGATTGAGCTCAAATTTGATCGGCTGAAGCGAAACGGCGTGCTGATCAATACTCACAGCCTTTGGCTGTGATTAACGATGGATTTTAGCGATTCGAGATCGTTTAGATGGATTTTTCTATTTTTTTAGTATTTTTTTTGGGGTTAATTTCATAATTGGCAGTTTCCTAATTTATGATTACGTTTCCTAATAGGATTAGGTTTGGGTCTATATAAGCTTGTTTTAGGGTTTCTTTTCAGCAGACTTGAATATTTTTTATTTTGGTAATCATATTTGGAGAACGAATTGTTCTTCCTACGAATTTTCTTGTTCAGTCAATTTTTCTATCGCGCTTCGGCATTAAACACTCTCGCTCATGTGAATACCGATTCAATGATGAAGGCCCTAAACATGCTAATTCGATGTATTCAGCAGAATAATTTTTAAACTCATCCCTCATTATGGAAGGGGAACCCATAAATGGGTAAACAGTAAATGTGAGGAATCAAACTCGAGATTTCTGACTCTAATACCAATTTAAAATTGAATGCGCAGCCATTCACTCAAAAAGCTTAATCTATTAGAGTGCCGCGCGGAATATATTTTATATTTCGAAAATAATGATCAACTAGTGTATGTGCCCACGCATCATATGGGCTTTTGTCTTTTAATTTTTTTTAAGAATTCGTATTCACCCAAAATTCTTCTCTAACTTTGTAGTTTTGGAGCTATACCGGTGACAATAATAATGAAAGTTGATACATGAGATTAAAAATAATTAAAAAAAGAGTATCATGTGGAACACAGCCTCACTCAATTTTATGATGAAACTTGACTAAATTGCTCCTCCACATTAAAGGAAAGAACATTAGGTCTCTGCCGTTTTTTACATGCTCCCATCCTCCTTCCTCACTCCCTCCATTTCCTTTTCAGCTTTGATCCTTCACATCTTGATCTCAAAAACTCATTGCACATAGAGGCAAAGCACATAATGTGCTTGAGTTTGTTAAAAGCAAACATTTTGAGTCTTAGCCCTGTGCTATCAGAGGTGCTGATACAATGGATTCGAGCAAAAAGAATTTTCGAAACTCGTTGCTTACCATGAAAGGGGAACCCACAGATGGGTGAAATGGGGATGTCAGGAATTAAGCTCGAGATTTCCGGCTCGAATAGTAATTTGAAATTGAATGTGCAACCATATACTTCAAAAGCTTAATCTATTGGAGTGCAGATGAGAGACAAGATATTGGAGATGTGAAGACGGGTAGAAGCCATTGTCAAAACTTGCCTAAAACTTGCGTAGTTGGCACAATCTCAATTAGCACTCTAATCACCTTGCGTGCATATAAACAGATTATGGTCATCAATGAGGTGATTGGTGTGGCTTTTCGGATTTCATAAAAGTCGATTTACAGTCAGATACCAAGCCATCGTCAAGTAATCTGTGTGGGTAAGATTCATTGACATAGTTAAAGTTTAGTACCAAGCTCCCTCAAACGACTAGAACAAAAGGCAAACCATTGAAATTCACTGAGAAACCATTTATTTTCACAACCGAAGTTTATACCCAAATCTTACAATCCTATGAAATACAACCAAGAGTACAACCTTGTACTGTTGATTGTAGTTTTAGCATTAGAAGGAGATGAGATCGTGCAAACATAGGCTACGTGTGGCAGCCACTTTGCCAAAAGCCTTAGGGGCTCTAAAGGTCATTGAGCAAAGCAAGTGTCGTTTGTCAATTTTTTAGAGAATTTTAGGGAGATGCAATTACACTTCCAAAACTCTCTAAAAGTCTCATATAGCCCAAGGCATGTCCATAGGAGCTACATACCTTGGGCTTTAGCATTTCTGGAATGCTAATGCATTTTTTTTCCTCACAATTTTCCCTTTGCAAAAATTTTCGAAAATTAGAAAATACCCTCACCATTTTCCCCGACCCAACGTTGCCTGCAACCCCTCAACAAGGTCGTAGACCACAAGCAACTCTCGCCGGGATCACCTCAGGTCATGTAACCTTAGGCAATGACTGTCTGTACCAAATTTGGCTTGCCAGTGGCATGAGCCCTTTGTCAGCATCTAGCGAAGGGATCAAGTTTAGAATTTTAAAAAAATAACAAAAGCCCTTCATAGTTGCTTCCCAAATTAGTTTTAAATAGCACTTTACCAAACACTATTTACATTTCAAGAATTTCCTTTCACGTAGGCTCCGTTTTTTTCAAAGAAAACATTATCTGAGAAAAAATTATCCTCATTTTTTGTCATTTGATTCGCTTAGGAAAATGAGTCAACGGATAATTATGCTTAAATTCAGGAAAATGAATTATAATTTTAAATTATTTTCCAAATATAACTAGGAATCGGGAAGGAAGCATGGGCACTCTCCGGGGGCCTCCGTGTCGGCGTCGGACATGTTAGACATTGACACTTGTCCGATACTCTCCTTTTTTTATTATTTATTTACTTGTGGATTTGAATCAAATTTATTGGATTGAAATAGTAATAAAAATGATAATTTATCATTTATATATAAAAATATACATTTAATATACAATGTATCCTAACGTAGTGAAATTCTCAATTTTTTAGAAATGACGTGTTGGCATATTGTGTCGTGTCGTGTCACATATTGGTGTCGATTCTACTTAGATTATCGGGTCTTGAACACGAAACTCTACGCTTAGATACAAAAACCTAATGTTGGTTCCCGGTGTCCAGAATCAAGTCTCCAGTGAGCTCGAGTCTATCGAGGCCAGGCTCAAGACCCGGATGCCCATGCTCGAATCACCGGAGCCTGTGCTTGGGTCCATTGAGGTCGAGCCCAAGACTCCAATGCCTAGGTCCATTGAGGCCGAACTTGAAGTCCCAGTGCCCATGCCCAATGCCCTATCAATTGGGCCGAATCCACAAAGGTGGAGCGCAGGATCTCGATACCAGAGTTCACATCCCTAACATTCAGGCCTAGGTCAACAAAGGTTGTGTCCAGGTTCATCGAGGCCCTACCCTGGGACCCTAGTGCCAAAGCTCAAGTGTAGTGAGCTAATGCCCAGGACCTTGGTGCTCATGCTCAAATTTATTAGGGCCACACTTGGGGCCAAGGTGCCCGTGCCTTGATTGTTGGCGCCCGAGTCGGGGTCCATCAGAGTTGGACCCAAGACTCTAGTGCCCGTTTCTAGTCCATGGCTGCCCATTCGCAAGTTACCAATGCCTGAACAATATATGTTTATTTATGAAAATCAAATCAAATTTTCCACAACAAGCAACAGAAAAATCTTTTCCAGTTTAATTTTAGGTTTCAATTAAACACTGAAAAAATATTATCATTTTTCTAAAAAAATATTTTTCAGAGATATTATATTTTTTGTGAAACAGATGGAGCCATAAAGTTCTTTGCATTAAACCAAAAGTTTTCCCAGCAAGCCAAACCTAACTCAACCTTAGTCCAACGAAGTCGTAAGGTGCAAATGTAGCGAACAGTGACATTCACTCAATAGTATAATTAATTATTTCTGAAACAAAAAATAACATGATCCATTATTTTGGAGAAAAAAAGTAATTTTTGTTTTTCGTGAAAAAAATGTGTCTATCTTTGATTTCTTCTTATAGGAGGAAAATATGGCGCCAATCCTCTTCAGATTAAAATAGTCATTAGTTTTTTAAATGATTAAAATACGCTTAATTAAGTCAATAATAATGTCATCGGGCAAAAAACATTACACCGGAAAAGTATAGTTTCTATTTAAAATGTCAATCAAGAAATAAATGCCTTGGTTTTTTTGTGGCCGAAAGGAGCAACATTATCTCCTCATCGAACGTGCACCCCAAGCGAGACACGTTGGAGCCGCAAGTCAGAACGTGTCGACATCCCCCGTCCCCATCTCTGGTCCCATATCCCTACGCAGAGACAGCGACCTCCATGGCTACATTCACGCCTGAACTTGCTCCCCAAGGCAACGAGTGACAGCATGTTCTGTCATTCGTAGTTTGACACGTTTCCACAGCGTTCACACGGATTGCTTGAATACTTCATAGCTAAGCTTAGAAATTTGGCAGACGAGGCGTGTGAATGTTCGCCAAATTTGATGGAGTGCTGCAGTTGAACCACCGCCTCGCGAACCTCTCTATAAGTAAGGGCCTCTCTGTCTCTCATCTCTCATCTCTCATCATCCAGACAGCTATTCCTCTGTCAAGAGTGAAACGGAGTTGGGGGAATATACTAAACAGAGGATGAAGATGAGAATGGCTCACGAGGGAAGGCATCATCATGGTCCACATCTTCGTCATGGGATGGGTGAGGGAGGTGGACATGGGCTTCATGGCGGGCATGGTCCCCACGTAGGAGGACTTCTCTTCGGGCATGCTATCGGAGGGCATGGGTTTCATGGACATGGGCGTCATCTGAGGGGTGTTGTTGGACATGGGGGTCATGGTCATGGACATGGACATGGGCGTCATCTGATGGGTCATTTAGTCCATTCGGGTCACGGTCACGGTCATGGACATGGACACGGGCATCATATGAGGGGTCTCTTAGTCCATGGGCATGGATTTTTCAAACATGGTCCTCATGGTCATCATGGTCATCGCCATGGCCACTGTCATGGTCACAAGGGGAGGCGCCATGCGCATGGCCGGTGCGGGAAGCGTCATACCTGTGCGGGTCAACTGGTACCGGAACCGGAACAGCAACAGGAACAAGATGGGGAACAGGAAGTCGCGGCCGCGACGCCCACTCCGATAACCGAGCAACTCGGTACTCTCGCTCTGACTGTAGACTAGAGAGGACGCTTGGAGTTGGGGCTTGGACAATAACGACGCCGTGTCAGCAATAATGTGTCCTGGGGATTTCGTGCTTTTGGTTCCTCCCAATAAGCAGTACCAGTTTTATCTTTTTGGGTTAATTTGGCTGGATGATCAGATTCAGCGGTTGAAATGTTGTGGAGGATAATGGAAGTTTCTTCGTACTGTTTGTGTACCAATATTATCCAATGGTACACTACAAATTAGTGTAATAATATCGATCGTTCAAGGCGTCGGATCAACTGATTCCGTAAATAAGTTTTATGCAGAAGATTTGAAGGTTTTGAGTTAGAAATGATACGTTTCTGAGCTCACCGAGAGCACCATTGACATGCATGAACAAATTGACCGGGTTGAATTGAGAGATGAGGGCTTTCACAGCAACCATTGCCGACAATGGCATATGCTTTTCATCTTTGTCATTCAAGTAACTACGGCAACCCAAATTGGAGATCAAGAAATCAAATATCTTCTACTGATTCCAGAAACTTATTATTATGGAATCGTTTGCATATATACCAATTTGATCAGTTTGTAAGAAAAGGGAACGAGATTCGCAGATGAAGTATCAACAAATACGTTTGTTGTAGTCACAAAATAAAGTGTGGCTTGACCCTGAGTCCTCTCCTGATCGGTTCGGAGGTGAGGACCAGCAGGGTTCATCATTCACCGGTGGTGTCTCCATAGAAAAGGAGGCCTTGCCAATGAATAGCCGATTTTGATTTGATCGGATCAGATAGCCCTTCAAGCAAAGTAAGAAATGTTCCGCCTACAAACTCACCACCCAAATTCGAACTTTCTTTGGTTATTTCCCCTGATTGGATCATCAAAACCATTTCAAGAACTACAGAGCATTTGCAAATTGACTCCACTACGAGTGATGAATTAGTGCACCACGTGGAAGCCCAAAGTCATATAAAGGTAGTTCGTCTAACAACAAGTTGTTTAAAGCAGCTCGTTTAAAAAAAAAACAAAACAACTTGTGTAAAGGTATTCTTATGAAGCGGTATAGAGTTACGACTAAGGGCATAAATGATAACCTTTCTATTTTTCTATTTCTGAGAACAGATTTGAAACAGAAATTTATTTGGTAATGCAATTTTATTTTTCTATTTCTGCAACAAATATCTACTCTAGAAATAGATTTGTAATAGAAATCAAAAATAAAAAAAATCTACTTTTTTATTTTTAAAACAAAAATGAGAAATAAAAATTTTTCTTATCGCTCGCTCTCGCTATTAGCCAACTGCTCACCCACCACCCGCTATAATCGCTGATCACCTCCCATCGCCGTCGGCCGCCTCCCACACCGTCATCAATTGCTGTTCGCCGCCATCCTTCGCCGTCGACCGCCTCCCAACGCCATTTGCCACCACTTGCCGGCGGCCATCCATCGCTGCCTGCCATCTGTCGTCCTCCACCACAGCTCGACGCCATTCGCCTCCCACCATTGGCCGTTGCTGTCCACCGCCGTTTACCATCGCCACCCAGCCACCTTCTGCGGTTCTTAGTTGGTCGCCTCCTTCTGTCCTCCGCCGCCGTCCAACACCGGCCGCTGTCAGCCATCGCTAACCGCCTGCCGTCATTGGTTGCTACCCACTAGCCAACTCCCACCACCGTTCTTCGCTGTCGTCCACCATTTGTAGTCTTCCGCCGTTGGGCAACGCCGACCACCTCCCATCGTCGGCCGCCGCCCGCCAGCTGCCTCTCACCACCGTCCTCCGTCAACCGCCCCCTGCCACTATCCTCCACCTCTATCCATCGTCATCTGCCACCACCCGACATCGACCCACTCCCGCCACCGTCCTTCGTCACTGGCCGCCATCTATAGTCCTTCGCCATCATGCGACACCGGTCGCCAACCACCTCTCACCATCGATCGCCATCCTCCCGCCACCATCCTCCATTGCCGCCCATCGTCGTCCATCGCCATCCAACACCGGCCACCTCTCGCCACTGTTGGCCGCCTTCGGCCACCGGCCGCCAGCTGCTGGAAAAGAAGAAATTTTGTGTCATTATCAAACGAATTTCTATTTAAGGAATAGAAATTTTGTATTATTATCAAATCGATATTTTGGCAAAAGAAACTTGTACATGGAATAGAAATACAAAAATTGATTTTTGGCTAGAAATTAATTTTTGGAACATAATGATTATCATTCGTGCCCTAATTATATGCTTAATTATATGCTTAGAAGAAAATAAAAAGAGGGTTGTGGCTGGTTAAGAAAGCAAAGATAAGGCAAAGGTCAGTGCGCAAGGAAAAGCAAGTTGATCACTGTCAAAGCTCCACCCCAGTTTACTTAAATGCCTTTGCTCGTGCAGCCCTTTCTCTCCGCCACATAATACTTGTCCATGTTTGTCATTTTATTCAATCATATCTGGCGTGCCATGCCTTTGATAGAGAGATTTAATTAAGGACTAATACCACAAAAAATCTCAAATTGATACACATGTAATAAATTTACCATAAACTAATCTAAAATCGGGACACCTGTGACAAATTTACTCTCATTAGTTTCCGTTAAATTATATTATCAAATTGTTGGGTTGAATCACTCGTAACAGTTAACGGGTAACCAGTTTGGATTTTTTTACTTTCCGTTTGTCACTAGTATACCAGCATGTGATTTTATGTGGTACTAATCTAATTTAACAAAAACTAACGGAGGGTAAATTTATCACAGGTGTACCAGTTTGAGATTTTTCGTGGAAATTAAGAAACTGGGTCAGGCTGGTTGAGATTCCCACAAATTATGTTTTCGAAGGACCGGATTGGAAAGGATAAGTAGTTCTTCACTTTCAAATCACACAAAGCTAGTTTGATATGATTTCAATCCTTAGAAAAGCAAAGTCTACGCATCATGATAAAGAGCCTTGTTCACAACTATCAAAGTAGCCTAGAACGAGTTCATCCAAGAGTTCATCATGAGAGACCCTGCCGGACAGTATGACATGTATATGCACGAATCTTACAATCTTATGACAGACAATTAGTAGTAAAACTTGTACTATTAATACTATTTTTAGCATTTGAAGGAGATGAGATTGTGAAACTTACTTTAATGACGTAGTAATGTGTTAACGTATCGAATAGAGACATCCCCATCCCCGTGGAGAAGGATATGACACTTTGTAGCTCTAAGATCTACAGAATGTTAATAAAATAAGCACAAAAAGAAATCAGATTCACTGAGCAAGTCTCCAATTCAATCGCGCCTTCTTTTTGTGGCCCAAAGAAGCAAAATTATCCGCTCATCTAACGTGCACTCCAAGCTCGAAACGTCCAGCCGCAAATCAGAAGGTGTCGACATCCCGCATTCCCATCTCTGGTCCGATATCCCTACGCAGAGAAACCGACCTCCATTTAGTCATTCACGCCTGAACTTGCTCCCCAAGACAACACGTGACGACATGTTCCGTCGCTCGTAGTTGGACAAGTTTTCACAGCGTTCACACGGATTGCTTAAGTACTTGATAGCTAAGCTAAGAAATTTGGCAGAGAAGAGGCGTGTGAAAAGATCGCCATATTTGATAGAGTGCTACAGTTGAACCACCACCTCGTAAACCTCTATAAATAAGGGCCTCTCTTCCACTCATCTTTCATCATCCAGAGAGCTATTCCTGTGTCAAGACTGAAACAGAGTCGGGGGGATATACTAAACAGAGGATGAAGATGAAAATGAAAATGGCTCACGAGGGAAGGCATCATCATGGTCCACATCTTCGTCATGGGATGGGTAACGGAGGCGGTCATGGGCTTCATGGCGGGCATGGTCCCCACGTAGGAGGACTTCTCTTTGGGCATGGTCACGGAGGGCATGGGTTTCATGGACATGGGCATCGTCTGAGGGTTGTTGGATATGGGTTTCATGGTCATGGACATGGACATGGGCATCATATGATGGGTCTGTTGGTCCATTCGGGCCACGGTCATGGACATGGACATGGACGCGGACATCATATCAGGGGTCTTTTAGTCCATGGGCATGGATTTTTCAAACATGGTCATCATGGTCATCGCCATGGCCACGGTCATGGTCACAAGGGGAGGCGCCATGCTCATGGCCGGTGCGGGAAGCGTCATACCTGTACGGGTCAACAGGAATCAGAACAGGAACAGCAACAGGAACAGGAAGTCGCGGCTGCGACGCCCACTCCGATAACCGAGCAACTCGGTACTCTCGCTCTGACTGCAGACTAGAGAGGACGCTTGGAGTTGGGGTTTGGACAATAACGACGCCGTGTCAGCAATAATGTGTCCTGGGGATTTCGTGTTTTTGGTTCCTTCCCAATAAACAGTACCAGTTTTATCCTTTTGGGTTTATTTGGCTGGATGATCAGATTCAGCGGTTGAAGTGTTGTGGGGGTTAGTGGAAGTTTCTTTGTACTGTTTGTGTACCAATACTATGCAATGGTACACTACAAATTAGTGAGATGATATCAATCTTTTGAGGCGTCGGAGCAAATGATTTCATATGTCTTGTGCAGAAGATTTGAAGGTTTAGAAACGATATGATACTGAACTCACCGAGAGCACCATTGGCATGCATGAACAATTGACCAAATTTACTTGAGAGATGAGGGCTTCACAGTTCCCATCGTCGACAATTGCATATGCTTTCCATCTTTGTCATTCAAGTAACTATAGCAACCCAAATTGGCGATCAAGAAATCAAACATCTTCTACTGATTAAGACCGGAAGCTTATTAATATGGAATCTTTTGCATATATACCAATTTGATCAGTTTGTAATAAAAGGGAGCAAGATTTGCAGATGAAGTATCAGCAAATACGTTTGTTGTAGTTGCACAATAAATTGTGGCTTGACCCTGAGTCCTCTCTTGGTCGGTTCGGAGGCGACGACTGGCAAAGTTCATCATTCACCGGTGGTGTCTCCACAGAAAAGAAGGCCTTGCCAATGAATGGCAGATTTTGATTTGATCGGATCAGATTGCCCTTCAAGCAAAGTAAGAAATGTTCCGCCTACAAACTCTCCATCCAAATTCGAACTTTCTTTGGTTATTTGCCCTGATTTGATCATCAAAACCATTTCAAGAAGTGGAGAACTATAGAGCATTTGCATATTGACTCCACTGCGAGTGATAAATTATTGCACCACGTGGAAGCCCAAAGCCATATAAAGGCAATTCGTCTAGCAGCAAGTCGTTTAAAGCAGCTCATTTAAAAACAAAAAAACAAAACAGCTTGTGTAAAAGTATTCTTTTTATGAAGCGGTATAGAGCTACGACTAACTATATGCTTAGAAGAAAATAAAGAGAGGGCTGTGGGTGATTATGGAAGCAAAGATAAGGCCAAAGCCAATGCGCAAGGAAATGCGAGTTGATCACCTTGTCAAAGGTCCGCCCAAGTTTGCTTAAATGCCTTTGCTTGTGCAACCACACCTCTCTCTCCGCCACATATCACCTGTCTATGTTTGTCATTTTATTCAATCGTATTTGGCATGCCATGCCTTTGATAGAGAGATTTAATTAAGGATTAATAACATGAAAAACTTCAAACTGGTATATCTATAATAAATTTACCTCAAACTAATTTTTTGATCATGAAAAATTCCAAACTGGTTTATCTATGACAAATTTACTTCCATTAGTTTGCGTTGAAATTTTATTGTCAAATTGTTAAGTTGGATGACCTGTGACAGTTTACGGGCATACCATTTTTGGTTTTTTTTACCCTACATTTGTCATCAGTATACTAATCTGTGGTTTTTCGTAATACTAATCCATTTAATGGAAACTAATGTAGGGTAAATTTATTACAAATATACCAATTTGGGATTTTTGGTGGTCAAAAAATTAGTTTGGAGTAAATTCGTCACAGATGTACCAGTTTGGAGTTTTTCGTTATATTAACAATTTAATTAATGAAATGGCTAAAGAGCCACCAAATCAAGGAATTGAGTTAGGTTGGTTGAGATTCCCACAAATCACATTTTCAAAGGACCGGATTGGAAGGAATAAGGAGTTATTCGCCTTCAAATTGCACGATGCTAGTTTGATATGATTTCAATCCTTAGAAAAGCAAAGTCTACGTATCATAATAAGGAGCCTTGTTCACAATTATCAAAGTAGCCTAAAATGAGTTCATCCAAGAAAGGATCCCAAAAAGGATGAGAGACCCTGCCCGACAGTATAGCATGTATATACACAAATCTTACAAACCTATGAAAGATAATTAGTAGTAAAACTTGTACTATTAATTGTATTTTTAGCATTTGAAGGAGATGAGATTGTGAAAGTTACTCCAATGACATCCTAAGGTGTTAAAGCATCGAATAGAGACATCCCCATCCACATGGGGAAGGATATGACACTTTGTAGCTCTATGATCTACATAATGTTAATAAAATAAGCACAAAAACAAATTAGATTCACGGAGCAGGTCTCCAATTCAATCGCTTTCTTTTTGTGGCCCAAAGAAGCAAAAATTATCCGCTCATCTAACGTGCACTCCAAGCCCGAAACGTCCAGCCGCAAATCAGAAGGTGTCGACATCCCGCATTCCCATCTCTGGTCCCATATCCCTGCGCAGACAAACCGACCTCCATTTATTCATTCACGCCTGAACTTGCTCCGCAAGACAACACTTGACGACATTTTCCGTTCGTTCGTGGTTGCCAAGTTTCCGTAGCGATCACACGGATTGCGTTGATCACACTGATTGCTTAAGCACTTAATAGCTAAGCTAAGAAATTTGGCAGAGAAGAGGCGTGTGAAAAGATCGCCATATTTGCTAGGGTGCTACAGATGAACCACCGCCTCGTGAACCTCTATAAATAAGGGCCTCTCTTCCTCTCATCCCCCATCATCCAGACGGCTATTCCTGTATCAAGACTGAAACAGCAGTGTTGGGGGGATATACTAAACAGAGGATGAAGATGAGAATGGCTCAAGAGGGAAGGCATCATCATGGTCCACATCTTCGTCATGAGATGGGCAACGGAGGCGGGCATGGTCCCCACGCAGGAGGACTTCTCCTTGGGCATGGTCTCGGAGGGCATGGGTTTCGTGGACATGGGCATCATCTGAGGGGTGTTGTTGGACATGGGGGTCATGGTCATGGACATGGGCATCATCTGATGGGTCTTTTAGTCCATTCGGGTCACGGACACGGACACGGGCATCATATGAGGGGTCTTTTAGTCCATGGGCATGGATTTTTCAAACATGGTCATCATGGTCATTGCCATGGTCACGGTCATGGTCACAAAGGGAGGCGCCATGCGCATGGCCGGTACGGGAAGCGTCATACCTGTGCGGGTCAACTGGTACCGGAACAGGAACAGCAACAGGAACAAGAAGAGGAACAGGAAGTCGCGGCTGCCACGCCCGCTCCGATAACCGAGCAACTCGGTACTCTCGCTCTGACTGCAGACTAGAGAGGACGCTTGGAGTCGGGGCTTGGACAATAACGATGCCGTGTCAGCAACAATGTGTCTCGGGGATTTCGTGTTTTTGGTTCCTTCACAAAAACAGTACCAGTATTATCCTTGTGGGTTTATTTGGCTGGATGATCAGATTCAGCGGTTGAAGTGTTGTGGGGGTTAGTGGAAGTTTCCTTGTACTGTTTGTGTACCAATATTGTGCAATGGTGCACTACAAATTAGTGAGATGATATCGATCTTTTGAGGCGTCAAAACAAATGATTTCATATGTCATGTGCAGAAGATTTGAAGGTTTAGAAACGATATGATGCTGAGCTCATCGAGAGATTGGCATGCATGAACGGATTGACCAGATTTAATTGAGAGATGAGGGCTTTCACAGCAACCATAGTCGACAATTTCATAGGACTTCCATCTGTCATTCAAGTAACTACGGCAACCCAAATTGGCGATCAAGAAATCAAACATCTTCCACTGATTAAGACCAGAAACTTATTATTATGAAATCTTTTGCATTTATACCAATTTGATCAGTTTGTAAGAAAATGGAACAAGATTCGCAGATGAAGTATCAACAAATACGTTTGTTGTAGTCGCACAATAAATTGTGGTTTGACCCTGAGTCCTCTCCTGATCAGTTCGGAGGCGAGGACTGTCAAAGTTCATCATTCACCGGTGGTGTCTCCACAGAAAAGAAGGCCTTGCCAATGAATGGCAGATTTTGATTTGATTGGATCAGATAGCCCTTCAAGCAAAGTAAGAAATGTTCCGCCTACGAGCTCACCACCCAAATTCGAACTTTCTTTGGTTATTTCCCCTGATTAGATCATCAAAACCATTTCAAGAAGTGGAGTACTATAGAGCATTTGCAAATTGACTCCACTACGAGTGATGAATTATTTCACCACATAGAAGCCCAAAGCCATATAAATGCAGTTGGTCTAGCAGCAAGTCGTTTAAAGCAAGCTCATTTAAAAAAAATAAAAACAGCTTGTGTGAAAGTATTCTTTTTATGAAGCGGTATAGAGCTACGACTAACTATATGCTTAGAAGAAAATAAAGAGAGGGTTGTGGGTGATTATGGAAGCAAAGATAAGGCCAAGGCCAATGCGCAAGGAAAAGCGAGTTGATGACCTTGTCAAAGGTCCACCCAAGTTTACTTAAATGCCTTTGCTTGTGCAACCATACCTCTCTCTCCGCCACATAACACCTGTCTATGTTTGTCACTTTATTCAATCATATTTGGCATGCCATGCCTTTGATAGAGAGATTTAATTAATGATTAATAACATGAAAAACTTTAATATGGTACACCTATGATAAATTCACCACAAACTAATTTTTTTATCACGAAAAATCCTAAATTGGTACACCTGTGACAAATTTACCTTCATTTGTTTTCGTTAAATTTTATTGTCAAATTATTGAGTTAGATGATCCGTGACAGTTTACAGGTATACCGGTTTGGATTTTTTTACCCTCTGTTTGTCACTAATATACTAATCTGTGATTTTTCGTTGTACTAATCCAATTTAATAAAAAATAACAGAGAGTAAATTTGTCACAAATATACCAATTTGGGGTTTTTGATGGTCAAAAAATTAATTTAGCATAAATTCGTTACAGATGTACCAGTTTAAGATTTTTCGTGATATTAACCCTTTTAAATAATGAAGTGGCTAGAGAGCCACCAAATCAAGGAATTGGGTTAGGTTAGTTGAGATTACCACAAATCACGTTTTCGAAGGACCGGATTGGAAAGGATAAAGAGTTCTTCGCTTTCAAATTGCACGAAACTAGTTTGATACGATTTCAATCTTTAGAAAAGCAAAGTCTACGCGTCATGATAAGGAGCCTTATTCACAATTATCAAAGTAGCCAAAAACGAGTTCTTCCAAGAAAGGATCCCAAAAAAGATGGGACTCCCTGCCCGACAGTATGGCAGTATATACACAAATCTTACAAAACTATGAAAGATAATTAGTAGTAAAACTTGTACTATTAATTGTATCTTTAGCATTTGAAGGAGATGAGATTGTGAAAGTTAAACCAATGACATCGTAAGGTGTTAAAGCATCGAATAGAGACATCCCCCATCCACATGGGGAAGGATATGACACTTTGTAGCTCTATGATCTACATAATGTTAATAAAATAAGCACAAAAACAAATTAGATTCACGGAGCAGGTCTCCAATTCAATCGCTTTCTTTTTGTGGCCCAAAGAAGCAAACTTATCCGCTCATCTAGCGTGCACTCCAAGCTCGAAACGTCCAGCCGCAAATCAGAAGGTGTCGACATCCCGCATTCCCATCTCTGGTCCCATATCCCTACGCAGAGAAACCGACCTCCATTTAGTCATTCACGCCTGAACTTGCTCCCCAAGACAACACTTGACGACATTTTCCGTTCGTTCGTGGTTGCCAAGTTTCCGTAGCGATCACACGGATTGCGTCGTTCGCACGGATTGCTTAAGTAGTTAATAGCTAAGCTAAGAAATTTTGCAGAGAAGATGCGTGTGAAAAGATCGCCATATTTGATAGGGTGCTACAGATGAACCACCGCCTCGTGAACCTCTATAAATAAGGGCCTCTCTTCCTCTCATCCCCCATCATCCAGACGGCTATTCCTGTATCAGGACTGAAACAGCAGTGTTGGGGGGATATACTAAACAGAGGATGAAGATGAGAATGGCTCACGAGGAAAGGCATCATCATGGTCCACATCTTCGTCATGAGATGGGTAACGGAGGCAGACATGGGCTTCATGGCGGGCATGGTCCCCACGTAGGAGGACCTCTCCTTGGGCATGGTCTCGGAGGGCATGGGTTTCGTGGACATGGGCATCATCTGAGGGGTGTTGTTGGACATGGGGGTCATGGTCATGGACATGGGCATCATCTGATGGGTCTTTTAGTCCGTTCGGGTCATGGACATGGACACGGACGCGGACAGGGACACGGGCATCATATGAGGGGTCTTTTAGTCCATGGGCATGCATTTTTCAAACATGGTCATCATGGTCATTGCCATGGTCACGGTCATGGTCACAAAGGGAGGCGCCATGCGCATGGCCGGTGCGGGAGGCGTCATACCTGTAATTAAGAGGCAGTGGGAACCAGAAAAGGAACAGGAAGAGGAGCAGGAAGTCGCGGCTGCGACGCCGACTCCAATAAGCGAGCAACTCGGTACTCTCGCTCTGACTGCAGACTAGAGAGGCCGCTCGGAGTTGGGGCTTGGACAATAACGACGCCGCGTGTCAGCAATAATGTGTTTTTGGGGATTTCCTGTTTTGGTTCCTACCAGTAACCAGTACCCGTTTTTATCTTTTTGGGTTAATTCGGCTGGATGATCAGATTCGGCGGCTGAAGTATTGTGGAGGTTAATGGAAGTTTCATTGTACTGTTCGTGTGCCAATATTATGCAATGGTACACTACAAATTACTGTGATGATATGGGTCGTTTGAGGCATCGGATTAAACGATTCCACATGTTTTATGCAGAAGATTTGAAGGTTCTAAACTCTAATGATGTGTTACCAAGCTCATGAGAGCACCATTGGCACACATGAACAAATTGACCAGATCCAATTGAGCGATTAAGTGCTTTAACAGCACCCGTCGCAGATATAGGCATTTGCTTTCCATCTTTGTCATTCAAGTAACTACGGCAATCCAAATTGGCGATCAAGAAATCAAAAAACTTCTACTGATTAAGCCCAGAAACTTGTTATTATGAAATTTTTGCAAATGTACCAATTTGATCAGTCTCTAAGAAAAAGGAACAAGATTCACAGATAAAGTATGTCACACCCCAAAAACAACTAGAAAAAGGGGATGACACGGCTGTCCTACGAAGGACACAGCCTCAACAATAACCAACAACCTGTTATCAACATATATATATATTTCAAACCACATATATATCAGATAAACCAACGGGTTAGTTACAACATCAGAGTTTCTATAATCCACCAAAAGAACATATACATCAAGAACTCAACCAACCTGACGAACTATCAACAACCTTACAAGCAACTCCAAAATCATACCCAAAAATATATCTCCCAAACATCCCCGCAATAGCGCTCTTATACTAATGGCCGCTAGCCGAGGAACCTGAAAAGATTGGGAAAATAAAAGGATAAGCAACCACAGCTCAATGAATAGTACATCTCTTCTAAGTAAATCGAGCAATCACTATGCATGTGTACAAAATATTATCATAACTTCAGAAGTCAAACTCAAGACATAAAATACATATCGAGTTATATAAGAGTTGTTTCATTTCCTCAAAGCTTTATACAATTCAGAAAAATACTCATTTTTAAATCATCATAAACATCAATGATCAAGTCCATCGATCAATCTCATCAAAAGCACATGCCGATGGTCCATTCCATTGGCTAATCTATTGCTCAATGTCAAACCATGGTCACGACACAAAGCCTTGTGACAAGGCTACCAAGATTCCCCCCTTGGCAAGGTCTCCACCTACAAAGCCGGTGGCTCAGCCCAGAAAGATATCCTAAACTCGGTATGCATACCCCAAAGCCCCTCATTGGGCTCACAGCCATATTGAGCATCAAACAATCATCATCCAATATCAAAATTCCAATCCACAATATTTTTCACAAATCAAACAAATAACTTTCTCACAATACGACTCATCTGCCAGAAATACATTTCGTAGCGCATTTCTTGAATAATTTCCAAACTCATTTCATAAACTAGTTCATAACACAATATACAAATATATCCTTTCATAAAACATTTCTAAAAACGATTCTCAAATATCAAACTGGTAGTAATTGCCCGATCCAGAATTTTATGCAACAAATATGCTCCGGTAATTCATACAATACTCAAATTCTTATCATTTTCAAAATATGATTTTATAAACTCAAAGAAGAGATAGTACCACTCACATGAAATCCCGAAATATCAAATAACCTCCCTCACTCGAACCGATGATATCGCAATCCTAACAATTAAACGAGAATCGACATCAAAACCAAGTAAAAACTACGAAATGACCAAACGACGCTCAAACGCTAACAAGGCAACTCAAAGGCACCCACAAATCGCTTCTCCAAAGCGATTATCCAAACCGTTCGCAACGCGGAGTTTAAACGCGAAACTTGTTTGTACCATAAATTCCTTCACCGAACTCCGCTTCAAGCGAGCTTATAGTCATTAGAAAACTTTTTCAGAGCACTACAGGAACCTTAACTTGGCAGCCCCAAACCGAGCCAAAAACCAACGAAAATAGGCCTAAAATCTACTGTTCGCGCACTGTTCACTGCACACACTCAACTTCAAAAATTCATATCCGGCAAACCGTAAGTCCAAATCAGGTTCCGTAAAATCCCACGACTCTGTAAAACCGTAAACTACCAATTCTATAAAAATTCGTAGCTTAACGACTCAAAAATCGGACTTCGCCGCTTAAATCACACATAATTCCGAAATTGAGCCCTAACTCGGAAAAATATTCCGATTGAACCAACAAGGGGCGCGAATACTTACCGGATGTTGCGATATGAAGTTGAACCGAGCTGGCGAGGTTCCGGTGACGTGAACCTCCCCTTTTTCCTTCTTCCTTTTCTTTCCCTTTCTCTCCTTTTCTTTCTTCTCCTTCCTGTTTGTCTCGGCCGAGCCAGCTCGTGGCTTAAATAAGAAAAACAGGTTACTGTAGCAACTTTTGACTTTCTGACTTTTTGGCTTTTTTTTTTTTTTGCAATTACCCGAATATTACAAAGTATCAGCTAAAAAGTTCGTAGTAGCCACACTGTAGAGTGTGGATTCACCTTACCTCCTCTCCTGATCGGGTTGGAGGAGAAGCCCGGCAAAAGTTCATCATTTACCTTTAGTATCTTCACAGAAAAGAGGGCCTCGCCAATGAATGGCAGATTTTCATTTGATCCAATTAGATAGCTGTCAAGCAACCAACCAAATTAGGGCAGACCTACTAACGAAGAGCTGAACTACGAAGTTTATGCATTTCATTTTTTATCGGGTCTTGATAGAGACCGAAGGTCTTGAGCAATCGATATGATGAGTAAATTAAGAGACATTTTGCCTACATATTGGAGTTTCTACCGTACATGAACACTAGTATTTATAGTTTTTACAACATAATTTCCTATAAGCAGTTTTTCAACTGTTTTAGTCAGCCTTCACATCTCTGGAGCTTTGGGTTCCATATCTTCATAAAAGGAAGTTTAGATGCTGGACCCATTAGACAACTACTACATATTTTGTAGGTTTATTCCAAGTAGTAACACTAATACCGCCTTTATTTTGCAAATGACGGAGCGTCGTTGTTTGTGGATGTCCCAACCTTTGACACCAAGTACTTTCATCAACTTTTCTAAACCGATTTGAAAATAATGCTTCTTTTGGCACCTTCAAGGTATATAGATCACCTTCATGGTTTCCAACTGTTAGAATTTTTCCTATTTTCGTGTCGTTTATCACAAAACCAGCGACAGAGAACTCAAAATTTAGAGGATAATCAGTCATAAATTGGCTTACTGATAATAAATTCTTTTTTATCCAACAAACAAGTAGAACATTTTTTAAGTCAATACTCTTTTAGCCCAAATTGATCTGAGCATCACCTTTATGGAAAATTTTAAGCAAATCACCATTTTCAACCATGACGCTATCATTCCCAATATATAAATTCTGGAGTTGCATAATTGCGCTCTTAAGCTCTGTCGTCGATTAAATTCTGACACAACTTGTATACATCAGTTCCGTTTGAAGTGAAGCTATCGATTCTTTTATCTATTTGTGATTTTTCCTATCCGGAATCGCCATTAAACCCGCCTTCTCTAATAAAATCGAAGAACGACTTTCAATAAAAGATATTTTGTCATTGAATTCAATTTGAGCGAAACACCAGTCTATTTTAGTATGGCTATCGCCCCACTTAAAAACATAGTCCCATGATATCCATTGCTCAGGACCTCTTATTTCTACCGAGACACTGAAAAATACGAAATGCATAAACCCCATTGCCCTTTGATGGGTAAGCTTCGTAATTCAGCTCTTCATTGGTAGGTCTACATGATAAGGTTGATTGCCTGAGGGGCTATCTGATCTGATCGCCATTCATTGGCGAGGCTGCCTTTTCTCTAAAGACACCATTGGTGAATGATGATCTTCGCCGACCTTCGCCTCCGACCCAACCAGGAGAGGACTCAGGGTCAAGCCACACTTTACTGTCTGACTACTACTAAAGTTTTTAGCTGTTACTTCATCTGTGCATCTTGTTCCTTGTTCTTATTGTACTGATCAAAATGATACATTGCCAAAGATTTTGTAATAATAAGTTTCTGGGCTTAAACCTTGAATTCTTATAAAATCCAGAAAAGCTTAAAAGTGGAAGATGTTTGATTTCTGGATTGCCAATTTGGATAGCAGGAGTTACTTGAAGGACAGAGATTGGAAGCGTATGCAATTGTCGGCCACAGGTGCTCTTAGAGCCCTTGATCTCTAAATTCGATCTTGTCAATTTGTTCATGAATGGATGCCAATGGTGATCTCGATGAGCTTAAAACATATCACTTCTAATTCAGAACCTTCAAATCTTCTGCATAAAACATATGGAATCATCTGTTTTGCGCCTCAAATGACCGATATCATCATGTAATATTTAGTGTACCGTGGTATCATGTTGGTACACAAACAGTAAAAAGAATCTTCCATTAACCTCCACAACACTTCAACCGCTGAATCTGATCATCCAACGAAATTAGACCCTAAAAGATAAAACCGGCAATGGTTACTGGGAGGAACCAAAGCACGAAATCCCCAAGACACATTATTGCTGACAAGGCGTCCTTATCGTCCAAGCCCCAGCTCCAAGCGTCCTCTCTAGTCGGCTGTGGGAGCGAGAGTACCGAGCTGCTCAGTAATCGGAGTGGGCATCGCAGCCGCCTCTTCCTGTTCCTGTTCCTGTACCTGTTCCGGTTGCCCCATATAGTGATGACGCCTCCCCCACCGGCCATGCGCATGGCGCCTCCCTTTGTCACCGTGGCCGTCACCATGGCGATGACCATGATGACCATCTTTGAAAAGCCCGTGCCCATGGCCTAAAAGACCCCTCACTTGATGCGCATGTCCATGACCATGACCCCCATGTCCTCTGAGACCATGCCCATCTCCTAACAGACCCCTGACGTGATGCCCATGTCCATGTCCATGACCATGAGCCCCACGTCCTCTGAGACCATGCCCAAAAATAAGCCCTCCTACATGGGGACCATGCCCGCCATGGTGCCCATGTCCACCTCCGTTACCCATCCCATGATGAGGACGTGGACCATGATGATGCCTTCCCTCGTGAGCAGCCATTCTCATCTTCATCCTCTGTTTAGTATGTCCCCCGACTCTGTTTCAGTCTTGACACAGGAGCAGCTGTCTGGATGATGATGAGAGGGAGAGAGGCCCCCTATTTATAGGGGGTTCATGAGACGGTGGTTCAACGGTAGCTCTCTTATCAAATTTGGCCATCTTTTCACACGCCTCTTAGCCATTAAGTATCAAGCAATCCGCGTGAACGCTTATGAAAACTTTGTCAAGTAACGAACGACGGCAAATGTCGTCGAGTGTTGCCTTGGGGAGCAAGTTCATGCGTGAATGAATTAATGGAGGTCGGTGGCCCTCCCCTTGGGACATTGAACAGAGATGTGGATGTCGGTGCGTTCTGATGCGCGGCTCCACGCTTCTGGCTTGGTGTGCACCTAGGATGAGAAGATAATGTTTCTGCTTTGGGCCACAGAAAGAAAACGATTGAATTGGAGACTTGCTCTGTGAATCTGGTTCCTTTTTGTCCTTATTTTATTAAACTACATGTTTGATTTTATTAGGCATACACTTCAATGCAGTTAAAACAACTATCAACGTCCCCCAAAAAAAAGCAACGCATTTGTTTCTTGATAACATTTGAGGAAGAAATTTATACTCCTAAATTTTTTCCATAACAACACCATGACACTATAATTGATTTAATTAAAGCTAATTTTGATTATTAAAAAACTAATGACAATTTCAATCAGAAGAGGATTGGGGCCATGTTTTCCTCCTATAATAAGAACTTAAAGATAATCACATCTTGTTATGAAAACCAAAAGAATTTCGTTTGGAGCGCGAATGACTAGAACATATCGTAGTGTACTACTAAATGTATTTCATAGGATTGTAAGATTTGTGTATAAACATGTCGTACTATCAGGCAGGGTCTCTCATCCTTTCTTGGATGAACTTATTCTAGGCTACTTTTTGTTAACATGACTCCTCATCACAATGAATAGGCTTTACTTTTCTAAGGATGAAATAATTACACAAATGGTTCCCGAACTTTAGTTTAACGTGCAATGTCTTTTCTGAACATTTAATTTATTTAATATGATCCCTAAACTTTAGTCCAATTTGCAATATGGTCCCTCAAGTTTTAATTTGTTCAATGTGGTCCTAAATTTTATGCTCAATTTAGTCCCTAGACTATATGAAAATATTCAATGTAGTCATTTCATTAATTCAAGTTCAAGAATAATATTGAACGTTTTCATATGTGTAGGGATTAGATTGAACATGTACAAAAAGTTTAGGAACCACATTAAACAAATTTAAAGTTTAAGGACAACATTGCACATTGGACTAAAGTTCAAGAACCATATTGAATAAATTAAAAGTTCAAAAATGACATTACACGTTGGGCTAAAGTTTAGGGACCATTTATGTCATTTTTCCTCTAAGGATTGAAATCGATTGAACTAGCTCATACAATTTGAAAGCGGAGAACTCATTATCGTTTCCAATCCAATCCTTTGAATAAGTGATTTGTGGGAATCTCAACCACCTGAAGTCGAACTTTCTTTGGTTATTTCCTCTAATTGGATCTTCAGAACCATTTCAAGAAGTGGAGAACTACAGAGCATTTACAAACTGATTTCACTACGACGTGATAAATTATTGCACCACTAGGAATGGAAGCACAAAGCCATATGAAGGCCGTTTGTCGAAGGCTAGTTGTTTAAAGCCGCTCGTGTGAAAGTATTCTTCTTATGAGGCCATATAGCGCTATGACTAACTATATGCTTAGAACAAATAAAAATAGAGGGTTGTGGGCGGTCAAGGAACAAAAATAAGGCCAAGGAGCAAGGAAAAGTGAGTTGATCCTGTGTCAAAGCTCATCCAAGTTTCAGTTAGATATCTTTGCTCGTGTGGCCATACCTCCGTCGATCACCTATCAATACATGTCCTTGCATTCAATCTTATATGGTTGTAAGTTGAAACGATTACCTTCATCTCCGGTCATGTGATTTGAAGCTCCAGTAGTAGTGAACCATTCTGAATTCCGACTATCTCCAACAATAAGTGCAGCAAATGCCTTTGGCACATCTGATGGGAGGCAAGATTGATTAAACCATTTAAAGCAATCTAAAGTAATATGTTCCTACTTGTTACATATTTGATAGAAAATAACTGTCTGTTCCTCTCACAAGCTTCTTGTTCTTGCTTTAATTGAATAGTGGTTTGTGACCCTAGAATTTTCATTCTTGAACCATTGTGAGAAAACCCTCTTCAATGCGAAGAAAAATAATTGTTGTTGGAATGTTGGAATTATTTTCCCTTCTTGCGTTTAAAATTTACTTCTTTGACCAAAGAAAGCCATCCTCTGTTGAACTACATGCGAACTTTTATTTGTGAGCCGACTCTCAAAGCTTTCTAGTTGCGAAATGAGGTCAGAGAATATCAGTGTTGGAAGCTTCAACATGGATGTTGTGAAAGAATCATATTGATACCTAAGGCCATTCAAAACCAGACCTTTCTTTTTGTCCTCAAGAGGACATCTTGATTTCTGATAACTCATTAAAATATTTTTGAAATGCACTAAGATACTCGTGAAGAGATGAAAAATTATCTATCTGACGTTTTTGGATTTGTATAAGAATTGAAACTTCACATTCCTCAGATACCTTGGTAAAGTTAACCATACCTCACCATATGTCTTTGAGTGTACTCCATGAGCAAGAACTGAGCCAAATGATGCATCCCTGTATGAGGCGATATGATCTTCTCCACTATAAAAACTATGGATTTGTCACTTCCTCTGAGACTCTAGCTTCTTTTCCGAAATCAAATGAGGTGACTATTGTTGGACTCAACATCTGGTACTCACCACCTATAAATCGTACCAGATCTTGACTTTCAATTAGTGCAAGCAAATGAGCTCTTCAACAAAAATAGTTTGTTTGTGTCAGTTTCAATGACACACGAGGGGTATGGATACTTAGGATTGGTGGAAACCATGGTTAAATATTGATTTCTTTCAAATATCTGCTATGATACCATAAAAGAACAAATATATACGATTCTTGATCTCAGCGTATAATTGTTAATATGATTTTCATTATATAAAGATATTATAAATGTTATACTTCATAAGGAAATAATATAATAATAGGAAATAATAAATGAAAAGGTTTGCGAAAGTTATCAATCAACATGTGATTTTAATTGATATATCAGATTTTCTTCCGTGTTCCTTGAATGACGACGGATCACTGCCTTTCCGAAGGAGCAATAGTGTCTGCGCATCTAACGTGCACGCCAAGCCCGAAACCCAGCCTCAAATCAGAACGTGTGTATATCCCCACCTCTGTTCCCACATCCCAACGCAGAGGCACCGAACTCCATTAATTCATTCAGACGTGAACTTGCTCCCCAAGACAAACACATGACGACTTTTTCCATCGTTCCATGTTTTCATAAAGCGTTCACGCGGATTGCTTGAATACCTAGTAGCTAAGAGGCGTGTGGAAAGATGGCCAAAGTCGATAGAGTGCTACAGTCCAACCACCGCCTCATTAACCCCCTATAAATAAGGGTCTCTCTTGCCCTCATCTCTCATCATCCAGACGGCTATTTCTGTATCGAGACTGAAACAGAGAAGGGGGATATACTAAATAGAGGATGAAGATGAGAATGGCTCACGAGGGAAGGCATCATCATGTTCCACATCTTCATCATGGGATGGGTAACGGAGGCGGACATGGGCATCATCGCGGGCATTGTCCCCACGTAGGACTTGCCATTGGGCATGGTCTCGGAGGACATGAGCTTCATCTAGGGGGTGCTTTAGGACATGGGGGTCATGGGCATCATCTGAGGGGTCTTTTAGTCCATGGGCATGGACTATTCAAACATGGTCATCACGGTCATCGCCATGGTCACGGTCATGTTCACAAAGGGAGGCGCCATGCGCATGGCCGGAGAGAGAGGCGTCATACCTGTACGGGGAAACCGGAACAGGAAGAGGAATAGGACCAGGAACAGGAACAGGAAGTCGCGGCTGCCACGCCGACCCGATAACAGAGCAAGTCGTTACTCTCGCTCTGACTGCCGACTAGAGAGGACGCTTGGAATTTGGGGCTCGGACACTAACGACGACGCGTCAGCAATAATATGTCTTAGGGGGTTTCGTGTTTTGGTTTCTACCAGTAACCAGCACCAGCTTTTTATCTTTTTGGGTGATTTCGCTGGATGATCAGATTCGGCAGTTGAAGTGTTGTCGAGGTTAATGGAAATCTCTTTGTACTGTTCGACTTTGTGTACCAATATTATGCAATGGTACACTACAAATGAGTGTGATGATATCGGTCGATTGAGGCATCGGATCAGCTTATTCCATATGTTTCTGAAGATTTTGAGCCAGAAATGATATATTACTGTACTCATCGAGAGCAACATTGGAATGCATTGACAAATTGACCAGATCCAATTGAGAGATAAGGGCTTTAACAGCACCCATCGCCGGCGATGGCATATGCTTTCTTTCTCATTCAAGTAACCGCGGCAATCCATATTGGCGATCGAGAAAATAAAACATCTTCCACTGATTAAGCCTTTTTATTTTTATTTTGTTAGAATTCACGGCTTAAGCTCAGAAACTAATTGCTGTAAAATCTAGCGCAAGTATACCAACTTGATCAGTCTGATTAGAAAAAGGAACAAGATTCACAGATGAAATTCAGCTAAAAAGTTCATAGTAATCAGAATAAAGTTTGGCTGAACCAATCTATCCTCTCCTGATCACTGGCAAAGTTCATCATTCACTTGTGGGTTCTTCGTGGAAAAGAAGGCCTGGCCCAACAAATTGCAGGTTTGGAGGATGTCTCGCTCATATATAAAGGCGGAGCATGCGGTAGTACGCTATTTATGGCTTACGAAGTTGATCAGATCAAATGTTCATGGCTGATGAAGTAGATCGGATCAAATAGTCCTACCAAACCAAACTAGGGGCAGACTCACCAACGAAGAGGCTAGTGTCATGGGCCGATCCCTGAGATCGGGAATCATGTTGCAACTTAGGTTTCTTTTGGTTTGTTGGTTCACCTAAGTTAAGCCTTTTTTTCCCTAAGATATATTGGTCGCTCACTAATTTACCCGATTTGTAGAAAGAGAAAGAGTTTAGAGAAAGAAGCTATGTGAGAGAATATATTTCTATTGCTTAAGTGTTGGACGTTACCAATGATTAGATGAGCACTCATATTTATACATGTGGAGATCTACTCTTCTCAACTACTTTTTACCCTATTTATTACCATCTACCCTATTATAAGACTACCATCTATCTCATTAAATATCTTAAGTACAAAGAACTAGTTCAAGGCTTATTCCATTCCCTAAGATCATTTCTCAATATATCGAGTCTTGAGAATCTCAGTACCATGACATTCTCTCGATCCAATTGAGCGATGCCCTCGGCGCTCTCATGTCAAAGTCTTTTGCTTCTTGGATTGTTGGTTTCCTCGAATGTTGGCAATTCTTCCGTTTCTGATGCCACTTGGTTTTTCCTTTCTCAACTTGATGGCTACACGGCTCTTGAATCCCAACTCGGTTCACAAGTAACTCCTTCGGTTCGGCCATTTCCATGTTGCTTGGCGAGTTCTCCACTTCTGGAAAAAGTAAATGAATAGGCAACTCACTTTGAGT
This sequence comes from Syzygium syzygioides, assembly GCA_031216285.1. NCBI lineage: Eukaryota > Viridiplantae > Streptophyta > Magnoliopsida > Myrtales > Myrtaceae > Syzygium > Syzygium syzygioides. Next base: position 14,272,632 of record CM062249.1, read on the forward strand.
CAGCGTAGGTTGTCCCAATTGCTCGTTCGACTTCTGCAAAGGTTGTGGTTTTACTGTCAACTTAGCAACGAATTCCTCAACTCTCAGTCTTTCATCCACAAGTCGGATCATGGATATGCTCTTGGTCTCTATCAACACAAAGATCATCGGTACCACCAATAGGCGTTTGGGCTCGGTGATAATATATGACTTGGTTCTCATGTCAATGTTGGTATTCGCATTATCAAAGGCTTCCAAATCCAATATAAAATCATATTCATCAAGCGGATTTACCTCGATAGGGAATTTTCCTTTCCAATCACCAATGTGTAGTTCCACATTCCGAGAAATGCCAATGGCCGGTACATCATCTGAGTTGACTGCCTTGAGCCGATGTTCCGTTGGTTCCACTCGAAGTCTCAAACTCTTTACTGCTTTGCTTGACAAAAACATGTTTAACGCACCCGTGTCCACCAAGGCATAGAGTTTTGTGTTTCTAACCTTGATTTCCACATATGGCAAATTTGTCTTCAAAGGTTTTTTGGGTAGTGCTTGAGTCTTCACGGAGCTGAGAAACTTTACGGTTCCGAGCCGCACTTCCTTCTTCTCTTCCTTGGGTTCTTCCTCTTCTATGTCGAGTAATGCCGTGATCTTGTCCCTCTTGGGGCAATCTCAGGTCCAATGGGGATTGTCGTAAATGAAACATGGGGATGGTTGTGGCTTCTTCTCCCGTTTCTTGTGAGAGTCACCTTAGGGTCGGTTCCACCTTTCAATTTGGGTAGTTTGGAAGGACCTTCTCCCTATATTTTTTCCCGTCGAACTTTTCGATCACAGGTAACTTCACCTACATCATCTTTGTCGTGGTGGCAATTCATTCTCCACCCATTCCTTTGGACTTGGAAGATTTGGGTTTGGTGAATTCAGCTACGGTGAGTGCCTTCGAGATACTTTGGACATCCCATCTTGTGAGCTCAAGTTGGTCGAAGGCTACAAACCATCCACGAATTGTGATGCCTCATACCATCATGCATGACATGTTTTCTTTCTAATTATATCCTCCATCATTATTAGCATGCGGAAATACAACAAAATTTTCACATCTCATACAAAAAAATCGCACGAGTTTAATTAATATACATACGCTTCTTTATATTAACACTACTAATTATCATCTTTATACAACATTAAGCAAAACACAATAAAATACATAGTGCTGGGAAGGGTCAGGTCAACTAGCATCTCTACACCCATACTAATCCAAAAGTGAGCTTATACATTAACCAAACCGCCACCCAACTCAATGGTTGATGGCCTCCAACATCATCTCATCTCCTTTGTCGACATGTTCAAGGACACCATCGAACCCTCTTAAAGGTCCAACAAAGTCTCTTCTCACCTATACAACGGAACAACACTTAGCATATACTACTGCCGATTCGGATATTTCACACTTAAAACACATAGGAATTTCAAATCGCAGCAGTGCAGTATGATCTAGTGAGCCAAAATCCAGTAAATGAAATCTCTAAGTTTAAGGTAGAAGATTATCTTATCACTCAACTTAGTACCAACAACAACGTGAGTTCAGTAATACAAAATAACCATGTATGACAAATGCATGAACAAATGTTCTATCTACATATCATGATATGTTAATGGAAACCATTAACAACATTGCATAAGTTCCTTCACTTAAATACAAGCATATGGCATAATATATTGTGATGCGTGATTACCACTACTTAGTTCATTGATAGACATGTGTGAATATACGCACATGCACAAACATCATATTCGTTATTGGCATTTCATTTTGTCTTGGCTCCCAGAGCATCTCCACTCCTAAGTATCCCGAAACACACATCCCAACTTTAGGGCATTGTCGCCACTGATATGCGAGCGATGAATCTTACTTTTTATAATACTTTCCATATTTAATCTCATAACAACCATGCACTTGATGACATTCTTTATCACCCTTGCATCAACAATGAAATCAACATTCATTTCAAGAATTGATATCCAATTACCTTGTCTTTTCAATGATCACAAAATGACATCCTTACATCCTTTTATTTCTTATGCAAGCAATAAAAACACATTCAAAGAATCGACTACGTGATTAATCGGCAATATTTAGCTAGTAAATCGGTAAGATGATTAGCTTTGTGTAGTTTCCGTTTAAAATGTTTTCAAGGAACAAATGTATTGCTTTTATTATTATTGTTTTTATTTTCAGGGAAGTATATAAGGCTTTGTAGCTCTAAGTTCTAACCAGTTGATAATTATTTTAACTGCATTGAAGAATACACCTAATAAAATCAATCATGTGGTCAATAAAATAAGCACGAAAAGAAATCAGATTCACAAGGTCTCCAATTCAATCGGTTTTTCATTTTGTGGCCCAAAGGAGCAAAAGTGTCTGCTCATCTAACGTGCCCACCAAGCCCCAAAACGTGGAGCCGCAAATCAGAACGTGTCGACATCCCCCATCTCTGTTCCCACATCCCAACGCAGAGCCACCGACCTCCATTAATTCATTCGGGCGTGAACTTGCTCCCCAAGAAAAACGCATGACGACTTTTTCCATCGGTCCTAGTTTTCATCAAGCGTTCGCACGGATTACGTGTGAAAAGATGGCCAAAATCTATAGAGTGCGATACTCGAACCATCGCCTGATGAACCCCTATAAATAAGGGCCTCTCTTGCCATCGTCTCTCATCATCCAGACAACTATTTCTCTGTCGAGACTGGAACAGCAGCGTCGGGGGTTATACTAAACAGAGGATGAAGATGAGAATGGCTCACGAGGGAAGGCATCATCATGGTCCACATCTTCGTCATGGGATGGGTAACGGGGGCGGACATGGGCTTCATGGCGGGCATGGTCCCCACGTAGGAGGACTTCTCTTTGGGCATGGTCTCGGAGGGCATGGGTTTCATGGACATGGGCATCATCTGAGGGGTGTTGTTGGACATGGGGGTCATGGTCATGGACATGGGCATCATCTGATGGGTCTTTTAGCCCATTCGGGTCACGGCCATGGACATGTACATGGACACGGGCATCATCCGAGGGGTCTTTTAGTCCATGGGCATGGACTTTTCAAACATGGTCATCATGGTCATTGCCATGGTCACGGTCACGTTCACAAAGGGAGGCGCCATGCGCATGGCCGGTGCGGAAGGCGGCATCACTGTACGGGGCAACCGGAACCGGAACAGGAACAGGAAGAGGAGCAGGAAGTCACAGGTGCGATGCTGACTCCGATGACCGAGCAAATCGGTACTCTCGCTCTGACTGCAGACTAGAGTGGACACTTGGAGTTGGGGCTTGGACAACGACGACGCGGCGTCAGCAATAATGTGTCTTGGGGATTTCGTCTTTTTGGTTCCTACCAGTAACCAGTTCTACCTTCTTGGGTAATTTTGGTTGGATGGTCAGATTCAGCCGGTTGAAGTGTCGCGGAGGTTATGGAAGTTTACTTTGTACTGTGTATCAATATCTTACTATGGTACACTTAATCTAGTGTGATGAAAGATATCGGATCAGACGGATGATTTCCTTATGTTGTATACAGAAGATATGAAGGTTTCGGACCAGATTTACCGATCTCATCGAGAGCATAATTGAGAGTTTAAGGGCTTTTAACGGCACCCTCATCACCGACGATGGCATATGTTTTCTATCTTTCTCGTTCAAAGTAACTACGGGCAATCAAAATAAGGGATCAAGATAATCAAACATCCTCCACTAATTTAGCTTTATTCAATTTAGTAAGAATTTACGGATTAAGCCCAGATACTAATCACTATGAAACCTTGCGCAAATGCACCGATTTGATCAGTCTGATAAGAAAAAGGAACAAGATTCAGAGATAAAAGTATTAGCTAAAATGCTCGTAGCAGTCAACAGACGGTTAAGTTTGGCAATCAGTCGGCAGCGACGTGTGCTTTCCTTCCCGTAGTAGCGAATGCATTCCGAAGATGGAAAATTTGACTACGAATTGTTGAGCATAATTCTCATTTTCACATGCCCTTAGCTAACTTCTTCTCCTCCACAATTAAAGTGCACAACAAGGCAACGCAGTTTAAACCGTGTCGGCGTCTTCATTCGGTCCCGAAGCATAGTTAGCGACCTCCATTGATACGATTTGCACGGCTGGACTTGTTCCCCAAGGAAACCAACGACGACATTTTCAGTCCCACGGAATTCACATGTTTCCGCATCATTCAGGCTGGTGCTCAATAGCCTAACTCATGAAAGAGCGTGTGAAAAGGTCTTCCAATGTCGGCGTTTGAAATATGGGCCGTTGACTTGGAATCCTGTAACATTTTATCCCATTGGACCAAAATACGTATGTACTTCAAAGAAATTCACACCCCAGATACAAAACTCATCTAACACACTGACATCTCCCGTTGATTTATCCATTTTCTAGAATATACCACAACAATCTAGTAGTGTCTCTTGCATGCAGTAGGTATGATGAGTGGCTAAAAATACTCAGGAAGTAGTTAAGAGTTTGTAATAAAAGAAGAGTCCACGTTGAACCACTTGGAAAAGACTTCTACCGCTATGTAAGAGCCGAGAAGAGTGCACGGTCTGGAGATGTACACTTGAGACCAACAATCCCATTCTTGTAATACACTTGAACTATTAAATACAATTTCCCTTCCTTGCCTCTGTTGCTCCTACGCTTGATCCCTTGCCAAAGTCTTGTCCCACACACTCATACACACTAGAACATCACACTTCCACAATCCAACAAGTAGTATTAGAGCAAGGCAATCGAGGACCATGACCCAGATATCAGGAGTGTGGTCAGGGACCACTGTGCGTGAGCAGGCAGTCAGGAATGGGAATATGCCGGAATTCTGTCAGTACATAGTCAGGGACTATGATTAGTTGGTCTTGGACCAAGCTTAATTGGTATAGGGTTGGGCATTATAACCTGGTCAAGATGGCAGATTTCTCAAGTTTAGCAAGCGGCGTCGAGAAGCTCAACAACTTTAATTACAATAGTTGGAGTATGTGCATACGCTATAGCCCATTGGGTCAATTGTAGGAAATCGTTGGCGGCAGCAACACCACACCACCCACGGACAAGGATGAGTCAAGAAAATGGAACATCAAAACGGGTAAGGCTCTCTAGTTTCTTACCAATACAGTAAAAGATGAATTGCTATAGCATATTAAGAGCGCAAAAACCCCAAAGGAGACATTGGACGCATTGGCAATGCTGTTTGTGAAGACGAACGATGCCAAGATACAACTGCTAAAGAACTAGCTATTGTTGATCTCGTAACAGGATGATGAGTCAATATTTCTCCAAAGTTAAATCCTTCTGTGAAGAAATTTCAAAATTATATTCTCAGTATGCCATCTCTGACATTAAGATGAGAAGAATTATCATTTATGGGTTACGATCGAAGTATGATGGTGTTGTTACTGCCATCAGTGGATGGGCTAATAATCCAACTCTAACCGAGCTGGAAAATATTTTGGTCGATCAAGAGGTTTTAGACAGACAGATGCTTAAGGTCTCAGTATAGGATGATGAAAGTGCCTTCTTCAGTAATAAATGAGCGTTCGAGAGCCATAGGAGAAATGGGGCTAGCATTGGAGATGGGAAACAGAGGAGAGGTCATAGAGACTAGCAGAAGCGACCAGAAGAGAGGAGCACTCAGCTAGGGGGAGCTCACTGAGATTGTGATGAGGATGACAATGAAGATGAGAGCAATATAAGGCGTAGCAGCCGGTGCTACATCTGCAGCAAGGTATGTCACTTTGCTTGAGTCGGTTGGCTCAAGCAAGAAGGAAATATCGTAACTTCCTTAAAAAATAAGACTAAAAGTGAAGAAGAATGAGATTTCAAGGAAATATCGTAACTTCCTTGAAAAAGAACACTAAAAGTGAAGAAGAATGAGATTTCAAGCGTCTGTAGTAATGGAGGAACAAGAAAAGATCGGAACAACTTATATAATTGAGTCAGATGATTCGACACCCCTTGTCATGTCCCCAAAGAAGAACAAGTCCAGGGAGAACTCGAAGAAGCAAGCAATGACGCCGACAAACAATTGTGAGAAGGAACTACAAGGGATGCAAGAGATGATGAAGAAGCTAAGTTGCGAAGCTGAAGCTGAAAGAGATGTTGAAAAAGAGGGATCAAATGCTGAGGCAGAAGGACAAGGAGCTCAAGGCAAAAGAAAGACAGCTCAACAAGTTCCAGAGTGAGTTCAAGAAAATGCAAAAGTTTATGGAATTCAAGCCCACCTCGTCGCCAATAGGTCATACTGGGAGAGACAAGGAACACCTGAAATAGAAAAGGAAAGGTTTCCCTAAGGAAAAGAGACCATCTCCACCTTACTTCCTGAGGTGCAAGGATCCACGGAAAAGTTCAAGGAAGGGTGCGCATGATAACTTGCCGAATAGTGTTTGATTCTGTTTTTTTGTTCCCAGAATCAGTTTGGGAACAGAAATCCGTTTGTTTAATTTTTTGATTCTGGGCACAAATTCTTGTAAATTTGTGCCCAGAATCAGTTTTGGAGTAGAATCAAGAATAAAAAAAAAGTAGCTTCTTGATTCTGGGAACAAAAATGAGAATCAGTTATTAATAAAAATGAGAATCAATTATTAACAAAAATGAGAATCAATTATTAATAAAAAAAATTTTACCGACCATGGCCAGCGACCAAGCCATGACAAAAAAAATAAAAAAATATTTTCAATAAAAATATTTGATTAAAATATTTTAATAAAAAAATATTATTAATGAAAAAATTATTTATAAAAAAATATTTTACCAACCATGCCCAGCGACCAGGCCTTGGCCAAAAAAAATAAAAAAATAATTGCAATAAAAATATTTTTTTATTAAAATATTATTAATAATAAATTATTTATAAAAAAATTTTACCGGCCATGGCCAGCGGTCAGGCCATGGCAAAAAAAATAAATAAAATATTTTCAATAAAAATATTTTTATTAAAATATTTTAATAAAAATTATTATTAATAAAAAAATTATTTATAAAAAATATTTTATGTGCCATGGCCAGTGACCAGGCCATGGAAAAAAAATAAAAAAATAACTTCAGTAAAAATAATATTTTATTAAAATATTATTAATAATAAAATATTTATAAAAAAATTTTACCGGCCATGGCCAGCGGCCAGGCCATGGCAAAAAAAAAAATAAAATATTTTCGATAAAAATAATTTTATTAAAATATTTTAATAAAAATTATTATTATTAAAAAAATTATTTATAAAAAATATTTTATCAGCCATGGCCAGTGACCAGGCCATGGAAAAAAAATAATTTCAATAAAAATATTTTTTATTAAAATATTATTAATACAAAAATATTTATAAAAAAATATTTGACCGGTGATGGCCAGCGACCAGGCCATGGCAAAAAAAATAAAAAAATAATTTCAATAAAAATATTTTTTATTAAAATATTATTAATAATAAAATATTTATAAAAAAATTTTACCGGCCATGGCGAAAAAAAATAAAAAAAATATTTTCAATAAAAATATTTTTTAGTAAAATGTTTTTTAAAAAATTATTAATAAAAAATTATTTATAAGAAAATTTTTTACCGGCCATGGCCAAAAAAATAAAAAAATTATTTTTAATAAAAGTATTATTAATTAAAAAATATTTTACCAGCCATGGCCAAGAAAGAGGAGAAGAAAAAAAGAAAATAAAAAATATTAAAATATTTAAAATATTATTAATAAAAATAAATTTTATGCCGTTACCAAACGCATTTCTGTTCCCGGGCACAGAATTTTGGACCGTTATCAAACGCCTTCAAATACTCAAAATCAGTTTCCGGGCACAGAATCAAAAAGAATCATTTCTGACCAGAATCTGTTCCCGGGCACAGAATGGTTGTCATGCGCACCCGAAGAAGCCCAATGAGAAGAAGGACCAAGTTGTTGGCATCAAATTTTTGCAGATGGAATTAAATCAACGGAAGCACGAAATGAAGATCACGAATGAGAGGTTTAACCACGTGTATGGAGACTGAGACAAAGAAAAAGAGGCTTTGCTCAAATCCGAGCGTCATGGTAGAAAGTCGCAGCCATAAGGGCAACTGAAGTTAAAGAAGATAGTGTTAAATCAGTTTCTTATCATGCTATATAGCAATTAGCACCGGAAGCCGGTGAAGCCAAGGAGGAGTACTTGCAGTTAAAGGAGAAAGAAAATAAGGAAGCCGATGAAAGCTGCTTTGTATGCTCACAAGGTCTGCACAAAGAGAGAGTAGTCAGTGGGGAGGAGTGTTAAAGAAAGCACTGCAACAAGCGAAGTTCGAGATGCGATGGAGTATGGCAAAAAGGGATCAAGGAGAAGTGTTGATTTGTTGATCCATTTTATAGAATATCTCACAAGCATCTCGTAGTGTCTCTTCCATGTAGTTGGAATGATGAGTGGCTAAAAATCACTTAGGAAGTAGTTAGAGTCAGTAGTAGAAGAAGAGCCATGTGGAACTACTTGGAGAAGACTTTCAATCTAGTAGACAATCTTAAGTACCATAGTATTCATCTTTGCCAATTAGTATGTATTCGTCTGCCCAAATGAAAAGAATTAGTACTTGAAACCAAATGAGTCGAAAGTCCTATAATTTTAGATATCCAGGAAAAAATTTCCGAGATTGAGTAGGCAAATGGTCATGCAATAAGTGATTTTGACGGTAAGAAGTGTTATGAAAGACAATGCAAAGACTGTCCTTAGGAGGGATTTAATAGTGCGTCACTATATCAGTAAGTGACTTGTTATTACCTATATAAATCTAATTCATGCGGAGCTTGGTGTGCACCACATATATTAAAAAGTGATAAAAGAAAAATTACGTCAGCATTTTCTGTTAACTAAATTAGGCGAAATCAAGGGAGGCACTTGACTACACTAATTTGATAAATTTTAGGACTTAATTACACATTTTGGAAATCTTATAATTCAATTTTATTTCCACGATTTTAAGACTTTCGAGTCACTTACTTTTCTTTTCTTTTAACTAATTACTATTTAACAGGGATAATGACACAAATGATCCTTAAATTTTGGCCCAATGAGCAATGTGGTCCCTGAATTTTCAATTTGTTCAATATGGTTCCTGAACTTCGGTCCAAATTTCATATAATTCAGAGACTAGTTTGAACATGTATCAAAAGTTCGGGGATCACATTAAACAAATTAAAACTTTAGAGATCATATTTCCCATTTGAGCTAAAGTTTGAGAATCATATAGAATAAACTAAAAATTTATAAATCACATTATTTATTGGACTAGAGTTTAGAGGCCGTCTGCACCATTTTTTTAAGCAGCGCTTCTGGTCACTTTCAAGTTTTAACCCACTTGCCATACCACGGTTCTAAAACCCTCGCGTGTTTTCCCCTCCCTTCAATTTCTTCGCGCTCTCTCCGGTCTGCCGGTCCTCCGCAAATTTCTGCAGCTCTCGAGCGTCTTCCTCCTCGATAGCTTCTTCTCCGACACAGAGCGCCAATCCGCTCGCGTATACCGCCGTCGAAGCATCATCGTCGCCCGTCGAAGCCAAGGCTACGTAGCCGATCGGCGCTGCGCCCCGCCCTAATCCGTTCGGCAAGGATGAGTGCTATGAAATTCTGCTGCGAGTGGTCAGTCCGTTTGTTCCTTCCGCGATCCCTCTTCTCGCGTTTTCTCCTCGGGTTGTTGCATGAGCGTGATTGGGTGTTCTTCTTTCTTTCGTCGCAGCAACAACATACTGTACCCCAAGGAGGATCGAGAGCAGAAGATCCTCCTCTTCGCTTGCCGCAACTGTGAACACCAGGTCGGGTGCTCTTTCTTCCCCCTTCGAATACGGCTGTGTTAGGGTTTCTCTTGGCCTTCTACATAGTCGACGAGCATTTTCTTCTTATATGCGATTTTGGGTATGAATGATATGATGATTGGGGGGAGTATAATTTGCTGGGTTTTTTTATTGGCGTGAGAATTTTAGTGCCCTTGGAGCTAGCTGCATTCTTTTGCTTTTCGAATTGGAAGGATGTTATGCATTGCTAGTTTAAAGGTTCAATCTTGGATTGTTTTTCAAGGCAAAAAGAAAATTTCATTAATGGGTAATGCTAGTATGATGGGAACTGTAACTAATTATTTGCCACTAGATGCAAATGCCTGTATGCTGGTAGTGAACAACTATTTCAAGCCCTTTAGGGACTCGTGCTCGAGCTTCAAGGTAGCCATGTATTTTCTTGGCTCGTTATTCACAGTAGAGCATGTGAAAATGTAACCGTTGCCGGCGAACATCGAGCAGAAATTCATTGTTTATGGGAACAGGACTGCTTCCTTTCTAAAGCTTGAATAGGTGATGTTTGTTTGCTTGCTTGCCTGTTTTCAGTTGCAAGAATCCTTTTCTTGCTTTTCCTGCTGAATCTTTGGAGATTGGCACTTAAGAGCAAGACATCTAGGAGGAGAGGTTGAGGTTGCTTCGGTGTACTTATCCGAACTAAAATTATTGATTTTGTAACTTTGGTTTGAAAATTGTTGACTCAAACTTGATCCAAACAAACTTAATCAGTAATTTTTCCATATTATTGGTTTGGTACAGTTCAAATCTGTAAACATGCAATTGCATAAGAAAGCAATTGCAAGAGCAAGACCTTCGATTAATTGTTGGATGCCTGAGGTCTTCTCTGCTACACATGTATAAGACGATCACTTACTGCCAATTTGAGTCTCCTCCCTTCCCATTCCTAGTATCCTCTGATCTCTGTCAGTAATTACTCTTTGACTACAGTCATCTTAGTAAATTAAATTAGTAAGAAAGTATAGATGCATGCATGCTCTCAGGCCAACGAAAGTTGAAGCTGGGATATAGATGATGTATTTGCTCTATGATTGTACCATACACTGGCATAAATGGCTGTTTAAAGAGGCTGCGTGAATTGGGGTTGGCTAAATATGCAGTTTGCTTGTTGTGACTGCTACAGTAATTAAATCATGTAATGGACCCAAGGAGGTCAATAATAGCCTTGAGGTTGAGTTGTTTCAGTTAAGTTTGTCATGTAAATTTGACTTTTGTTTAGTATGCTAAACATGTTGGTACTTCTGTTGTCTTCTTATTCAAAGAAGACCTTTCAGAGAAATGTAACCTTTGATTGCAAGTTACCTTATGGTTCCTTAACTAGTTCTTGGAGAAAAAGGGGGGAAACTGTGCTGACTCCAAGTCTCAAATTTTACGATGTTTGAGTATAATTTGTATCTGACCTATATAACCTTGTCATTTCGTTTCCTCCACATTTTCTGGTCCAAATAGACTATGCTGCTGTTACGGTGGGGGAAGGATAGATCTGCCGGTACTGGGAATTGCTGCCAATGATAGTGGATACACATTTCGTGACTCTCAAAAGCTTGTGTTCGTATATATGCCGACAAATGAATCTTGATGCATTTTAGTAGTCAAAGTATATGCTACTCTTTTGACTATAAGGTCCAATAATGTGGATGTTCCTGTTTCATTGTAATATCCCACTCATCCATTTGGGCTTTGTGTGTAAGACTTTAGAGGGTGTCAGAGGTTCCCTAACTTTTCATGAAATAAGCATTATTTGTTGTTATTGTTATTGCTTTTTTCCTTTTGGGGTTGTGTGAGCATAGTTTCTAATGGGAATACAGCTAAAGGAGCTGATGCTTTCGCATCTGTAAAGATTGGTTGTTCAGGAATATATGACATTGGTACTGCTAGTTTTTAGAACGAAAAATCAGAGGTCATTTCATTGAATTTCATGTACTGGGTCTCCATTATCAAGTAGTTCTTCTCTATTTGTCTCATAAGGTCTGTAACATCCATTCAGGAAGTTGCCGATAACTACTGTGTCTACAGAAATGAGATACATCACTCTGTTGGGGAGCGCACTCAAGTGTTGCAGGATGTAGCAGCAGATCCAACTTTACCTCGTACAAAATCTGTACGTTGTGCTCAATGCAACCATGGAGAAGCCGTCTTCTTCCAGGTGAATTGCTTATCCTGCACTTTGAAATAAAATTCTGCTAATTTAGCATCTAGGGTTTATGGTTTAGGGTTGAGGGTTTATATCTTGAATCTTGGACTCTGCAAACTGATCGTATAGTCTCTAATTTAGATAGTGGCTTCTTTTGATTATGGATCTTCACAAGAAAGGAATTGTAGTAGTTGTAAGATGTAGCCTATCTGTCTTTTGGATACTTAGTGAAACAATGGCATATTGGATGTCATTTCTCTCCTTAATTAATCGACATCCCTTGAATGAAATCCTATTTGAGCCAGCGGCATAATTTTTATTTAGATATATGTATAGATAACTTCATGTGGTTTTCTAAATTACAGTTTCTTTAAAAAAAAACCAAGTAGCCTGACTTGGCAATACGTGCATCAATCTGTCTCATGTATTTTTTGGATGAACGAGTCATATGTCAAATGGATTAACTGCAGAAAAAGTGCCTTCTCACTGTGCATATCCAAGGAATAGTTGCTTTGTGATATATGACTTCTTTTAGTTTAAAAACATGTTTTGAGTCAGTAATCGACCAAATCACAATCTACTTGTAGTGATAACTGCCCTTCACTCTATAAGGAACAAAAGAGTGATCCCTGACAGCAGAAAAACAGGATCTGTTATTTGATATGCAAAGAATAAAGGCTTACTTCTGATTTTGATATATTCATGAGGAGGCACCAAAAGAGGGGTTGCCAATACGAAAATTATTTCCCAGAAAGCAGCTCTGCGAAGTTTAATGGCAATCATCTCCTCATTTTAGTCCACTTTTCATGTTTGAAAATTGAGATGTGATCGCTTTTGTATGAGGGTTGGGGAGTACTTAGTTGAGTTGGCAAATATTAAGGAATTGTACGGTGATTATATGAGTTTAGAGAAACCCCCCCCCCTCTCTCTCTCTCTCTCTCTCTCTCTCTCTCTCTCTCTCTTTCTCAAGGAAACAAATTGAACAAAAAATTGGAAAACTACTCAGGATTTTTTCATTATTAGGTCCTTCCTATGGGTACTGTAGTCATGGCTTATGCATGTCTCTGTGGCTGTATTTGCTAATGATCTCATCCTTGTCATTATTCAGGCCACTGCTAGAGGGGAGGAAGGTATGACGCTGTTCTTCGTCTGCTGCAACCCAAATTGTGGATATCGTTGGAGAGATTGACATCCTCACTCAGATACTTGAATCTAATTCTGAGGATGGTTCTTGGTGTTTGCTCGAAGAAACTATCTGCTAACTCATTGATCTGGTGACGACCTAAGAATGTCCAAGTTGTGGTCCTTATGTTTCCTGGAGCTGTTTCAGTTTGGCTGTAACTCATTGACCAAAAGCATTGAATCTGTAATTAGCGGTATTTCAATTTGGGTCTTAAGTGTGAATTGCCGGTTCTTTAAGTTTGTTCTCTTTATCTGGTGAGAGGATCTTAAGATACCCATCTTTCTGATTCATGGCTTGACCATGCAGCTTAAGGAATCTTGGTCTTTATTAGCAAGTAGGAGAGCTAAGATAATGGATAAGATAGAGGAGGTTAGTGATGACAAGATTTAAGGAAAACTGTGAAGAATGCTTTTAAATTGGGAAGGCAAAAGAGCCATGGCTACAAATCTCCAAGAAATAATAGACTGCTGAGTGTCTGCTAAAAAGGCTCCGAGTGTACTTCTCTACATTGGTAAGAAAGAGCTGCAATCTACTTGAGGGAGATGAGTTGCAACGCTCAGCGAGACAAATTTACTATGATCTTATGTCCAAGCTTTCAGAAATGCTCTTTCGTGAATCTATCTTTACAGGACCGATGACTTAGTCGGACTTGCACGAGTAGATGGATCTCCCACTGTCTAACCACTTGTTTATTTGTGATTTTAGCTTCAGAACGGAGAAATCATTCTTCTCTTCTCCTGCCCTGTTTCGGGAGCAGCACAGAAGGATGCAAATTTCTTCTTCTGACTGAAATCGAAGTCCTCTTGGGCTATGTCAAATGCGAAGGGAAAAATCTCTGCAATGTCCAATACTAGAGCTTGCTTAGGATGCTTTGATGTTTCATAATTGGTGGACCTCAATACATGAATCGTTGTCTACAGTCTGACGTGAATGATAGTAGCAGCAGCATAGTGTTTGAGGTAAGGCTTAGACCGCTATGTCCTAACGACTTGCATTGTAGAATTACAAGTGCAAATAGATGGAATAGCTGTGGAAATCAAGGATTGAAATTCATCATATCTGCGAGCTCGTAGCAGGATTAGTTCTCTTGGTTGTTCTTCTATCCAAATGGAATATCACTCGTCCAAAAAGCAAATGAAAACAAAAGATTGATTCTATCAGATGAAAGAAACTGTGAGGAAGAACCTGCAATTTTTTGCTAATGGAATGAAAAACATATAAAATTCGTAAGACAAGAATTGAGTTCATCTAATAGGTCTAAACCTATGAAGAGATCTCATTTTGATTTTGGCAAAAAGACTGGATCAATTTGTTCTACTAAGATCGCATGGAAAGGTATTGAGGTCTTGCCTCTTAATCAAAATATTCGATAATAATTTGAGTAGAATGATAAAGTATAAAAATGAAAAGGAGCCAACTTGCAATGTACGTCTTCAAAATGGATCTGCTCTTGTTGAATTATGTGGTTCGCATATGTAAGATCAAAGTATTGTATACCCTCTTTTTGGCAAATGCAGAGCTACACTTATCATCGACATTCTTACAGGATCAGCAACACAAGTCCTCAAAGGCAGTTTGAGAGAAAGGCCTATAAAAATCGACCAATTCTGCTTCCAGCTGCATATAGGATTTCCCTCGCTTAGCGCCTTCTTTCCTGTTTTTCTGGCTCGGACCTGGGGAAGTCGAATTTTTGATGGTTTTGTTCAGCAAAACCAATGCTGGGATCGCCCCCACACGCTATCGCTTTCCTTACCTTTCGTATCCTCTCTAAAACTCCCTTAATGGCTATACCAAATGCGTCATTGAAGTTGTGCTCTTTGGACCTGGGATCTGCATAAACAATCCTCGGAATCAGCCGTATAACCTCCTCTCTCATGGCCAACACTTCACTCTCCGGAATGCTTTGGAGTATCGGTTCAATGCTAATGTTCTTCACCTCATCCAATGGGATAAATACAGAATATTTAGTATGATCTCTTGGTAAATGCCATACATATTGCACGTAAGCTGTGCCAGAATGGAAAAACACAGGAATGCACCCGGCCAAAATCGAGTCAAATGTCGACCGCCTAGTATAAGAGTCCCCCCGCGGTTGTAAACAGAAAACCGAGCTTCGAAACACCTTCATCACATTAACTGGGTCATCGCAATTATTCGTGCTGGAACTGCAGTTAAGCAACTTGCATTTACCATTTGACGCGAGACACTGGTTAATGATCTCTCCCCGGATAGTGAACTCAAGTTCAGGCCGCGGAGCACCTGCGAAAGCAAACAGGTACTTTCTCTCCTGCCTTCTCATTTTATCTTGCCATTGTACAACTTCAGCGCCCTTCGAAGGATGGAAATAAGTCGGGTACGGGATCGCAAAATCGTTGTTCCAAACACTAGACTCCACGGACAACATCGTCATGTTCTGAGATTGTGGCAAGAACATCAGTTTACTCCCCCAATAGGACGGATCATCAAACTGTCTCCTGAAATCCCACGCTATCCTACCCGCCACGAGGAAATGGTCTCGACCTGACAGCCGCCTCCACTCCGGTCTCCCGGACAACCACCCGACGAGATCGAAGGCCGTGGCATCCCTCACGGATATGTTGGAACTCCAGAGGTACTGGCTAATGTCCAGCCCAGCATAATACGGCACATAGATCGCCGAAGCGAGCGATGAATCATTAGTCAGGCACTCATACTGCTTCATCTTGTTATGGAAAATAACCTCCAGCAGGAACTGGTTCGTCCTGAACCAGCTATTGTTCAACAGTACCCCGCGGGAATCGGCCACAGCCGGACCCATGCCCAGGTTCTCCATGTACGGACACATATTCACATCCGTCCCTCTAGTCAGCGACTCGCACTTCCGAAGCAGGTCATCCTTGAACCTGCTGGGAAGATCATGAATGTAAATGAATCTACCAAAGCATGAATCTCTGTCAAAAGACTCGAAACCCATGTCGAGACTTTGATGCTCACTGCTCTGGTCAGTGGGCGAAACCGAACCATCATCAGATTTGTCCCCCACGATGACGCCTAGTGGACTAAGACCAACATTCGGGACCTCATGATTTCTTGCTGTACCGTTTGCTTTCAGGAGCGACCCTTTGTCAGTGGGGGCTGTATCGACGGTCTTGTTGGGACTCCCAGCGAAAGGAAGCGCTTCGGGCTTGCGGGTGGTGATGGAATTCTCATAATTGTCGACGAAGAAAGCGGCCCCATCGCCGCCGCCGCCGCCGCCGCCGCCTCCCAAGAAGGAATGATGAATGGAAAACAGCACAAGGAAACACAGTAGAGAAGAAATGAGGACGACGAACCAGACTTGGTGACCGTAGTGACCCTTCATCTCCAGCATCTCTGCTCGGTTTCGCTCGGAGCCAGCCAGAGAGTGTCCCAAGACATTGACAGCCTCAACAGTGAGTGGTTTCCATGGATGGATGCAAGGAGGGTTCTGCCGGAAGAAGGCAAAATGTGGGATGAATCGAGAGGAAGAGGGAGAGGGAGAGATGGAGGGGTTGGGAAATGTAGTGTGGCGGACGATGAATCGAGAGGAAGAGGGAGAGGGAGAGATGGAGGGGTTGGGAAATGTAGTGTGACGGACGAGGAGGAGGAGAAAGGGGAGTCTGGTCGGCTGAGCAGAAGTCCAGATTGCATTGATGGCGGCATGAGTAACGGCTTTTTGAGTAAAGGCTCAGTCCTAGTCGTAGCTTGACTGGCCGGGCAAAATTGGAAAAGAAAAGTGGAGCCTAATTTATTACTTAACTCTAATGGGGGCATGATTAGCCCGAGCGAGCTTGTTATAATTGGAAGCCAAACACTTTATTGTATGTAGAGTCGTAGGTTCATTTGTCTTTGCGAAAAATAAATAATTTAGAGAATATTTTTCCTAAAAATAATTATGTATATTGCTTGAAATGATTACTCAATATAAAAATATTTTCATTATCGATAACGATTTATGTATAAATATTTTCATGGACGATTAAAATATTTTTTTTTTCATTTGTTTTTGTAAGTGATTTAAGAAATCATTTTTACAAAATTTTTTTATAAAGTATTCATTTTCCGCGAAACTAACAAATTTCATATTGCAACGGTATGTAATTAGATTTTGGATAGCAAGACGAGGTTTCAAACTTTTTGGCTATAGGGAAAATGACACAAAAATTTGGTCCAATGTGTAATTTGGTCTTTGAATTTTTAATTTTTTAATGCGATCCATAAACTATAGCCCAATATGCAATGTGATCTTTGAATTTGGTCCTTGAATTTTTTGTACATGTTCAACTTAGTCCCTAAAACTATATGAAAATGCAGCAATTCAGGGACTATGTTGAACATGTACCAAAAATTTTAGGAACTAAGTTGAACATGTATAGAAAAATTCATGGAACACATTGAACAAATTAAAAGTTCGGGAATTATATTACACATTGAATTATAGTTTAGGGTCCATATTAAATAATTAAAAATTCATGAACCATATTGCATATTGGGCCAATGTTCAAAAATCATTTTTGTCATTATCCATTGGCTAAAACACTCTTCAACACAGTAATGGCTATATTGCCATTTGTAGGTCCCACTCTTTAGCATCCCTCTTATGCCAATGTTCTAAGAAAGTGTTCCATTATTAATAGTTGTGCCACTTTTTTTTATTAATTTTCAATTTCTTTTTCTCTAGGAGGAGGCTGAGCTCGTTCTCGGGACCCTTGATAGCACCTTATTGAGCTGCTTGAATGAAGGCTCTGCGTCACATGTCTTATGGCAACAAGGGGATCGTATTCGCTAAGAGTGGCATATACTAGCGAGGCATGACAATGTTGTTGAGTCTACATTCGATGAGCCTAGCGAGGTGGAGCCATACGTGCCAATGAGGAGGAGGAGCTAGGAAGGGTGATGGGGACACTAAGGGCGGCAGTCTTGAAGCATATTCTTCACAATCCGAAACACTTCATCAAAAAACCCTTCTCTGCACAAAGAATAAATGAGATTCACAAAAGCAGCGTTCCCCACAAGCAAGTCTTCTTAGCATTTCATTACCTCCTAGAGCCTAAGGATCAATTTCCTCACCTTCTCCCTATCTAGTTGTCAAAAAAATCCACCGATCAATGTGCTATATTTCAAAGAATTGAGCCTTATACTGTCTTCTACCATTTCATCAAGCAGTCACCTCGCCTACCTTACGTTATCTATTGATCAAAGTAGTGTAAAAAACGCAGCTCAAGTGATGCCCTTGCTCCTCATATCCAAAAATATCCTATGCCCGTAACCTAGTCTTGAAATATGGCACCATTGATCTATCAAGTGGTTAAAATTAGTCAAGTACCTGGGCTTGATATCAACCAAACACCTAATGACCCACAACATGCCATGTTGGCTGCAAAAATCGAGCAATCTAGCAATTATCATGTTCATCCGGGACGGCATAAATAGATGAAATGAAGGAGACGAACCGATGATCAGCCTCCTCAAACCGTTTCGTGTCACAAAGAACGTGAATTACACTGATGAGGTTGAGCGAGTTGGATTGGTAGCTGCACAGACAGAGGTTGTTAAGGAGGCAGAGGGCTTCGTCAACGTCGCAGTGGTAGGTTACTGTGGCCCTCACTATGATATGCAAACATAAGGATATGACCTTTATAATTCTCCATTTCTTTGCCTCTTGAGAGAACAGCGAGAAGGAAAAAGATTAAGGTTAGTGGAACGCGGGATCCACAAGAAAAGAAATAAAAATATCAATTAGAAAAAGGAACACTTTCTTAGAACGGTGGCCAAGGAATGCTAAAAGGTATGACCCATAAAGAGCAATATAGTCATATCACTGTATTAAGAAGTGTTTTAGCCAAAAATGGATTGAAAAAGCTTGGCCCTTATCAAAATGGCCGCCTTTTAGTTCTTAGGTTATTGAGTACATATCTATAAGGGATAATGACACAAACAGTTTCTGAATTTTGGCTCAATGTACAATTTAGTCCCTGAACTTTTAATTTATTCAATGTGGTCCCTGAACTTTTAGTACATCTTCAATTTAGTCCCTGAACTTTATGAAAATATATAATCTACCTCCTGAACTTGAAGTAATGGAAGGACTCATTGAACATTTTTATAAAGTTCACGGACTATATCGAACATGTACTAAAAGTTCAGGAACCACATTGAATATTGGCTTAAAGTTCAGATACTACTATATTGAACAAATTAAAAGTTCAAGGATCAAATTACACATTGAGTCCAAATTCTGGGACTGTTTGTGTCATTTTCCTAACTTTACCAGAGTTTTGGACGGCTTCGAGATTCATTTGATGGGTAAACTTGAAATCTAAACTCGATGACTCGTTTATCGAATTTCTCTTGCTTTAATAAAAAGCTTAATGTTATTTATATAATTTTATGTACCCTAAAGTAAAATCAGTTATAAATTATAACTTATAATATGACATTCTCGGCAACAGCCACCAATTCAAGCTTTGTTTCTCGTTTTATAGTTGTCAGATTATTTTAGGATGGTTGATCTTATACTTTATGAATCTTATAGTTGGCTATTCTATATGTTTTCTACTTGAAGACTTATAATGGATGACTTTGGACAAACGATTATGTTTGCAAATTTTACATGATACATTGTTCATTTATTAATTAGTTTACTAAAAAATACCACAGGCTTGGATTTCCCATGCGTAGCCATCAAAATGTCGAACTGGGAAATAAAAAAATGCATGGTTTCTAGGTCATTGTAATGTTGAATTTCCGTTAAATGGATTATATCGTGCTTAAGTTGTCATAATTATCTGGAGTTTATTTCTTGCTTTTTATACATGTTTCTCCGGATATTGTTTTAGGTCATTATACAAAAGGGGTCGTGTTCTGAAGCTGTAGTGCATCCTCGCGGCGATGCAACCAGATGGCCAAGGACCATGACTGTCGACTCAAACACGTAAAATGGACTCATTTGAGAAACCGACTTCTCACAACTTCCAAAACATTGAGTTTGGGTTGTATGTGGACACCATCGTGCATGCTTACACCATCATTTTGTCACGTTGCCTTACAAATCTATGCCACGTCACCACGTTTATTTACATCATATTTTTGTCCTATCTTCTTGCATTACTCACCACTAAAAAAAACTGATTTTTTCCAACGAAATTTCCAACGAAAAATTTAGAAAAATTCGTTGGAAAATGAATTTCCAACGAATTTTCCAACGAAAAAAAATTCGTTGGTAATAGGTCGTCGGAAATTTTTCCAACGAAAAATTTCAATTTTGGTTGGAAATTTACGACGAATTTTATTTCGTTGGAAAACTCGTGGCTAAATTCGTTGGAAAAATTTTAAAAAAAATTGGTCGAAAAATGGTGGAAATTTTTTTTCCAACGAAAAATTTTTCGTTGGAAAAATTACAAATTTTTTTTTGCTTGAAAAATTGTGGAAATTTTTTTTCCAACGAAAATTTTTTTTTTCGAAAAATCGCCCTCGCCGGCCATGGCAAGCTCGGCCCTCTCCATGGCCGGCGAGGGCCGAGCTCGGCCACATCCGAGCGAATATAAAAAATGCCGAACAAGACCGATTTTTTTTTAATTCGTCGCAAAATTCGTTGGAAATTTCCAACGAATTTTCCAACGAAAATAGTACACACTGAAAAATTCCTCGGAAAATTGAAATTCGTTGGAAATTTCCAATGAATTTTTCAACAAATATAAAAAATGCCGAACAAGACCGATTTTTTAAATTCGTCGCAAAATTCGTTGAAAATTTCCAACGAATTTTCCAACGAAAATAGTACACACTGAAAAAATTCCCCGGAAAATTAAAATTCGTTGGAAAATTCGTTGGAAATTTCCAACAAATTTTCAAACGAATATAAAAAATGCCGAACAAGACCGATTTTTTTTGAATTCGTCGCAAAATTCGTTGGAAATTTCCAACGAAAATAGTACACACTGAAAAAATTTCCCGGAAAACTAAAATTCGTTGAAAAATTCGTTGAAAATTTCCAACGAATTTTCCAACGAATATAAAAAATGCCGAACAAGACCGATTTTTTTTTAATTCGTCGCAAAATTCGTTGGTAATTACCAACGAATTTTGCGACGAAAAATTTTTCGTTGGAAATTTCCAATGAATTTTGCAATAAAAAATTTTTGGTTGGAAATTTCCAACGAATTTTACGACGAAAAATTTTTGGTTGGAAATTTTCAACGAATTTTACGACGAAAAATTTTTCGTTGGAAATTTCCAACGAATTTCACTTTTCGTTGAAAAATTTATCGTAAATTTGCGACAAAAAAATTTTCGTGGTAAAAATCCGATTTTTTTGTAGTGCACCACCAGAAGAAAGATGAGTATTCTTTACCAAAAAAAAAAAAAAAGAAAGATGAGTACGATCAATATAGGAGCAACAGATTATTGGCACGGGAGTAGCTGTCGATATCAGAAAGGTGGAAGACGTGTAAGCGCAGCATGACCACCTGATTTCTACGATTTGTTTCTACCGATGTTTGAAGTTCTAATTATTATATTCCTTGAAGGGTTTTCATAGTTCTCACACAACATATATATTTACCTCCTCTTTAAGTAATTGATATCAGAGTCTCATTGCTTATTATTTGAAGTGTTATACTTCAGAGTACAAGAATCTTGTTTTGGCTAACTTTACAAGAGACGATTTTTACAAATTTCTATTTGTTGATGATTCGTTCTTTAAACTTAAGATTTTTTTAATTACTTTATTGCTTTTAAGGATTTTTTTATTTTGAATCAAAGTCTTCCAGATTTGTATTTTACTAAAAGATCGTTAATACTTTCAAAATTTTATGATCTCTCCTTCTTGGCTTTGAAAGTTTTTTGTGATTACTTTAATTAGGTTCTTCGAACAAAAGATTATTCCAGTCCAAAAGAGTAATCTTACTTTCTAGTAATGCTACTTATGTCGATTCTTCTGAACAAATTAAATTGTTTAATTTCGGAGTTTTAAGTCCATCTTGTTTGTTTCTCATCCCCACAAGAACTTACTACGAGAGAGAGGAAGGACAACCATAATTTTAGCTCGTCAATTTAGTCATCTGCGATAATCAATACATCTTCAAATAGAATGAAAGGTGCAACAAAAGCAATGGCTGTGATAAATAAGCAAATGGTTGATTTGATCAAACATGGACTAGCAACTTAAATATCAACAAGACCTCATGTTCAAGCAGCTAGAGAAGAACAATCACCAGCTCCACCTGTTGTTGCTCGTGACAATATCTAAAGAAGACTTGCATTTGTCACTTAAAGCTATCTACTTCGTACATTGTGCATTTCTTATATGAGATTTATGAGTATTTCTTCTTGTGTGACAGTTATAAAAATTTGGAGTCAACTCCAAGTCACATTTGAAGGAACTAATGGAGTGAGAAAAATGAAGAGGACCATTTTGCTTGGTGATTTTTGAGACAAATAAAATGGAGCCACGTGAAGATATCAAAGGAATGCTCATGTACTACAACAATTTAGATGACCAATCCCAATTAAATAGGATGGATTATTGGATTAAAAAGAAAAAAAAAATCAACCCTCAATTACTTTTGAAAAGATAATAACTTACAAATAATTAAAGGAAAATACTGATTAAAAATGTTATAATTGATTAAGAAAAATTACGACATATAAAGATAATTACTCACTGATATGACTTTTGAATTTACAAATTGTGAAGGAATATTAGGATCGTGGAGCCAAGGTATGTTACAAGAATATAAAGAAAAAGATTTACAATAAATTTCGGTGCGATTACGAATTTCATGAAAATTACAAACAACCTTACTTGACTGTAAAGTTGAGAACTATATGTAAAGAATGATTAATTGTCATTTACAAGGACTTATAGAAAAACTACAATGAGGCTACTAAGCACAACTACCATCAATTAGGGCAATTTGAAGTATTTTACTATGTAGCAGCCAAAAACTCTCTTTCTCTCTCCATCTTCTTCTTCAACTTTCAACTAAGAGGGAGGGTTTGAGCTAATTTCACCCTTCTCTCCCTCTCTTGTTGATTTTGTTTGAGTTTTGTTGTTCTTTTCTTTCTTTTTCTTTTCTCCCGATCGAGATCTAGAAACTCTTTTCTCCCAGTCTAATTCTAGAATTGAGACTTTGAATTTTCCTAATCTAATTCTAGATCTATGAGCTATTATCTTTCAATTTAGATATGAGAGTTTAATAATGTTTTGGGGATGCGACAGGTCATCTACCTCCAATTTCAATGGTGATCGCAACAATTTCGGCGTCTCGCTGAACTATAAAGATTTGTTCTTCCAAAAGTTAAATATGTGTTTATTCAACTTGTTTTGATTGTCTTTGTATGATGTAGAGGAAGTCGGATCTAATCGTGCACCACCAACCAAGTTGTAACGCCATAGTTGTTGGAAAAGGAATTTCTGGCGTGTGTCCATACTAACGATGATATGAGATATGGTGATCGGTCTCTGATTATTTTGCTTCATAGATCTATACGTATGGAACGAGCGTGTGCTTAACCTTGCCGGCGTTCAATTAAACCTCCTTGTTTTCTAGATTTGACTTTGTTTTGTAGTATTTTGGGTTTTGTTTTGTTCTGTTTCGATTTTCTTTGCCACGAAAGTTTATGTACTTCTCATGTATCTTTTTGAGTAATGAATGCAATTTTTATTCGACCAAAAAAAAGTATTATACTATGCTATTGGTTAATTACTAAGTGTTTCCATAAATAAGTTACCGTACATAAATATAATTACTATTACAAGTGCAAACAATTTACGACAACTAGAAATAAGTTATGACTCATAAAGTAAAATTACTATTTATAAGTTGCAATCAACCTTATGACACAGTTTTTGGTAAATTATGATAAATTCAAGAGATTTAGGGCAAGTCCAATTTTTTTTTTGTTTTGTTTTGGCAAACGGGGTCATAGAAGCACCCCAGATAGAGTTACATTGATCTGCTAAGCAGTGTAGGAAATTCCACCAAAGACTCTCATCCAAGGCATATATCGAGGAATGCATGCAGTTCTATTCAGCAGTTACATAAAAACAAATGTTTAAACAATTTCAAAACGACAGTTCAAGTCCTATCTCTGGTAACTGTGGACCCCCAATTTCTGGTCCTGTGTACCCGGGTTTCACGTTATGTCCGTGAGAGACGAGTTTCTACAAACGTAAAATCCCCCACGGTTAGATCACGACCGGCCATTGAATCACATTTGTGCAAAGGTTAACTTTTCCGGATCAAGTTTGGGTGTAATTTTTGGATCACTGTTACAAACATGTGGGCATTGGAAGCACGAAGAAAAAAAGTTAGCAGTATCGATGCCACGCCGAATAAAGTGAAGAGTTTCTGGTGGAGTTTTTCAAGTTCACATCATCTCTATCTGCCTGTCGTAGCCGCCACCACGTGAGATTTATAATGGCTGTCCTGGACAAGAAACGCGTCGGATGATGTCTTGGGTCCTGCATTTTGAGGTATAGGTGTCACAACGAAGGTAATTTAGAGTCTTTGATGGTGCTCGTACCGACTAAAATTATGGATTTTTTCTTCCCTCGTTGGAATGATCATTTCTCAAAAGACGAGAAGCTTAAAGGAGTCCTATCTAAGCTTTTTGCCTTTGGTCCCTCTTTCTGCACAGTTTCCATGTCTTGATCCGCAGACATTGCAGAAATCATGCCATGGTATCCACAAAAGCTGTCTCTTACACAACGAACAAAGATTTATCGCGTGGGTCCAAACATCGTAGCCCACAATTGAGCGGGAGTGTTCGAAAACCGAGGCCTTGTATAGTTTACTTTCGACAGTACAGCTCTGCCGACACTCTCGTGATAATAGTCCTAGGCTTCTGCACTCAAAAAGTCCTGACAGTCTTAGGGTAGGAATTGTATTTTCAGTCAATTGCTCCATTGTTCTTCAGTTTTCCATGGGGTTCTGCAATTTGCATTCATCCTATGATTGGTTACTTCTAGTGTTGCAATCCAATCTCTTTCGTGATTTAGTAATGTCATTCTTTAACCCGCCGTTAAGAAAGACTTATTACGTATACAATTTTCGAGCTGAGCCAACCTGCCACTGAACAAATCGCAGGCTACTAGTC
The DNA here is from genome assembly GCA_031216285.1 of Syzygium syzygioides. Taxonomy (NCBI): domain Eukaryota; kingdom Viridiplantae; phylum Streptophyta; class Magnoliopsida; order Myrtales; family Myrtaceae; genus Syzygium; species Syzygium syzygioides. The sequence continues at coordinate 14,297,884 of CM062249.1, forward strand.
CAGGATTAGGTCTATTTCAAAAGCAGATAATTACGCGGTTCACTGAAAATCCTATCTCATTGAATTCTCAATTGACAAGCCATTAAGTGTTCCATTTGAAAGTGGCGGATCTCGTATTTGAGTCACACCATCTCTCAACTATTGTAACTTGGAGTACTGTCTATCAACTTGAAGGTGGAGCCTTATCCGGATGTAAGTGGACATGACATGTTCATGTGTTTACAATTCACGATCTCTTATAAACAAAAAATTTAACACGTCGATTTCACAATCTTTTCGACAACTACATACCATGCCTCACGATAAAGGTGCTGTTGCCCGGTTGGCGAGGCGGTTTCAATCCCCATGTTCATGTGTTCATTTGGAATCCTACTCCCATGGCAATTGTCATCCGGCACAACCGGCTGAAAAAGGAGGAGGACGCAGATTCTCCCCTTGTTCATGTTGATAAAGAACAAAAACTACATACAGTGTCTATCTCTAATGCTGAGAAATGCGCAGAGACTTTAGCAAAGTAGCCAACTGGTTGGGAGACTAGGCTTGGCCCTCCATTATTCATGGCTTTGTAGCTAGGCAGAACGGCTATGGTCTACTATTGTTTGCGCCCCATGTCCCATACAATAATTGTTTCGTGATTAGTGAAGTTACAAGCACATGTCAGGAGACTTGCAACGACTTACAGTTTTTTGTGATTTCGATACAAAATGCCGCAATATTCAAAAGCTTAAAGTTATGTTTGGTAGTTATGATAAAATTCAGATTAAGATCAATTTTATCCTATTTTGTATTTGGTGTCTGCCCAAAATAGGATAAAGTCGGATATAAAAGGGATATAACTTGGATAAAATTATCCCATGGAGAGGTGGGGTAAATGTGGATAAGATTTCTAATATCTATAATATAAAAATTGATTTTCTCGAATAACAAACTTGTTAAATTAATAAAATCAAAATAATATTTTAATTTTAACATAAAAAATTCAAAATAACAATAATTTCGTTTTTATTTATTCTTATTTTTATTTATATATTCAAAAAAATTTTATATCTTGTGATATAAATTTCACATATATAAATCAATACTAATGTATTTATATTTATTACATATTTTAGGTATATTAGTATAGTTTACCATTTAATAAAATTTTATTAGAGAGTGATGGAGGGGGAAAAACAAATAAAAACAAAATAATTGAAAAAGAGATGGAAAAATAATAAAAAAATAAGCAAATAAAAATGAAGAAGGTATGAGTGTCGTGAGAGATTTTTATCATCTCCATTTGTGCAATTTAAGTTTATTTACATTGATATGATGTTCATAACAAATAATAGATATAGTAAGATGTGAAAATATCCAATTTTGTTTCCACGAATCACCAAATAGTAGATAGGACATAGCAAATCCCTTGAATTTCAAATTCTATCATATCCAGTCCTATCCTGGCTAGAGATTCAAAGGACCAAACGTAACCTAAAGGTTTTACAATTAGCAAACAAGATTCACTCTCTTTTTTTATCCAACATTCATCGAGGGGTTGGCAAGACAAAGATTCTTAATAGGCCCCGGTACATGTAAAGCCCAAATGCAAGGCTGTTGTAGAATGAGACATGTACAAAATTCTTAATTGGAATGGGGTTGGCCCATTTAGAAGCCTAATAAGAATGGAAGACGAGCTTCATATGGAGTAAGGCCCAGAGGATACATTAGCAAGCTCTAACTCTAAGTCTTTCAAAGACATGAGAAGCACTACGAAGCTCTGTGAAATCCTTTCTACATTACATGAGGAGTTACTTCGATTTGATCGATCTCCTGTGGATACGTCACCCGTCCGTTCGCGTCGTGTAAGGGAACTGCCCCATAGGGTGGCGGGCAGCCCCTTTTTGTTGTTCTTTGTACTTAGTGTGGTTTGGTTCGTTACGATGGCAATCCCTTTTGATTTCCTTGCAAATTTCTTTCCAAAAGTTTGAAATCACATCTTACAAGAGTACAATAAGACTGAAATTTTGTCTTTGTTTTTGGAATGCTGTCGGCTCTTTCGTACATGGTACTAGCTAGTATTAAAGTGCGGGCATTGCTTTCTTAATATGCTCTTTTTTGCAGAGATTCCTTATTTTGCCCTAAATTTAATTTGCGCAAGGCCAAGGTGCGTCTCGATACGTGAGGGATGATCATGAAGCCACGAAAGAGTTCATTAGATTGGTGCATGTTAAAGTCCGATTAGCTCCCAACAACATACCCACGAAAAGAGATTAGCGAACAATTTTTTTTTTGGTAAGGATGGTCAATTAGTGAACAATTTTCAGTATAACTAAAAATAGAAAATTGTCCAAAAAACCCTAAATCTATTAAATGATTACCGATTTAGTTCTAAATTTTTCAATTTGATTAATTTAATCTTAAATTTTTTGATGATATGCTAATGTAGTTTTTCCAATCAATTTTGACTGGAAATTATTAACATAGCAGTCTAGTCAATGCAAACCGTCTTATGTGGTACGAGCATGGCTAGTGCTAAAGAGAATGATTTTTGAATTTTTTTTTTAAATTTCTCAACTTTTTTATTATTTTTTTACTAATTTTTTTTGCCTAATTCCCTCTACCAATCACCAAGCTTCATGATGGCTGGCAAAGGTCATCTGCTACGGGTGAGGGTCGCCCTCGCCAGATCTAGCAAGGTAGCCTTCACTAGAGGTCGGCCTTTGGTAGGGGCTATGGTATGCAAGGGCGACCGTTGCCCGTGGCCAAGCATCGTCGAGGCCCTAGCAACTGATAAAGGGAAATAAGAGAGAGAAAAAGGAATAGTAAAAGCCACGAAAAATCTCAAATTATGTCTAGTGTAGCATATTTTACCCTAAACTTTTTTTTGTGATATCAAAAATCTTAAAACTGTACCCACATGACATATTTACCCTGTGACACATTTATCTAAAACTTTTGTTTGTGACATAAAAAATTCTAAACTTGTATTGACGTGACATATTTAGCCCAAACTTATTTTTTATGATATCGAAATTCCCAAACTTAGACCCACGTTGCACATTTATCCTTCATTAATAATTTTTTTTCATTTTTTTATTTTTTTTCCTACCTCCTTCGACTTCACCACTGCCAGCATTCTTACAGTTGCCATAGCCACCATCCTCATCCTCACCAAACCAAGGGAGAAAACAAAGGAGGAAGCTAAAAAAAGAAAACAAGAAAACAAGAAAATAAAAACATACAATGAATTAACAATCCATGTGAACACCACGTCAGCAAAGTCTGCTTTCCGTTGTCCATGTAGGTATATAAGGTAAATGTATCATACGTGTATAAATTTGAGATAAATGTGTCCTATGGGTACAAACTTGGGATAAATGTGTCACACGAATATAAATATAGGATAAATATGACACATTTAGGGTAAATGTGTCACACAAGTATAAGTTTGAGATTTATTATGTCACAAAAGAAAATTTAGGGTAAATGTGTTAAAATGAGCATAGTTTAGAGCTTTTTGTGACTTTTTCCCAAAAATGAACAAGGAAAGAAAAGGAAAGGACCTTACCAAAAAAAAAAAAAGAAAAGGAAAGGAAGAAAAAGGAAGGAAATTTTAAAAAAAAAATTGTAGAATCATTCATATCAGCATCAGTCGTGCCATATAGGATGGCTGGCGTCCACATGAGCAATTTTGAAACAATTATATTGGTAAATCATTAAAGGATTTACAATTAAATTGCCTAAATTAATAAGTTAATGACTAAATTAGCTGTTTTATAGTAGATTAATGACTTTTTTTTTATAATCATCCCCCGGAGACTTGACAAAAGAAATTCCATTTCAAAAGTTTTGAGGCCATCTGTTTAAATCTCGCTGATCACGTGTAATAAACTGTTTAGGGTCACGATCAAGGTCACAAGCCAAATTGACGAACCGTAGATCATTTATATGTCTTAATTTGTGCGCAGATTCTTGACATGTGCCTCTCTGCTGTTGGGTATGCTTAATACACTTTAAATAGTCAATAATTTGGAATAAATTACGACACCATAATAAGATAAAAGATCTCCCAATTCCCAAATTAACATAAATTCATGAGTAAATTTGCTGCAATTCTTTCTCTTCTTCCATCTTCCCTCCCTTTTCATCCACCGAGTACTGAGATATTTATGTGTTCTTTATAAGAAAAACAAAAAACAATAATTTATGTGGCTTAGAAAACGCCGAATTACAAAACATTATCTTATTTTGCAATATCAAGACTAGTGATAGGGACTGGCGCCTGTCGGCAGAGTCACAAATCAATCACGTTTTTGACCTTTAAAATTTAGAAGAATAAAAGACTCAAAAATAGATGTCGGCACGAATAATTTAAGGCTAAAATAGAAAAGCTGAAAGAAAAGGTGCGCATTATTAAAGTGGAGGATGAAAATGGAGTGCGATTGGAAAGCGGAAAAGACGAATGAAATGCGAAGAAATTGCAAAAATCGTCGACGTGTTATTGTTTGCCACCGTCCAAATTTGGTCCTTGCACTTTACTTTGTGATGATTTTGGACTCCAAAGTAATATCTTAATCACGATTGATTTCGCGACGAATTTTGTATTTCGTATCAAAAGTTGAGGGAAAATATCGATTGAGCTCTGAATGTGAACATTGGCTCTGACATGAAATAAAAAACAAGAAGTTGAGGGAAGGCTACAAAAAATGGTCCCTATGTACTATTGCTCATGTTCAATTTGGGTTGATGTATTTTATTTTATAATAGATATGATGTACTTCATTTTATAAGGGGTAGGATCTTCGAGCTAATCTTTGATGGTAATTTTAGGACGAATTTTGTACTTTCTTATCCAAGTGAAAATGAAAAGTAGATGCTAAGTGGTAAAGATTTATATATAGGTTGAAGGTTTTCTTAACATGTACCATCTAGGGACATTCTCAACTATTGAAACTTAATCTCCATTTTCTTGAACGTTAATGAGCCTTTTGGAAGTTCCTCCATGTTTTCCTTTTTTCCTTATATTTTAGACCTCAATGTCCATTTTTAGTCATTTGAGCCATTGGATACTTATACCACTTTTAAGATTCTAATTCCAATCATCTGAAAAACAATTTGAATAGTCTCATGTTGATGATCTCCTAAATGAAGAGCATTTTCACACACACAAAAAAAGTGAGGGGATAAAGGAAGAAGAATGGTATGTACGAGGTGCTAGTCCTGATCCTCAATAATTGGACCAAGTATACAAGAAAAATTTATGGTTAATACCACGAAAAATCCGAAACTGGTACACCTGTGATAATTTTATCCTAAACTAATTTTTTGATCATAAAAAACACTCAAAATGATACACTTATGATAATTTTATCCTCAATTTATTTCTATTAAATTTTATTGTCAAATTATTTTGTTAAATGACACGCGATAGTTGACTGATGTGCCAGTTTTATGTTTTACCCTTCATTTGTCATAAGTGTACCGATTTGTGATTTTTTGTAGCATTAATCCAATTTAACGGAAATTAACAAAGGATAAGTTTATCGTAAATGTACCAATTTGGAATTTTTAGTGATCAAAATATTGATTTAGGGTAAAATTATCATAAATATATTAATTTGAAATTTTTTATTATCAAAAAAATTAATTTAAAGTAAAATTATCATAAATATACTAATTTGAGATTTTTCGTTATATCAATACAAAAATTTATGAATCAACGTACCTTTCTTCTAGATTTGTCAAATGGACGGGTCGGATCGAGTTTAGGTCAAGTCATAAATGGTTCGACTCAAATTGACCCATTAACCCGTTTATAACCAATTTATGTGCAATGCAATTTTCTTGACCCACACCCGATCCAATCCATATCCGATTAGACTCATATTGCTAAAATACTTCTATATTTAATTAAATATAGAAAAATTCATACCCAAGCTGAAATGAGAGTGCATAGTAAGTAAGTGCAAAAATGAGTGAAGGCGAGAGAGATGCATTGAGTTTAAATCAATTGTAAACTCATTTATGACTCATTTACGATTCATTTATAATCCATTTAACATTAATATAAGACTTATACCTATTTATGATCTATTTATTAAATATAATTAATTTATTTATGATGTATTTATTAATATATGAATTAAAAATAGATTTATAACCTATTTTGATAGGTATACTTTCTCTGTCTGTCGGCAAGGAATTCAATAAGCGAGGTATAAAATGAACTTCAATTTCCTCGAGCAATCGCATCCACATGTTTTCCCCACAAATCAACGATGATCTTAAACGTGTCTCTATCCTTGTGAATAGTAGATTGTCTCTGTCCTTTTGACAAGTTGATCTGACACAATCCAAATAGCGAAAGAAAGGAAAAAAAAATTGAATTATTTGTCCTCCAAAAGCAATTTGATTGGCCGACCCTCGCAACAACAACAACGTCGTCGTCGAGTCTAGTAGTCTGGAGGTCATGGAGGAGACCGTCGAGACTTGATCGCCAGAGCATGAACATAGAGAGGGAGGGCGCCGACATGATGGCTTGGGTAGCTCGGCCTAGACGACGCAGCATGACTTGGCCTGGGAGTGGCGGTGACTTAGGTACGAAGGCGGGAGGTATGAGGAGAGCGAGGAGGATTGGGTGTTACGGTTTTTTCGGTGGGGGGATCTAGGACGGGTTTTTTCCGAGGACTATAGTTAGACAAGTGTCGCAATGCTTTGCCGCAGAATATACACGTAACCTGAACGCTTAACCATTAAAAACACAAACCGAATTGAAAGACTTTGATAGAAAAACAAGGTGCAAAAGCTAATGAAGATTGGACAGAACCTTGACATTGAAGCACGTCTTCTTCCTCTCTCATTTACTGTATCTTCGGCGGGGAATAATTGCCAGTTTCACATGCAACAAGAAAGCAAAAAATGTCCGACGCGGATGCGATGCGATAATGGATAGACCCTAAAATGCGGGGAACATGAAGGACACCAATCAGTCGCCGCGTGGGCACTACATTTTTAAGCCACTGGTCTTCCTCCACATGGCTCTCCCTTTGGTCACCACCACGGCACCACCAGTCTGATATTTGTCACCCCCTCCCACTCTTTTCCTATATAAACCCCCATAGCTTAGCTCCCAATCTTCAATCACCACGCAATCTCAGCTGACACACCTTTTGAGATCAAGCTTGAGAGAGAGAAGAGAGACACCGAAATGGCTGATCACGGCCATCACGGCGGCGGTGGGCACGGCCCTGGTGGAGGCCCTGGAGGCCCGGGTGGAGGCCCTGGAGGCCCGGGTGGAGGCCACGGTGGACCTGGGGGAGGCCACGGTGGACCGGGCGGAGGCCCCGGTGGTCCGGGCGGAGGTCATGGTGGTCCGGGCGGAGGACCCGGACATGACCATGGTGGAGGCCACGGCGGCAAGCCTGGAGGAGACCACGGCCACGGCGGCCCCGGCGGGCATGGCCCCGGTGGACATGGCCCCGGCGGCCATGGTCCTGGAGGTGGCCACCACCACGGCGGATGCTAGTTCGCCACCGCTTGGCGGTTGTTGTGGACTAGTGTTCCATGGTTGAGATGTGAAGTAAAGTATCTCCGGTGCCTTTTAAGTTTTAACTATCTTTTATATGAGGGGAAAATGGAAAAAAATCTAATAAGCACCATCTGGAGTCAGTCCTGTAGTCGAGCTTTGCAAGTATCCTAATGAATTTCAAGTTCGTAATTTCATCTATAGCTTCGTGCGCGAGATGTTCATGCGTGTACACTTAGTGCACCAAAATTCTTGGATCGCCGGCGAATCGCGTGTTGGACGGAAAGACTTGAGTTAATGAACAGTTCACAAATGAAAGAAACATAATTCCAATGTAAGATTCAAAGTAGGAGCATGTTTCTTCACAAGCATCGTTCATCAACAGACCTGTCACGACGAGAGACGATATAACATGAACACAACGCTTCCCATTACTTCTGATCCTTCCCATTACTTCTGATCATCGAGAAGAAAATGAAAGCAAACTAGGCTAGTCTCAATTGGACACCATCCGAGCACATTATATGAAGAGAAGTTTCTTCTATGCCCCTCATCCAACTCCTTCCATTAGTGAAGTTTATAGTCTGCGATCTTCCTCGTGGTTTCTTGCCTCCACACGATGTCCAAGTCGACAGAATTTACGTCTGTTTTGAGTTCTCTTCATTTAATGTTTTGGCAGAAATTAGAAATGTTCAATAAGGATTAATAAAATTACCATTTAACATCAAAGGGATGTACAAAATGGTCAAAGGGTGGGATCATACGTCGCAAAAGGATCAGCAAAAGTTTAGGTGTCCTGAGGATTTCGTTACTATATAGCAAGATCACGGCTTCTACAATCTGGTGCAGAAATTACAGTTTATCTATTCATAAGTTCTGGTTCAGTGTATGCATAAACTAACTTAGAAGGGATTTCAAAGCTTTCCCAAAATTAAAAAGAGAAACTGAAGCAAAGATGAACATAAATAAGATCACCAAGGGAAAATTTGGCATAAAAAATGAGATTTGAGAATCTGAATCGACTGGTGAGAATCCTAGAGAAATATTGCTTTTTAGAGGATAATAGTGGCCCTCAAACTGAGAACATGGAGCAACATCAATCGGCTACTTGATGAACTCCAACATCAACAATGAGAAAGGGGTGCAAGTACAAAATCATTATGTTAAATTGATTGATATCATATCCGAAATCATGTTTGTCATCACCTCCTCTTCAATCTTTTTCAACAAAAGGTAGTGTTTGGAAGATATTCAGGAGGTGAGGCAAATGAAAAGAATGAAATGGAGAGAGAGAGAGAGAGAGAGAGAGAGAGAGAAGAAAAGCACTTTTTTGCTGCTGTTTGGGACAGTGATAATACCTATGGTTGCAGATTAAATTCATAAGGCAGTTGATCTTGATGTTAACCTTACACCTCAGGTTGTTACTGAATGGGAAGAAGTGAGTTGTGGCATCTGGGGGATAAAATTTGATTGATCCATTTGTTGAAATGCTCGAGCCTGTAGCAGGAGTAGGAACAAAACTCTAAATTATCACAAGGGGAAAAAAAGGCGTGGTGAAGTTGCTATTTCAATATTCACTTGGCTGAGAAAATTCGTCCATGCTATGTACCAAAATCCAGTTTCAGAACTGCAAGTCCCCTTTTAACTTTCCTTACATCCATCCCATAGTGAACAAAGGTTTGGTCAAGGTGCTATTAAATCTTCGTTCAGTTGACGTAATTCTTCTGCAGTATAAAAAAAATTCTACTTTCAATGCTTCTTTTTATTAGAAATTTGGGATACAAGGACAAGTACCAAAATTTGCTATGTAGTCAGCCTCAGAACAAAATCAGAAGTAGAGGGGTTCAGCAGGTGACTACCTAAAACACTTCATGAAAAACTTAAAGACAATATAACGAGGATGACATACCCAAAGGCCTGTTGTATGCTTTATTTATGACTGATGAGCCATCAATTTGCATTACCCTGCCACCTAAAGTATCAGCCTTTGCTTCTCTTTCTTTGTGATTGACTGGATCAAAAAGTGCATCTTGGCCTACTGAGTGACTACTTTTAGAAGTGATCACCAAATTTCAATGAGAAGTTCCTGTGGTAACTCTAGGTAGAGTTGAAAATGAAGATTTTGCCAGTACTTTGAGCTCAGGTCCAGTTAAGCTTTCGTGGAATGTTTGAATCATGAGGGACTTGTCTTAGGCGTTCCGTGACATCTTCAGCACACATAGCATTTCAAATGAATCCGTGGATCCCCAATACCTTCATACTTGATGAATTCGGGGACATTGAACTCTGTCAGAACAACTCAGCTTGCAAAGTGAGAGTAATCTTCAATCACCGGGGTTACAGAGTCCTGCATTAACTGTAGCCTCTCTTCTATCTTGGCAATCCACTTAATGTTTTCTTCTTCCTTTTGAGCCACAGTTTTGCTTCAATTAAGGAATTGAGTTCAATCACCATGGCCGAGCCATAAAGGCCTGCTTCCATTCTCTTCTCATGTACTTTGCTTTTCACTTATTAGGAAAACAGAAGGCGTCTTCTCGTAAGTCATAATTGCTTTTGGCCTCTTAAACTTCAACCATCTAGTAAAATAATGGGAGGGAAGGGAGAGCAAAAATTAGACCCATATAACATTCTGCATATTCGCTAAGCCTATTGTTCGGGAAAATATCGCCTCTGTTAACATGTAATGGCTTCTTTTTGTTATATTTTTCAGGAAAAATCAATCTTAAAGCAGCTGAAAATTTCATCTAAAATTTGCCTACCCTTTATGTTTTTGTGCTGAGGTTTCTCAAAGCTGCTCATTCAGATCAAAAGGTATGCAGTAGTAGCTCATGAATGCTTCTCATTGCCTTGGTCACTCCTGCCAGCTCGAACACTTAGCATTTTATGTTGTCGAGCTTTGCTTGGTGAATACAAACGCTTTAGAGTGTCAGCCTTCTCCGCCATCTGCATCAGCTTTATATGTTGCAAGGTGTACACTGAAGATGTCTCCAGGTTGGACTCCGCTGCTCGTCAGACATGCACGCTATGAAGTGTCCCAAATCAAGCATAGATCTTTTGAGATCATTGTTTTGTGAACTTCTTAATCTGTAATCAGAATCGAGAAGCTGATTATTGGCAAGGGTTGCCTTTGGTTTGGAGATTTAAATTCACATTGTCTCTGTTTATTTTCATATTACCAGGTACTTTCCTCTTATTTTGCCTGACAAGGAAGTCTGCGTTGCTGTACATTTTTTTTTGTCAGAAAGATATTGATATCATGCATTTTAAAGAGTTTAATGAAGATATACTTTACTTGTACCTTTTGTAGTCATGACTTGTTTTAGTTTTGTTAGTGAGGTATATTATACACCTCTCAAAATGGGTTCAAAACCCACTTACAAATCAATGTACATTTAAGCGGGTCACTTTCGTTTTTGTGGACCAGTAATAATGGCTTTTAAAAACAAGGAGGCCGAACTATATGGATATTAAATAGGTATAGTCTGAACAAATTTACAATTCATTTAGCCCGTTTCAATGAAGACCCTGGCTCACTCTTCTCTTCTTCTTCATTTGAACAGTCTGAATATTTGATGAGTAGCATTTTTTCAAAATAAAATAAAATAGAAAACAGATATTGGATAAAGGAAGAAGAATGGCATGTGCCAGGCCGAGAAAATATTAGGTGAGTTTAATACTCCACGTCACCTATGCAGCACACCATTCAAAAATCGACATCTGGCAATTCGGGCCCACCTTCTGACTCTGCTGTCTCTCTCCCTTGCTCAGTTACTTTTTCCCTCGTCTCCTCCGTTAGACACACGGACACTCTCTCTCTCCTTCCTCTCTCCCTCATCTTCTTTGCATTGCTCTGTTCACGACTCCGCTCTCTCTCTCTCTCTCTCCCCCTTCTTCTTCACGATCGAAACCACCCATGCCTCTGTTCGCTGGAAGGCCCGATTTTTTTCTTGCGGAGGGTCGATGCGAAGATGCCAGTCTACAACTTGTCGTTCGTGAACACCAACCTGTCCAAGCCAACCTCCATCTTCGTCCTCCTCCTGTGGGTCGGTCGGTATATCCCTCGGCTCCCTCATCATCGTCGCACTCTTCCTCCTCTCCTTCTGCCTCACCTCCCACTGGCGCGACGGCGGGAAGGGCGCCGCCACGCCCCCATCTCGAAGGAGATCCTCGAGATCGTGCCATCAGAGGTGCCCCATGCAGCTCCGGTCCGACTCCGGAGATTCCGGTGGAGCACCGTGCGGGATACTCGGATTGTGAGTCGAGCGGGAAGAGCAGGGGGACGGAGAGGAAGCAACGGAGTCTTGAATTGAGAGAGAGAGATAACGTCCAATGAACACAAAAGCAACGGAGCAGGGGAGAGAGACAGAGGAGTCAGAAAGTGGGCCCGAATTGCCAAATGTCAATTTTTGAATGGTGTGCTGCATAAATGACGTGGAGTATTAAACTCACATAATATTTTCTCGTGCCAGGTGCTACTCCTGATCCTCAATAATTGGATCAAGTACACAGGAAAAATTTATGAAGCAACAAACCCTTCTCTGTCTGTCGGCAAGGACTTCAGCAAGCGACGTGTTAAATGAACTTCAATTTCCTCAAGCGATCACATCCACATGTTTTCCCCACAACTATGATCTTAAACGTGCCACTATCCTTTTGAAAAGTCGATTTTGCCTCTATCCTTTTTGAAAAGTTGGTCTGACAGAATCCAAAAGTAAAAAAAAAGGAAAAAAAAAAACTTGAACTGATTTTTTTGTCGTCTAAAAGCAATTTGATTGGCCGAGCCTCGCAACAACGGCGTCGTCGAGGCAAGTCTCCCGGCCATGGAGGAGCCGGCGAGACTCGACTGCCGGAGCATGAGCATAGAGATGGAGGGGGCCGACACAATGGCTTGGGTTAGCTCGGCCTAGACGATGCGGCACGGCTTAGCCTGGAGCGGCGGTGACTTAGGGCACGATGGCGGCGGGTGGCGTGGCAGCTGGCAGGGGCTGTTGCGGGGGCATGAGGAGAGGGGGTTTGAGTGTTAAGGGTTTTTTTTTTGAGGAGATTAGGTACAAGTTTTTCCGAGGACTAGATTTAGGCATGTATCGAGATCTTACAGTGCAGAATATACACGAGAACTGAGCAACTAGGGTAAAAGGGACACCAGTCATTCGCCCCGTGGCAGTACACTTCAAAGTTCAAACCTACTGGTCTTCCTCCACATGGCTCCTTTGGTCACACCAGTCGGATATCTCTCCCTCACTTTCATTTCCTATATAAAAAACCTACATCCCCCCGCCGTCGACCACCACACATTCCCAGCTAACATTCCCTTGGAGGACAGGATATCCTTGAGATAAAGAGAGTGACCAAAATGTCTGATCACGGCCATCACGGCGGCGGCGGGCACGGCCCTGGCGGTGGAGGTGGACATGGCCCTGGCGGAGGCCATGGAGGCCCGGGTGGTGGTCATGGCGGAGGCCACGGAGGTCCAGGGGGCGGACACGGACATGACCATGGCGGCGGCCACGGCGGTCGCGGCCCTGGTGGAGGCCACGGAGGCCCGGGTGGTGGTGGTGGTCCTGGTGGAGGCCATGGTGGTCCGGGTGGAGGCCACGAAGGCCCGGGTGGTGGTCCTGGCGGAGGCCATGGCGGTCCGGGTGGCGGACACGGGCATGACCATGGAGGAGGCCATGGCGGCAAGCCAGGAGGAGATCATGGCCACGGCGGACCAGGCGGGCATGGCCCTGGCGGACATGGCCCTGGTGGCCATGGTCCTGGAGGCGGCCACCACCACGGCCGATGCTAGTTCGCCACCGCTTGGCAGTTGTTGTGGACTAGTGTCCCATGGTTGAGATGTGATGTAAAGTATCTCCGTTGCCTTTTAACTATATCTTATTTGAGGAATAAATGGACAAAAATCTAATAAGCACCATTTGGAGTCAGTAATGTAGTTGAGCTTTCAAGTATCCTAATGAATTTCAAGTTCCTAATTTCATCTGTAGCTTTGTGCATGAGATGTTCATGCGTGTACACTTAGTGCGCCAAAATTCTTTGATCATCGACGAATCGCATGTTGGACCGATCCATGAATGGTCATATTTAAGGACGTACATTAGCCTGAGATGCGCGGAGGTGCACATGCAAACAGTGCATCTCAACAATTTTACTTGTGCGAGATGTCATGTGGTACACTGTGATCATAAATCCTTAGATAAGGTAACCGGAAGACATGAAAGACCAAACAAAGTGATTTCTTCTGTTGATGCGCTTCAAAATTCTCCCCCGATAAATAGGTTACAAATGAATGGAACGGAACTCCAATTCGAGAGTCAAAATAGAAGCATGTTTCGTCACAAGTATCATTCATCAACTGACCAGTTACAATCAGAGACGATAGAACCATGGACAAGGTAATTTGCAAGATGAAAATTGAAAGCGAACTAGGCCAGTCTCAATCAAAGACGATCCACGCACACTATATGAAGAGAAGAAGTCCGTTTTATGCCCCTTATTCAACTTCTTTCATTAGTAAAAGTATTTAGTATGTGTTAAATTCCTTGTGGTTTCTTGTCTCCATATGATGTCGAAGTCGAAAAAGTTTACACTCTGTTTAGAGTCCTCTTTGTCTCGTGTTTTTGGCAGAAATTATAAATGTTCAATAAAGATTAATGTTCTTGCACCATTTAGTGTCAAAGGGCTGCACAAAACAGTCAAAAGGGCAAGCACAAGCGGTGACAGCCATTGAATTCAATGATCGTCCGAAATCAATTGATAGCTTCACACTAGAACAAAAATCTTGCAGTCTTATTTTGACATGGAAAAGGATCAACAAAAGTTTACGGTGTTGAGGATCCTACACTATATAGCAATATAACCGTTTCCTTAGTTTGGCACAGAATCAAAGCTTAGCTACTCATAACTTCCGATTGAACCACAAAGAGTGTATGCCTAAACTATTTTAACAGGAATTCCAAATCTAAACAAAAAGGAGAGAAACTGAAGCAAAGATCAACATAAATGGAATCACGAAGGAGAAATTTGGCATAAAAAATGCTATTTGATGATCTGCATTGACTGTGGTCTGAACCCTAGAGCAATATTGCTTTTAGAGGATAAGAGTGGCCCTAAAACCGAGAACAAAGAACTCAAATCCCACTTGATGAACTTCAACATCAAAAATGAGAAAGGGATCCTCATACAAAATCATCATGCTGTATGATTGAGATCATATCCGAAATCATGTTCGTCGTTACCTCCTCTTCAATCTTTTTAAACAAAAGGTAGCATTTGGAAGAAATTTCAGTAGGTGAGGGAAATGAAAAGAATGAAAATGGAGAGAGAGAGAGAGAGAGGGGGGGGGGACAAAATTAGTTTCTTTTCGTTGTTTGGGAGAATGATAAATAAGGAGCAGCAGATGAGAGGAAAGACGAAGTTACACTTTCAATTCCAATTTTATCCTCAGTACTTCATTGGCAAAGAAAAACGTAGATTTTTCTCATGTTAACAATATGGTATTCACTTTTTAGGTAAATGGAGATCCTAAAATGAAGGTGTCGTATGATAAATAATCAATTTCGTTAGGAGACATTACAGAGGCGCAAACATGTTCTTTTAGGATGGAGCTGCAGACATGACGTAAGAACAAAATTTAGACAAATGTTAAAGAGACAGTTTAGGTAATTTTTGTTCTTCAATTAGCAAAACAGTTTGCTTTCTTTCCATTATTGGGACAATTAGTTAGTGGAATTAGGCTGCACGGAAAGTTTTTCAGCTTTAATTTAACACCTCCTCTTACATCGTCTTCCAAACAAACAGAGCATCAGATTTTCTCTTCTAGTTTTCCCTCTCCTAGTTCAATCCACTTAAAGTCTATGCTCCCAGACAAAAGCGAATGTTTCACAGCTTAGAAAAGCTCATATGGTTGAGCTATTTCCACAGTATGATCTTTGAACAATTTTTAGAACACAATTCTTCTGCAAAAACAAGCCATCACAAACTGCAGAAAAGTTATGCAAGAGCAATGTACTTCAAAAACTGAGACAAAGTTCTCAAGAACCACCAAAAAACTTATATTAACTTCTACTAGGAAATTAGTCTGCAGTCTTCTGCAGTCTAAAGCATTTCAGTAATCCACACAGAAGCAAGTCCTGTTGTAATCCGAGCCAAGCAACCATTTTGAATCTCAGTTATTCCGGGTGATGGATAACGGGTACTTGCCAGCTCCTTCCTTCCTATGTGAAGATGGTTCCCCACTGATTTGGGCTTCCCTGCATCAATGCATTTGTGTCTCCTCTGGTAAATTGCTTCCAGCATATTTTGCAGTCATCCATCTGCAAATGCAACA
Organism: Syzygium syzygioides; assembly: GCA_031216285.1. Classification (NCBI taxonomy): domain Eukaryota; kingdom Viridiplantae; phylum Streptophyta; class Magnoliopsida; order Myrtales; family Myrtaceae; genus Syzygium; species Syzygium syzygioides. Next base: position 14,313,714 of record CM062249.1, read on the forward strand.
TTTTGGTAAGAATCTGCTTTTCCTCTTACCAAATCCCTATTGAAAAACATAACCATGCCCAGAAACAAGTCTAATTTATTATCCTAATATGGTTGGTTCGAGTTACTCACACCAAGCAACTTCTTTTATATTGAGTGGGGAGTAAATTAAGAGTTCCTTATTGAATTTGATATCTTCCTTCCCCATGTCTTTAGAGAAGAACTTTTCATGCAGCCATGGTTATCTCAATAAACTTCTTAGGGGGTGTTTGGTTCAGCTTTGGGAAGGAGCTTTGGGCCTCGAAAGCCCCTTCCCGAAATGCTAGTGTGTTTGGTTCAGCATTTGGCCAAATGCTAGCATTCCAAATGCTGAAAGCCCAAGGCTGGTCTAGAATGCTAGTGTGTTTGGTTCAGCATTTGGCCTAGCATTTGGCCAAATGCTAGCATTCCAAATGCTGAAAGCCCAAGGCTGGTCTAGACCAGCCTTGGGCTTTCAGCATTGAGAGAATGCTACTGTTTTAATTATTTTTTTTTTTTTTTAGGGTTTGAACTTTGAAGCAGGCGATGGCGGCCGGCGAGGGAGAACGGCCGGCGAGCCAGATCCGCGGCCGCCGGCGGTCGCGCGAGGCCAGGCGACCATTGGCGGGGGTCGCACAGCCGCCTGGGGTCGCGCGACCCAGGCGGCGGCGCGACCTCAGGCGGTCGCCTGGGGTCGCGCGACCCAGGCGGCGGCGCGACCTCAGGCGGTCGCCTGGGTCGCGCGACCTCAGGCGACGGCCGCCTGGGGTCGCCTGAGGTCGCGCGACCCAGGCGGCCGTCGCCTGGCCTCGGGCGACCGCCGGCGGCCGCGGATCTGGCTCGCCTGGGGTCTCGCGACCCAGGCGGCGGTCACCTGGGTCGCGCGACCCAGGCGGCGGTCACCTGGGTCGCGCGACCCAGACGGCCGCCTGGGGTCGCCTGGGTCGCGCGACCTCAGGCGACGGCCGCCTGGGTCGCGCGACCCTAGGCGGCCGTCGCCTGAGGTCGCGCGACCCAGGCGACGGCCGCCTGGGTCGCGCGACCCCAGGCGGCCGTCGCCTGAGGTCGCGCGACCCATAGGCCGCCTGGGGTCGCCTGGGTCGCGCGACCTCAGGCGACGGCCGCCTGAGGTCGCGCAACCTCAGGCGAGCGGTCGCCTGAGGTCGCGCGACCCAGGCGGCCGTCGCCTGGCCTCGGGCGACCGCCGGCGGCCGCGGATCTGGCTCGCCGGGGGTCGCCTGACCTCGGGCTCCGGCGGCCAGTGGTCGGCTCCGGCGGCCGGCGGCCGCCTCCGGCGATGGGTAAATTTCGTTTTTTTTTTAATAAATAAAATAATTCTCAAAGTCCATTTGCAAAAAAAATTTACCAAACGCTATATTTTGGCCAAAGTAACTTTACAAAATATTTTTACCAAACACCATTGCCTTTCCCCAATGGACTTTCACCCAAAGGTATTTGCATTTCCCCAAATGCATTCCCCCAAAGTCGAACCAAACAGGCCCTTAATCTCCTACCACTTTGCGGGCTTCAAAAGTCAGTAAGGGTAATTCATATCCAAACAAGACCTGGTACTATTGCAACAATTTCTCAAGGTGCATAAACTTCATATAAAAAATCATTAGCATAGGAGAAAATCAAATAAAGTTGCAAAAACCAAATATCTTCCCAATAGTCCTGATATTAACTGTTTACTTAGCCGTCGGCTCTACATGCTGATTGAATGACCAATCAAACACCCTTAAAGGTTCCAAACAGATCTGGGGTAGAACCGGGAACTAGACGGATCGGTCCAAACCAATCGCTTTAATTTAGATCTAGGATTTGACCCAGGTTAAATCCAATCGCTTTCAATTTGACCCAATTCAATTGGAAAATTTTTAATTTGACTTTAATTGGGTCACAAATAGCAAAATTGGGATATAATTGGAGGGTGGGGAGAGTGGGTGAGGGCTGGCAAAGGTTGCCGGCACTGGGCGAGGGCTCGCAGGCCCTCCCGACTCACTCAAACAATCTTTGACGTGTTGCAACAAGTCAATTGGTTCTCTCTTATATTGGTCCGGAAGGATGGCAACCAACAATCCAATTTTCTAACTTCTAAGGGACGATATACAGATCCTGCTAAGCCTTTCTAAATGCGATCAACAAGTGCATGACGGAGGTAAGCGAGCATTGGATAAGAGGAAGCCAGTAACCTTCCATAGTCTGATTGCCGTTGTATTTTCTATTCAAATCTGAACAAGTGCTAGTCAGATCCTCAGAAAGAAGAAAGCCCACATAATTAACGCTTTGTCTGTAACAGTAAGGTGTGTTCGTTTCTTATCTGCATGACATGTACCATGTCTTGATTAGTACACACTCTTCATCATATCAAGAGGAATACTGACTGATCAAGCAGAGGCATTGTCAATGGTTAACCATATAAAGGACGCATGCAACTATACTCTTTATAGTAGGATCAAAACCAGCTACCTGTGCCCAAAGACAAATGCCAGGTCCTGACTTGCACTTAATAAGGTAAATTCAGGGCTGCACCATCAACCCATGAAGGTTTCTTTGCATTATAGTAGAAATGTGCAATCATTTGAACCAATTCATCAGCTGTTCGAAACTCTGTATGGACAAGGCAAAGGATTATATGTCAAGAACCTAATCATGATAAGATTATCGAAAGCAACTAGGAACTTTCATCCTCATGAATAAAGATAAGGTTTTAGATCTTACCTTTCTCCCTGTACAAAATCCTGTTTCCACGTAAAAATAGTATTTGCGGGCTCTCTTTTACTTTAAGAGCATATGCCAAATCTCTTTCGATGTTCATATCTACTTTAACAGCCTACAATGACAGCAATGACATTCAGAGAGGGAAGAAACACCATGCTTCACCAACATCTATACTGGATTATCAGTAATGATCTGCTCCAAGATATTAAACTTAAAGTTTCAGGGTAAAAAAGGCTGAGGACAAAAGGTTTAACACTCAAGAAGCAGCAATGCTCCAAGACTGAAGAAAATGCAAACATTAAAGTAAAGAAGTTTGACTATGGCATACTCTAGGTGGTAATCGGTCTTTAGTCACCCAGTAAACTTTGATAGCATTTTCTAACTCTTTCAAAACCTTCCAGTTATCAGATGCCCTGCAATAGGATATAGCATTCACAGATTACGATTTCTTTCTTGATTAATTGCAAGACCAAAAAAAAAAAGAAAAACAGCACTCAATTTTCTCAACAGCTCAAACTCAAAGACAATACATGTATGAAGAAGACATTCTACAGTAAGCGAAAATGCAGACCAGATCAGGGACTACAGCCGAGAACAGGTAGCCCAAGGTATAGATAACACAGCTAAGAAATAATCACATTAACAAGTGAATCAGAACTCTCATCTTGACAGAATGTGGCAATAATCCCACACAATAATCATAAAGTGGGCTATGCAAATCCAAACTCTTGTAGTATTTCGATAATCAGCGACCCCAGTCTATCCAAAGACTATGTAACTCTCAATTCATGATCTTACATTATCTATTTCTTGTTTCTTTGGATTGCTCGAAAGCTGTTTGCTGTCTCCAGATTTTGTTATCAACATACTGTCGTATTATTTTCCTACATACAACATCATAACCTACTCATACTAATGCCACCGGAGACCGGCAACTTGTCCGGATGAGGGGGATTTCGATGATCGAACCTGTTGTATCTTTCGAAAACGAGAACAACCAGCGGGCTCGGATGGAAGGCGAAGCTCTCCCACTCCAAACAATTGATCTCCTTGACCCAACTGTCCTCCACCTCCCCTTCCCAGTCAATCTTAGAACCATCTTCTCCAACCACGTTCTTGATGGGGTGCTGCTCGAAATACTCCGACGCCCTAATCCCCCAACCCACGTCCGCTACCAAAGGGCAGCTCGAGCTCTCCTCCTCAACCACAAACTCCTTCTCCGCCTCCGCAGCCTCCTCCTCCTGCTCCTCGTCCTCGTCGTCCTCATCCTCATCCTCAATCTTCCCCTTCATCATGCCGCCCTCCGCGACTCCTTCAAACGCATCCGGATCCTGCTCCCTGATGGACGCGAACGCCCGGTCGAGCGAACCCCTGACCAAGTCCTCCACCGCCTCGGCCTCGCTCCGGCGGCCCCTCCTCCGGGGCCTCCGCGGCTTCGTCGTCGGGAGGGGCGCCGTCCCTGCGGCCCCGTCGCCGCCGGGGCTGCGGCGAGGCTCGGGCTCCGGACCGGACGGTCCCCGGGAGGCGGCCGCGCGGGTGAGGGGTCCCGGACCGCGCCGGCGGCGGCGGCGGCGGCCGAGATCGGGGCGGAGGGAAGATGAAGAGGTGGAGCGCGGGCCGAGGCATGGCCGGAGCGCGGAAGGAAGCGGCGCAGGGAGACGTTGCGGCGTGCAGATGCTTTGAAAGAGCGCCATTTTTACTGCAGCGGGAGTGAGGTTGTGAGACTCGGGGAAATGAGGGAGCTAGCGGGAAGGGTAAAACAGGGAAAGAACTTTCAATTGATGAAGCTACTTAACTTTTATTTCATTTTTTTTCGACCAAAAAAACATATATTCTTTTTTTTTGGTAATATCTTAATATATTGAAACATAAATTTATATGTAATTTTTTCTTTTGTAATTTCTTTTTCGAATTGAAGTGGTACTTATAAATTTTGACGGGAATAGTTTTATGCAATCTTAAACAAACGACAGGGGTGAGCATCGGTTCGATTCCAGCCGGGGAACCTTACCAAACCACAAATCTCATTTTGATGGTATTCTTTAATTTTGTCGGTGGTACATGTCAAAGCTTCTTTTTTTGTCACCACGGGCTAGTGGAGTACTCTCTTGTTCTTTGACAATGAATTCTTCTATCTCAAAATTATTTTCTCCAAACAAATCAAAGACTTTAGCAAACACCGTGCCGCATTCTCACCTAATTATCACGCGTCCAGTTTTTAGGGTATTTCCTTAAAATAAACACGGCCTAAATTGGATAGCGGAGGTGATAACTCTCTAACCATAAATTTCCCTAAAATAAACGTTGAGATGGCAAGAGTGTAATGTAAGGCAAAGCGATTTTATTAAATTTAAAAACGATGTAAAATTAGCTCAATATGATAAAATTATCAAGCATTCTAAAATTCTTCAAACCCCACCACTTTTAGGAACATTTTTTTTTGGCGAGGTTTGCTCTTAAGCACTCAAAATAAACAAAAATAAAAAACGTGAGGTCATGACTCCAAATAACCATACTCACCAATGGTCGGGGATGGTGAGTCACCATCCCCGACCGTAGCCAAATAATGTTTATGTTATTATATATCTAGCATGCTTGTTAAAAAGCTTACTCTTTAGTTTTTACAAGAATCTCTAAATAAAAAAAAATCAATGGTATTTTTCATTGTAAAACCCTCCGGAATGTGGAATATATTCTCACCCTCCAAAGCAGGGGAAAATCTGACAAGACATGTTACATTATTCATTGCCTAATCTATAATGTAAAAAAAATATGATATATTTTTTGTTGGCCAATTAAATAATACAATGCATTGAAAATAAAGATTATTGCAAACGGTTATTTATCACCCAAATAATGACACGTCGGCCGACCGAACCTTCGGCCCTCCCGGTTCGACCCGCCATTGTTGTTTTGAAGTCCAAGGTTGGTCCGAAAAGTCAACACGGGTTGGCTCCCCAAAACCCTGACCTGGTCAAACCTGACTCTCTCTCTCTCTCTCTCTCTCCCAAAATTGGTGGATTCTCTCTCTCTCTCTCTCTCCTCTCTGCCTCTCGTTCTCTCCCTCCCCGCGATGGACGCAGCGCCGCCGGCCGGCGGCGGCGGCGGGGGCCCGGCGCCGTTCCTGCTGAAGACGTACGAGATGGTGGACGACGCGGCGACGGACGAGATTGTGGCGTGGAGCCCCGGCAAGGCGAGCTTCGTCGTGTGGAACCCCCCGGAGTTCGCCCGCCTCCTGCTCCCCACCTATTTCAAGCACAACAACTTCTCCAGCTTCATCAGGCAGCTCAACACCTACGTGAGTCAGACGGAATCCTCGTGTTTTGTTTCGACTTATCGCGGGTCTCGTTTCGCGCGGAATGATGCGTGCGTTGGCCGCTATGTTGCGATTGATCGTGAAAATTCTCGTTCGGATTGCCGGGTTGATGATTGCTGTCGTCTTTTTTGGGTTCGTGTTGTGGTGCTTTGCTTTCCTGTGTATGATATGGGGGCATCGAATCTCTTCTCGGATTGAAGAGTTGGTGTTTTATATGAGCAAGAAGTTTCCGCAGTTCGCCTCTTCTATCCGTTTATTTGCTTTCGCGTCTTTCCTTCATGGGTTCTGCTTTTTCTGATCAGTGGCTCTTCTTGCATTGTGATAGAAAAGAAATGTGAATTCCGCATCTTACGCTTGTATGCCGCTATCAGGGGTCTGTAATAACTAATCCTTTGCTACACGAGTGCATTATGCCTCCTTTTGGTTAAGCTCTCTTCTGATTAATTTGGATAATGTCTGAAAGTCTGCGCGAATGTCAGTGTTTTACGTCTCTTGAAGTCATTTCTCAACTATTTCATAATGACAACCAAATGTAATTGGTGGACCGATTTCCCATTCCTTTGCAATTCCTTTTGTTTTACATTGATTCGGGGCTTTGTGGGCGCATATGTCGCCACTGTTCCACTGATGATCACTTTGTTTATGTATTAATAATAGTGTCTCTCGAGCCGAGCCTTTTGTTACTGCCAATGTTACCTCGCTCCCTAGTGTTGCCATACTCAAAATGGTTGAGGCAAATAGGAAAGGCAACTCCAAGAAGGAATTATTGTTTGATGGATTTTTGTGAGGTTTGGTTTGGGTGTTGGAAACATGATAGAAAGACATCACTTTGATAAATTTCGATATATTTCTTGATTGCAGGGAATAATTTTCTCTGTCTAATGTTATAAGTAGACCTATGTATCATAACGGATTTTCTATATCAAAGAGATCAAGACTTTCCTCATAATAGCTATTGACCACGTGCATGGTTAATTTGGACGGCTTAGCTAGAAAATGAAGTTGGAAGCAACTTGCTAAATCCTGGTGTCTGCCTTTCTTAATGTTTCTTTATTTCTGTTGTTACCTTCTTTTCTTCTGATCCTTATGTGTTTCCCTAATTTAAGAACTACTATCTTGCATGATGTTTTACATCTATATGGGTACGATGCCAAAGCTAGGTATCTGGAATTCAGCGGTCAGTATGGTATTAAGACCAAGAATTTCTACATCGACCTGGTGTTGGAGCATTCTTTCTTGCATCATTTCATTCTTGGAGCTAGAGCTTTCTAGGATTGGGGTATATGTCCGTTAAGCCCTAGCCATTAGGCTAGCTTTTTTGAGACCCTTTGTGTTTGCCCTTTCGTGAAGGTTCACTTAGTCGTTTCCATGATAATTGCGTATGCCTGTTGCCTATGATCGTGGTTATTTTCCTCCTTTAGTTTTGAGACTGGAAGTTTAGCGAGCTTGAAAAAAATGCAACTTGCTTGCTGGGTGGATTTGTTTGAGTGATGGAGCTTTCATCTCTCTGTGTGGTTGCACGTGTGAGTGAGATTAAAATGACGGTGATATCCTGGAGGCAGTGTTCTTCTCTCTGCTTGGAATATGTTGATGGAGGCTTGTTAGGTCTACAAGAAATGCTTAAGACACGCTTCTCTTGGCCAATTTCATTCAGTTAAACCTCCGAGGTGGAAGGGAGAATATTTTGGGAGGACATAGGAAAGCTGGAGATGTGCAAGGACACCTACTAAGCCGGAATGGTTCGGTAGGAATTGGATTGGGTATTTCTAGTTACAAAAGTCAAGAAATTGGAAATAAAAAGTAGGTTCTAGGCTATGGGGTCTTCTCTACCGAAATATGATTTCAGATTATCTATGATATCCAATGGTCATCTTTCTTCAAAATACATATGAGCATCTTTCTCGGGCATTATGAAGCCAGAAAGGTTGGGTTTGGAGGATAGGCATTGCTATAAGCTTGGTAATTCGGGATCAAAGCATTTTCTTTATTGTACTTTTATCTGTCTTTCATCTTCATATTTAATGATACAATTAAGCTTTATGTTTTATGTTTTTTATTTTTTTAGACCAAAAGAAAAAACTTTCTCAGACAGATAACAGGGACTATATTATATGAATTGCTTTTATTTTTATATCAACTATGTTGGCAACCACTAGCTAGTTATTACTGGAAAAATTGACCACAGAAAAGTATAGGGTTCCTAGAATCTATGTAGTGGACATGCCAGCTTCAACGGTAATTCTAGAAGTGAATTGGGTGGTTTCGAGTTGTGAAGGATGCAGGATTTGATTCTTTTTTGGTGCAGGGTTTTTTAGTCCTTTGGGGGTGTGTGGGGGTTGTTTAATGATAGAGTCTATCAATGGTAAAAGTACTCATTAAGTGGGTTTTAATTCTTACAAAATTAATGGTAAGATGTTTAAAGAACATCCAGGACAGGGAAAAAAATCATAGTATGTGGAACACAAAACAGAAATATTTATCATCAATTTTGATAGAAAAGTGCATTATAATGTACAAAAAGAAATTGAAATTGCGTCAGTCCACCGGTCAGAAAGGGTAAGGGGAAAAATAAAAGATAAATAGAAAGAAAAAAATACTAAAGAGGAAAGATAAAAGGCAACGGAAGAGTGCAGTGGATTTGTGTTTTTGCTAGCATTTTTTATGGCTCTCTCTCTCTCTCTCTCTCTCTCTCTCTCTCTCTCTCTCTCTCTCTCTCTCTCTCCTGCTGTCATCAGTTGCTTGAGTCATCCGCTGCTATAAAAGCACCAAAGGCCAATCATATGCTCTCTTCGGTGATCAGACTCAGAGGGGTTGGGGATTGAGGGAGGGGGGGGGGGGGGTGAGGGGGCCGCCAGAAATTTTTTGGCAGATACCCACTCAGTCTTTGTTCACTCTGTGTTCTATGCACCCAGAGAAAAAACTGAGTTTTCCAGGTTATATTTTATGATGAAGTGCTCTGAGGTGATACTCATGTCAATGTTCTGCAAAAGTTTGTTAAATGGGGGAAGTTCTCTAAATAGCAGGTATGCTCTCTGAATTAAATTACTTCTGATGAAGGGAGAACGACATTATAATATGTTGGAATTTGATTTTAAGTAATTCAATGTTGTAGTGGAGATGAAAATTTTATATGTTAGGATAACATGAAATGAGATTAAGAGTGGGGGTTTTTCCTGCCTCAATCTCCTGTATGGCTAGAAAGAGGCAAGCTTCATTCATTTTACAGAGCAGTGTGGAGAGTAGTTCAGTGTTCTAAATGTGGTGGATCGTCTTGTCTAGAGCCCATGTTAGGGTTCTGTGGTTTTAATATTGCAGCAGTTATCTTAGGCTTTCTGTGAGGGTGAAGATGAATTGATAGGAAATTGCAGCCAGAGGAATCTTCATGTTAAATCAATTTACATTTTTCGTAGATGAGTTGATGGCATAATGGAAGAGAACTTGCAAGGTTGAAGCACCTCCAATGGCAAATTGGCAACACTTTTTGTTTGATATAAAATCCAACAATCGTGAACTGCCCTTGCCTCATGAAATAACTTCAAAGTTTTTATATACTTCCTCCGCTGGACCTCCTTTAGGGTTAGTTCTTTCACTTGGCAAATTAGTTTCTGACAGTCAGGCCAGCTCTAGATGGAGGCTGCTACAGTGCTATAATCAAATTCTTAAGAAAAACAGGTGCCAACTCACCTTTTGGATTTTCCTTAAAAACTCACCTATTGGATTTAAAACTAATAATGCGCTTCATGTTGAATCTGGTACAGATACTGGATATTCTTTGAGCTTTAGAGGATTTGATCTTTTAATTTAAACTGACTGCATGATCAGTGTCCTTCACTGATTCAGCTGGTACTTGTTATTTTCTTTCTTTTGGTGTGGTGTTTTCTGGACTTCTTCGACTTTAGTGTGTCTGTACTTTGAGTTCAGCTCCGGGTACATAAATTTATGCCCTTCAATGGCGCCTTTCTCAAATAGAGGAATTAAATAAACAGAGAAGCTTCTTATTCAAATATAATTTTTAACTTGCCATCATTTACATGGTCTTGCTTGCACAATCACATCACAATTTGGGTGTGCTCTTATTGTGGTCGGGTCATCAGTTGCTGGAAAATGAGGTTTCTAATATGCCTGCCTTGTACTGAAAACCATATTCAGGGATTCCGAAAAATTGATCCTGAGCGATGGGAGTTTGCTAATGAGGATTTTGTAAAGGACAAAAAGCATCTTCTCAAAAACATCCACCGCAGAAAGCCCATCCATAGCCATAGTCAACCTCAAGTTTCGATGGTGGACCCTGAAAGAGCAGCATATGAAGAAGAACTAGAGAAGCTCAACCGTGATAAAAGTGCCCTTGAAGCAAAAATTTTGAGGCTCAAGCAACAGCAGTCTATTGGGAACCATCATATGGAGGAACTTATCCAGCGAGTGGGAGGAATGGAACAGAGGCAGGAGGATTTGCTTGCATTCCTGGAAAAAGCTCTCCATAATCCTAATTTTGTTGAACATCTGACTCAGAAAATTGAGTCTCTGGATCTATCAGCATATAATAAAAAGAGAAGGCTTCCCCAAACTGATCATGGCAGGCCAGTGGCGGAGAACAGTGTGGATACTCATAGTAGCTCAAGACCGGAGCTTGGAAATATTTTCCAGCAAGATTTCTCAAATAAGCTTAGGCTCGAGCTGTCACCTGCAGTTTCGGATATTAATTTGGTTTCCAATAGCACACAGAGTTCAAATGAAGATGGGGGAAGCCCACGGAGAATTACATCAGAAAGTGACCCGAAAGATGCTCCAATGAGAACGGAGAGCCTTTTATGTGCACCTGAAGTATTAGAGCTTTCAGATACGGGGACTTCCTTCACGTTCAAGATGGATTCATCTATGCAAAGGAAACCACCAGTAGATGAAAGCCCAAGGATGCATTCATTGCCCGTGAATCTAGCTCCTGAAGAGGGAGATAACAATGTTTCATGCCAACTAAATCTAACTCTTGCATCTTCTCTGTCGCAAGTTGACCAAACTCAACAATTTAATCGTCTGAATGTGTTAGGTCCAGAAAGTAGCAAGTCTCCAGATGTGAGATCAAATGCCAGTATCACGGAATCTGGTTTTGGGGTTCTCCAGAAGAATAGGAATTCGGACGAAGAGCGTACAAATTCCTCCTCATTGCCTGAGGCTCAAAACAACAAACAAACTACAGCTCCTGCTTCAGGTAGAGTGAACGATGTGTTTTGGGAACAGTTTTTGACAGAAAGACCCGGATCTTTGGAGAATGAGGAGGCTAATTCTAGTTACAGGGAAAACTCGTACGATGATGATCGAAAACCAGGCCTTGGAATGTCCAGAAATTCTAAAAGCATGGAGCATCTCACACTGTGAGAGTAAGCCGGAGCTGAAGATCAATGATAAGCTTTCTTTGGGTTTCTTATTGATCATCTTTGCGCATTGTACAACATGCTCATAATATGATTGTATCTCTGGATTTTGACAAATCGCTCATTTGATGCAACACTAAGGCCATAGAAAATGAAGTTACATACACTGGTTCATTTAGGGGCGTATAGTTCTATATATGAAGTTACACACATTTTATTGCGATCATGAGGTGCTTCTGGGACTATTTTTTCAACAGGACTCCATGGGCTAATGAGGCGCCTAGTATATTAGATATTTAACTGTTAATTCTAGCTAAGTGTTCGATGTCCTATGTATTTTGCGAACTTATGTTGATTTCATGTCATGATATACTCAATCACAACGTACCTGTGGAAGAGAATACTTGGACCATCTCCTGCTTGTGGATGGTGTAGAATGGCCTAGTTTTGTGTGCCTTGGATAAAATATTATGAAGGAACAAGTAGTTGCTATTGACAGGTGGTTGGAGTCACTCGTTAGTCTTGGGAGGAAAAGAACTGGGCAAGAAAGTGACTGGATTTGGGACAAATTCAGCATTGAAGTGGACTAAAAAAAGAAAGTCTTTCAAAGGATTTTCTTGTACTACTTTTAGCAAATGGTAGAAGACATTGCAATGTTGGTGCAGTCGGTGGCCACCGAAGGCAAACATGTGTGTTTTTTGGCTGTGTTTCGATCCCCCATCTCCGTTAGCACTACTTTTGAAATCCAATATGCTCCCAAAACTAACAAGAAGTTACTTAGTATCTTATTAACTGGTGCCCTGAGTCACTAGCAAAGCACGTTCAATTTTCGAGATAATGATTACATATAATACGATAAGAAATGTTTAACAAAACGTGTAAACTTTCCATAATTGCTTGATAACAAGTACCCTAGGACATTTGTTAACAGAATTCTTGTTTATACCGGTGGATAATGACATATAGGGCTCGAAAGACAAAAACACACTTACGGTGCTTTTCACCGTACTTTAAAAAATAGTACGATGTAATGGTTGTATCTGCATAGTGTTTTTTCGATTTATGTATTATTAATAAAGATAAATTAGCGAATCATTAGATTTCTCATTTGCACTTAACTAAGTTTCATCAACAAAAACAAGTCGTCCTCAAAAGCGGAGGTCTTATTTGGTTGCTAAAAGTTTTTCAAAATTTGTGCTTTCATTTCTGCGAAAACGGAAACTGTCTCGAAAATGCTTTTGTTAAAGGTGAAAACAATAATTCAAAGTTATTTTCATTTTATATGCTCAACATGATGAAAATTAATAATACAATAACAAGTATTATGTTTTTTAGCTTGCTAGTTTACACAATATAGTTAAAAAATAATCATATTCAATTCTAATAGAATAATGATTCTACACTAAAAAATAAATACGAATACTATTAATAAAAGCTCCGGCATTTTCCACCCATTTTTGACTATGTACACGCCCGACCACCTTGAATTGACTATGTTTCCGCGCAAATACTAAGATCAAATATGGGACCCATTCTTGATTTAATTACTTTTTTTTTCCTTCTTTTTGTTTGGTTTTTCTTCTTCTTTTGTCTTTTCGTCTTTTCTCTATTTGGGACAAAAATGGTGTTCATCTTTTCCAAGAAGAAAAAAAAACAAGATAGTTTATTTGGCAGATAGCCAACCAATTATTGTGTTGATGAGTTGTGTACTTATAATCTTTTATATTGTATTAGGAAACCATTATCCTAAAACTACTCGAAGCACTTGATAAATGTTATTGGTTTAGCTATAACTTTAGTATGTGTCATTACATTATAATTCGAGTATTTTTAACTACTTAAATTTCTTTGCAATACTTTTTACGACTAAAACTTCTCATAAATTAAAATTCTAAATTTAAATAAAGAAGAACTTCCTATTCTAAAAAAGTTTGACTCCCTTTGAGTCAAATGCTTGATCTCGTGGCTTTTGGAGTTTCTAAATTATCTACTTTACTTATAATTGTGTTTATTTGATTTTATCAGTACTTCGGAAAGCTAAGAGTACAAGTTGAGAGCTGTAGCTCATTCAAGAGGGAAGAACTTCCCATTTTGGAAAGTTCGGCTCCTTTTAGTCAATTTTTTTTAAGTTGTGGTTTTTAGACTTTCCAAATAATCTAATTTACTTATATTTGCGTCCATTTTGAGTTTATTAGCACTTTAGAAAGTCTAGAGCACAAGTTTACAGTTATCGTTCATTTTAAAGGCTTTACAATACTTTTGACAACTAAAACTTCTCACAAATTAAAATTCGAAATTTAAATAAAAGATGAGCACTTAAAATATACGAATTAAATGATGCATATTGATAGTTAAACCAAAAACATTCATTAAAATTAGTAGACGATTCTTTTCACCCTCACTCGTGCTTAGGTTATTTTTAGGATAATGATTTCCTACGACGAAATAAATGGTAAGAAATAGGCAAACTCATCAACACAATAACTAGTTGGCTACATGCCAATTAAATTTACACTAGTTTCCTTCCAAATGGGAAAAGAAAAAAAAAAGCAAAATTAAACAAAAAAAAGGAAAAAAAAAGGTAAAAAGTAAGCTTATATATGGAGTGGGACCCATACTTGACCATGGTCTTCGTTTTATGGGTAAAATTAGGGGTGAGCACAATTTTAGGGTAAAACCTGAAACCTGATAGTTGAATTGGTGGAAACCTATCGGTTCCAGGTTCAAAGATATGCATGCTAGGTTTTAGGTTCCAAAAATTGAGGAACCTATTTCAACGAGCTGGTAACTTGAAACTTAGAACTTAAAATAAGTTTTTGTGTTTTCTTAGTGTATATTTTCGCGTGATCATGCGGCATCCATGGCGTCCAATGATAAGTGTATAAATGGAACCGCTAGTTAGAGCTTCCATTTTATGACGAAACTTTTACTTTGTTAATGTTTCATATTCATCATATGTTTAAATATAAGTTATGATCAGTGAATTGTAATGGCAAGTGATGGTCATTAAAAATGATCATTTACTATAATTGCTAAATTAAAAATACGGGTGGAATCTGGGTAAACCCTGAAACCGACCCTATAACTTGTGACATGATAGGTTTTAGGTTTCAAGGTGTGTGGGGTGGGTCCAAGTTTCAAAAAATGAAAATCTTGTTCCAACAAGGAGGTTCTAGGTTTTAGAAGTTCCAAAAGCATGCTAAAATGGGACTTGTAAAAAATAATTAGGTTAATACCACGAAAAATCCTAAACTGGTACACTTGTGACACATTTACCTCAAACTATTTTTTTGACCATAAAAAATCCTAAACTGGTACATCTGTGATAATTTTACCCTAAACTATATTTTTTTACTACCAAAAACCCTAAATTGGTAAATCTGTGATAATTTTACCCTAAACTTACCACAAAAACCCCAAACTGGTACATATGTGACAATTTTACCCAGAATTAAAATTTTAATATTATTTTTTTTCGAATTTTTATTTATTTATTTATTTTTTCATCTTCAACCTTTGGCCGATTCGGCGATTGGCCAGAGGTGGAAGCCGGCAAGGGCCGCACTTGCCCGATCCGGCAAGGGCAGCCCTTGCTGGTGTCGGGCGAGGGCGGCCCTCGCTCGATGCAGGTGAGGGCAGCCTTTGATGGCGTTGGGCGAGGGCAGCCCTTGATGGCATCGGGCAAGGGCAGCCCTTGATGGCGTCGGGCGAGGGCTGTCCTCACCCAACTCAAGCGAGGGCGACCCTTGCTTGCGTTGGGCGAGGGCCGCCCTTGTCGAATCTGGTGAGGGCGACCCTCACCTGCGTTGAGCAAGGGTCGCCCGATGCAGGCGAGGGTCGCCCTCGCCTACATTGGGTGAGGGCGATCCTCGCCTGCATCAGGCGAGGGCCGCCCTCGCCTGCGTTGAGCAAGGGTCGCCCGATGCAGGCGAGGGTCGCCCGATGCAGGCGAGGGTCGCCCGATGCAGGCGAGGGTCGCCCTCGCTTACATTGGGTGAGGACGATCCTCGCCTGCGTCGGGCGAGGGCCACTTGACGCTAGCGAGGGCGGCCCACACCGGCTTCCTCCTTTGGCCGGTCGCCGGTTGAAGGTGAAGAAAAAAAAGAAAAGAAAAGAAAAAATAAAAAATTCAAAAATAATATTAAAAATTAGTTCGGGGTAAAATTGTTACATGTGTACCAGTTTTAGATTTTTTGTGATATGTTCGGGGTAAAATTATCACAGGTGTACCAGTTCGGGGTTTTTTATGCTTAAAAAAATAGTTTGGGATAAATGTATCACAAGTGTACCAGTTTAGGGTTTTTCGTGATATTAACTCAAAATAATATAGCCAACTCAAGATGGTAATAGCGTATGCCGTAAAACAATGGGATTGAAAATGGGCGAGCCAATTTGATAATGAAAATTATTCTGCTTTAGTCATATATCACGAAAGGTCATATTTGATCATTTCGGCAAGCCAAAACAAAGACTTAGGGTGCGTTTGGCAACCATTTTATTTCCGAAAATTGATTTTGCTCAGAAATGATTTGTTTTTATTCTGTGTTCGGAACAATTTCTAAGCATTTGAAGACTTGTGATAACTGCCCAAAATTTATATTCTTATAATAGAAAAAGATTTGGTTACTGTACAAAATTTCTTTTTATTAGTAATATTTTAATAATATTTTGAAATTTTTTTATATTTCTTTTTTTTCTTCCCCTTCCCCTTCCTTGGCCATGGTTAGTCACCGACATCGGCGATTGGCCACAAGCCAGGGCCGGCGAGGGTGTCATGGCTCTCGCTAGATTTGGCGAGGGTGACTTGCGGCCTGGGCAACGACGACCTTTGCCACTACCCTCGCCAGATGGGCCTCGCCCTAGCCGTGAGCCACCCTCGCTGGATCTGGTAAGGGCGGTGGTGAGGGCAACCATCACCCAGGTGGCGAGGGCCACAACGCCCTCGCTGGCCCTAGCCTATGACCGATCGTTGGCGGCCGGCGAGAGGCTAAGAATGAAGAAGAAGAAGAAGAAACCAAGAAGAAAGAAGAAAACCAAGAAGAAGAAGAAAATTTTTTTTCTATTTTTGATTTTTGTTCCCAAAATCAAGAAACAACTTTTTTTTCTTCTTGATTCTGTTTTAAAACTGATTCTGGAAATAAATTTTTGCAAATTTGTGCCCGGAAACAAAAAAATCTACCAAACGGATTTCTGTTCCAAAATTGATTACGGGAACAAAACAACATAAATATTACTATTTGGCAACTTGCCAAATGCGCCCTTAATCTCGGAATAACTGTTCCATTTTTGTGAAAAAAAACCACGGAATAACTATTTCATTTTTATTCCAGCTCTATTTTATTCTCACGAGAAATTAAAAAGAGTCACGTGAGTGCATCAAGAATATTGAAAATTCGAATTATTCAGGGCATTTTAAAATAACATTCGAATTCCAATAATGATTGCGCACCACGCTTGTCCATGATATAGGCTGGGGACCACATAAAAAGTGGGGAGTTCTTGTTTCTTTTGTTTTTCAGCTTGTTTATGTTGTAAAGATCTCCGCTTTTCAAGCTGTTGGCCGGTAAACAGTAGCGCCAAAAATTATCCGTAAGCCAAAAAGTGGAGATCGCACTGTCTCGCAACTTGCATTGATGATCCTCCCCAACTACCAATTGGGCAAAACGAAGCCCTGTCTGTGTCTCTCGCTGTCTCTCTCTCTGCCCCTTCACAGGAGCACCGCACAAAACCTCAAGACAAGAAACCCAAGAAAACCTGCAAAGAAAAAAAACCATACCCAGGATGCTTCGGATGAACCCCAACCCCTGCCCGAGGACCCCCGCCTTGTCCCTGGCCCTCCTCCTCTCCTGCTTCCTCCACACCCACCTCGCCATTTGCAATGCCGTCCCGGTCATGCGCGGTCGCGCCGCGAGGAGCGGCGGCGAGATCGACGTGGCGCCGGCGCGGGCGTGCTCGCGGAGCATCGGGGACTGCTTGTCGGAGGCGGAGGCGATGGAGATGGAGTCGGAGACCAGCCGGAGGGTGGTGCTGATGCAGCAGAGGAAGTACATCAGCTACGAGACGCTGAGGCGGGACATGGTCCCCTGCACGACGGCCGGGGCGTCGTACTACAACTGCCACTCCGGGACGGCGAACCACTACAACAGAGGCTGCGAGGTCATAACCTGGTGCGCGAGAAACATTAGGGACATCAAAACTTGAAGGGCTCGACTGGCTGCATGGTGGGTCTAATCTCGGTGGGATGGTGGTGGTAATTAAATTTTTACTTAGTTTCTGTGTAACTGTTATTGCCTTTTGGCGTGCTTATCGTGTGGCTGCAATGTGGTGCTGTTAATGTGTATATGTGATCCCAACAGTGACTCGACCCGTGAAACGAAGAAGAAGGGGTGCTTCGGAAATCGAACCCTTCTTTATCAAACATGATGCTTGATAAAGGTTCCTTAAGCACTTGTTAACATAATCCTGTTTATCATGTACATTACCAGTATCAATGATGATGATTTTTGCTGGAGATAACGAGATGCAGTCTCCCCTTTTTAAGGGCTTTCGACATTGAGATTTGGTGAATGATGGAATGGGTTTTTTTTATTTGAGTTCTTGTAGGAATAGTTGTAGGGGTTTTGCCACTGTAACGTGTACCTTTTTCAGTTTCAATGTCAAAATATGCGTACATCTTAAAGTGCTTCTTGTTGTGGTTATTAACTTGCTTGCAATAAAAATCAAGCCCCATTGGGATTTGAGTTGTTGGAGGCTCGATGCTAAACTTCTCTGTGCCTTCGGAGTCAGAACCACCAATGTCATCCTCCATAAGAATTACCCCGAAACATATCATGTATGGAGTTCAAATTTGTCATTTTGACGGCTGATATCCTTATCCTCTTACAAATTGGGTGATGAAGGGTCTAAAGTTGTTTCTAGAGAGTCAAGAACATGCTATCAAAGTATACAGCATCTCTAAATGCTTAACACCTGAAGTAACTGAGTTCATAAAATTGGCGACAACCAAGCATTTGCATGGCTTAGTTATCACATTGTCCATAAATCAAATCTATAGGAGATTCAGCTTTTACTGCCAGGTGCTTACAATATTTCGATGTTCATTAGCTTGACAATTGACAAACTTCTATGTCGCCTTGATATAGTATGACCTTATCTATCACAAATTTCCTTGAATCCCCTACACACTAGGTGCATGGCCACATGTATTCTAATGGTTTCTTATATCATTGATTCTGAAGCTGGTGCTAGGGAAGACCGAAGTAGTATTGAGGAGTCTTTTGTCAATATCTAGATGCTCATTTTGTGGATATCTTTCCCATGGAGATCCAATTCATCAAGTCTTCTTTAAGAAAAAAAATTTAAATGCTCCAAGTCAAACATACATGCGTCTTCATTGATCCAGTGCCAGAAAGCCATGAAACTAGGCTTTGTAGTGGTGGGAATAGAAACTCCTATCAGCATTCAGTAATTGCTGCAACTGCTGTTCTTGCTGCTGGAATAGCCTGCTAGATCCCATTAGGGTACTGGACACCAAAAAATGGAGAGAGAAACGGGGACATAGAAGAGGATCTCGTTGTGTAATCAGCTGGAGCAAAGATAATAAGATGAGATTCCTTAAGTAGCAAAAGTGAGAGAGAGGGGTAAGAGAGCGCACTTTGAGCTCCCCGTTGCTCAAGAAAAGGCTATTGAGTCCAGTGTTGTTTGTGCCATGGCAAAGAGGAGCAGCCTTTTTGCCTAGGAGGAGGTACATGAGTCTAGTGATGTTAAAATTAAGTAGCAAAAATGAGAGAGAGAGAGAGAGAGAGAGAGAGAGAGAGAGAGAGAGAGAGAGAGAGAGAGAGAGAGAGAGAGAGAGAGAGAGAGAGAGAGAGAGAGAGAGAGAGAGA
This sequence comes from Syzygium syzygioides, assembly GCA_031216285.1. Classification (NCBI taxonomy): domain Eukaryota; kingdom Viridiplantae; phylum Streptophyta; class Magnoliopsida; order Myrtales; family Myrtaceae; genus Syzygium; species Syzygium syzygioides. The sequence goes on from CM062249.1 coordinate 14,333,002, forward strand.
GAGCCGGGGATGGGGAGGGCTGGCGGCTGGTAGGAGGAGGTACATGAGTCTAGTGATGTTAAAATGGCTAGTATCTTTCCTTGGCTGCCTTCAGCAGGTTTGGATGTGGATTAGTGAGTGTTCAGTGCCTGATGCATCTATTTTTCCAATGCATGTGGATGGGATGGTTTGCATATGTCTGTGGGGACTAGTTGAGTTGAAAGAAGTATACAGGTACAGTATATGATACATGGAAGTACTTGAGGACTTCCAAACAAGCAAGGGACAATGATTCAGTCTGTCTTAGCAATTAGATACATTGTGGCAGCCAAAATGCAGATCAACCAAGAAGCTTAGAAAAATCTCAGAAGACATGAGAGAACCAGTGATCTTTGGAAATCAGCATTAGCTAAATTTGAGAAAGGACCAATGTCATATTTGTGGAGTTCACAACTCGAGAGAACTATTTATGTGTTTGGAAGGCATTTTCATGAACCCAGGACATGTATTCAGGAAATCACACAAATGAATGGAGAAATAAAAGCAATCAATGTACGGAATTCCTGCTAATTTCAGAGTTCATGCAAACTTTTGATCAGTCCTGAAGCTTGATGACTTGAGATGGCGGAACTCAAGTGGAAATATCGGGTCAGGTTTCTGATCATGTTGCAACTTTAGGTCCTTGTTTCTACATGTGGGCTGCCTAACTGTAATGTCTTCTTGAACAAGCTTAAGTTGCTTTAATATTGTGGTAGAAGAAGCTTCAGCGTCCATTACTTGTGACCTTGAAAGCATACCCATGAAATTGTCGCTTTGCCTTAGGTAGACATGTAGTTGTAGAACGATTTAGCCATTGACACAACCAATACTTTTGGGCCAATCTTCTTTAGTATCTCTACCAAATATTTTGTTGTTTCATGTGTCCTTAAATGTCAACTCAAGGCAAACAACTTCTAATTATTGCCTGGAAAACGTTGATCTGCTGATTTATCAAGCTGGTATTTGAAAATCTATGAGAACGTTAGAAGATGTCCCATTTGAACTTGTTTTCCAATAGTACTGCAAATAAGCTTTCTGTTAACTTGTACCTTTTGGAGATGAGGAAAACCCTTTTTCTTTTCGCTAGTCAAGGAAACCCTTGCTATTGGTATAATTTACTGTGTGCCATTTTAAGTTCTCTGGGCATCTCCCGTGTTTCCTCATTGCCTAGTTCTAATGCTTTGTGAGCCATATCACTGAATTTGGCCTCGAAGATGATGCATTCTTGGGTTGTCACTTTGTATAGGGTCAGGGTCATGTTGTTTGCCTACCTGTATTACAGGAACTATGTTATGTAGCAATTACATTACAAGCATATTTAGTGTTGTTGTATTATGGACATAGGATGAATGTCTGGAAACGAGAACACTTGATTAGTTCTTTGGTACCCCATTAGCATGTCTGTCAAGTATTGCTGTTAGATGATATACTTTGTCTAAGTGAAATGACGAACTAAGCTTGTATTACTGAGTGGAGGAAGCAACTTGGTTATGACAGGATGATTGATCCAAATTCAGTTTCCTCAGAAAAATTAACAAACCGGTCCTTCACTGTGTACTGGCCAGTCCAACTACTTCATGGGTCACTCACTCTGGAAGAACTCGGTTCTAATCTTGTTGAACATTTTCTTTTATTCTTTTCCTTCTTTTCTTTTACTTTCTTCATATTTGAATTTCTGGCAACAAACATGAGTGTGTCTCCATGTGAAAGAATAGTTTTACAGATAATTTCTTATTTGGCTTCAAAGGCCATATAATTAGTGACTTCCTTTGGCCTCCGTAGGCATGCTTGTTTTGGTTTCATTTTCCTTATTTTCTGTTGGGGCTTCAGGGGGACATCTCATTGGTCCCCTGGCACTGTGGTATTTTGCAGAATGAACTCCAAGATGATGAATCCTTTTTGTTTCTTAAAACAGAAGTTATGATGAACCTTGGTGACTAAATTTTGTATCCATACTGATGAGACGGGGCAGTTATCTCTTGGGAAGCTTAGACATAGCAATTTGCTAGTGGTATCATGGCTTGGAAGTTGATAAATAGAAGAAAGGCAGAGGGTGATATGGTGTAGCTGGTGTTTAAGAAGAATGTTGCAGTTATTGTCGCATTGTGAGTTACAAATTGTGACACAAGTTATTGCTGACCCGAATACAAAAGCAAATCTAATACACCGGCAGTGGAATCAATGTCAAATTAATATGTGAACGCATGCTCGCCATACCGATAATAGACTATGATACCATTGTTGGGCAAGTATAGCAGAAGCTCAATACCTAGGTCTTGGAAAATTGCCAAGAGGAAATCCAAGTCCGAATTCATCAACATATCTAATTAGACTTACCTTCATTAAAAAACTTAAGTTAATGAGTTATGTGTTAACTAGGATATATTAACTATACCAATTATCTGATGTGGTCAAATAATTTGGCCAAACTCTTGCTCTTGAGAGTTTGTTTTGAGCCAACTTGCGCTATCATTCTTTAGCTTTGAGACACTCATAAGTTTGCCAAATGCCAACGAAGGGCTCAAGCCAACAGCTCATACCACCATTGAGCTAGATCTGACACTGATGGCACTCGCCCCAATAACTCCAAAGCTGTGGTAGTGTGACCTTGGCAAGGGCTGCCTCGCGTGACTTCAACGAGGATTACTTGGGGTCACGCAACCTCAAGCGAGGCTCGTTGGCGCTAGATATATGCAATAGATCTAGCTCGCCAATGATCAGATTTGGGCTTGCCAACGATGTCGTGTGAGGTAAAAATGGTGAGGGTAAACATGGAATTTCAAAAGTTTAGCAATGGCAAAGTTGGAAAGAAAAAAAATGAATTAGCATTCTAGAAATGCTCAATGCCCAATGTTGACTAGGAGCTGCATTGGGCTAACGATCTTTGGAGGAGTTTGAAAATGCAGTGATATAATCCCAAAGCTCTCCAAAAAAAATGATCAAACACCACTTGCATATGTTCAAGAACTTCAGAGCCCAAAAACCTACTTACAAAGTCCAACCAAACACAGCCGGACTACAAAAGCACCCATCCTGAACAAGTGAGACTCCATCCTGAGGCCACATCTAGAGGTCTCACTCCATTGGTGCCTCCACTAAATCGTACATGTGCCGCTAACCAAACAGGAGAACATGAAAATCTTCTAGACTGCCGATTTACTCGATTAATGTTCATTCAAATTGTAAACTCAAATGAATTAGGTTTTTGGTAGCCCCTCAAGTAGAGGGAGGCAAAGTAATTTTTTTTTTGGTCAGAAAGGCAAAGTAATTTGAAAGAGGCAACGATGATATACGGCCTCAAAATCCCAATTAAACATTGAAGTCAACCTTTAAAGAGTCATCCTAGAGGGACAAAAAATCTCACATATTCATAGCTGGAAGATTCACACAGAATCTACTAGTCTCAGGTCCATTTCCTAGGCTTTGACAACAACCCCATATTGTCCTAGAAATTGGCACCGCCTTCTTGTTTTTTGATCGAATTCTGAATGAGTATTGTGATAAGGAGGAGGAATTGGGTAGAGCCATGGACAGCTTTAATAAGCAGCTAAACTGGAGATAGCAAAGATTTGGCGGCTTCACACCCTAGGCTTCCTAATCCTAAGTCCTCACTTTCCAAACACCTTTTGAGCTTCGGATCCTGTAGGGTCTGATTTTCTCGTTATCTTACTTTCTTTTTCTCATGAAAAGGCTCACACAACCACCCGTATGGTTGGACTTCATGCGTTTGGTTTGTAGAAAATTATCAGTCTACAAAAAAAAAAACATTCACAGTTAAAAAAACTGTGCGTGCTTAAACTTAAGAAAATGAATTCTCTAATCTAAAACGGGAAGGATATTTTTCTAAATAATTTCTTGGAAAGCATTTTCCTTCATCACGAAGTTTTTTCCCGAAACAAACATACCCGTACTCTCAATGTACATACAATGCATAGTTTCGAGATAACACATTGCGTTCAATTGTGTGTTCGACCCATTATCAACTAAGCTATGAAAACGCCATTGGCAATTGCTTGTCGGTCCCATTGGGGCGCGCTGAGATTCACAATGCCAAAGCGGGCCTAATAATTACTAAAGCCCACGGGTATGTGCGCCGAAGAGTAGCACCAAGCGAAAGCACAAGAGTCGTTATTCAAATTCAGATCTTGAATGACAAAAACCAAAAAAAAAAAATTGCCATCGGAGTAATCAATTGAATGGGAAGTAATGCCATGATTTGTTGATCATTGTCTTATGGTCACACCTAGGGATGTGCATCGGTCCGGTCTGATTTGATTCCCGAATTGGATCGAACCGAACTAGCCATTTGTGAGTGGTTCTCAAGGGAACTAGGTTGGTTTCTGGTTCCATAACTGATTTGGTTCCCAATTTCTACATAAGGAATTGGATCGGCCGGACTGGACCAACCCATATTTTCTTTTTATTATGAAGCAATCCCTAAATTAGTAAATTATGTTTCAACTTTCGCTAAAATAGAGTAATGACTTCCATATATATATATAGAAGCAAACCCTATGCAGTCCTCCATAACTTTGTCTGTCCATATACATACATTCTTTTATTACTTAACACATATTGATATGATGCCATGTAATAAAGTAATGACTAAAAAATTCAGTGGAGGACTAGCCGATCATTAATTAGCGCCGCAACCCTGATCATGTAAATATTCCTTTAAAGAATAAAGTGAAAATAATGTTCTTATTTTTCTTTAATGTTGGGAACCCCCACTTATAAAAAAAAGAAAAAAAAAAAGAAAAAGGAATCACAAGTTTTAGGACTGACCCTGGAATCGGGAAATGGACCGGGTAGGGTTGGTTCCCTATGGAACCGGCCTGGACTAGTAAATTTGGTTTCAAAACTAGCTAGACCGATTTTCGGTTCCACAAACTGGGAATCGATTCCGTCCGGTCCGGTTCTAAGTTCCAGGATGGAAACCGATATACCCTGAAACTGATCACTTCTAGTCGCACTTAAACTGCTAAATTATGCTGATTTAGGTGAAACATTATTGTCTAGCAATAACAATTACGCATATATTTTGCACTTTGCGAAGTTAGAAGTAAATAAGAATAATAACGGGAAGATAGGTATACACTTTATGCGACGTTGTCAAAATTGATTTTTGGGCATGACATTTCAATTGATATGTCCTTAATGGTAGTGGACGTGACAAAAGTAAAAAAAAAAAAAAAGAACAGTTAGCGATCAGTTTCCTCTCATTCTGATTAGTCTTCCTCTGGTTTCCTCCCAACCAATTAGGTTGCAACCTAACATACTCTTCAGCTAAAAGCCCTGTTTGGTGAATATGAGGGTAGTGGTCAAATAAATTGGCAATATTCAGGATATTTTCACAGTTGGATAAAAAAGTATAAAATCACGATTGTCCAAATTGAGATATGTTGAATGGGTGAGATATGTTGCATTTTAATCCGACAATGAAAGATTGTAAGGACATTGCGTTCGGTAGGGACTATAGCCTGACCCTTTCTTGATGGATGAGTCTATTGGTTCCTCCCGAGCACCGTACCTTCACATCATTTAGGTTGAGATCTGTAACATTTTGGTCCAACGGTGAAAGATTGTAAGAGCAGCGTGTCCCGTGAAAGCTATGGCCTGATCCCTAGTCTATTACAAAATTTTTTTTCCTAGTCTATTATAATTGATTGGGAAAACGAAGTGGAGAATAGTACCAGAACACATGATACATGCCATGAAGAATTCATTTCTCTTTATTACCTTTCGGCTCTCAATTATAGAACAAAAAAAGAAGTGGATCCAAAGGAGACTCCTGTCGGTACTTCCAGTCTTTCCCTGTGTACCTCCTCGGAAAACTTTACCTCTTATGTCATCCTCAGTACTCAAGCGGAGGCGTTTCTCCCTTTCTGGCACCGAGAACAATATATGCAAGAGAATCAGCATAATTCTTCCTTGCTGTTCTGTCGCACGCCTTATCATTCGTCAAAGAGGCGTTCATTTGCGAAATATATGATGGATTTGAGAAAAACCGAGTTCAGAATTCTATTTTGATGATTCGCTTATCTCTTGTTCAACTTTCCTTTCCTCTACATCTTAATCCATTGTAGGGCACACCCACAATGACCAAGCAACTCCGTTGTTTCATGTTCTATTTTTCATGAATGAAATCTGCAACTATACCAGAAGGAGAGATTGGAAACTCGAGCCTTCACGATTCAACGAAATTGAACCAGCCGAGTAAAAACTATGGTGTTTTGATTACTTTTGTGAGTCGAGCTCAAAATCAAATCAATGTCAAGCCAATTTACTGTCTTGGCTCTACTCACTCACACCCTTTTGATTGCCAGAAGAAACCAAAAACAAAGAAAAGAAGATGCAAGGTTTGCTGCTTGTGAATGGAGAAGAAACTCGACTGTAGAAATGCACGGAAACAAAGCAGGATTGATTAGATTGGATCATATAATTCTTTCATCTTGTCCACAGACGCCTCAGGAAAGAAAAAGAAGTCAGCCTTTCAGCTTCGGGATGAATGGTAAAACATGAGCAGCAAAAATAAATTGCAGCACTCACAACATATATTCTACAGGCCTGCCAAACTTTATTCATGGCCACCTTAGACACTCTCATAGTCTCATCGATTTATCAGCTCGCCTTCCTCCTCCAGTAAAACATCCATCCAAATAACAAAAATCCAACCATTCTACCAAGAAATCAACTTGAGAAAGAAATGGTGAAGCCATCCGTAAAATCTTCCTGTGAACCTGCTTAATACCTGTAGTGAGCAGGCTTGTAGGGACCCTCGACAGGGACGCTGATGTAGTCAGCTTGGCCCTTGGAAAGCTTGGTGAGCTTAGCACCGAGCTTGCCAAGGTGAAGAGCAGCCACCTTCTCATCCAGGTGCTTGGGCAAGACATAGACCTCCTTCTTATACTTGCCAGAGGCCTTCTCCTTCCACAGCTCAAGCTGGGCAATCACCTGGTTCGTGAAGGAGCAGGACATCACGAAGCTAGGGTGGCCGGTGGCACAACCCAAGTTCATGAGGCGTCCCTCTGCCAAGACAATGATGCCCGACTTGGTGTCGGGGAAGACCCACCTGTCCGTTTGGGGCTTGATGGTGATGCGCTTCACACCAGGGTAGTTCTCCAGGCCAAGCATGTCAATCTCGTTATCAAAGTGACCGATGTTGCAGACGATGGCATTGTTCTTCATCTTCTTCATGTGGTCGACCATGATGATGTCCTTGTTGCCGGTGGTGGTGACAAAGATGTCAGCCTTTGAGACAACATCCTCGAGGGTTAGGACCTGGAGGCCTTCCATGAGAGCTTGGAGAGCACAGATGGGATCGATCTCAGTCACTATGACGTGAGCACCAGCCTGCTTGAGGGCAGCAGCGCAACCCTTGCCCACGTCTCCATATCCACAGACCACAGCAGTTTTTCCAGCGATCATAACGTCGGTGGCCCTCATCAGACCATCAGGGAGAGAGTGGCGGCAGCCATACAAGTTATCAAACTGTTTCAAGTAATAACATTAGCTCAATAATTAGTTTTTGACAAACAAGAAGTAACTAAAATAGAGCTAGCTACTCATCACTCTACTCAGACATCACTGGAATGATTAGTTTCATTATAGTAAGCACAACGAAGTTTACATATTGCCGAAGTGAATAGATAAAGATGGACCCATCCTTCTACAAGCTTGCTAATTTACTCAGAACAAGTTACAAGCATCACTAAAGAGGCAGTCATGCCAATAAACTGTGATCACAAAATAAGTCTCCGATCTTATTCAGCAGCACACAGGACAAGAAAGAAGATCGTGGGTCTGTAATTATGATGTACAACTTCTAATGCAGTGATAACTAAGCATTAAATATTGTAACTTTGCATGTATCTACCAATAGATTGAATACGCTTCCTCATTAATCACACGGACATTTTACCAAACAGGTCCTACGTTACTTTTCGTCAAGCGAAATGTACAGATCCAATGCAAAACCTAAAATTTCAAGAACTCGAACGAATCAATCTCACGAAGTAGCACACCGAAGAGTACAGATCTACTAGATCTGAACCCACATAACCAAAAACTACAAAGAAACGGCAGAAGAAAGAAACCGTACCTTGCTCTTGGTAACAGAGTCATTGACATTGATGGCAGGGAATAGCAGAGTCCCATTGGCCTGCATCTGGTACAACCTCTTGACACCAGTGGTGGTCTCCTCCGACACGCCCACGAGCCTTTGCTTCATCTTGTGATACCTCTTCGGATCGGTCTTCAATCCGTCCCTGATTATGGTGAGCACGATCTGGAACTCGGCGTTGTCGGTGGACGCCGGGTCGGGGAGCTTCCCGGTCTTCTCGTAGACCTCCTCGGCCTTGACGCCCTCGTGGATGAGCAGGGTGGCGTCGCCCCCGTCGTCGACGATGAGGTCCGGGCCACCGCCGGGGCCCCAGTCGAGGGCCCGCTCGGTGCACCACCAGTACTCCTGGAGGGTCTCGCCCTTCCAGGCGAACACGGCGGCGGAGTCGCGGGCGATGGCGGCGGCGGCGTGGTCCTGGGTGGAGAAGATGTTGCAGGAGCACCAGCGGACCTCGGCGCCGAGGGCGGCGAGGGTCTCGATGAGGACGGCGGTCTGGATGGTCATGTGGAGGGAGCCGGTGATGCGGGCGCCCTTGAAGGGCTGGGAGGGGCCGAACTCGGCGCGGCAGGCCATGAGGCCGGGCATCTCGACCTCCGCCAGCTCGATCTCGAGGCGGCCGAAGTCGGCCTGCGACATGTCCTTGACCTTGTACTCCCGGCCGCCGGTGGTCTTCTCCACTGACAACGCCATTTTCCCTCCTCTGCTCCCGGGAGATCTGAAACGCGCGCCGCCGGCCGACGAGAGAGAGAAAGAGACACAGGGGAAGAGAAGAGAAGAGGAAATGGCGAGAGCGAGCGAAGGAAGGAGATGAGGGCGAGGGTTTATAAATAGTGTTGAAGGAGGAGGGATGGACGGTCAGGATTGGGAGTTGGGAGTTGGTGGATCTGGTAGAAATGGTGGACGATCGGCGGCTCGGAACAGGGGTGAGCAACTTGGACCGCCCAAATCGGGACCGGACCTGACCGGACCGGACCGACGAGTTTGGTCCAGTTCTCAGGACTATCAGTCCGGTTCCCGGTTCCTAAAAGCGGGACCGGTTTTCGGGCGGTCCGGTTCCCGGTTCCAAGGGGGAACCGGACCGGACCGGACCGACTATTTAATATATATTTTTGTTATTTTTTTCTTTAAAAAAATTAATAAAATGTAAACTAAACTCTAAGTGAACTTCATTATCATAAATTCATTGATAAAAATTAGTAAAATGTAAATTAAACCCTAAATGAACTTCATTGACATAAATTCATTGAAAAAAATTAGTAAAATGAGAACCAAATTTTAAGTGTTTGACAAAAAAAAACCCCAAATTCTAAGTAACCGGTTCCATTGGACCGGAGCCGGAACCGGACCGGACCGACGGTCCGGTCCGGTTCCCGGTCCTAAAACCAACCGGTCCGGTCCGCGGTTCCCAAAATTGGGAACCGGTTCTCTCGGTCCGGTTCCCGGTTTCACCTTGGAGCCAGACCGGACCGGGAACTGCTCACCCTTAACTCGGAACACCGGGTGCGGGACGGTGCGGGGGTCCCATCAAATCTCTCTCCTCGGGTTAACCCGGAAAATTGTTGCCGGCGACGGAAGTCGGGTTGGTTCCGGCGAGGTCGGGCCGCTGGAGTGGTTGGAGTGATGAAAATTGTCCCCGCTGGTAGCGAGGGCCGCAAACCAGCGCCGACCGCCGGGCACTCGCTCAAGAAGAAAGTTTTGTCTCTTCTGTTGCTCGATGAGATGCAGCATTAGGTTTGGTAAAATTCGATTGGTTCTATAGAAAATGAATCGGAAGACAGAGCTCTTAGCTTCATTTGGATAACACCAACAACAAATATAATTCATCGTTTAATCATAAAATTCATGTAAGATTTGGTTACCGTTCCATATTGTTTGACTATAGGGTTATTATATCCGCTTTATATACATTTGCCCTTATCCACCTATTTCACCGCTCGTATCCATTTGCTGACACCAAAGGAGGACCGCCGTTTCCAAATCAATCTGCCTCCTTATTAGCCAAAATACAGAAGAAAAAAAAAACATATACTGTGATTGTATTTGGTCGGTCCATTCGCTTACAAAAGGCTCTTTCCAATAATATATGTCGTGGGCGGGGGATCGGGTGCATATGATTGGGTCCATCTGCAACGTTGGAATCGATGAATCCGTGTAAGATCAACGGCCGTGATCTCACATCCACCAGAGGAGACAATTGGAGCGCGACTTGCAATCTCTGATTTGACTTCCTCTTTACTTTGCCATCGCTAACCTTTCGTAATTTCGAAAATATTCTCACCTCGCACAATGTTGTTGGTGAGGCTAGATCTAGCGCCAATAGCATTGCTGCTTGAGGTTGCGCGAACTCGAGCAACGTGGCCTAGGGTCACGTGATGCCAACAACCTATCACTTGGGATTGTGTAATTGTTGCCTAAGGTCGTGCAACCCCTAGCGGCCCTCGTCTAAGAAAGTCGATTAACAACCATAAAATCCACAATTAGTTCATTCATTTGACAACTTCTCCATAGAATCGACATCTTCAACCTTAAACCCATCAAACCAAATTGTAGCCGAAAATCGGCCTTTTCTTGTAAGAGTAAGGATTAGTCCAAATCAATTGATAAGATCGAACTTGAGTTTGAGACTTGTTTGATAGAGCTTGATACTCCCGCATTAACATCCCCAAGTTGATTAAGATTTGACCTCAAATCTGATAGGCCTTCATCATTGACATAAGGAAAAAGGTCTCTCACATGAAAAGTTGCCAAGATGCCATATTCTCCTAGGATATCAACCTTGTACATATTGTCACCGATTCTTTTGAGTACTTTAAATGGATTGTCAACCCTAGACACGAGCTTGCTCTTTCGACAAGATGGAAACCACTCGTTTCTCAAGTGTATCCATACAAGATCACTCGGTTGAAATCGAGCCTTCTTCCTATGCTTGTTTGCTTTCTTTTTATAAGACTTATTTGCCTTTTCAATCTCGGATCGAATCTGCCCATAAAGCTTCTTTATCATTTTGGCTATAGTTGATTGCAAGTTGGATGGAATGGGAATCAACTCAAGACATGCCAAATGAGTGTAATTTGGTGATTGATTATAAGCAAATTCGGCAAGTGTAATCTTTAAATCCCAATCCTTTGAAGCCTTACTAACCAAACCTCAACGGAGAGTGGTGATGGGGCAATTGGTTAACTCAGTTTGACCATTTGTTTGTGGATGACAAGTGGTGCTGAATAGAAGTTTAGTGCCAAGCATTCTCCATTGGCTCTTCCAAAAATAACTTAGGAACTTGCAATCTCAATCTAACACATGGTCTTAGGAAACCCATGTAGGCGAATAATCTCCTTGAAATACAGCCTGGCCTCGTGAGAAGCATCGTCGTCTTATGATATGGAATGAAATGTGCCATTTTCAAAAATCGATCAATCACTACCATGATGGTGGCATCTTTCTTCTTCTGAGTTCTTTGGAGCGCCACAATAAAATCCATATTTATATCCTCCCATAGTTGTGTCGGAACTCATAGCAAAGTGCAAAGCCCTTGATGGAAATGACTCTTCGACCTTTGGCATGTCGAGCATTTGGAAATGATTGCATGTACATCTCCATTCATCTTCGACCAATATAAATGTTCTTGAAGTATCTCAAGAGTTTTGTTGATTCCGAAGTGGCCTGCCAATCCTCTAATATGCTCTTCTTGAACTGATAGTTCTCTAAAGGAATTCTTTGGCACACAGAGCTTGTTTCCCTTAAAGAGAAATCCATCATGGATCGAATATGCGCCATGAAATCCATGTTTGCATTTGTCAATGATGGGCAAGAACTCTAGATCTTCAACATAGAGTTCTTTCATCCAATTGAAGCCAAGGACCGTGGAATTCAGAATAGCAATCATGGAGTATCTTGTATCGGGCTAGCCGAAAAATAGAGAAAGCTATTATTGTTCACTGTTATTGTCTTTTTTGATAAAAGAACGATCGATTCATTTGAAATTTCCAATGTAGTGTTCTTGCTGCTTTGTAATTATGATAAGATCAAGTATACAAGAGTAATAGTGGTACTTCAATTCTGAGAGTGTTATCCATCATTGGTCGGATCAGTACTTGATGGTTGTTACTTGTCTTGGAGATTACTAATGGATTCCAGCCCGCATTGCAGCCGTTAGCTTGGAGAGTGGACGTACGCTTGGGGATAAAGTCAAACCACTATAACTTGTTATGTGTTATCTTTACTTGTTCATTATCGTCCACACCTTTTCTTTTGCTAGACGTACACTTGACATTATCTATCTCAGTTGAATCCCTAGTATTGGTTGTAAATTTCCCCAAAAAGATTGTCATAATCATTAAACAACCTATTCACCCCCGCCTTTAGATGGCATTGTTAGCCTCAACGCTTTTGTCTTTTGTTGACACATTCTTGACCTTGCTAGAAGAAACACCCTTAAAAAAGTATACCCCATTTATCGAAGATTTTGTTGGCAAACCCTTGTCACAATTTGGTTGTTTCTCCACCTTCGTGGTCAGTTTGTAAACATCTTCGAAAGACCAATATGGTCGTGGTTCAACCAAATCGGTAATCTCCCTATTCAAACCACCAAGAAAACGAGCGATGATATGCTTTGGCATTTTTGGAACATCGCTCCTCATAAGACGTAGCTCAAACTCTTTAATATATTCTACAATGCTCATTCCATCTTGTTAGAGGGATTCATCTTGAGGAATAGGCTTACTTGTATTTGTCGGGCAAGAACCTTTTATTCATAAGTTTTTTTAGTTTTTCCCATGATTTAATGTGACTCTTTACTTTTCGAAGTCTCCAATTCTTCAAGTTTTTTACCGACACCAAGAAAATTACTTTAACTTGAGAACAACTTTGCATCGCTTTTCGTTCGAGTAGGAATGTAAGTCGACAAAGTTGTCTGGATTGAGGTTCCCCTCAAAATCTTGTGTCTTCATTTTGACTTCGCGGTCATTCTCTTCGCACCTTCTCTTCTCCACCTAAATCAGTACTTTGAATCACAAGAGTCTCCTTCAATGTCGTTGGATTCATCATCAAAGTTTTGATGAGAATTTGGATCATTACGACATAATTGATTAAAGAGAAGTCTCTCTCACTTCTCTTGTCTTGGTGAATTCTTCATGAGGTTTAGGATTCGCTCCATTTGTCTCTAGAGATCCTCTAAGGCATGACAATGCCTTTCCTCATGTGCTTGCTCCAAAGTCAAGCCTCACTAAACTTGATCGGCCATTTTTTTAACGAGAGTATGAGATGCATAACGGAAGGAATTACTCAAAACAAGTTGACACCCCCGAGATCATTATATATTATTCAAAAAGGAGAGATCCAGCACATTAGAGAGATTAAATGGAGTGAAAAGAGATTCTTGTGGCTTGGAAGGCCAATACGTAACCCACAAATCTATATTACCATCTAAAGGGAAGAGGGGTCATACAATTTAGGTAACCGATGCTCACTTTTCTTTCTTAAATATCCTTAATATTATATTTTATATACATATAATTCATGGACGAAAATGTAAAAATTTTAGGATTCTTGATAGAGAAAACAAGTAGATATTATATCTACATAAGTACCATTGATTTTATCACTTCAATTTTTCTTTTCATTTTATCATATTAAATAGAAAATAATAAAAAGGAAAACCAAACAGATATATCTACATTTATCTTGAATAAATTGATTACATCACAAAGAAATCAAATCTTGAAATGTAATAAAATTCCAACACACATTGCTTGTCCAAGCATATGCTAGTAGGGAAAGCGACATCAATGGGACTCCGTCTGACACAAGTCGCATTCTCCCTACTGAGTGCATCATGTGCCTCCGGTCGGTGATCCCACAACTTTTGATTTCATGTGCCTTTATTGTTCTGACGCTCTATTCGCTTTAACGTGCGTTTGGCACAGCTTTTATGGAGGGAATTTGAGCCCACAAAAGCCTTTGGTAAAATGTTGAGATGTTATAAGTGACCAAATTGTAGTGGCCTTTAAGGCAAAACTAATATTTCCATATACCCTTAACTCAATGTCAGTCCCACCAAGCATTGGCCTTTAGTATTTTCAGAATGTTGCTGCCTTCAGGGTTAATGAATTTTTTTTCTTACAGTTTTGTCATCACTAATATTTTATATTTTAGTTTTGCCCTTCGAACCATTGTTCATCTTCTATCTTGCTGAACGAAAGGTTCCAGATGCAAGCTCCAAATCCAGATTTGGTCACCGATCTGACGCCACACTGAGGTCGTGCTTGGCTTGCCAACGATCGTCGACGTTGGCTGAGGGCCTGGGTCCACAAGTCTAGGTTGACAATGGGTGAGTCTTGGTTGTCAAGGGTTTGGGTTTGCGCGGGTCTAGGTTGTCGAGGTCGCACAACCCTTGATGTCGCCTCGCTTGGGCCGCCCGAGATAGCGTGACCTCGACATCACCTTGCCTAACCTCTTCATGTATTCGATCGTCACTAGCGATGGATTTGCTTCGGCCAGGTTTGCTTCCACAACACGTTATCTCCATTTTCTAGTATCATACCTTCTGTTTTTTCCCTTCATATGTACCTAGAATAGCTCGCACATAGCATGAATTTTTAACTTTTTATTCTTGTTAATTTAGTCAACTCTATACTCTATCATAGAGGATATATTGTACCTTTTCCCCCATAGGAGGTGTGTGGCACTTCGTGTTCTATTTTGATATATAACGCCGACGACATGAGGGGAGTGACTTTGGATCCCATCTTCGACTTTGGAAGCATTTTGTGCTGGGTGTTTAGTAGAGAGTTGGGACCCGCAGGCATTCAATGGCACTGTGTTTTCCTTGGAGGGATTGTGGATACATTGAATGCGCTTCTATTTTTGGTTAACGTTGCAACAAATAAAAAAAACATGGAATTGGAGTTGGGACTCGGATTTGTGAAGATCCGTCGGTGCTTCAAAGACGGAAACATTATAAAAACGAAAGATATCTGAGGGATGGTGGGAACATCTTGGCTTTTGTGCATAAAAATAATCATACTCCCAACACAGGGCAAATCTCGTGTGGTCCTAACGAGGCCAAATAGTTGTCTAGATCTGCATATCTGCCGTTGAATATGTGAAGGATTACACATGATGAACGGTCACGATTGGATCCATGGACCCGAGCCCTGCAGGAACCACACCCACTTGTTCTGGTTATAAGAAAGCATTGCATGGATCCAGCCCACACTGAACGAGAAGCCTTGCCCTCCGAGAGATGGATCTCGATCGGGGGTGGAGACCAAGATTCTAATTTGCCTTTCTATTTTGCTAGAGAGGGAATTTTAAAGCAATGAGTTCTGAAAATTAGGCATCACCGCGAATCATTGAATTCTACATGTAAAGCCAAGGAACTATAATTAGCAATGAAACAAACTATAGATGGCACAACCAGTTCACAAGTGAGCAACCGAATGATATTGTGATGATCTTTACAGACTTATGTTGGTTGAAGTCGAGATAAACTTAGTTGGGATCAAATCTGGGTTATATGGAGCGTGGATCACTCTAGTACATGGGACAAAAAGGAGAATTTCCGAACATTGCATGTCAAAAATGCAAAAAAAATAGGTCTCCTTTCAAATGATAGATCGTGCAATATCTTTAGGAAATGTGTTGCACATCCAAATAAAAATATTATCATTGTCAAATATGACTCTCGACAAAAAATGTTAGCATAAATATTATTTATACTCAAAAGTTGGTCATTTATGACTAGAATTATCGGTAACTTGAAAAGAACCGACAACTCGCTAATGAAGTCATCAGTGGCACAAAACGTGAAGCTATTGATGAGAACCTTGAAATTGATCGATGAAGTCATTGATTGGCAGCGAGCTATCGACATGAGGATAACCGTTGGGTTATTATTTTGCCGCTATTTTAGGATTGTTGTAACTTCTTATAGGTAAGTGTTGCTTGATAATAGGAGATCACGGAGTAACTTCTTGTGGATAATGTAAATTCTCGTAACCACTAATAAGTTATTTCCTTTTTTAGTAACCGTTTATAGCCTCTATTTGGGACTGTCGAATATAGGCTTTAAATAATCATATTGTACTTTTTGTAAACTATCCCTGGACAAACAAACAAAGCCTATTATGTTTCAATTATCTTTCATTTCCTGTACCATAACTGTAGTTTCCAAATATCTTGTCAGTAATTCAATTTCAGTGTGTATCTTAGTTGTAGTTTTGTGACTTTTGTTGATGATTAAATTCCAGCATTGAATCTTTATGTCATCAAACTTTGTTGTCGATTAAATTCTCAGATAGTGTTATCTACTTTGACATTGATTAAATTTTGTTGAAGCATATCTATTAGTTTCCTTGTGCTCCATTAGCATAACTCCTATCCGGAATCACCACACAGCCTGTTTCCTCTTATAAAATCGAAGAATGAACTTTGGTGAAAGATATTTTATTGTCAATCCAATTCCGGTGAAACATATACATATCATGAGAAAGTAACATGATTATTTGCGTTGAAATTATGAGAAAATTTATTTCACTTTACCAAATCGTTAGGATACCATTGACTAGGATGTGGCTATAAAATGTTGTTAACTAATCCTATAAGTCGTGATAGCCCTTTTTAATTGAAAAATTATCGAGGCATTCTGCTGAAAAGTTGTCAACGAAAACCTTTCAAAATGGTCAAAATGTGGATCAATATAGAAATTGACAAGGGATGTGAAGGGTCCTTTGTTGATTTTGGACAGAAAACATGAATTGATGAGA
This sequence comes from Syzygium syzygioides, assembly GCA_031216285.1. Taxonomy (NCBI): domain Eukaryota; kingdom Viridiplantae; phylum Streptophyta; class Magnoliopsida; order Myrtales; family Myrtaceae; genus Syzygium; species Syzygium syzygioides. The sequence goes on from CM062249.1 coordinate 14,349,904, forward strand.
AAATTAAAAGTACGAAGACCTAGTACAATCGCGGCCAGCCATGTAAAAGGGTATTGGGATGTAAAGATAAAAGGTAAATAAAATCGAACAACTAATATTTATTGATTGATGGACTGTCATTTGCTCGAATTACAATCTTAATACTTATAGATACTATCAACAATGAACGGCTACAAAAGAAAGCAAACACATTCTATGTGATTCCTATATTTAGTAACATGTATGCACAAGCAATTACTACACAAACACATCACTTCGAAAGTCATTACTCCAACATTGATAGTTACTTCCGCAACTTGTGGTTCCACTTCTTGATGACTACAATGCCCATGTTTTCAACCTTCATAGTTAATGGTCTTCGTGACCTATGGCTCCACCAGAAGACAATTGTGTTGGTCTTACTTCTTAATGGCCATATCAGTTTACCTAAGCGAATTATGTTAAGGCTAATTGAGCAACCTAAAGGGAGGTGAATAGGTTATTTTTAAGAAGTTTGAAGTTTACACGGAAATTAGCAACCAATATGTTGAAATCAGGAGAAGTTGATTATAATGACATCTAGAGAAGCTAATGTGCAATAAGTAAGATAATAATGATTCAAACAAAGCACCCAGCAAATTATATTGGTTTAGTATTATCAGTAAGCCTATGTTCACTTTCAAGACTAATAGTCACAACCTGGGATAGAATGCACTAGTAATCACCAAGATAAGTTACAAATAGCATCCACTGATCCTATCGAATGATAGATCACATTATCAAGCCTTAGATGCTCTTATCATATTTGTACACTTGATCTTCTTATGATAACAATGCAGCAAGAACACTACAATGGAGATCTCAATAGAATGAAACACTATTTGCTCATAATGCAATATTGAACGCTTTTGACTTGTTCTATATATTTTTGCCCAACCTTTCTTGGCTTCAACTATCTTCTCTTTTATAAAGATTTTAATGTTCCCATTGAAGGTAGTCCTGAGAAGCAAGTAGCCATTAGGATTATCTACGAGCTAATGTTCTGAAGTTAGACTGCCTATACAGTCATTTTCTGTGAACAGTAACAATCTTTCCTGAAATATGTTTTGCCACTGCTATCACAGCATCGATTGCTTTTGACAATTCCAACAAAAGTCGTTTCCATTTCTTTGAGAAGTTTTTGTTCTCCTACTGTGCTATTCCAGTATTCTAGGTGCCAACAATTATATTTAAGTCTCCAATGAGCATCTTCAAATGAACATTATCACAGCATCATCAATGACTTGATATTTTCGTATTTGATATAAAAATTGTCATGAGCCAATTATCACAGTTCATTGGTGTTGTTTACAGATAGGCTGTACAATGACAATCTTGCTATCTCTTTTGCAATGAAGTCACATAATTGATATCACCGCATAAAAAATCATCACGAACATCTACACTTCCAAAGTAGATATTATATCAAGAATAATTTTGGAATCATCACAATTCCTAAGGATGTTTCTCTAACAATCTCTTTTTTTTATATGATGACAAAACTATATAGCAGATGTGATAATAAAGATATAAAAAAGTTGCTAGTAAAATAAAGATCTGCACAAGTGTTGATTTCAATGAAGTGTACTATAGGCAGATATTAGAATCTTCATATGATTTTCAAGAACTAAGGAGATAGTAACTAGAAGATCTTGAGAGAGATGAGTGAAGATCGGTAAACTTCTAGATTAGAGATAATCAACAAGAAACAAAGTTTTGAGAGACAATGTCACGTCCCGACTCGGAATCACGATCGATGCTTAGTGATTGAACATGATCTGAACGGACTCGTGACTCGCGAAAATATATTAGTTCGTCCCGTTTATTTTAAACAATCATATGCGCACACAGAAACAAATAAACAATAAACGAGACAAACAAGAGTGATATAAGCAAACCACGCACATTGTATTTACACGATATATGCTTATTTAATCGAGGCCTTTTCTTTACGGGCCCTTACAAATCACGCATATATTTTACATGCCCATTCCAAGGGTATTTCCAACACAAGCCACTATCAAACAAGCAAAACTTGGCTTGAGTTTCTAGCTTCGCTATAGCTTCTCGTTCCTCTTGCTCCTCCCGTTCCTCCTACTCCTCGTCCGGCTGGCCATCTTACACTCCACCTCCGGTCCCCCAAATGGGCCGTTGAACCCGCGAAGGGGTCCAACCTATTCTCCGTGCGCTAGGTAGTACCACACCTCATGTGGGTGATGGACTAACTCATCACGGCTTTCGTCGACCATCACATAGGTTGTGATTCGATGGTAAGCGCGGTTCTCTCGGGCGTCGATTACAGTGAAGAGTTCAGCTCACATTTCCACTGGGTTTCCGAACCGGGTTGGAGGAGATGCAATATCACGGACCTAAAAAGAAAAAAAAACAACGGGAGTGAGTTGAGGAGGCTCAGTAAGTAAAAACTCTAATATCAAGCGAGGACGAGACAGTCGTCATGCACACAAGTCAACTCTTACTGTACTGGCATCGATGGCAATTCAAATAGCAAAGTCATGCTACGAAACCAACAAAAACAAACATCAAACGTGGGTATCACACGTGAGCATCGTTAGTCGAGAAAGAACGAACAACCATAAAACCAAGAAACGGGCCAAGTAAATCAACCACAAAACCAAGAAACGGGCTAAGCAAATCAACCACGAAACCAAGAAACGGGCCAAGCAACATATGTTACAATGTATCACAACTTCCTTTTTCGATATTAGGAAATTCACTTACTCAACAACTAACAAAACTAAAGAACGGGCTAGAGATGGGTGACCTTGGGAAATCTTCGGGCTTCCTCCTTGCTTGGCCGAGCAAACCTAGGCCTACAAAGGCCAAACTGTGGGCTCTTGGATGAAAACGAGGAGAAACACGAGCCGGTTCAGGACGTTTTTGGGCGTGAGCTTCTCGGGCCAAAAGGGTGAGAAAAATAAGAAACAAAAGGGAGAGGAAGATGATGGTGAAGTTGGCTTGAGAGGAAGGAAGGGGGGTGCTTACTATTTATAAAAGGCTTGGAAGACACTAGAAAATCCTAGAATTAAGCTAATAAGAGAGAGCTTCTAAGTCAAATGTCATGATGGCATGCATTAAATCTCATAAATGACTAAGGCCAAAGGAAAATGATGAAGGGCCAAGCTTATCTTCACCTTATTGGCACTTTCTCCCTCTCGGCTACTCTCTCTCTCTCTCTCTCTCTCTCTCTCTCTCTCTCTTTCCCCCTTGGCTGAATGGCCTTCTTTGGCCCTTCTTGGCTTGGCCAATTATTGGCCTTGCCTTGGGCCCTATTATTAGCGCCTCTTAAGTCACTAAGGAGCCTTAAATGAGTCATAGTGGAGGGGGCACAGCTCAGCTTGCCACAATAATGGAGGGGAACACCTCATGGGAGAGTCCAATAATGAAGGTTTAATGGCAATAATTGAGGCCTTTGATCAAGTTAACTCCTTTTGTCTCTTTTCTTCAGCCAAAATTTGAACTGTGGGAGGCCTACAAGTTGGTTGGTTCCATTTAAAAACCTCTCGGGCCAAGTGGTTTACCCGGAATCGGCTAAATGGCGCTAAAATCACAATACCGCATCATATAAATTCTCATAATTTTCCGAGGGTTTTCTCGCGATAAATAATTCTAATAATCCTATTTAAAATGAGGTTCAGTGTGGAAAAGCCCTCACAAGTGACCAAATGTGGCTATATAACAATCTAAGCCCAACTAGGCCAATTTGGGCTTCTCAAGTGGCCTGGGTGTGTGGCCGGGCCTGACCGGGAAAATGGCTAGGTACGTTGCTGGGCCACACAGGCACTTGGCTGGGCGCGAGACCGGGCCGCACGGGCACTGCGTTAGGCCGCAAGGGCAACATGCCGAGCGGTTTGCCTGGCCACACGAGCGACGTGCCTAATGCCTTGCCGGTCGCATGGGCAACGTGTCGAGCGCCATGCCTGGTCACACGAGCGAGGGGTCGGTTCATGGCTAAACACGCGCAACGACTCATGAATGGCACAATGCCCGGCTCATGTCCATATTTCTTGGGCATGGAACGAGATCGGAACTGGATCTTATGGGCACAATGGCTGGTACAAGGGTCAGGCACAATGGCCGGCACACAATTGGGTATGTAGCCGATCCGTGGCCTAGCTGACGGGCACGATGACCGGTCATGATCAGGCACATGGCCTTGGCTGATGTGACTGGCAATTTTGCCCGGGCCGCGACCAAGCCACTAGGCACATGGCCTGACACATGTCTCGTCCATAACCTACCCAACTTAATGCAACAATCCGTGGCCGATTCTTGATACAGCCACGTTCAAGTATCAACGACTCATGGCCGACCCTCAGTTGTCATGTAGCCTCGTGGAATTCAGTACCCCAAAATTAACTCATGGTCATCTGGGACTAATGTATGGCCATACAGTATCACTCACGACCGATACATGCCGACATCGGACTGATCCGCAGTTGTCTCAGACCGTTCCACTAACGGCCTTTATGGTCGAAGGGTCATTCCACAATCATGTTATTCTAATCATTTGCATAGTCGGGGGGTCATTCCACTGTCGATCCCTAGGTCAATTCATGAACAATCTTTCGATCGAACCATGATCAACCCTCAGTACACTCATTCTGATCATGCTATCCATTCATTATCGACCCTCAGCTCGAGTTACCCACTCATCCCTTTATTACCAGCCCTCGGCTTCATAGGCCTGAAATTAGGAATGTCATAGACAACATATTGTCAGATAGTATAAACTTATTACGACATGTAGAAGTAGCCATTGCTCTCCATCTTAATGCTATCATCTCAATGACCTAGGGCTTTCTTAGTCTCAATTCAAGGGTCACTATGCTCGGTTGTTGCTTCGAACTGGGTAGTTGGTGTATCCTGGGTGGATGGAAACACTGGTCGAGGTAGATCCTCATGGAGTTTCTCGATGAGCACTTGTTGCTCAATATCTTTGGCCGTTTCCTCCTAGCTATTAGTTGGGGAATCCTCACAATTTTTCTCATTTTCTTGCGTAGGATGAGATGATTCATCCATTTCCATAGAAGTAGGGGTAGGTGCTTGAATTTCAATGGTGACACTTTCAGGAGCTGAAGGGAGAGGGAAATTTTTCGCCTTAAGAAATTCTTCAAGCAGGTGCTGAAGAATTGGCATTTGCTACGAGGGCAATGTGTCAGTCTAAGTAGCTTTGCCTAATGCCAGAGGAGGAATGGTTGGTGCTGGGATGATTTCCTTTCCTAATCAAAATCGAGATTCGGGGTTCTTTGTGGTAAGAGTTGCTATTAGAGATGATTGAGCTATACTGGCCGTGTAGATTCTCCATGTTCTGCAATGGCTTGAGTTGCGGGAGCACTCAAACTTTGTGTTTGGGAGCCATTTCGATTTGAGGATGGGAATGAGAATGGGTATGAAGGGGAGAGATGAGCTATACTGGCCGTGTAGATTCTCCATGTTCTGCAATGGCTTGAGTTGCGGGAGCACTCAAACTTTGTGTTTGGGAGCCATTTCGATTTGAGGATGGGAATGAGAATGGGTATGAAGAGGGAGAGAGAGAGAGAGAGAGAGAGAGAGAGAGAGAGAGAGAGAGAGAGAGAGAGAGAGAGAGAGAGAAGTTGTGGTTATACACGAGTAATAAGCACGTGTGCTATCTTCATATGAATAGGAGTAGTAGCTACAATCAGAAATAGTCCCAGTTACTTCTCATTTGGATCTAGAATTTTCAAGGAATTAACTTGAATTAAAGAGGCATAATCACCGGTAACAAAACTCAATACAACAATAAATACTGTCAATCAATGTCAAAACAGTTAGGACAGGAAGAGATAAATAGTATTGTAATAGTAACTTTTTCAAAATAGTAAGTACCTGGTGTACGTAAATTTAGCCAATTCTCGTGCAGATGATGAAAGATACTTGCTAGTAATATGAAAAAGAGACTACTACTTAAAAGGATCACAAATTCCAAGTTCACTTTTCATGAACTCGAAGGTGTTCTTATCGAGTGCCTTAGTGAAGATATCAACCAATTGATGTTTAGAATCAACAAAGTAGATGCAGATATCACCAATATTAACATGATCTCTAATAAAATGATGTCGAATCTCAATATGTTTAGCTCAAGAATGTAGAATTGGGTTTTTCGTCAAATTGATCGCACTTATATTGTAACACATACTAGGAATGCTTGAGATGTTTTCTCCAAAGTCACAAAATTGTCGTTTCATCAACATGAGTTGAGCACATTAGCTTCTTAGTGCTATATACTCAAATTCATCGGTTGAAAGAGCAATTGAATTTTCCTTCTTTGAAAACCATGAAATTAGCATACAGCCCATTAATTAACAATTGCCAAATGTGCACTTCCTATCGATCTTCTACCCCGTGAAGTCAATGTTTAAATACCCCAATAACAAGAAGCCCAAATTTTTGGGATACCATAGACCCAACTTTGGAAATGATCCAATATATTTAATAATTCGCTTCACAGCTGTCAAGTGTAAGATCCTTGGATTAAATTGAAATTGTGCACATGGACACATGCTAAACAGAATATCTGGTCTTTATGCTCTCAAGTATAATAGAGATCCTATCGTACTTCTATATATTTTAAAATCAATGGACTTATCAAGCTTGATGGTTGGAGACACTGGCGTATCAACTTTCTTGCAACTCTTTAGTCTAAATTTCTTCACCAATTCCTTACCAAAAAAAAAAAATTCTTCACCAATTCTCTGGTGTATTTCTTTTGAATTATAAAAGTGTTAGCTTTTGTTTGTTTGATTTGCAATCCAAGGAAGAAGTTGAGCTCTTCTATCATACTCATTTCAAACTCACTTTTCATGATATCACCAAATTCCTTTCATAATTTCTCATTAGTAGATCCAAAGATAATATCATCAACGTAAATTTGAATAAGCAACGTGTCATTACTTTTTCGTGTGATGAAGAGTGTCGTATCCACCATACCTTTTTCCAAATCATATTTGACAAAAAAAAATGTGCTCAATCTCTCGTACCAAGCTCTTGATACTTATTTGAGTCTGTAGAGCGCATTGTTGATCTTGGTTGGGTCTTCAAAACCTGAAGGCAATTCTACAAACACTTGTTCTTTGATGTAACCATTTAAACATACACTTTTGACATCTATTTGATGTAACTTAAAATCATGAAACTAAGCATAATCTAATAACAATCTTATTACTTCTAATCTAGCAACAAGAACATATGTTTTATCATATCAATACCTTCTCCTTGAGAATATCCTTTAGCAACTAGCCTATCATTGTTACATACCACGTTACCTTTGTCATCAAGTTTGTACTTGTATAACAACTTCGTATTGATGACAGGATTATCTTGAGGTCAGGATACAAATTCCTATACTTTGTTGACTTTGAATTGATGTAGCTTTTATTGCATAGCTTCAATCCAGCTTTTGTCGGTAATGGTTTCATCAATTTCTTGGATCGATCTTAGAAATTAGTGCCAAGGAATTCATCAAATCTTTAAATGAAAACCTAGTCTTGATTCCTTCGTCAACTTTTCCAAGGACCTGTTCCTTAGGATGATACTTCCAGTCCTTTCGTAATGGTATAGGATTTGAGAATGGTGCTTCCGATTGTCGTTGTTGAAGGATATCATTGGCTGGTGTCGGCATCATCATGGATTCTTCATTAACATCAGCTCGCACACCTTCCATATTATCCTTAAACTTGACATTTATGGATTATTCCACTTTTGAAAATATTTTGTTAAACACAATATGCTCTACAAGAAGTTAAGTAGCCAAGAAAGATACCTTTACTCGCTTGAGTATCAAATTTCCCAACATTGTTATAGGCATTCTTGAGAATGTAGCATTTGTATCCAAATACATGAAAGTATGAAATAGTTGGCTTTCTACATTTGAAGATTTCGTAGGGTGTCTTCTACGACAATTGTCTCAGTAATACTCTATTAATAATATAACAGGATGTGGCAACAACTTCTACCTAGAAGTAAGTAGGAACATTGCTTTCTATCATCATCCAACTCTTGGAGAGAGATTTTTTCTTTTACCGCACCATTTTGTTGAGGAGTGTGGGCAATAGAGAAATTGTGTTCTAGGCCATTTTCATCACAAAATTTTGAGAAGTTTTAATTCTCGAACTCCCCTCGTGATCAGTTTCGGATTGATGTGATGGATCCCTTTTCATTTTGAACTCTTCATGCAAACTTTATGAAAGATTGAAATGCGTTGTGCTTGTGTGCTAGAAACATTACCCATGTAAATCTTGAGTAATTATCAATAGTAACCATATATTATCTCTTTCCTTTGAGACTTACGGTTCTTGTTGATCCAAATTAATCCATGTACAATACTTATAAAGATATATTAGTGGTAACAATATTTATGGATTTAAACAAACATCTAACCTGCATCTCCTTTCACAAGGAGCATGCATTGCAAGATCAATAAACAAGTCCCACCAAACATACCAAAAAGATGTTTGATGAAAAGTTACTGACAAAAAACCTTTCAAAGTGCAAATCTATATGGAAATCGACAAAGGATGTGAATGGTTCTTTGTTGATTTTGGACAAGAAACACAAATTGGTGAGAAAATTAAAAGTGCAAAGACCATAGGTAATCACGAATAGCCATGTAATAGGGTATTCGCATGTAAAGATAACTAGAAAATAAATCAAATAACTAGTGTTTATTGATTGATTGATAGACCTCTACTTGTATTACAATCCTAATACTTTTAGCTACTATTGACGATTAACAATGGTTACAAAAGAAAGCAAGCATATCCTACGTAACTTCTAAAATTTGGCAACGTGTATATACTTGTAATTACTAAACAAACCAATCACTTTGACAGCCATTACTCCAACATTGGCAGTTACTTCTACAACTTGTGGTTCCACTATAATTACAATGGCTTATATGTTCGACCTTTATAGTTAGGGAAAATGATACAATCAATTTTTGAACTTTGGCCCAATATGCAATATGATCCATGAAGATCACACACCTCGGGCATATCTTACCTCGATCTTTCGCAATGTCACATGTTGACACAAATAACTAAATTCGATCAAATTCTGATTTTGTGCACCGTTTTGATGCCTGATTCACTTTAATGTTCATCAATTCACGCGAGTCATTAAGATACTAGCATGCCTCATTCGTAGCATACACTTTAAACATTTCATCTGAATTAATTTAGTTTTTTTTTTAATTTAGTCAACTCTATATAATATCATAATGGATATCTCGTACGTTTTGCCCGTTGGAGATGTGTAGTAGTTAATTTTCTTCTTTGATGTATAACGCTATACCCAGCAAACATGTAGGTATGGTAAAAAATGATCCGACCTAAATTGATCTATTTAACCCGTTTTGACCTATTTCAATACAATACAAATATGGTGATCCAAACCTGACTCAACTTATACTCGACCCAACCCACATTACTAAAATAATTTTGTATTTATCTCAATTTAGGAAAACTTATACCCAAATTTAGGTGAGAGCATAGATTGAGCGAGCGCAAAATTGAGTAAGGGCTAGAGAGACTGAAAAGAGTATTATGGAGATGGGTTGGGTCTAAATAAGTTGTAAATGTCTTTATAACCCATTTAACTCTCATATCATGCTTGAACTTATTCGCGACTCATTTACTGAATATAACTAACTCATATAACAGCTTAACCCCTCGAATATGAGTTAAGAAATGAGTTTATGATAAATATTGATAGGCCTATATAGTACTGACGGAATTTTGGGTGCTTAATTTTCAATGCCATTGTGTTTTCCTTGGAGAACATGCGGATGAATTAAAATGGGCTTCCATTTTTGGCTAAGATTGTAATAAATAAAACAAGGAAATTGGAGTTAGGGATTTGGAATTGTAAAGATCCGTCGGTGCTTCAAGGCGAAAACATTGTAAAAACGAAAAATATATGTGGCTAGGTGGGACATCTTGGTTTTGGTACACAAACCCACACATCCCCATGGCAGAGCATATCTTGGACGGTGGGATTTAAAGCATTAACCAGCGGCACAGACGCAAATGCTACTGTGTGGTCCGACGGGGGGGCATATGCTTGCCCTTGATCTGCATCACCGCCGTCGAACACACGAGATCTTCGCACGAATCCCACACGATTAATGGTCAAGATGCATTTGGATCCACATGCCCAAGCCCCCGTCCGAGGCTTACCAACCAAAAAGAAAAAGGGGGTTGCGTCGTACGTGTGGGTGGGGTGCACAACTTCTCATACACCGACAAGTTCGAGTCCTAAGCACGCATTGCATTCCATGGATCCAGAGCCCTTGCCCTTGCCCTTGCCCTCCATTATTGTCGATTTCTTAACTCATACGAAGGTAGGTAAGATGCAGTGTGAAAAATCACACCTTTATGGAAGCGTACATGCGCAGAGAAGTACGATAGCAAAAGTAACCGAGCTCGTTTGACTTCCACCCCTTTAAAGTGGCACGAAGGTTGGCCACCTGCTGGGGCTCTAATGAAAACATTACAGACCAAAATCAGGGAAGATACAGGAGCCCACATCAGTTTGACCAAGTCAAGCAAGAGAGAAATGAATAAAAAATTCTCGAAAATAGGTGAGGACGAGACTCATTACCAACCCCCGCCATCTCTCCTGGCCAATAGAGGAGTAGTCTCGGCCTCGACAACATGATCCCACTCTCTCGCATGTCGAGTTTGGTGCCTTAGTAGGTGGATCGATGGACATTTAAGGATTTAAACTTTTTTAATTTAGGGAGACGAAATGTCGCCGCCCGTGCACGTCACACCAACATCAACATTAAAAACCTTAGAGAGCACCCATTGAATTTTGTTGCTTGCGACATTAGTTTGATGCCATGTGCCACGAATTTCAATAGGTCCGAAGACCTCCGGGGAAAATGCTATTGAGAATCCACCAACCGTCGACTATTGTCCCATTCAACAAGTCCCGAAGCACGAATGCTGTTAAATATGTCTTGAATTTTATGTACTTGGTCCGGTTCATGATCCGACCCGACATATTTTTGTACGACTCGAAAGTGGAAAGAAAATTGAGATTTGATTCGCGACGTGAAGAGTTGAGCCGATAGGAAAATTTTTGGGAGCCCTATTTATACTGCGGTTAGATTTTCTCATGGAAGTACAGAGGGAATTTTGTTTACAGAGAGTTTTGTGAGTCGTAAGTTTTAATCGTTTTTTCGACTTTTGAAAACTGTACTCTTTTTTATTATTGTGGAATTTTATTTTGCCTCGCTTGTGGACGTAAATCACTTTGTGATCGAACCACGTAAATCTGTGTTCTGTCTTTGCTTTTCCGCATCTGTTTCCAACAAATGCTTATATTTTCTTATTTTTTTTTGTACTTTTTCCCTAGTGCGTTCTTATTATTTTGTTCTTTCTTTTTTTTTTTTTTTGCAATGATTGACGCTCTATAATAATACATGATTCTTCAAGCATTTTACAGATATCCTTCGAGTGCCTTTTGGCTGCGAAACGTGAGGATGGAGGTGTCGACATCGGAGGAGTTGGTGTTCAGGACATGATTGCACTGATTTCCACCTTCGGATTACCAACCCCCGCTGAACTCTCTTTTATTCCGCTTACGCGACTTTTTATGTCTCCACCACCAACCAAAATGGCGACATGCTTTCGACATCGTCACCGGTTGATTTCGTACCTCCTTGATTGGGGTTGGTAGGGTTTGTAAGTTTATTAGAATATTGGAATATTAATTCACCCATTCGTTTAGTAGCTGATGTGTTACAAAAGATGGAAGAATCCATCCCAAAAAACTAGCTTGCAAAGGCCGCGAGAGTCGAGCCCTCGCTAAATCCAGCGAGTGTGACCCTCATTGCTGGGCGGTCGCCAGCCATGGCCGAGTACTAGCCACAGGCCAAAGGAATGAGACGGAAAAAAAAAGAAATGAAAAAAAGAAAAAAGAATATTTTAAAAAAATTATTAAATATATCCAGATTAGCGCCGGCCATAGGATGCCCAGGATCTACATCAGTGATTTCTGACCTAAATTGACCGAATAGACTAAATTGATACCAATGTGAAAAAGATTTAAGACTATATTGGTTTAATTAAAAGGTCTAGAGCTAAATCGGCACCGATGCAGGTCTAAGATTTGTTTGGTACTTTTCTCGGCTTTTACCCATATCATCCTCCCCCTCTTTAGGATTCAGTGACGTCGTAGATTGGCCTCAAGGACACGGCCTTGAGCCACCACTAAGGGATTGCAACCCGGAGGATAAAGCGCCAAAAGGTGTGTATTTAAGGAGAGTCTCGAAAGAGTTTAGAATAGCCAACATTAATCCAACAAAATCTTACAAATCTATCGTAGTGTGTTGTTGCACTTAGCTCATTTTAATGTGGTGAAATAGATGTTTCTCATGGTTGGTAGCGCCTATCAAGTCTCGAAAGAGTTTAGTGGAAAATAGAATTTGCAGCCGCAGAAAGCTACCAAAATCGCTCATAACGCAGGTCTTCACCAACTCCACGGCTCTTCCCTCTACGGACAAAGCAGGCGGCATATTGGCTGCTCCTCTTCTTTCACGGAATTAGGAATGTCTATGGACCCGGTTTTATTCCATTCACGAGAATTCAATAACGGATTGCATTCCCTTAGAATTGTATTTCTTTTCAATAGTTTGTTTGAATGATTAAAAATTTTGTACTTTCGAATGAAAACACCCCTCAACCATTAAATGCTTAACGACTAAAATGCGTCGTCTAATTTTTCTTTATTTCTTTTTCTCCTTCTCCATCTATCCTCCCCACCCGACCTTGCAACCGAAGCCCGCTGATCGCCACCTCCATCCGCTGATCGCCACCTCCATCTGCCGATCGTCACCCCCGGTGTCCTTGTCGTCACGCCTCCATCCGTCGACAATGCCGCCCCCCTTCACTAGCCTACGTCATTAGCCACGCTGCCCTCTATTTGTACGTAGAGGCAGTGATCGGTGGCCATGGGGCTCACAATCTCGCGGTCATGGAGCTCGCTAGACTCGCGCAACCACAAATCTAGGGTCGCACAAGGCAGGCATCCTCTGTCAATGAATGAGATGGATGAAAATTCTCTGCTCTGCACAGTGCTCCAATGAGTGCATCCATAAATCACAAATTGTGGACAATCTTATTTGCATAAATCAATGGTTGAGACTTATTGAGGTGTCAAAAGTTAATTCTTACACTAGTTCTTAAAATAAATGAATGCTTTCTATCTAATAATTAATGTGATAAACTACTTAATAGAAATTTCTTATAAAGACATGTAAACTTTCAGTCGGTCCTAAGCAAGACTTTAAAATGCCTCATCTTGGGTCTCGTCATAGTCTCAAGATCCCCATGATGTAAAGCACCTAGAAAGTATTATCTCCTTCTAGGAAAGACAAAATTTTGGATTGAATTAGGAGAGAAGAGGGCATGCAGACACTCACACATTAAAATAAGAAACGTATATATGGAATCTGTCGTCACTACGTGTTAAATGGATAGGCCATAGAGGCCCTAGTCAGAATTTCAGCTCACCTTCTTTGTTGAGGTTACCCTGTAACCAGATATCAAGAATTCAAGGAAGAGCCTTGTAATAATTGAAAAGTTCATTGTTTAGAAATTTTTTGTACATGGGCATATCTTTTGCTAGTAATAAAGAAAGATACAACTTGGGTGAGATATTTTTCTTTGGAGACCGTACGGCACACAAGGGCCTAAAAGATTGGGGTCTACAAGAGGTCACCTTATGGGCTCAACTCACAAAGAATATGGGCTAACTTCTTAAAATATAGAAAAAATCACACTTTGCCCACTATATAGTAAATTCTACCTCCTTGTACACAAACTTGCTATGAAAAAGTGCATTTAATTTTCTACTGGAGACCTATATAATCTAAACCAAAATTTGTTGTGAAACCAAGTCGATCGAACTCGATTAAAAATAAAAAATAGGAAATAAACCACGGAAACGATTTATGAGATTTGAGCAACGTATCTACATCCACGGTGATAGCAATAAAAATTCACTACATAATTGAGTGGTACAACAAATATAAGAAGCAGACCCAATCACTGAGATATTGTCGATGTGTTTCAAATCCGCTTTATACCCAATAATCTTATAGATTATTATTTATACGAGTTTTTAATTAACTTTCCCTCTAACCTCCTAGTGAATTCCCTCCCAGTGAATTCTCTCGTAATTAAGAGACCTAAACCGGTTGCACCAAAACAAGACACTAAGAAAACCCTCAATGCACTAATTTCCTGGCCCAAGTTGGACTCTTTAACACAATTTCTACACTTCTCCTCCTTCAGTTAATGCATGTATTTTGGATCTGAGTATGTCCTTAAATTATTTCGTTTGCTCTCTGGGACATTAAACTCAGGTCATTCCCTTGGGTGAGGGAAAAAAAACTTTCTCCCAATTGGGGGATTGGGTGTGTAGATACCAGCACGTTTAAATAAGAAACACAATCCCGTCAGCTTGCCATATGTATACACTTGAATAGGTGGAGCAACTCCACTTGAAAGCTTAGGCTTCCTTTACTTTGATGATCGTACCCTTGGTAACCACTACCAAGAATCCAAGCCAAGCCCCTATTACTGAGTTAATGCATGTAGTCAAGTTACAACCGCTACATAGCACCACTCAGCAACGAATCTCTATAATGAAAATCTGCCTTGCCACTCACCCCATAGCCCCTTGTAAGTTCTTCAACCACCACAGAGGTTTTCTTCAGCAAGTTTAGATACTCAATTTTAAAAGGATTGATTGGTATACTCATGCTAAATTTACCTTAAGCTAATTTTCGTATCACAAAAAATCTAAAACCGTTACATCCGTACAACATTTATCTTCAACTAATTTTCACACAAAAAATCTTAAATAGGTATGTCCGTGCCACATTTACTCCAAATTTGTCATTCTCTTTCCACTCATAATAATTTCTCCCACACATCCAAGTAGTGTTAACATCAATTCTCATTTTATCTCAAGGTATGGTTTCCATTCAAAGCGCTCATGCTAAGCGATTCTACGAATAACAGACTGACATAAATGGTCCTACCCTGGCTGGTGATCGTGCCGTAAATGAGAAGATTGGAATCGGACGAAATATTTGGGTCCTTCATACAATGAATCCTAAATTTGATAGCATCAATTGAAATAGAAGGTCAGTCATCTTCGATGTCGATCGAATCGAAGTTTGCCAAGGTCCCGAACTTGAACCTGGTCTCCATCATCGAAGTAGCAGGAGAGACAAGGCTCAAGAGCTGCTTGTGATCAAGAAGATTTGTACAATTGAGAAAGCAATAGTGAAGGGACGATGCGAAGTTTTAAGAGGTCTTAGCAAGCAAAGAGAAGAGAAAAAGAATGGGTAAATTTGCCACTAGTATAAAGATTTGATTTTTTTAACTCGTGTGTATTAATTTGAGATATTTTGTGACACAAAAATTATTTTGATTTTACCAATTCGAGATTTTTTTGTGAAATTAACCCATTTTTACAATGGGTAAAAATTCAAGTTCCTGCGATGTGATTATTCCTCAATTATCCCAATAAAATGAGTCCACACCATGCCGTATGCTTGACTTAAGAGCCTAACACATGCCCATGACGTTCTGTGGCGTAGATCAGCAAGAAGTTAAAAAAAAATACTAACACCAACTAAACTTGCGAAAATCAAAGGGGGAAATCTCGTGGTTGACAAGAGAAAACAACAGGACCATTGAATTAATCAGAAAATTGACCAAACCACCGCGAGAACGAAGCCCAGAGCTTATAACATCTCTCATTGTCCACAGAGGGACATGTAGGTAGGGGGAGGGGCTTTTATGAAAAGAAAATTTTACAATTCAGGAAGGAAAAAATGAAGATAAAAATGATGATGATACTGGTAATACTAAGGATGATGGATGATTCTCTTGGTATCTAGTCCTTGTACTTCATCTCGGACATGAGGAAACCGGGCATGTCAAAGGAGCCGGAGAACTTCTCGACATCGACCTTGAGGGCCTCGATGTCCTTGTTGTTGACCAGACCCTTGTTGAAGTCCTTCAGTAGCTTGCCATGCTGCTTTTGGATGTTCAGGGTGATGGTCACAGCCCGGTGGAGGAACTCCCCGATTTGCTCGAAGTCCTTCTCGACCAAGCCCCTAGAAGTCATGGCAGGAGTACCTGAGAGATGACAAGCCTGTTAAATCAAACATTGCAATAATCATCGATTCGGCCATTAATTGGCCTAAACGTGCTCGGAAGATCTTGCCCAAAGTGTGTCGGACAAAAAGGGGGAACAGAATGGAGTCATGCAGAGGTTTTCATTACCAATTCGTACTCCTCCAGGTGCCAAGGCACTGCTGTCACCAAAAACAGCATTCTTGTTCACGGTAATATTGCAGAGATCGCAAAGTTTCTCAACCTTATTGCCTGCAACGGCGGTATTTGAAGTGATTAGAATCTATATATACCGTTGTTGTCAGTATCATCAACTCGCTCAACCAAACAGATGCAATCTTACCGGTCAATCCAAGAGGACGAAGGTCCCAAAGAACAAGGTGGTTCTCAGTTCCACCAGTCACAAGCTTGTAATTCTTGCTCATGAGGTAGTTCCCAAGAGCAACAGCATTGGCCCTGACTTGCTTAGCATAGGCCTTGAACCCAGGAGACATTGCCTGCTTCAGGGCAACAGCCAGGGCGCCGATCTGGTGGTTGTGCGGGCCTCCCTGAAGGGAGGGGAAAACCGCAAAGTTGATCTTGTCCTCAAAGTCGTAAACCGCATCCTCGGGCTGGCCCTTCTTGGCAGGCTTAGGGCCCTTCCTGTAGAAGATCATCCCGGCTCTCGGACCCCTCAAGCTCTTGTGGGTTGTGGTCGTGACGATGTCACAGTACTCAAATGGGTTCGCAGCTTCCTACAGCCAGAAACAAAGTTGCAACGATGATAAGAACATTGGAACCTCACGACATATTCACATCATCAAAGCAAATGTACCACAAATGCAAAGAAGAATGACCAGATCGAAATCGTTCAATCCAAGAAGAAACAGAATCATGAGCAGGACAACAAAACACACTTAAATTTCTTTCAGCTGCTATTGCAACATCCAGAGATGGGATGTCACATCCATATAAAACAAGACACGAACAAGGGTCTACAATGCAGAGACCACACTATTTCGAAAGGCATAGAATAAAATTCCCAGAGATCTACCTAAGATTGAACATTAAATCACAATTCCACAAGTAGATCAAGCATAAGGGATCAATGCAAACTCAAGCACGATACAAATGGTCAAAAATTTAACAAGGATTGGCGAAGCTTGCGTGAATTCGTGAGAAGGACGAAAATGGAATGCAGCCAATCAATACTTAATTCATATAAATGAAAGCCCAAGCGAGGTCCAACAAGTTAAGGAGGACACAATCATCTCGCGGACATCCCAGATCCGGCCTCGTACACATTCACACTGCATAAACGAAAATGCAGATCCAACACCGACAACGGAACTGCAAGCGACAAAACATCAAACACCATCCGCGCGCGCAGATCCAATTGCAAAACCGACGAAACGGAGGGGGGGGGGGGGTGTGTATATATATATATGTATATATACCTGAGCGGCGACGAGGCCGCTGATGTGGGCCATGTCGCAGAGGAGGAGGGCGCCGCACTTGTCGGCGACGGAGCGGAAGCGGGCGTAGTCCCAGTCGCGGGGGTAGGCGCTGCCGCCGCAGATGATGAGGCGGGGGCGGAAGTCGAGGGCCTTCTCCTCGAGCTTGTCGTAGTCGATGTAGCCGGTGGCGGAGTTGACCTTGTAGGGGAGGCTCTCGAAGTAGATGGAGGTGGCGGAGATCTTCTTGCCGCCGGAGGTGTAGTAGCCGTGGGTGAGGTGGCCGCCGGAGGGGAGGTCGAGGCCCATGATGCGGTCATGGGGCTGGAGGACGGCGGTGTAGGCGGCGAAGTTGGCGGGGGAGCCGGAGTAGGGCTGGACGTTGACGCCCCAGCGGGTGGGGTCGAGGCGGTAGGCCTGGAGGGCGCGGGAGCGGCAGAGGTTCTCGATCTGGTCGATGTACTCGTTGCCGCCGTAGTAGCGGTTGCCCGGCATGCCCTCGGAGTACTTGTTGGTGAGGGCGGAGCCGAGGGCCTCGATGACGGCGAAGGAGGTGAAGTTCTCGGAGGCGATCAGCTCGATCCCCCGGCACTGCCGCCGCTTCTCCTTCTCGATCAGGTCGTGGATCTCCGGATCCACCGCGTGCAGCGGCGTGTTGCCCCACACCGTCACCGGATCCATCCCAACAACAACAACAGCAGCAACCGCTTGAGAGAGAGAAAGAAGAGAGAGAAAGAGAGAGGGAAAGCGAGGGCGGTTGAAGATGGCTGAGGAGGAGGAGGAAATGGAGGAAGACGGTGGGTGGTGGAGGATGGGTGTGGGGTGGTGGGGCTTAAAAAGGGTCGGGGGGATTGCTCGATCGTAGGTGGGTGGGGTGCTGGTGAAGTGGTGGTCCACACTTTTTCCCTTCTAAGGGTTGGTGAACACAAATTGCCTCCTATTTTCTTTCCTTCCTCTCTTTCTTTTTTTTCTTTTTTTTTTCCATTTGACCCTTCTTTTTTTTTTTTTTAATTTTTACTTTGATCAGCTTAACCTCTTATTGATTTTTTTTTCGGACAATTTTTGTGGTGCCCGGAACTCGTAGGCTCGGGGAAAAGCCCGCGCGGCGTCTCGTGAGCCGAGATGCGAGGCCAACTTTTTCCTTGGTAAGATTGCTCTCGTAGCCAGGGAAAACTAAGGAGCCGTGACACTGGAGCAATGGACCACCCCCAGACGAATACCAACATCATCAATAAAGTTCATTTCTTTTCTGAAAACACATCGTTATAAATTTAAAGCTAGATTATCAAAGTCCCATTTGATAATAAATCATGTAAATTGTTAATCGGTACATGACGTTTTATAGTGGATTGTAACGAAATGGATCCTTGAACCATGGCTCTAACAATATCTAGGGTTCTGTGTCCCGAGCTTCGCACACCGTCCTTCCTTAAATATTTCGTATTAAGAAAAGCTTGTTATGTCATTCATCAATTTGGTGCAATGCAAATTAGAAATATAAGCAGAGCTAATACTTACTAGTCATGGCGGCGACGAAATCGAACCCCAACGACTTGATTGTGGGTAAATCGGGTCGTAATTGGAGGGGGTGGTATGCTACAAAGGGCAAATTGGATTCTGGGTTTTGTGCGATGCTCAATATCATTGCTATTTTAGAGGCCAGGCACGTTCGTGAATCGGGACCAACCATGTCCACATCCACTCTGCCTTACGCGGAGAGGAGGATCCACCCCGTCCCCATGCAAAAACCTATCGGTTGCGGGTTTTATCCGCCCCGTTTGAGGCAGGACGACCTGTGTATATAGCGGGGCTGTAAAAATTGCCATCCCTAAGCCCTGGCTCGGCCCTCCCTAGTCCCGTGGCTGAATTCAAGCATAGTCGAAGCCTGGAGGTGGGTGCAATGCTACCGGACACAGTGGCAATTGGATTCTGGGTCTCATCTTGTTCTTTTGGGGGTTTACTACTACACGAATGATTGAGCTTTTGGGCCTTGTATCGGCTTCTTGCTAAAAAAATCGGTGTCATTTGCTAAACCTTATCCTACCAAGGGCAGTCATGGATCCTTGGCGTTTAGTAAGGTTTATCTCACCAGGACCGGATGTTGCCACCTATGGAGGCTACAGCATCTTATTTAATGACCTAATGGCCGCTCTACCTACACACCCCTTGTCTCTCTCTAGTCCTGTTTTTCTTCTAGGGAGAGGACTGGAATATGGAGAGAGCTTACATGGAGATACATCCATCGTACCGGAGAGTTCATTCCCCGTCTCTTCTTGAGTCTTTTGAGGTCCTGTTCAGGACCAATCTCGGTGAAACTTGATGCGAAAATTTATTGGACATGCTTATGTTTGACAGTGCTTGAATGAAAACTTGATTCCCTTGTATATACTATGGAGCATATCTATAGAGAGGCCAACCATTGTGCTAATATGTTAGCAAAGTAAGATAGAATGCAAGGGGACAAGCCACTCATTCGTCAATATCCCTCCATGGCTGCTACACATCCACTTTCTTTTTGACAAAGAGAAAATGATACAAATGGTGATGAACTTTAGTTGAATATGTAATGCCGTCATTAAACTTTTAATTTGTTCAGTATGGTCCCTAAACTTTGGTCAAATGTGCAATATCATCCCTGAACTTTTAATTTATTTGTTGTTATCCCGGAAGTAATGCTATATGTTCAATGTGGTTCCTAAACTTTTTTTATATATTTTCATATAGTTTAGGACTATATTGAATATTTATCAATAGTTTAGGAACCATAGTAAACAAATTATAACTTTATGGATGAAATTACATATTGAGCCAAAGTTCAATGATCACATTATATTAATTAAAAATTGAGGAACGACAGTACACGTTATATTAAAGTTTAAGGACTATTTATAGTATTATTCCTTGGATAGACATAGCTAGTAGAACCGTTAGACATTGCCTTTGGGCCCTTTTCTCGTAAAGCCCCCAAAAAATATCCTCGTGGTGGTTGAGAATATACTGGGTGACCAAGAAAGGATGGAGACAATTCCTCTCTCGATTCTCTCTCATATGTTTGTTTCTATTACGTGCCAAATATTAGCATGCCACATCGACATCCTGGGGTGATTTTTGCCACATCGCTTTGGCCTCGTCAATAAAATTGACGGAGTCGCTCATAGTAGTAGGTGGATCGTAGTAGGTAACGAGACCCAATTGTATAGATCGAGTAAGGTAGACAACTTGATTGTATAAACATACTTATAATGATTTACCGTGCATTTGACAAGAGTTCACATTCAGTAACACCTCAAAAAGTGTACCCGACCCACTATCCCAATAATATTTGGAGTCACCCTAAAAAACATAATTACTTTAAGGAAAAATGACACAAATTGTATCTAAATTGTGACCCAATGTATAATGTGGTCCTTTAATTTTAATCCAATGTGCAATGTCATCCTTGAACTTTCAATTTGTTTATTGTGATCATTGAATTTTTTATACATGTTTAATCTAGTACATGCACTATATAAAAATGTTCAATATTATCCCTGAACTTGAATTTATGTAAGGATGATATTAGACATTTTCATATAGTCTAGGGACTAACTTGAACATAGATCAAAAGTCTGGATATTACATTAAATAAATTAAAAGTTCATAGATGATATTGCATATTTGGCTAAAATTCAGTATGGGTGAGCGGTTTTATGTTCTTTACAATTGGAACTTGAAACCTATTCTCGGGTACAAATTTCTTATTTTTTGGAACATAGAACCTAGAACCTACTCATCGGAACTTGAAACCTCCAGGATAGGTTTTAAGGTCTAACATGTTCTTTTTTTTTTAATTTATTTCATTTTTAGTTAAACAAAACAAAAATGAATGTAACAATATTAAACAAACTTATTATTCACCAAAGAGAATACAAAAGACTAGTTTTTTTGGCATTACGGTTCAAATAAATACAATCAAAATGAGAAGTCATTATGTGAATTGATACTAGAGGTGAACGGTTTCATACTCCATATAGGTTCCACCTGAAACTCACCCATGATAATAGGTTCCTCAATTTTTGGAACATGAAACCTACCATATCACAAGTTCAAGAATCAGTTATAGGGTCTGTATTATTAATTGAACAATTGCAATACATCATCACCTTTAATAATCACCACTTGCTACTGTGATTCACTAGCCATAACTTATATTTAGGCATACGAAAAGTATGAAATATTAACAAATCATAAAATGAAAGCTCAGATTAGTGGTTTCAGATTATACACTTATCATCTAACGTCATAAAACACCGTAATTGCAGGTTCCAGGCTCCACCTACTCGTCGAAATAGGTTTTCTAATTTTTTGAACCTAAAACCTATCATGCATACCTTAGAACCTAGAACTCACAGGTTCCCACTAGTCAAGTTCTTAGGTTTCAGGTTTTACCCTAGAATCATGCTTACCTCTAAAATTCAGGGAACGTATTGAACAAATTAAATGTTCATGAACTATATTGCACATTAAGTTAAAGTTCATGGACTATTTGTATAATTATCCCTTACTTTCATTAAATTAAAGCTAAACCAAATAGCCTTAAAACAAGAATATACTAGCACAATCACCTAATTTTTGTATATTATTGGCACATTCTTGCCTAAATAAGGATTTGCCTTGACCGAGTCTGCCGCAGTCTTGCCCACATGATCAACGACAGAGCAGGACCAACTCTAGTGGACTTGAGACAAGAAGAAAACATTTTATCTGCGGTTCATACGGATGATATGGCATTACCAACCCCCAATGTTGCCCATGGCAATGTGCGTTTCACTCAACTTTTGCATCTAGGCTCCGTTTGCTCAACGGAAAATAAATAATTTAGAAAATATTTTTCTAAAATTAATTTCATTTATAGCTTGAAATGACAAATCAATGAAAATTATTTTATTACCGATAATAATTTATGTTTAAATATTTTCTTAGATGATGAAAATATTTTTTCGTTCGTTAGTTTATGCAAGCGATGTTTTTAAGAAAATATTTTCAAAATCATTTATTTTCCTCAAAACAAAATGGAGATATTACTAAATTACTTTTGGCCTAAATTAGTGAGAGAGCTGACGTGGAGGAGAATTATCCACGTCAGCTTGATTGTTGCCGTTGCCTGTTGCGCAGGGCAATTGTCCACGTCATTCAAGTTTAGATGATCATAAAGGCTCCCTACGCACCAAGAGCCGAGTCTTTAGGTTTTTCCATCTAAATGAGTCCACATCATCATTTCCGCGGGCATTTATAGTTGTCGGTGACGGCAAGACATAGCACTGGAAAATGATGGAAAATAAAAGAAAATTTGATTGCACATTACAAATTCAAAGATCCAATTATAAAAGCATAAACATTAGGGAAGATAATCAGAAAGTTTCTCATTAATTGTTTATAAATCAAAATTTTGATTATCTTTTTAGTATGATTTGCCTCCTTATTTCTACCATAACAACTAGATCTATCAACATGATTCTAGGTTTACATCCACCGACAACTTCTCGACATGACCACATGAGATCTTGAAAATCTCCGTAAGTTGATGCTATTAGTCTATGTTAACGTTTTAGCCATTGTAGTTGAGATTTGCTGCCCGGTACTCTCTTACTTATGAAGGTGATCGTTGTATACAATTATTATTGTTATCATTTGAAAACAATATATAACTTATTTTTATTGAGTAATTATTACAGATAATTAGGATATTTCTATACATATGAAGATATTTCCCTTTATTAAATCACTCAATTGCCCATATATCTCCCTTGATTGTGAATATTCCTAATTGACTGTAATTTAAATCATGATTATCTTGTTACCTTGGACAACCATCTAATTAAGGCTATAAATAGGCTTATGTGCTCTCCATTATAGCACAAAAATATAGCGAAATTTCACATTTTTCTAATTTTTCTTTTCTGTATTATTCTTAGGTGCACATCACACTTGGAGCACACCTATTATCACATGTAATTTTCTTTTTCAATGACTACTAATATTCCTCTCTCTCTCTCTCAACGTATCCTCAATATTGTTCGTCTCATTTGATAGCCATATTAGTTTGTTCAATTATGTGTAGTTTTTTTTTTCTATAACTATTAATGTTCCTCTCGTAACATACCTCAACATTGTTCATTTCATTCGATAGCCACATGAGCTTGTTCTATTGTTGTGTAGTCTGCATAGCTGCCGTGACGACATCCTCTTGCATGATGATAGTCTCCTACATCACGACAGCCTCTCGTTTCGACAACAAGCTCTTGTCTTGTAGCCTGCATAGCTACCATGACAGCACACAATAGCCACGTAAGTAGCTGCGCCAACATCACTGGTTCCTTTGTTAGTACATCGAAATGCTTGGGCATTCCACTTAGGAATTTTTTTCGGATCTTTTCTCCAAAGAAACTCTGGTTTATTTCTTCAAAATCGCCATGAGTTTGACGGGATGTTGGATATAATTAGGATATTTCCCTATATTAGAAATAATTAGGATATTCCTTTCATTCTCCAAATCTCTTAAGATTGCGCATTTATCATCCTTGAAAATAATAATGTGGACTCTTATAAAGTATCATGTTGTGACCAATCGAATTGGTATCCTCAACGACAATGTCCGAGAGACAACGCGTGTATTGCGTGAGGAGATAGCACAACCTGACCACGCAAGTTGTGCTCGCTAGCGCGGCAGGTAATGCAGCCAACTTTGAGATGAGTTGCATAAAGGTGATAGTTGCAAAGGCTTATTCCGGCCTCAAGATGCTAAACTGTAAAGCATCTTCTCGGGGGAAAGTAAATTAAGTTCACCAAAATTAAGATGCTGAACCTCGAATGCCATAACCATGAAGAATTATTCACACTTGCCTTTAAGCAATGAGTTCTTTCTTTTTTTGTTGAGAGCAAACATCTTTTTCTTTGACATCTTGACATTTGCAATTAATTTATTATTTTGGTATCTTAGCACAAGGCTAAGAGCTTTCAAAATTAGTACAAAAAAAGTCCTAAAATAGTTGCATTGATAACAATTTAATCATAAACTTTTCAATCGGATCAATTTGGTCTTAAACTTTTTCACATTGGTACCAATTCAGTTCATCCAGTTAATTTAGGTCGAAAATTGCTGATGTAGATGCTAGCGGTCCTACGTGACATGACCGGCATTGATGTGGATAAATTTTATGAGTTTTTATATTTTTTCAGAATTTTATTATTATTATTATTTTCTCTTTTTCTCTTTTCTTTTCCTTCTTTTTTCTTTTTCTATCACTATTGGCCGACAACCTTGTCGGTCGACCCTCATATGGATCTGGATGAGGGCGCGGAGACCCTTGCCCAGACCAGCTTATGGCTAGCAACCTTGCCGGCCAATAGTGTATATAAAAAGAAAAAGAAAGAAAAGAAAAATGAAAAAAAGAAAAAAATAATTAAAAAACTTGAAAAAATTATCAAAAAATTATAAATTTTGTCCATGTGAGTGTTCACTTTAGCGATTTTCTACTCAAATTGACTAGATGGATTCAATTGGTATCAATGTGAAAATATTTAAAACTAAATTGGTTCAATTGTAATGTTTATGACTAAATTGTACCAATGCAATAGGTTTTATACTTTTTTGGTACTTTTCCCAAGATCTTTCATGTAGACAATGTAACCTTTTCTCCAATAGTTATCCCAAACTCAAAGAGTGTTTAACATTTTTGGCAAATAATAAACAGTCATAATAAATTGAGGTGCACTATTCTTCAAATGAATCAAAATTGAACATTTGCCACTAACATGAATTTTGGAATTATTACCAAACCAAACTTTCCTCTTGATTGTCTCTTTTAACTTGGTAAACATATCCTTTCGCCCGCACATGTGGTTGCTTGCACCATTGTCCAAGCACGAAGTATCATTTTATCCACCTTCATCTTCTTTGAATGCCAATAAAAAAAACTTGCTCTGCATCATTTACAAAATTTTCCTTTTCGTTTGCTTTGCTACTTTCTTTATACCAACACTCAAAAGCATAATGGCTAAGTTTATTGCTATGATAATATCGAAATTTAGATTTATTATACTATTGGCATCTCGATTTCTTTCTTCTTCCACGAACACTTTTTTTGTTATGGTTTCTATTGTCATTTCGAGCAATCTCTCCTCTGCTTCATCCACGACATTTACCTTGAAAATGACCTTAGCCTTGACCTCAGCCACGATCTTAATTAGCCCCTCGAATTTGCATAGAATCTATACTTTGGTCCTTCTCATCTTGGATGGTCAAACTAGTTTGGAGTACTTCCTCTACCGACTCGTGCTTGTTTCTTCTGAATCTTTCTTCGTTGGTTGCAATGAACCTAGAAGCTTATCGATCATCATGACGTCCAGATCTTTGGACTCTTCTTTGCAACACCAATGTGATCGTGCTTCTTCTCTAAGGACTGAAGAATCTTCTCAATAAGTCGAACATCTAGAACATCTTCACCATTTCTTTTCATCTGATCGACAATCGCCAAAACACTTGTAAAATAATCAGCAATTCAAATTCTCTCATGTGGATTGCCTCGAATTTGTCTCTTCAAGTTTAAAGATGAATCTTTGTAACTTTTTGTACTCCTTACTGTGTGTTGTAAAGGATCTCCCATACTTCTTTAGAAGTAGTAGCGTTTGGAATATTCTTGGATGTAGAATAATCTAAAGCTTGATAAATGATTACGGGGCACATCGATCAAACCTTTTCCAAGGCAGTCTTCTAATTTTGACTCAAGATGGCTTGGTCCTCTGGTTCATCATAGCCTATGTTGATAAGTTCCCATCCACCATAGGTACCAAGTAGGGCTTTCATTCTAACAATCCAATTATCATAAATTTCATTGGTAAGACGAGGGTATTAAAGAGGAAGCTAATTATTTATCGTGGCCACGACCACAAACCATAGGCTTTGATGCCAATTTGATAGAATGATTTCAAAGTGGAAACACTCACAATTTACTCAAATCGACTCTAATCATGATGAGAATGTGACTAATAGGTTTATTTTTATTTCTCCTTATAAATTGATGACAAGACTTGCCTTTATATAGGCTCGTTACATAACTCTTACTCTTAAATAACTCATAAATGTATTCAGCATTTCAAGCAGATGGGTTGCTTGAACTTACAAAATATTGAACTAGACATGGAAACATGGACAGCCATGATGAATGCATGTAGGATATTCGTGAATTTGGTTAAATTACTAACAAAGGTCATCAAAGAGTGGCATATGCGGAAGAACGTGAGTGAGCTGCACGAGCGACACCATTGATTAAGTTGCTAAAGAAAGATCAGTTGTGGACTTGGAATGAGGGGTGCAATGGTGCATTTAACGAGCTGAAGTGCGTCGTGATAGAAGATCCTTTCCTCGTGCCATCATTCATATCTTGATACAACCCAAAATCACTCCTAAGAATGCCAGATGGCGGGAGTTCTTGGATGAATTTGGTAATGCATCAGCCCAACCCATTTCTCTTTTAAGCAAAGCCTAAGCCCAGCGCACCATCTCTTGTTATCATCAGCACACGAAGAGAGTCCAGCAGAGTAAACAAGAAAGAAAGAGAGAGAGAGAGCAAGTCCACGAGAAGGAACTGGGAGAGAAAAGAAGAAAAAGGGAAAAAATTTGGCGTGCTCATAATCCAAAGCGGATTGAACACCATTTTGCAATGTAGGGTAAGTATTCGAACCTATTATTCGTCTAATCAGAGCAATCGTCAAAGTTATGTCAATTCTATATTGCTGCGTTCGACTAGGGAAGTTATCGGGCTGCGTGCGCGTGTATATATATATATATATATATATATATGTAGTTATGTATGGAAAAGTATGGACGCTTATGCTTGTGATTATTAAAACAAATATGAAAAAGTTCAGTTACGTTAATATCTAAAATGTAATCAAAGTAATCTATGAATTTTGTTGTGATTCTTATGGTTAAAATGATATATTGTATACTTACAAATAATATAAAGGGTTAATATCATAAAAAAACCCAAAACTTGTACATTTGTAACAAATTTATCCCAAATTAATTTTTTGACCATCAAAATCTCCAAGTTGGTATACTTGTGATAAGTATACCCCAAAATAATCTTTGATCACCAAAAATCCCAAACTGATACATTTGTGACAAATTTACCATCCGTTAGTTTTCGTTGAATTAGATTAATACTACGAAAAATCACATACCAGTACACTTGTGATAAATTTAGGGTAAAACCTCAAACCCGATACACCCATCAATTGTTACGCGTAATCTAATTCAGCAATTTGATAGTACAATTTAACGAAAACTAATGAAAGGTAAATTTGTCACAATTTTTTTTTTGGTAAAGTTTAAATTTGTCACAATTTGTAACTAGTTAAATAGAAAAGAATCACCTATCTAATCTTATACTTCCCAAACGCCAAAAATAGAGACCTTTAAATCTCCAATTTTTAAAACCTTTGAATTTCCAAAAACTCACGGCCTAGAATTTACCAAGGCTCTTGAAAATAAAAGAAAGTCCTTAGGAAAATTACGTCTTCTAGACACTCCCAACATAAAAGGATTGCACATAGAAGAAACCTCAAAATCTAGAGGATTGATAGCCGAGGATACTCCAGACCAAATAAATGTCCTTGAAAAACTCAATGAAGATTCTGACAATGATTCTACTCCCGAAATAAATAGAATCACGTGGAAAAATCCCCCAAAACTTTATTACTCTAGAGCTACTCCTCCTGATATAGAAGAATCATAAAAAAAAATCCAAAATAAATATTCTCTTGATGCTATATATGAATGGAACACAGATGGCGTTGTAGAAAATAATACCATCAACACGCTAAACCAAATGGTTATGGTAGTCAATGCTTATAAAACACAATAAGAAGTTTCGGATCACGAAGTTGCTAATCTTTTAGTTGCTGGATTTATAGGGTAGTTAAAAAGATGGTGGGATAATTACTTAATAGATGAATAAAAAAGTCAAATATTAAATGCATATTGAATATATGAATATGGACAATGTATTCAAGATGAAAATGGCGAAATTATTCAAGATGCTGTTGATACGCTTATATTTTCCATCTCCCAACATTTTATAGGAGACCCTTCACATGTAGGAGACAGGCATCAATATCTTTTGTCAAATATGAAATGCAAATCCTTAGGAAGGTAGAGGGAATATAAAGATCTCTTCTTGCAAAGAGTCTTTATTAGGTCAGGCTATAGCCAATCTTTTTGGAAAGAAAAATTTTTAGCCGGATTACCTAGACTAATAGGAGATTGAGTCCACAATAAAATTAGAGAAGAATATGATGTCCAAATCCCTTACCACCTATTATCCTATGGCGAATTAGTTTCATACGTATATAAACAAGGAACACAAATATGTAATTCAATTAAATTACAAAGACTACTTAAAAAAGAACAATCACTTACTAATAAAGACTTAGGTGATTTCTGCTCACAATATGACCCTTCATACATTGAACCCTCAAAATCTAAATGCAAAGGAAAATGTCCTCCACAAACACAAAAAAGAAAATTTAATAAATATCGTAAGACTAAAGCACAATCAGAAAGGCTAAGCAAAACTAAAAGGAAAATTAATAAAGATATTAAATATTATCCGTGTGGAAAAAGATGTCACATTTCTAAATATTGTAGTTTAACAAAAGATTAAATGAATTGGCAATAGATGAAGAAACCCTTTACTAATTAAATGACATAATGGCTGTAACTGATGATGAAATTTCGCCTGAAGATTTTCTCGATGAAAAAGGCTTACAAATTAATGAAATTGAAACCTCTTCTCAATTAGAAATGGAAAATTCTCCCTCTAATGAAAAAACTCCAAAAATAAATGTATTAACCAAAGAAGACGAATTTTTACTAGAAACTGTAGAAAAAATTACTGATCCTCAAGCTAAAAAAGAATATTTAGACAGATAACAATCTTCCATGAATATCACTCCTAAAGTCAATACTACTTATAACCTTAAAGATATTCTTAACAGAAAAAAGAAAATCCAATCAAGACCCATTAGTATAAATGACCTCAGCAATGAAATTAATCAACAAAAGCTAGAAATAAAGACTCTTAAAGAAGCACAAAGCCAGATGCAAAAGGAAATCTTATTGATTAAAACCAAGATAGAAAAAGGAAAAGAAAAGGAAACAGAAGAAAATTAACTAGTTACTCCAGATCCAAATTTTTTAATGATCTTCTCACAAATGACCTCAAGGAAATGGATAATAGAAATAACAATAAAAATTAATAATGAATTTGTCATTAATACCGCCACCCTTTTTGATATTGGTGCTGATTTAAATTGTATCAGAGAAGGTCTTGTACCAGTAAAATACTTCGAAAAAACAACAAAATCACTAAAATCAACTTCACGAGACAAACTTCAATTAAGTACAAATTACCAGAAACATCAGTTGTAAAAGATCAGATGTCTTATAAAACTTCTTTTCTTTTAGTTAAAGATATGAGACAAGAAGTAATTTTTGGGACACCATTTATCCAATCAATACAACCGTTTACTGTCACAAATGAAGGCATAGAAACCTAAGCATTAAATAAGAAAATCACTTTTAATTTTATCACAAAACCCCAAACGAGAAATTTAAACATATTACAACAAAATTCAATTGCAGAAATAAATTGTCTCTTTAAAAATAAAGAGGGCCAACTTCAATAGTTAAAAGAAAATTTAGAATTTAAAAGAATAGAACAAAATTTACTTGAACAAAAAATAAGAGATATAATTGCATCCCTCCAATAACATATGGAACAAAATATATGTTCTTCCTTACCCAATGCGTTTTGGGAAAGAAAGAGACATATTGTTAGCTTACCTTATGAACATGATTTTTCCGAAAAACAAATCCCTACAAAAGCTAGACCTACCCAAATGAATCAAGAAGTCTTGAAATTTTGCCGAAAAGAAATACAAAATTTGTTAGATAAAATACTTATTAGAAAAAGCCAATCACCATGGAGCTGCTCTACTTTCTATATCAATAAAAATGCTGAATTAGAAAGAGGAGTATCACCAATTATAAGCCTTTAAATAAAGCATTAACATGGATAAAGTATCCAATACCTAACAAAAAAGATTTACTAAACCAGCTTCACAATTCAAAAATATTTTCAAAATTTGATAATCTCTGGCAAATACAAATTAGTGAAACAGATAAATATAAAATGGTGTTTGCAGTACCATTTGGACAATATGAATGGAATGTAATGAATGTTGGTCTAAAAATTGCTCCGTCAGAATTCCAACGCATCATGAATGATATTTTCAATCCTTACTCTAAATACATTTTAGTATATATAGATGATGTCTTAATATTTTCCTCCAATATTAATCAACATTTCAAACATATATCTGTCTTCATAAGTGTCATTAAGAAAAAATGGCTTAGTAGTCTCTCCTAATAAAATATTACTTTTCTAAACAAAAATCAGAATTCTTGGACATTACATTTCGCAAGGAACCACTATTCCCATTGAGAGATCAATCTTATTTGCAGAAAAATTCTAGGATGAAATCAAAGACAAAACCTGATTACAAAGATTCTTATGAAGTCTAAATTACATTTTAGATTTCTTCCCCAATATTAATATACTTTGTAAACCATTACACCAAATATTACAAAAAAATCCTCCATCTTGGACCACAATTCATATTAATACTGTCAAGCAAATTAAAACCCATGTTTAAGAAATACCTTGTCTTCATCAATTGATCCCTCTGCTTTCAAAATTGTAGAAACAGATGCCTTAGAAATTGGATATCGCGAAATACTCAAACAAATTAAAAATGACAAGGAACAAATCATCCAATTTGTTTCTAAGCACTGGAACCCAACATAACAAAATTACTCTACCATCAAAAAAGAAATACTAGCCAGTGTTGTCTCAATATCCAAATTTCAAGGAGATTTATTAAATCAGAAATTCCTTTTGAGAATAGATTGCAAATTCGCAGAAGAAGTCTTACAAAAAGATGTACTAAACATTGCTTCAAAACAGATCTTTGCTAGATGGAAAGATATTTTATCTATGTTTGATTTTGGAATTGAATTTGTGAATGGATCGTCCAATTCTTTACCTAATTTTTTCACAATAGAATTTTTGCAGGGAAAACAATCATGCCTCCAGAATTATCTAGAAAAGAAAAAGGCAAAACTGTTGCCAAAACCTCATAATCTCAAAGCCTGTGACATTTATGGTTCGAACCCCGAATCGACCAAGGAAAATGGCCAGGGAATCAGTATGCAGACCGATCCAAGGGACGGCCATAGACCAATTGATTTGGTCAGAATAGGCAACTAAGGGATCGATCATGGTCCGATCGAAGGATCGGCCAAGGGATCGGCAATAAAATGACTTCCCAATCACGCAAGTCGATCAGAGTGATTCGACCATGGATCGATCCCTTGACCATAAGGGTTAGTCGTGGAACGATCACGTATTGAATTGATCGACGGGCAGTCACGGATCAATGCCACGCGAGCATGCGCCGATCGCAGGTGATTCCACTCGGCCATACACTAGTCGTGGGTGACCATGGACCAATTCCGTGTGGTCGTGCATCGGTACGGATCGATTTCACGCAACTATATGACAACCGTGATGTGGACATCGAACCCTATCGAGGAGGAGGCGCTAGGGACCCGTTGTTTTATCCACTAGGCCCGATCACTTGAGCGAGAGCGAAGGAATTCAAACAAGCTGTCGGCATCATGGTTCAAGATATTTGGAATGAAGATAATCTTGATTCGAAACTTGAAGATTCTGAAATTTCTTGGCGCAACATAATTACTTTTGGTCCAGCGAATTCCGAAAGAGTTTAGAATTGACGAACTCCGAATTGGCTCAAATTTGGATGGACGCTTGGAAACGGGCCCCTGATCAATACACACTACTTTAGTAGTGATTAATGACGTTTTTTAGCGATTTGGAGTCGTTTATATGAACTTTTAGGCCTTTTTCTATTTTTGAACGAATTTTTAATAATTAAGGTTATTTTTGTAATTTTAATCCTAGTAGGATTAAGATTAGAGTTAGCACCCTATATAAGGTTGCTTATAGGTTTCTAAGAAGAGGCAGAATTTTATTTAGCAAAGTTTTCTTCTTGAGTTCTCTTGAGGATTAGATCTTATCAAGGCTCCCTTGTGGCGATCGAATTTAACTTATCGAGCAAGATCGCGAATTTTCTTGTTCGTGGTGTTATAGCGTGGATTGGTTGACACAGGTTCGTCAACAGGTCGCGTTCATACCGAGATTACCAATTACAGGTTCGATTGGAGGTCAAGGTCAGCAATTCGTAACTCATAGATCTTCGTAGAACGATCATCTTTCGCACAGATCCATATCAAACCGAGAGTTGACCATGGATTGTTAATACTCGAACATGGATCAGTTGCGAATTGGCCATGGATCGTTGCGGTGAATCGAGATAGGCCATTGAGGGGCCATGGACTAGGCCAGGAGCCCTGCCACTTAGACACGGGCTAAGCCTTGTGCCGAACGTGCAAGCCAGGCCCTATGCCCAGCTGTGGACCAATCTTGTGTCCATCAATCTGGCCAAGAGCTTGGCCCCATGCATGGCCATGTGCTAGCCACTACGCCTGATACTTGTGCGAGTTCCAGTGCCCGTCAATCCCGATCAATGCCAGGTCCGATACCTAGTCAGACTCGGCCATGGACCAAGCCCTGCGCTCGGCCTGTACCTAGTCAGGCTCGGCTAAATAGGCCCTGCACCTAGTCAGCCTAACCGATATGACTTTGTGCCGTTCAGCCCAGTCATTGGCTCGTCTACGCCTGCCCATGCTTGGTCATACTCCACTCCCTGAACCTCGATTCAAATAGGATGGTTGATCGTAAATGGACACATAAAATTCTCGTTTATCTTGATTAATCTCTTAAATTGGGCAATAATGATTTTTGAGTCTAGTGTTTAAGAAGAGGATAAGCCATTGGATTAGGAGTTTTGTGCCAATAATTTAGTGCTATTGAAGGCAAGAAACAAGGCCACACGCTCAAAACTTGGTGAGCAAGAAGACATTTGACCTAGTCAAATCAAGTCAACTTACTTTATTAAGGCCTTATATTGCAAAATAGCAATAATTGAGTGCAAGCTTAGGTGTCCCATGAGCAATAATAAAAGAAGTAACTCACCTTAGCAATAATTGGAGTGTTTTGAAGAGGCGAGAAGCTTCACACGCTCAAGAGGCCTTTCATGCCCAAAACGTGGGAAACAAGAATCCAAAGTGAGTCAAGTGAATTGGAGGCAATTATTGGAATTTGTCTTGGAAGCAATTATTGAAACTTGTCTTGAAAGCTTAACCATAAATGAATTAATAGGACATCATGACCCTATTTAGAGACTTGAGAACCAGGTTTAGAGATACTCGGCCCAAATAAAAAGATTGTAAGACAAGCTTAATCATTACAAAGACTTTTAGGCAACCATAATTATTAGATAGGACTTTAAATAACTTTTCATCATCAGCCTTAGGAAAGGCCACCAATAAGTCTTGGCATTTTAATAGGTGCGTCCCCACCTTGCCTCCCTTTTTCTCACACCAGCACCATCACTTCCTCACGCCTACCCCTCCCTCAGTTACCACCCTTCTAATGCCCACCTTCCCTCCCATTCAGCCCCACTCATCTTGCCCTTTTTGTCTTTACCGAAAATACTAGGACCACCTCCTTTGGTCTCTAGTTGTAAGTAGATTCCCTAATCTCGAGATAGGATGTTAAGATACGTTATTGAGTTGTGTTTTACCCGATCTGTGAATGGGACTTGCTTGATGTTTGTTTGATTGTTTTGTCATTTGTATAACATAATTGTGAGCCGGAGCACAACTTGGCCGCAAAAAAGGGAATGTATGGTCTTGTATGCACGCTATGGCGTTATGGACCGGACCTTACTCGGTAAATGTTCGATATTGAGGCGTATCGAATTCGAGCCAAGTTGACTTCTAGTTCGACATTTTGCGCGTCGGATCAAACCACAATCCCTTGACCGTGACCTACATACTAGAGGATTATAGACTATTGTCCATGAGTTACATTGACACGCACGCCTTTGAGCCTTTTTGTTTGCATGGGCTAATAAAGAGAAGATAAAAATCGAACGTTGTGATTTTGATGCATGTACACACGACGAGCTAAAGCCGTCATTGATGGATTTCGAGACGTTGCTGGATGGATTTCGCATGCCTAGTGAATTCTGGATGCTCGATGGATTTTGGTTAAGAATAAATGAGATCCCGTGTGCTTGTTCTCGCATAATCGAGATACCGTGTATTAAAGCTTGTTCACACATGCACCATATTTGAAATGTGTGTTGAACATGATTGTAATGGATGTGAACCATGTATTGTGCATAGTCGAGGTAAGGCACAACTTTGCTATTGATGTACTATCGACACCCGAAGCGGTAAAGGTTGAACACATATTCGACGGCGATTGCTTCCTCCTAATTTGAAATTAGCAAATTTACTTATTGAGTCTATAACTCATCCCTCGTTGTTTTTCTAGATTTGTAAGATAGCGTTTTCACCGATTCGTTTCGGCACCCTAGTCGAGTTGGAAGTTGAGGTGACCGATGTCAGTGATTTGGGCAAGGGCCAGACCTTTCGTAGGGTCACCACCCATGTTATGGTGGACGAGGGCCTAGATAACCCCGTTCCCCGCACTTACATGCCATGGTACATGTGGACTAATGGTGAACTGTTCAGCCTCCATCGTGGTTTCAACAGACCGTTCGGGGGAACCGTTGTTCCTGCACCTGGGGAAGCCACGGATGATGCCTAGGTGTCTGGCCTAACGTGGAAGGAGCGACACTTTTTGAGAGCATTTTGTGGATGTCCACGGTAGCGGAGTTAGGTATACTCCGGCCATGCGATCAAAATATGTAATAACGGATGTGCGTGCGGATAATGGCCTATAGAAAAGAATGGCTTGTAAATAAAGCTATCATGTAAAATCTAAATGTGATACTTTTCCTAATCCCAAAGTTGTTTTGGTTGTACAGGGATAGAATATGCTTTCGCATGAACGTAACGAAAGGTAAAAATGAACGGGACGGCGACATGCCTAGGACGTCGCAAAAATAACCCTGTGGGTCATGATTCCGAGCTAGGGAGTGACAAAGTCAACCACTAACAATGGGCCAGCTCCAAGCGTGGTTAAACATCATGAAATTTGAATCACAAAGTCACGACAGTTTGTCCCCATTACTATCACAAATAGCCCAATTTCTTTCCAAAAAGACCAAATCTGCTAAAAAAACTAAACAAGAATCCCCATCACAATCATAACCACAAAAACCTCAAACAAGATCACAAACCTAAAAAAATCCTATCACTCTCTCCCCCGGTCAAGACTTGGGTAGAAATAACTGAAGATCTGCCATCCACACAAATTGGTATATCATTGAACCCATCACTGAACCCATCACCATTAGTTTCTCAAAATCCAAACCATTTACCCATATTAAAAAGAATTGCTAGTGAGGTGGTAATTAAACCCCGATCAACACCTCCGATTACCATCAATCAAGGATCACAATTTTCTACTCGATCTCAGTTTATCACAGAAAGCCAACACCAAAAAGGATTCAATCACGAAAATCCCTGATTTTTTGCCAAAACATTTTTCCTGAAAATTGATACTACAAACCTCATGATTTGTCAAAACCTCAAGCTTACTAATTTTAGCCGAAACTGAATCAATCACTTATAAACACTTTGTTGCACCTAAAAATCCTAACAATATCACCGATTCCACTACAACACTCATCCAAGTCATATCTCGTGATATGTGGAAACCAAACCCCTATACTCCTCTCAGATTTGAAGCTCGCTTAACCCAAAAATTACCATATCTTCCAACTTATACTTACTAGGATTACTAACAAGCTTGGTGGAATGCCTTTTTCTGCCAAAATAAAGGACATTACCACACCTGGCTTTTCTACTTCAGGAGCAAGTTTCCCATAACTCAATTACCTGGTTTCGACATTGGTGGGATCACTTTGGCCCAGTCATTGAAATATTACCAGAACAATTCAAAAAGAGTCCAAAAAATTTCCATACCCATTTTCAACTTGCATCACATGAATCGAAATTTTCAAATCTCATGCATTTTTTTATCAACTTCAGAGTTTCCCGGGTTACGACTTGGGAATTTGATTTCAATCACCCAAACACCCCATCACAAGTCCCCTATTTGGTTCGTAAATACAAAACCAAATGGTGGGATAATTCTAAATTCACTGATCAATTGCTTGAACAATCAGTTTATAGAAAATCACAAATTACCTAATCATAAATCACCAATTGATAAAAAAATTGTAAAATTTCTAAAACAAAAACCATTTGTTCAAGTCCAATCACTTGAACATGTTGTTTCATTATAAAAAATCATGTTCGAAATTTAGTCACGTGATTCATCTAGCGAATCATATCATAATGGAAACACCAATGAAGACGACTGTTGTAGAATCGACTCAGCGGATGATGATGAAGACGAAGACAAAGTTATATGAAGACATCACTTTTGAAGATTCTAATATGAAGATCACCAGCAATATTATTACCACAGACAAATCACTTACCAATAAAAAAAAACTATTCATCTCGGGACAAGAACTCTATAAAAGCATGAAGAAGGAAGGGAATAAGTAGCCTTTTCTTTTGCTACCATTTGTTCTCTTGCTCTTTTGCTCCTCTCTGTTCTCTCTAACTCTCAAGTGTTCTTCTTCCTCCTCATTCATCTTTTTTACATTAATCCATACCCCACTTGAGAGTGGATTACCCCTCTAGCGGATTTTTTTTTTATGCATTATATATATAATCTCTGGGTAGTTTTGCAGGTCAAAGGCAGTCCTCGAAGGGCTTGAACAAGAGATTTACTCGTGTGGGATAGCATACTTATTACAAACTGACCTTGCTTTCCCTGATTCTCAACATAGATCCCGTTATTGGTATCAGAGCGTGGTTTTATGTCTAGCTTAGTTTGTTTAATGCGCTTAGCTAGTGATTGTCCAGTGCTGCGAAGATCCCTCTCTCTTTATCATGTTTAATCCAGATACAACTCCAATCACTCTTACTACTTCTCTAACTCCATCATCTTCTTCATAATCTTTAACAGAGTTTCGTACTTCAAATGCTTCTAAGATACACTATCTCTATGAAGTCTTTCTTAGCGATGAAACAAAAATTTTCAAAACGCAACTTCCTCTCATGAACCCATACTCAGCCTTTGCCAAACCCGCTTTATCTTTTTTCCCCCATTAGGTCTATAAGACATTTCATTCGTTATACTCCAAAGAGGTCAAAGAATACGTTCAATCTTTCAAATTTGACCAACACCCAATTCTTGCCACTAAAAAGGAGTACTTTGTTATTCTTCAAATTCCTCCTGAATTTCCAAAATAGTGGATCCAACAAGGGTATTCGCATATTCACTATGGAGCAGTCTGTCTTGCTCTTATCTTTCATGGGAGAAAAAGGTTTGCATATTGTGACAAGAATGGCTCTTTTGGATACTAGATTCCTAGAATACCACAATGTTTGTATTGGTACTGTTCAAACTGCCTTAAATGCTGGAACAGTCTTTGTAACCCTTTATCCAAATTTTAATATTGCCCTTTCAGATCCCAGTTACTTTCCTTCTTGAAAGTTCAACTTTAGCTTACTAGAGCACCTCAAACTGCCGATTCAATTGCTATAACTCTTCGAGTGCATTTGGTTTAGGATTTTGAAGAGGCTTTGGGAAAATGCAAAGAAGTTTAGACTAAAGGGCTTTAGGGAAGTGCAATGACTATTTGGTCAACTCTGTTTTGAAAAGCAACTTTGAGAGAAAAACTGTTTAATGAAAACACATTTTGAAAGTCCATTTGAGTGATTAATTTAAAGTTTTTGATTTTTAATTGGTTTAAAATCGAAAAAAAATGTCTACAACTTTTTTAATTTAAATATTGACAACAATGTTAAAAGATATCGTGTAAACAATTCTATTAAAAAAATGAAATTTCTTCTTTTTGCTAAAAAAATCAAATGAAAAATTTATATCAAAGTGGTCTCTTTCTCAATTAAAAAAAGAATACTTTCATTATTATAATCGTGGAAACATATGCCCCGACAAAAGAAATTCATTAGCCTTAAAAATTACAAACATCCTTAAATATTTCTTAAACTTATAGCTATTTGATTACGTAAACATGCCATGTCAGAAGTAGAGTCATCATTTGAAGCACTACTCTCCTCATTTACATCATCGGTATATAAATTGGGATCCAAATCTACTTCTGCAAAATGTACATTATTCACAACATTTCTTCGTATATAATTGTGCAAAGTCATTGTCGCTATCACAATTTTCACTTGCTTTTTGTATGGATAACTTGGAATACTCTTTAGAATCTTCCACTTCTTCTTTAATAAGTCAAAGGCACGCTCAATTTCTGATCGTAGTTAGGAGTGGGCACAGATAAACACTTCTTTATAGCCTGTAGGTGCTAGACCTCATTGAAACTCAGGCAAATGATACCTAACTTCTTTGTATGGACCCAAGTAACCCGTGGGATTTGGATATCCAGAATATATTAAATGGTATTTACCTACACAAAAAAATTGTAAATTTAATCAACATATACCACACGCATATATTAATATATAAAAACCACTAATTAACGAACCTTTTGGAGGATGATGAAATTGTAAATCATGTCTCCTAATGGCTTCATAGAAGATATGAGTATCATGAGCTGTTCCTTCTCAATCGGCCCAAACATAAGTAAATTCCATGTTGAAATTGCATACGGCCAATACATTGTGCGTTGGTGTTCCTTTTTGACCAATAAAACGAAGTTGGTCACCTGTAGGTACCACGGCTGGGATATGTGTACCATCTATAGCTCCAATGCAATCCTAAAACAAGTACAAAAATATTACTTGATTTATTTTTAGTTTATTCTTTCTATTGTATAATCAGAACTTACCTTAAAATGTTTATAAAATCTTTGATTGTTCCGTTTCTTCATTGGAACTTCCCTAAATTGTCAATCGAATGGTTAGATCAAATCTGCTCCCATTTCAGATACTTTATCCAAAACTAAGCTAAATAGCCTATATATGGTTTCCCCAGAGTGCTGAAAATGCTCTTGTGCTAGCCTGTTACCTATATTGTGTCCTAAAATATGAAGAAACATTCCCAGCATTTCTACAACATCAATATTCCTAGATCCTTGGAGACCAAATTGTGTCAGTAAATCATACCTTAAATTATAAAATATAGTTCTATCCATTTTAAACATTTGAAAGCACCTTATCGTATTAGTATCAATGCCCATCAACTCTCTTAATAATGCATTTCTTGTATATGATGAGGTCATATATGGTGTTTTGTGACGGTATGTCGCCTGATAAACACTTACTGTATTTGCGGTTGCACAAAGTAGCCAACATTCCTCTTCATTCTTTTCATGGTTTTTCATTTAAGGAGAATCATTATAACTGGTTAAAAAACAAATAGAATTAGAATAAGGATGTATCAAATTATCTACATCATCCATTGATAGAACACTTATCAACCATCATACATACGAAAACTCTATTTAATAAAGGGAACACCAATTAGAAATAAGTGTTATAATAGAGGATAAACGTGTCTCATCAACTAGTACAAATAAATAGTGCAAATAGGTCTTACGTTACAATAATGTAGCATATGAAAAAATTCGAATAAGTAGCTAGCATCCTAGTGATGATTACGCTGTGCAAACTTATACTTGATCCACTTGACTTTTTCTTGATTGCCATCCATGTTCATGAAGATTTGCCCATTGTCTTTCTTTTTCGCAAAATGATCTAGTGCAAAAAAGTATAACTCTTCATCTTGCTTAATCTCAGGTATGGCTTTCAATGTCTCTACGATTTTCTTGTAAGGATCAAACTCCCTCACATGGCTCCTACTTTCAATAGTTGAATAAATTCTATCCATTTGCGTTGCTAGCTTAAGAGCTGTGATCATTTTCTTTTGTTTCTTTTCTTGAGATTGCCTTACCGAACTCTGCGACGTTCTTTTATGGCTTTGAGCCTATTCAACACTCTTTTCACCTACATTACACTCTATATCATTATTAGTAGATTCTGCACAACTATTAATATCAAGTTGTGTGGCCACAGTATCCTCATCAACACATAAGCTTTGTGCCGGATTCCATATGACATTTTCGGTAGCAACTATATCTCCAAACATTCTATCTAACAAAACTTGAAGATTCGGATGTATGTCTTTTGTTCTAAAAACTTTAATCTTAGGATTTTCTTGTTATGATAAATATGTTCGTGAGTTGTATTATAAAAGATTAACTTTAAAAAAAGTAACAAAAGAAAGGGAAAAAACCTGAATTTTTCTCTCCCACCATTCATCACTTGCTTCAATGGTATTCTTTTTTGGATCCTATCTTAATTCTATTTCCTTCATAACCAATGCCTTTCATCTTTTCTATTCTTTCTTAAGATTATCCCACTTACTCTTTATTTGACTTTTATCATACTTTTTTCCTTTTAAGTCCTCAAACCTCAATTATGGCTGTCCATCCATCCCTTTTATTGTTTACAGGATGATTTCCATTATCAATTTGTTCGACGCATAACTTACAAAAGGTTTCTACATCTTCTGGGCTCCAAAATGCAGTTTCCTTTAATGAACTTGCCTTCTACTAGTAAAGTGACATAAACAAATTTAAACACCACCCGCCTGGGTGGCGCTGCTGGAGCGCGCACTCTTCCTTTCGCAAAAGGTTGAGTGTTTGAATCTCGAGCGCCACAAGATGACTTAACCGGTGGCACATGTGTGGTGACTAGCACGTGTCGCTCCCAGGGTTTACTCCCCGGCTGTCGGCCGTGCGAGGGTTCCCTGGGTTACAAAAAAAAAAAACAAATTTAAATGATGGGAATAAGCTAATAGAAACAAAGAATGTTATGCTATAATCCTTCGACCAGATTGACAACTAGAATCAATATCAATATGAGTAAACATGTCACCCAATTCAAGGACTTAAAACAACCCATTAAGCAATACTAGCTCTTTGGTATTATAACGACGGTTCTACAATCTCTCAGGCAAACAAACCAGAATATTTCCTTCTCAATTTTTGCAAACTCGCTTCAATGATAATTCTACAATTCAATACAATATTTACCAAATAGAGACAGCAAAAGAGGAAGACAAAACTATGTGACATCAAAATGGGCGTTCTGGTGCTTGAGAGCCATGATTCGTTACACCAGATAAAAAGGAAAAGGTGAGGAAGACAAAATTATATGAAAGTGGAATGGTGTTCAAATG
Organism: Syzygium syzygioides; assembly: GCA_031216285.1. Taxonomy (NCBI): domain Eukaryota; kingdom Viridiplantae; phylum Streptophyta; class Magnoliopsida; order Myrtales; family Myrtaceae; genus Syzygium; species Syzygium syzygioides. The sequence goes on from CM062249.1 coordinate 14,391,961, forward strand.
ACCTAATATTTTTCTGGAAAATGCTAAGGACTGGTGGTATGAATTGATTAAGTAATATGGCAGATCATTATTGAGCATTGGATGCAGTCTGCCTATTGGGTATGCATACTTGTTTTTTATCACATCATCTAGTAAGCTAATCTCTTAGATTAGTATTAATATATCATCTTTCCATTACATAACAATAAAGGTGAACCCAAGCTACAGAGTCCCATCAGTATTTCTAGTGGAGTCTTCTTCTTGTTAACGATTCTTGAGACAGTTAGTCCTCATCTTACATGTGAACCGAGAAAGCAACTTATAGATCCACCCAAGAGAAAGCAATTTCTCCCCAAAAAAGGCGGAAAAAAACCCAAAAATGAGATGAATGAGAGATTGAACCTGCAAAGGAGCAGTTGCGAGTGAAGGACTGTAATCGAGCGAGGGAACGCCGTCCAGCGAGTGTGGTTGATTGAGCACCATTGAGCGAGCTCCATCGAACAAGAGTAAAAACGTGAAGGGAGCAAACGCGAGAAAGGGGTTGGGTCTAGAGCAGATGCAAGAAAGGGGAGGGTCTGGAGCAGACACAAGAAAGAGAAAAGGAGGGTTTGGAGGAAACACAAAAAAGGAAGAGATGTAAGGGTTGCAAGTCTAGGGTTTTCTTTTTAAAAAAGGGTAAACTTGGATTTTTAATAAGTTTTTGAGGGGCAAAAAAGGAACTAAACAAAATTTCATTAACTAAAGGCTTCAGCATTTCAAAAATGCTGAAAGCTCAATGCTAGTAGGGACTAGCATTGAGCTTTCAGCATTTTCAAGGCTAGTTTTCACCCCAAAGTCCATTGAGGAATGATTGCCACACACCCTAAAATTTCTTCAAGGGGCTTTTAAAATGCTGAACGAAATGCATCTTTCATTACCAAATAGTGTATAAAGTCCAAAATCATGCCTTAGATATGAATTTCCAAAATGAAAATGAAGATGCACTATTCATATCTATGCAAAATGATCAGGCCTCTTACATCCATATTCCTTGGCAGGTTTCAAAAGAAAAGTTAACCAAACTTCTTTCTGAATTTTGGATAACAAATTATGAAAAGCTCTACCAAAATAGCAAACTTCTACAGTCTTCAAATTCTGAATTCGTCAAGAAAAGAGATGGTACTATAATCATCAAATTGAGCAAAGAAAAAGAAGAAGCTCCTTTCATCTTTCCTACTATCTTTATAATAGGACCTTATGTTCCTAATCCAGTTCATAAGAAACCAGACCCAAAAAAGTTGGTTCAATACTTCAAAAGTGACGGACATCTTGTCCATCACTACAAAAACCCCTATGGTCATTGTTTTTGAGATCCTTTTTACCAGTGTTCTTCATGTACAAATTTCCCAGATGAAGTAGATCCAACTATCGGGCCAAGTCGAACAAGCAGGACGGCCAAGGATAGCTTCTATCAAAGATATTTAGATGGAGACTCAACCATTAATACCCTTGGAGAAAATAATGGATATCAGTTTATGATTTTATATGGTTTGTCATCACCTCCATCACTTCCATCACCTCTATCATTTCTATCACCTCCGTCACCACCATCACTTTCAGTTTCACCCTATATAAAAAATCTGTTATTTTTCCATTTTACAAACCAATCTATAAGTGAGTAAAGAAGAATTTTTATCCACTTGAAATCCCAGTCCTTCCTAAAAACCCAAGCACAAGGCAACTTCCATCTATTTTCATATTTAATGAAACTAATTTCTCTCCTTTAAATCCTGTTGAAAATTCTTAGCTTTTTTCTTCCTGCTACTAAGGAATTTATTGATCCACAATGAAGATACCTTCATGCTTCAAAAATTCCTTCTCTCATTGATGTAGATGAACGTGGAAAGACCAAAAAGAACAGTTGTTGCTGAAGCTATTCTAAATTGGCAATCGAAAACTCTTCTGGCATAAAATCACGCTTTCAAGACTATTGACTCCAAAATTGTTGATGTGCAACAAGAAATCCGAAGATATGATGAGTCTATAAAAAAAATATGCTTGTGGATTTCCAGAAAAGGCTTCATGCTCTAGAATCAGGACAACATCTTGAATACCATTATCTTGAAAGTTTGAAAAATGAAATAGAGAAACTCAAAAGACAAATGAGTCTCCTTGAAAAAGGAAAATTTAAGTCTTCTGATTTTTCTCTATTCCAAGAATAGGATACTTTCCTTCACCATTGCAAAACTCTCTAGTTTTTGCTGCAGCTGCTCTTGTAGTCGAAACTTCTACCCAATGAGACGAAGTGATAGGACAGAAATACGAAATCACATTTGAGAAATGGAAAAGCTCCAAAAGGTGAGAATGAAGGATAAAGCAAAATCTGTTACTAAGTCTTGTAGAGAATCTGAAAAGAATTCTAACTAGTAGATGATAATCTCAAACCCCTTGTAATCTCTTCTGAGGGATTTAAGCAAAGATCAACAAAAGAATTCAGAAGCTGATTCAGAACAACATCAAGAAGAGTGCACTTCTCCAGAAATAGCGAAGGTATCAAATTTGCTAAATTCAGACTTGGAATTTGACTCTTCATCCTCTTCCTCTACTTTTCGAATTCCTTCCATTGAATCTTTCCATATACCACCAACTACTCCTCCAATTTTCATGGCTAATCCACTAGAATAAGTCATGGAACCAAATTCATCTAAACCAGAGGTTATTCAAATTAATAACCCATCTTAGATTTTTGTTTCCCTATCCAAATAATTTTTCACTCTTGATGATACTCTTTATTCCAAATGGCCAGAAAAATTGGATGAATTTCATACTTGGTTGAACACCAGAGCTCTTGTTGTTGAAAGCAAATATGATGTTATTCTAGAATTTGCCACAAAGTTTACTAGAAGCCTTAAACATTGGTGGCAATCAATTTCTGAGACAGATCAAATAACTTTTCTTCTTCTGCAAGACTTTTCTTAAGCTATTGGAATCATTTACCTATATTTCATAGGAAAATTTGTTGATCTTCTTGAACTCAAAAGAAGAGAATACTTTGAAAGAAAATGTCGTTCTCTTCAATAAAAGCAGCTAGACCACCATTATAGAGAAATGATTAAACTCTTTTATGGCTTAGGAGCTGATCCGAATTTGAAACAGGTTTTCTTAGCCTCAATTCCTAAAGAACTCTCCCAATAAGTTAAGAGATCTTTTCTCAACAAGCAAAGAAGAATTGTTGATATCCCCTTTGGAGAGCTACAATAAGAAATCTATCTTTATGTTGATGAACTTTGCCTCCAAAGATAGATGATGAAAAATTACATCAGAGACAATCGTGAAGTTGACGGTGCTTGTTCCAAATAATATTTGAAGATCAAATGTTCAAAGAAAGATTATGACAGTTCCTGCAGAGAATATTCAAAGAAAAACAAGCACTTTAAGAACTATTGAGTGAAAAGATTTAAGCACTTCAGAAGGAAGAAAAAATGGCGATTCTAGCAGAAACAAAGAAACTTGACAGGACATAAGAAACCAAACCGTTGCATCATTTGCAACAAGAAAGGCTACTTTGCCAAAAATTGTCCTCAAGCAAAAAAAGGTCAAAATCATCTCATTTATAATATCGAACTAGAGACAGGAATCTCTCTTGACAATGATAATATCGAATCCCTATTCTTTATAGAGGAAAATCCCACTGACCAAACACTTTGTATCATTCCTTATTATTTCACCCCTAGTGAAACAAACTCTGACTCAAAACCTGAAGAGCTTTTCCATCTATCTTCATAGCCTAAAAATCCAGAACCCCGTATACATTCCAGTCAACTTTATTATCCCAATTTCCCAGTCAAAATTTATCTCTCAAAGTTTGCCAAACCAATTTCAGTCATTGCTTTCATAGATACTTGCGCTAGTGCTTCAATTTTAGATACTAAAGTTCTTCTCGAAGAATACTAAACTTCCTCTATTCGGTATTTTAACTCTACTTTAGGAAATACTTTTTCTATAAATGTTCGCACCACACCTGTGTCTATTTAGTTTTTCTTTCAGTGGTCCATTACCACTAGAATTCTTGGATCTAGTCTTCCCAATAAAGACTTGATTATTGGGTGGGATATTATGACCTAACTTTCAGACTTGAGAATTATTTCTGGAAAAGGACTTAGGTATAAAGACGAATTCTCTGAACTCATCAATATCCAAAGGCTCTTTTCCATCCATATGAGTTTGTTAGATCTAATTATGTAGAAACTGTTAGAATCATCCCCAGAAAGTCGTTTTGAGTTCTCCTAAAAATGTTCTCATTCTTTGTGGAAAAACCCAGAATTCTATATTTGGCTCCCCTTCAAGAAAAATAAGGATATAAATCCCACTGAGACAAGTCATTCAGGAATTAATCTAGAGCAATTGGCTCTTGCTAAAAAAGAATGCTCAGAATTGTTATAACAAGGCCTTATTGAAACTTCAAATTCTCAATGGGCTTGTGAAATTTTCTATGTCAATAAACATGCTGAGCAAAATAGAGGTAAGATGAGATTGGTTATCAATTACCAGCCTCTTAATCTTTTCCTCTAAGATGACAAATTCCTTTGCCTTCTCGAAATTCTCTTTTTTTGGGAATCACTAAAGCTCATATTTATTCAAAGTTTGATCTTAAAGTCGGATTTTGGCAATTAGGCATTTATCCTGATGACAGACCTAAAACGGGATTTTGTATCCCAAACCAACACTTCCAATGGAGAGTTCTTTCATTTGGTCTCAAGGTTGCTCCTTCCTTATTCCAAAAGGCTATGTGTCGTATATTCGAGTCAATCTTGTCCAATGCTTTTATCTATATTGACGACATATTACTCTATAGCCCAGATAAAGAATCTCACTGCTGACTTCTTGAGCAGTTTATAGAAATTGTGAAGAAATATGGCATTATGCTTTCTTTGAAAAAGATGACCATTACCCAAATAGAAGTCGAATTCCTAGGCATGCACCTTAAAAAAGGTACATATTATACAAGATCACATATCGCTGAGGAATTACTAAGATTTCTTGAAAAGGATTTTACAACCCAGCAAGTTCAACAATTTTTTGAGATAGTCAATTGTCTTAGAGATTTTGTCCCAAACATTGCAAAATTATTAATTCCTTTGCAATTGATATCAAAAAAGAATCCGGTGCCATAGGAAAAGGCACCAACCAAAGCAGTTGCAGAAATCAAAGAAATTATGCAAGATCTTCCCCCTCTACAAATCCCATCCACAGGGAAAAGAATTTTGCAGACTGATGCTAGTGATAAATATTCGGAGGCCATATTGTTCTAAGAACTTCAAGGTAAGCGACATCTTTATGCTTACAAAAGTGGCAAGTTTTCTCATGTAGAAATGCACTATCATTCTACCTTCAAGGAAATTTTGGTAGTAAAAAATGGAATAAAAAAGTTCGAGTTCTGTCTTATTGGCCACCATTTTTTAGTAGAACTGGATATGACTTCTTTTCCCCATATGATCAAATTCAAAGTAGATTCCTCATCCTCAATTACTCATATGGGTTAAGTGGTTTTTGAAATACTCCTTCGAAACCAAACATATTGCAGAAAAAAGAATGTACTAGCAGATTTTCTCTCCAAACCAAAAACATCGGTATAAGTCAACATGTATATTCTCAGACATTCCTTCCCTCTTCGGCCAGACAAGTACAAAATTGAAAGATTTCAAGAATGGCCAAGCTTGGAATATCCTCAAGAAATAGTTGAACAAATTCAAAAGGATAAGCTCATTGAAAATTTTAACAACCTCAAGTAGCATTGTCACATAGACCTTTTCAGACTACATAGAGGCTCTATTTTTAACCCTTTGGGATTACACTCGAGGTATCCTTTCATCCACCCATTAATTTAGAAAGAAAATAATTTTTCTGAAAAAATTAAATGGCTATTATGGTGCCTAACCACTAAGTACTTAATAGCTATTGACTTTCCCACAAAAATATTTCTTCTCAAATTAACTAGATTACTTATGGCTAATCATATTGGGCTAAATGAACACGAGAAAAACCTTTTAACTGTGCTCAAATGGTTTTATTCTCCTGTTTATTGGAAACGGCTCTTTCTCAAAGAGCTGAAAAAAGTACGAGATAATCTAGAAACACACACTATTGTACTCCTTCATTGTCCATGGACTTTTGTGCACAACAATGGCACAATCTCCGATACTCTTGCAACAGTAGGTACTACTACATACAAGCCCTAGTCACATCTTCGAGTTACACATGTCTATAATTCGTTCCCTAGTCGCATTGGCTTTGTTGAATATAATTACAAGGAACTCCAGAGGATCCTATGTTAAAAAAATCGTATTATCCTAGAAGAAGCATAGGATTACACCACACCTGTTTCATGGGATCACGAAGGATCTTCATTTGCAACGAGACCAGCACACAAAGAATATGATCATGCACAAGTACAGCTCGGATCATCACAAGATCAAGAAATGTCAGACACAAGAGATTCAGCATGAGTATCTCAGGACCCATGGGGTGGACCACTCTCTCAAGATCCCTATAACTATGGACCATTGTCCTTATCCATTAGATTTGACACTAGTATAAGTTCCTATTACACTCAAATAAGAAATTAGCCCCAGCCAGTCATGCCTAAAAAAACCAGTCAAAACTTAATCCTTCTAGACTTTTCTACATATGCATCCTCTTTCTCGAATCAAACGCCGGTTATTACCGAAGACAATTTTGAACAAATTCTCGAACAGAAACAAATAACAGAACGTGAACGTGCAAACATCTCAAATAGCTCATACTATGATTATAACTCTAGATGGAGATAAACCGGTACTATTTATTATAATATATAATAGCTGGTTACTATTTTACCTAATCTTATGAGTATGTTTTAGGTGTCCTACGAGTATGTTTTAGGTGTGTTTTGTTTTATCTGGACTGTCGTCCAACAATATACTTCCCGACGCCTATATAAGGCCATCTAATCCTTCAGTTTGGAATAAAGAGGGAAAGTTGTAAAATTTTATACTTTTTACATTTCATGCCTCTATAAAAATCCTTTTCTTCAAAGCCTGGCATAATTCTCTAAGAAATGCAACTCGGCCAGTTAAGCATAATATTATCCTGGTAATTTTGAGTGTCTTTATACTCTGAATTAAATCTAAAGATAGTTATGCAATTAAAAGGCAATCCCTGAAGGGCTTGAATAAGAGATTCGCCTGTGCGAGATAGCATACCGATTGCAAACTGACTTTATTTTCTCTGATTCTCAGCATAGATCCTTTCGTGCAAATTTAGGATGTTGTGAAGTTATAGCATTTTACAGATCTCGATTTGGGCTTGTGGTTTACACAGAACGAAATTTTGAAGTTTAATATGCGTGCTCGATAAATTGTGAACAATAACTTTGGAGCTGAGTTTCTTCAATTTTTGGATAGGTTAAACTAAGGATTTTGTAGTATGTTGAAAGGTCTTTCTACAGACTATAAGTTTGCTTGAAATGGAGTTTGACGGAGAAAGTTATTGCTCGAATAAGTTCATCGTGCGAGCTGCATTTAGCTAATAGCAATAGTTATCTGCTATGGACGAGATTACCATTAGCACGTAGGTGTTGTTTTATAAATAAATAAGCATATTTTTGTTGAGTTGTTCGCTAGAATATCAGTTTACTTAGTTTTTTATTATCATTTGTCGATTAATTATTAGGTATTTAAGTGCATCGGCTCAAGTAACAACCATAAGTTGGTTTTTCGGCTTTTCCAAGTGAGTGATACTATTTCTTTTTTTAGTTTGTAAACTCATACTTCTAAAATGATATGTGCTAGATATATTATAAGACAGAGTTAATACCACGAAAAACCCTAAACTGGTACACTTGTGACAATTTTACCCCAAATTAATTTTTTGACCACCAAATATCCCAAACTGGTACACCTATGATAATTTACCCTCCGTCAAATTCTCCCGTTAAATTTGCTGACGTGGACGACGCTTGGTGACGTGGCAAGCCACGTGGAGAGTCACATGGAAATAACTTAATTTTTTTTCAAAATAATAATAACTTGATTGATATTTCTTCAATTAGATCACGTTCTTTCTTCATTATAACACAAAACAAATCCTAGCAATAGATCAGTTCTTCTCCTCTGACATTCCCTTCGACAAACCCCCTTCTTCCTATGGCCACTTCCACCTAGCTTGGTCACGATCTTGGGCTTATGTCATAGTTTTCATCTTGTCGAGGTAGGAAAATGATAGCCCTCAGTTCCATGTCGCGTTCAAGGCACTATGTTTCCGTGGGGACCTCCTCTCTGTCTTTTTCGTTGGATCCTCAGCCATAACCTTCTAATTGCATATCTGGTTGCTTCGCTTGTTTTCGGTTTGTGTCAAACTCGGTCGTATGTTTCTATGTCTCGGCCCTACATGATTTACTGCTTGTCCGCAAATTTTCTCGTATGCTTACGTATTCCTCTTGCTATGTAGGTCAATTGGTTCATGTCTTCAAGTCCCTGTTAGCGTCCTCGTGTCCCTGTTAGCATCCTCGTATCCTTGTTAGCGTTACGTGGTCTTTCCAACCTTAGAATCGTACGTGTGTCGAAACTTTTAACATGAAACTTGCATGTGAATGGTATGATCGACTCGCACACCACATGCCCGATGAAATGCCAGAACCAAATTCACTTCAGTTTGTCACTGATTTCGGGTGTCCTTTGAGTGTGATTCTACATGTCTCATGAGAGTTCACTTTTTTGGCCTTAATGTAGAACTCGAAAAATATCAAGCTTCTTGTTTGTCGAACTCGACCTTCTCATCTCGTATGTTGAACTTGATTATCCCATCTTTGCTTGTTATCTATGAGAGTTTATTACAAAATAATTTGTTTGTTTGTTGTTCTTTTGCAGATATCTAAGGATTTTACAATTGCACTTAATTTGGGTGGAGTTATAGAGTTTGGAAACATCACAAAGCACACAGGCCGCCATGTAGAATATCTCCATCGTTGTAAGTCAATGGTAGTGAACTATAACACAATTGTTAAGGCTATTATTGGTCTAGGATATACAGTCGAAAAGTTGTGGTACCTAATTCCTGGGAATTCGTTGAGAAGTGGTCTTGTGCAGATTTTTGGTGATGATCAAGTGCTAGAATTGGTGGGTCTAGGATCAACTTTTGGTGTTATTGAAGTATATATTGAAGGAGTTGCTCTCGGTGATGGTACTTGTTCTTCTACTAGTGGCGATAATAGCAATGGGGATAGTGAATCAGAGCAAGATCCTGGTACATTATCTTTAAGTGACGATGAATTCATTCTCGATGGTGGTAATGAGGATTTCTTTCTTGCAAGGCAAATAAGAAGAGAGGCTGATGATGATGCAGCTGCTGTTGCTGCTACTATCATTGATATAGTTCCCGTTAATATTCTCGAAAATGAGGAGTGTGAAAATGATAGAGACATTGATCTAGAAGAAGGGGATGAAAATTTGAGCTCTCCTAACTCTAATGGAGATGAAGAAGTCTGTGACCAAGGAAGACCGAAAATCATTAGTTATGACCCCAAATGGGATCATAAAGAAATACAGTTTAAAGTAGGAATATTTGCCTCACGTGCTCAATTCAAGAAAGCTGTGCAACTTTATGCAATCATGAATGGTTTGACATTGAAGGGAAGAAGAGTGAAGAGACAAAAATGGATGGTAGGTGTATAAATGGTTGTGAATGGAGAGTTTTTGCTAGCTGGATGCAAAGTGAGAAGACTTTTATCATCAAGACTGTTGGAAATAAACATACTTGCCCTAGGAGCATGAGAAATAGGAATGCAACGTATGTATGGCTTGCGGAGCAATTCTTGCCTAAAATTAGAGCTAACTTGAAGTATACAACGTCACAAATGCAGGCAGATGCAATGGAGATGTGGGCATTGACACTAAATAAGAGGACTTGTTATAGAGCGATTAATAGAGCTATTAAAATCATTAGAGGTCCATTTGTTGAGCAATACAAGTTGTTGCACTCTTATAAGACCGAGTTGATTCGATGTAGTCCGAATAGCACATTTGACTTGGAAGTTGGACAATATAATATGTTCAAGAGATTCTATGTGGGCTTCAAAGAACTGAAAGAGGGTTTTCTAGCAGGCTGTAGGCGAGTAATTGGATTAGATGGATGCTTTATGAAGACTTTAATTAGAGGGATGTTGCTCTGTGCTACTGGTAGAGATGGAAATAACCAAATGTTTCCAATTGCATGGGTTGTGGTTGAAGCTGAAACTGAAGAATCTTGGACCTGGTTTCTCAAGCTACTAGTGAAAGACTTGAATGTGGGACAAGGTCTTGGCTGGACCTTCATGAGTGATCAACAAAAGGTAAGGTTATGCACAAGCTTTACTAATAGAAGTATTTTGTTATTTATAGACTAACTTATTAGCATGTTAAATAACGTGTTGCAGGATCTTCTCAATGCAGTTTCTAAACTATCTTCGTGAGCAGAGCATAGGAATTGTGCTCGGCACATTTATGCTAACTAGAAAAAACTATACAAGGGAGAAACATTTAGGAATTGATTTTGGAGAGCTGCATATTCGACTTATGAGGCCGATTTCAACATAGCGATAAAAGAAATGAAGGAAGAGTCTGTTCATGCATATGAAGACTTCATGAGACAGGGTCCAGAATACTTTTGCAAGGCATTTATCAAGTGTGGACGAAATTGCAATGCTATCGAGAATAATTTGAGTGAGACGTTCAACGCACATATATGCAAAGAAAGGGAATGTCCCATTGTTGATATGTTAGAGGGCATAAGAAAATTACATATGGTAAGAATGTACGAGAAAAGCCAATTAATGGTTGTTCAAGAGATGAGATTTGTCCAAGAATCAGATTGAAGATTGAGGAGGAAAAAATGAAGTCTAGGTTTTGCATTCCAAGGCCATCTACGGCTTCCAGATTCAAAGTTGAAGTAAATGATGACACGTTTATGGTTGATCTGAATGAGAAGACATGTGCTTGCAAACAGTGGGATATATCGGGGATACCATGTAATCATGCTATCTTGTGCATCAACTTCATGAAGTGTAACATAAATGATTATGTAGCTGACTGTTTCAAGAAAGCTGCGTACAAGCGTTGCTACCAATTTGCATTACCTACCTTGAATGGAAGGAAGATGTGGCCAGAGACTAGTGAAGAGCCTTTATTGCCTTCGCCATTCAGAAAGCTTTCGGGGAGGCCTAAGAAAGACAGGAGGAGACCCAATGGTGAGAAGAAAAAGGATGAGAAAAGCAAAAGAATAAGAAAGCCAAGGGTCACCAACACCGATCCTACTAAAATATCTAAATCTGGTATTACCATGAAATGCTCCAATTGTCATGGTATTGGACACAACAAGACAACATGCCCCCAACCTTCGGCACCTTTAGAGATCAAACTAACGGTAAGGAAATTCAAACACAAATGCGATACACTTTCCCTAAAATACCTTTTTTATATATGTCTATTATACAGGGCAAAAGAGGTAGGCCAAAGAAGCATCCAAAGAAACCAACCATTGAAGAAGGGGCATCTAACAAATAAGTGAAAGTACCACAGCTGGATCTGTAAGAGCACAATCAAATATTGTCAGATTTGAGAAGAGGAGGGTAAGTGGTCCACTAATACAATTCACATGGTTTTTGATGATGTCAAAGTAAAATGTTAATACATGGTTTTTGATGATGTCAAAGTAAAATGTTAATATGGTTTGTCTTCTTATAGGTTCTATAAGGATATGGATTTTATGTATCTGAAGCCACTGGAAACTCATATTTAAGGGTGAACATTTTATTTTGTTGAGGATTTTTTAATCTACTATGATTAGCATAATAACATTATGTTTTTTCCGTCATTTTTAGATGCCTAGTAGTAACATAGTACAAAAAATTCATCAAGGTGATGCAAATCATACAGTGGATATTTCAAGCCAAGTTTCTGGACCCTCTCAAACTCAACAATCTCAAAGTGAAGCAAGGCAATGAACTTGTGGGGAGAGTTGGATGTTTGGTGTAAAGCTTGTTTAAGTCTAGTATATATTCACTTTTTTTGGATGGTTGTGATATACAACATGCTTTTGGACCTCTGTTGTCTGGTGTGGATTGTGCCTTTTTTGGCTAGTTGGCTGGTTGAATGTCTGGTGTAAAGGCTATTTTGTAAAGCTTGTTCAAGTCTGGTGTAAAGGCTATTTTGTAAAGCTTGTTCAAGTCTGGTGTAAAGGCTATTTTGTTTGTAAAGCTTGCTAAAGTCTGTTGTAAAGGCTATTTTGTAAGGTTTGTTCAAGTCTAGTAAAGGGTATTTTGTAAAGCTTGTTCAAGTCTGGTAAAGGCTCATTTGTAAAGCTTGTTCAAGTATATATCGATCCGTGGTTTTAGTTACGTACTGTCCATTTTGTGTGGATGATGTTATTTGCATTGTGATGATGAATTTGGTCGATCGCATATGGCTTATATGCTTGAAGGGACTCTCTCTCTCTCCACCCATTTTGATGATAAATACTATTGAAATTGATTTATGGTTCCATAGCTGCTAGAATAGGTTAATATCCTAATTTGGACTTCTCTGCGATATTTGCATCTTAAGTCTTCTTTTATATCTAGAAAAGTCTATTGCTTCTAGCTCATTATGTAAAATAGTACTTCATTTGTATATCTGAGCATACAATCTGTCTTTTAGTTAAAAGGCATCTTCTGCGGCACACGAATGAAGTTCTACATTTGGCAGGCTTCCAATAGTCTTCTAATAATGATTCCAATAGAAAGAGATAATTTCTAGTAGTGACGATGTGAAGGCAACGTTAAAGTAATCTGGAAAATAAACTCGACTGCACATCACAACTCGGTCAAATTCAAAAAAATTGGTGGAGGGTATATTTGTTACGTGTGTAATAGTTTTGGATTTTTGGTGATCGAAAAAATTAGTTCGGGGTAAATTTGTCACATGTGTACCAGTTTGGAGTAAATTTGTCACATGTGTACCAGTTTGGGGTAAATTTATCACGTGTATACCAGTTTGGGGTAAATTTGTCACATATATATCAGTTTGGGATTTTTTGTGATATCAAACCTATGAATTTCCACATAAACCTGCCACGTCACCATGCCACATCACGGAGCGTCGTCCACGTCAGCAAATTTAACGGAAAAATTTGACGGAAGTTAACAGAGGGTAAAATTGTCACAGGTGTACCAGTTTGGGGTTTTTGGTGGTCAAAAAATTAGTTTGGGGTAAAATTGTCACAAGCGTACCAGTTTAGGGTTTTTCGTGGTATTAGCCCTATAAGATATAGGTATTTTCATTGCATAAAAATGGATTGAGCATTTACTGTCATTTTTCTATTTGAAAGTTATCATTTGATTTTAGTTTGAGCTTATTGAATATAAATGGATTTGTGAAACATTTTGGGATAGATTGATGAGAAGTCATTGACTTTAAATATAGTTGTATACTGATTTGTGAAATGGTACATACAATGGTTTTTGGATTTGGTTTTGTAGATTGTGGAGAATGTTGTTGTGGGTAAGTATTGATGCTCAATATTTTTGTGAACCCATTAAGAGATTGTGGATATGCGCATACTAGTTTAAGATATCCTTGCGAGTCGAGTCACCGGCAATATAGGTGGAAATCTAGCCAAGGGAGAAACTTGGTTGCCTTGTCATGGGCTTTATCCATGATCATGGTTGGACTTCTGACCACGATATTAGCCAATGGAATGGACCATTAGCGTGTGTTTTTAATGAGATTGATCAATGGACTAGACCATTGATTTTTTACCTTAATATTATTGATTGAAATGATTTATGTTGCGAAAATGTTATGTTAAAGTAGTATATAACATATTTTGACCTTAACGTTTGTTATACGCTAAGGTTGGGTTAAATGAGTTATGGTTTGGTTTTACATCTATGTATAGTGGATGCTCGATTTACTTAGAATAAATGTATTACTCATTGAGCTGTGGTAGTTTATTCCTCTCATCTTACTTGTTCTCAGGTTCTTCAATGAGCCGTAAGTAGGATGTTAGCGTTTTGGTATTGGTGGGGACTTTTTGATAGTTGAGACTTTTTAATATGAGTTGTGTATAGCTGTAGAGCTTTTTGAGTTAGTTTTTGTTGGAGATGTGTATGTTTATGGTTTATAGTGAACTCTGACATTGTAACAAGATAACCTTTTTTTTATCATATATATGGATGTATATATATTTTGATACTAGGTTGAATTTGGTTATGTTGATGTTTGCGTACTTTGGTGAAAGGACGACTGTGTCATGCTCTTGTTCTTGTTGAGTTAGGAGTGTGACAAATTTCACATTGAGATTGAACACAAGAGTGGTCGAACATATTGGGTGGCGGACACTTAGTTAGCCGGGTAGACCCTACACCTTGCTAAGAGTAAATGACTTGGTAGCGAGTCAAGTGATTATGACCATATGTAAGTAGATTTGGGTGCATCTTGAGAGTGATTCCACAACAAGAAACCTTCTTGAATTGATCAAGTAAGGAAAGAGGTGTCGCTTCTCCGTGGATGATGGCTTAATTATCACCAAAAAGTGCAGCTACAGACTATTTAGCCCGAGAGTGGGAAACCTAAGGAGGACACTCATGTGTGAGGGTCAGGATGCATTTTGGAACTCCAAAGCAAAGTTACTTCATCCAAATATAAAGGAGGATGTTATGAGTTACACCTGGACTCGTCTCATCTACTAGTAAAAGAAGATTGAGTGATACAAATAGGTAGGGTTACTTGAACTGCTCCTGTCCTAATATAACCATGGGAGAGGAGAAAATATTCGGTGGTTTACTATCACCCCGTCAGATGCCTACGTGGCATATATTTTCTCACATGAATCCATTAAGAAATCGCCATGTGGCGTCTGACGTAGAGAAAGGGAAAGCCCTATATAGCTCTCTCTCTTTTGCGCACCTATTCTCTCAAAGAAGACTGACCAAGGCACCTCGCATTAAATGTGACCATTTCTTGCTATCCTCTCTCCTCTTTATTTCACGAATGGCTTCTTTTCCTTCTTTTACTTTTGGAAACTCTTCTCCTTCTTCCTGGAAAGCTTCCTTTCCTCTTTTTTCATCCTCGCTTGTGTTATTCGCTTTTTCCAGAAATTACCGGTGAGCTTGGGTTTCTAGTGAAAAGCGGACCACTAGTCGCAGTGGAGTGGCCGGATCCCGAGCATCCTCCACCTTTGCCTCCAACATGTGGCTCGTCGCCTCTGCCTCTACGTCGTGGCCGTTAGCTTCACTCGTCGCCATCAGCTTCGCCTCGTGGTCATGGGCTCCGCTCGTCACCGGCAGTTCCCGCTCATTGCCTCTAACTCGTGGTCTTTGGCTCCGCCTCGTGGCCATCGGCTCTGCCTCGTTTCCTTTGCCTCGTGGCCATCGGTTCCGCTTGTTGCCATCGGCTCCGCCTCATGGCTATCGGCTTTGCCTCGTGACCTCTGCCTCGTGGCTGTCGACTCCACCTCATGACCTTCACCTTGTGACCTCTGGCTCGTGGCCGTCGGTTTCGCCTCGTGACCTCCACCTCGTCACCGTCGACTCTGCTCTACTCGTAGCCGTCATTCCACCTCATGGCTGTCATCTCCGCCTCATGGCCGTTAGCTTCACTTGTGGCCGTCGCCTCCACCTCTAAAGTCGGTTGGGTTAGGTTTTATAAACTTTAATTCACCACAAGTAATGGAATTTGAGTCCATATTAAAGTTATTCAGACCCATGGTAATTTGCCTCATCCATTTCAAATTAGGTGCTATAAACTTTAACCTGCCTGTGCCTCGTTAGCTCCGCCTCAAGCTCATCACCTCTGCCTTCGGAGCCCCATCGGCTCCAAAGTTTTCAGGTTTTTCTAGGTTCTCGGTGATTGAATTGGAAACTAAAGTTTGCAACTTTACTAATACTGGCCATTTGGGTGACCATGATTTAGGAATGGATGTGTTGTTTCCACTGTTTTCATGGAAATAATTGTTAATTGGGAGGGCTGTCAAGTGAGTATAACCATCTTCGGTTTCTTCACACTCTGATTTTCGACAATTGATGTTATATTAGAGTGCCTAAAAACTCTATTTGATGTTGAAGCTCTCTACAATTGGTGATTGAATTTTTCTATATGTGGATCAAAAGCAATTCTTGATTTTCTTTTTTGTTCCACTGTTAATTTTGCCACTATAGGTGACTGAGGGAGAAGTTTAGAGTACATGATGGTTTTGTTAAATGAACTAAAAAGGTTGTTATAGGGTTTATTATGAAGCATTTTCCTTATCAATTACATTGATTTGTTATTCAAAAACAGTTTTTTGAATTGCTTTTTGTTGATTAAAGCTAATCTAATTTTGATTATATGATATTATTACTTTAGTATGACATCTTGTGGATCTTCGAATTGGCCGGTTGATTTTCCATCCAAGATATATCCATGTACACAAGGGAAATTATGCATGGTAAAAAAAGTGCAAAAGAATCCTATTAATTGAGGAAGGTTATATTATGCTTCGACTTGTAACGTAAGTGTATCGATTTACCACATTGTGCATGTAGCGACATTTGTAATACTTGATATTGCTTTACACTAATTTTTTTTAGACAGATAATTATCGGAGGTTTCTGTAATGGGTTGAACATTATATTAAGGAATGCAGGATCTATTCACCTAAAAGTGTGGACGTAGTCAATTCTGGAGAGGCATCAAGCGAAGATAAAGAATTGGCAATCATAAAAGGAGATTTGAAGTTGATTAGAAGAAAAATAGGCTTTATTATGTCAATGATAATATTATATGGAGTCATCATATCTTTCCTTCTTAAAATTGCGATACCTATGTTACTAAATAGGTAATTATATGAGTCAATCTTGATGGTTATGTAGAACTTTGTTTTACTTACAGTACATTAAATTTTTGTCTTTCTTGAGACTAATATGTGGAGATGCTTTATGATTATTTGGCATTGGCCCGTTTGATTTTGATTCCATAAATTAATCGAATCGAACTCGAGTTCGAAATTGATACTATGTCAGATCAACTCAATTTGATTACCCTATTACTATTATTACCATGCACAGTGAAACACGGCGGAGCCAAGCAAAGAAACACTTATCGGAGTCAATTCTACTTGGCATCTCTCTGTCCGGCAATATTTATGTTAGTTTGGAGGAAGAATAAGAATATGTAATTTATTTCAAGGGTATATTTAAATGCTCCACCACTTGTTTGCTTACTCGGATTTGATCTAGCACGAGTGACAATAGGTAAGTACATTTCGTCACCTGATCTTATTCAGCAATTAGGAAGTGAACCTACAAGATCTGTAAATATGTCACGCTTTCAAACTTGGGGACAAATCAAGGTTTTGGAGCAGCAGAAAGCAACCGGTTTGGAAAATACCAATTTCGAATTAGAGTAGACGTATCCATCATGACAACGTAATAGGGATCTTACTAAATTTTCCTCTTAATCAAATGTTACAAACTCGGCTCCATATTGCGATCGCTATTGTTGCAAAGCAAGGTTTACACAACCAGTTCTGTGTCGGACTCTAGGCATATGTTAACATAGCTAGCTAGTGCACGAATACTAGCTGTACAACCAGATTTATGAGCGTCGACTGAGCAAGCAGAAACACCAAAGCTGAATTTCCTTTTTCCCCCTTTGTATTAAAATGCTCAATCTTTTGAAGAGTGATTTGATAGAAACATGCACATATATGAGATTCCATCACCATGTACACCCACTAGAGCTTGCTTGTAATTGAGTTCACACAACAAGAATAGCATGGCAACATTCACATGATTAAGGTATAAACACGACCAACAACATTGACAAGTGTTTATTCCATATACTGCCCTTCTGTATGTTATGTTCCTCCGTACAGATTGCTGGGTTTTGACAGGTGCAAATGTGTGCATTAACTCCTTCATACCTGTGAATTTAGGACATGTAGACTATGCAAAAATATCGCAATGTGGAGAGGAGTACTTGGATAAGTCATTGTATAAAAGAACACACTATTTTGCATTTCCACAAAAATTGTGCCATCACTACAAGCTATTTCCACAAAAATTGAGCTTTAGTAAGTCATAACCATTAGGCAAGATCACTAACATCTGAGTTGATTCAAGAGCTTCAAAGCAAGAATAACTTGGCCATGAATATCGTCCACCTAACTCATTCAATATGTAGACTCTTCTAGGAATATGTAAGCTCAGTATTCACAAAAATTGACATTGTCAAGTTGCCGGCAATTCTAACGAAAAAAAAAAGAATTGCTGGCAATTACGAGGCTATTAGTTACAAGAGAAAGATACTTATTATGTCAAATAGGGAATTGTGCTACCGAAGCTTTCTGAAGCATAAAGATAAATAGTTGTGACAAATCCTCTAATGCATCAATTACTTCCACATTGAACTTGCTTGATGAAGGCAAATCAAATGATAATGATTACTGAGAGTCAATCCTGCACAAAAGTAAGAGTATCATAGTAACTTCATGCCTTTAATTGATTGAATACTTTGTATTAAAATAACTTCATGAGTTTCATTGATAAAATCATTCTATCAAATTAAACAAGCATATACCTTGTGTGAGGTGCCTTCTGTGCATGAAGACGTTTTTCTCTTTCGCTTTTCACTAGCGCTCTTCAACCAAGTGTTTGGTACACCTTTTGGTCTTCTTCGAAGGGGATCAAGTATTTGAATTTCATAGTTTTCTACGGCTTTAGCATCATCACTTTCCACCAAGAAATTGATACGATCATTACCTGTCAAAGATTGTATTTTGTTTGTGATATGGGAGCGAAGATGTAGCAAAGTTGTAGTTGCAAGCTCCTCCGTAACATCATGGTTTGCACTAACATTCATAACACTGAAAGCCAATTTCATCAATCTCTTCAAGCACAATGTTTTTGACTCTACCGCAGCATGAGAGCTTTGTCCAACATCACAATAAGTCCCTTGTTTTGTAGCTTTTGTCCACCTCTGCAAAATGTATTGTGAAGGAATGCTTGTAACATTTACAACATGTTTCAAGATGCATAAAGTTAGCCTACATAACCATCCTTGCATTTCAAATAACTTGCAGCTACATGTAATGGTTAAATCACTTGGACTAAAACAAACAACATGCCTCCTTTCACTACTTTCAGTTGTCACGATATAAGTGCGCCCTGGTTCATCAATTTCTGATCTAAAACATAGACAAAGCATGCAAGAATTCATCTTAAAATTTCCTATAAATGACATGAATGTATGCATTTGCAGCATGTTTCAAAATTCCACTATTTTGAACCATAACACAAAATTATCAATAACTTTAGAGTTGCGCATTTTTTCTGCTTGCTTCTTATAATAATTGACAAATTCAGACAAAGTCATGGTCTTACATGCCATATATTGGAAGACATTATTTGTGCTCTCACTTTTTTGTGTGGATTTAATTCCTGCAGAAAAAAATATCTCGGCCAAATGTAGGACACCATTTATGACGCAACCGGTACATGTTATCCAACCACTTGTGGTCCCCCAAGCTCCATTCTTGACACATAGCTTTCCAAACATTATCCATTTCCAATTCGGATTCACAATGATATAAAAGCTTATGCCAATAGTTATCACAAAAAGCCGATTTTCCAAGAAGATGCCCAATATGATGCATAGCATTTTTTGTAATGTGCCATACACATAAACGATGATTAGTATTTGAAAGAACAGTCTTAATGGCATTCGCCATGACATGATCTTGATCGGTGAAAATATTCTTGGGTGCTTTATTACCCATTGCCTCTAAAAAGGATTGAAATGCCCAAACAAAAGAAGCAATAGTTTTTTTTTTTTGGTAACCCAGGAACCCCCTGCACGGCCGACAGCCGGAGAGGTAAACCAAATAAAACAAATAAAACATTCTTCTAATGATGATTCAAGTCAACAAAAGGTGCACATATCATATTGTACTTATTTGTACGATGAGTTGTATTAAATACCATCACATCTCCAAAACTTTCATAGTTCAGCTTGGATACGCCATCTGACCAAACAAAGTTGGTCAGTTTTTGTTTTTCATCCAGTTGAAATGTATATGAAAAATTGCTTCCATTTGATTGTAAGAAATTAAAATGATTAATGAGACTTTGACAATCACTCGCACTAATCAAGTCCTTTCTCTTCGATTGTAAGAAATTTTGACAATCACGTAAAGTAAAACCAATATTCTCCTGTCCTCCCGCTTCACCACTCAAGTAAGAATACACTTTCATAGCCCTTATACTAGCTCCAGCCATTGAAGTCAAAATACTTTTAGTAGTATCTGTCATATGCCAGTATGATCGTATCAAATGTTTCTCTTTATCGTCGATGAAAGGATGATTATGAACATCTTTAAACTTGTCGACTAACTCCATTTTCAATTTTGAATTTTATGCAAGCTTGATATCTAGCTCTGTTCACTGTCCTATAAACATATCTTTGTTCATGAGGTGGGATCGGTGGAGAGTATCCTTCACAATTACAAAGAAATGCGCTTGTTCGCAATATTCCTTTACTAGTGTTTGCCTTTTATCCTCTTCTCACTCCAAATCCCTTGGAAATTACATATGCATTGTATGTCTTATATACTTCATCCTCATTAGTAAATATCATGCCAATTCTAAATTCAAATTCTTTATCAACATTATGCATGATGATATTATCCCCAGCAGCCTCTACAAATTATTAAAAGAAAAAATCTAATCATTTAAATAAGGCATATAAAGTGAAAACAAACTTTAATTCTAAAGAGATAAGCCATACCCATTTGTCCCAAGAACAAATCGAGCTAGCGGCGAAGTACTCGAAATAACCAGTCGAAAATTCATACAAAAGTAAGTTAGTGATTAAAAGATTGTGAAGTGTGCATATTTCAATCATAATAGAAAACGACATACTCAGGCCAATTTTGTTTTTGTCCTCACTCTTCATTATGCAGCCAACATGAACTTTACTTCCTCCAACCGCAAGCGCTACATAGCACCATAAAAAAGGTTGCCATTACATAATATTCAATTCGGTGGATTCACTACACAATGGGGAGGGGCCACCCATTGTCCATACGATTTTAGATAATTGTGTTGTTAATATAATAGTCTTATGAAAATTGCGGTGGCATCTTGACCAGCGATGATTGTGTGATGTGTGTTCGGTGGTGAAGATTGGAATAAAACAAAGACATCGAATATTACTGGTGGATTAAAATTTGTGGACTCAAAGTCCATTGCCGGTGAATTAAAATTTATAGCACCTAACCTAACTGGCTGTGGAGGCAGAGCTGATGGCAACAAGGAGAGCCAACGACCACGAGGTGGAGCTGATGAGGCGGAGCCGATGGCCATGTGGCAGAGCCCACGACGATGAGCAGAGCCGATGACCGCAAGGCAAAGGCGATGAGTGGGAGTCAACGACAATGAGTGGAGCCCACAGCCAAGAGGCGGAGGCCTCGGTGATGAGCAGAGCCCACAGCCACGAGGTGGAGGCGGAGGAGACAATCCACATGTTGGAGGCGAAGGTGGAGGATGCTCAAGACCCGGCTGCTCTGCTGTGACCAGCTGTTCGCTTTTCTCTAAAAACCAAACCTCACCGGCAATTTTGGAGAAAGCAAAGAACACAAGTGAAGATAAAGGAGGGGGGAAGAGAAACTTTCTAGGAAGAAGGAGAAGAGTTTCCAAAAGTTAAAAAAAAAGAGAAGAAGCCATTCGTGAAAGGAAGAGGAGAAAGGATGGCAGTAAATGCTCGCACTTAATGTAAGGTGCCTTGCTCAATCTTCTTTAAGGGAATAGGTGTGCAGAGGAGAAATAGCCATAATAGGGCTTTCCCTTTCCCCACATCAGATGCCGCATGGCGATTTCATAATGGATTCACGTGAGAAAATATACGCCACGTAGGCACGCAACGTGGTGATAGTAAACCACCGAATATGATCTCATGAGAGAGAGTGTGTCGATGGACTACATCACGTGCTTGCTTAAGGTGCGGAAATATTTGACATCATTGTTGTGGTAAGTTAGTCTCGAAGTATGTAATGTTCATCTCTAGCTTCCTAAAAGAGACAACCTCCTTGTTCTTTTGCCGTGTAGTGAAACAATAGGCTCTGCCCTAGAGCATAACTAGTGATCGTGACTATAATTTCACACGCAATTTCTAATAGAATCAAGGAGTCCAACCTGTGCTATCTTACAACCTTTATTCGCAAATAGATGGCTAGATATAATTGTTCAACTACAAGCTCGAAGAGTAGTTGAGGCACTACTTGCGTGCCAACCAGAAGAATTGAGTGAACTTGTTCCTAATTTTGCTTCAACATTTGGTGCAGCTGTTCCTCCAAGAGCACGTCTGGAGTGGTGGCATGCCAGCATCCACAGCATCCTCACACAGTGGCAGTGTTAGATGCGCGAAGTGTGTGCGAGCCTACAACTTCACCAAAGACTATAGGCAAAATACTGACATTGCCCAAGCTTATCTTGAGAAAGCCCTTAAGAGGATGGAAGTGGACCAATCAAAAGAGAAGGCTAATCTAGTACCAGTGTACCAACTCGATCCGGAGTGAAGATCAACTTCCCAGCGGGCGATGCTATGGCAGAGATTGGAGCCGAACGGATTGTTCAAGACCTGCCCGCCATCAGAAGCCAAGCAAAGGAGCATCTAATTCAATAGAAGGGGATACACCATTTACGAGTTGGAGGAAGACCTCAAACCAATCTCTCAACGCAAAGAACGAGGCAAGCCGTCGAGGAGGGGAAGAGTGTCACTAAGTCCTTGGTGAATGCTTTGATTTACATGTTAGGGCGTGATTCATACTCCGCATCGATAGAAAGACAATCTGTGAATATGTTATTTTCTTATTCGACGAAGCTATGAATTGGATGAGCAATAGGCAGAGCACACTTGCTTTATCTAGTATGTGGCCCTTACTCACGCTGCTAAGGAAGTGATTTGGCTGTGCATATTGTTTGAAGAGTTTGGTTTTGTGATTGGGTATAATGGCTAGAATGCTATATCTACTATTAAGGCAAAGTAGATGGTCCTTACTTATGCTACTAAGGAATTATTTGTTTTCGCTATTTTGATATACACGAGGTGCATCATTCATTTTAATGTTGGATTGGGTGCGTCCTATTGTTTTGATATAAATCAGTATTGTCTATTGGACCGTCTTCATTCCTTTTTTTATATAAATGAAGTGTATTGTCTGCATATTGATTTCAGATATTTTGATTTGTGAATTTTGTATATGAGGTGTACTGATCATCTCGTCTTATTGGAATGATTGATCTAGATTGGATTCGTCCATTAGACTTGTTCCGAATGTATTGCGTATTTTTGAAATGACACGGATCACACTCGCTACAACATAGTTGTTCACCCATCTTATGATGCTAAGATATCATATAGGGCTGGGCGGTGGAATTTTCATTTTTTTCATAACTCAAATAATACAAAAAACTCTTTTTATTTCGCAAAAAATTAGTAAAGCAAGAAATGTTTTCCTAACTTAAATTATTGTTATGGCTTATAAAAATAAATCAACGGAAAATATTTTTAGTATTATCAATAATTAATGCCTAAATATTTTTATGGATAAAAATCTTTTCCTCGTCTTCTGCAAGCTATATTCTTTTTCCTCCAGAATTTTTGAATTCGAGCTCCCTCCTCCATGACTTCGAACCGACCGTAGATGGAAATCGCGAACGCCGACGGCGACGCTCCCACCATCGTCGCCGACGCTCGCTCAGTCGGCGCCGAATCGGTACCGGGCTGGGACCAGCCCTTCACCGACCGAGAGCTCGACGGCATCGAAGCCGCCATCGAAGCCGCCATCTCCAGGAAGCGGCGCTCCGTCTCCGGCGCCGGGAACGGCGGCGAGGATCGCCCCGGCGGACACCGACGGCGTCTGCCCGGTTCATTCTCTTCGCAACGTACGAACGAGGCCCGTCTCGCTTTCATTTCCTGTTCCTTGGATGATGTTATAGATGATTGCCGTAGGAATCCGCAGTTTGTAGGGTTTTCTTTGCCCCCTCTAGCGAGAGATTGCCTGCCAGTGGGGCTGTGTGAAAGGGTTTCAGATAGGATAGGACTTCGCTATAGCTGCATTTTGTTAGAGCAATTCTGGGCTATATTGCAAGACAGGATTTTGATTAGTATCTTTGATGACTTTGTTCTTTGATTAACTCTCCTGTTTCTGCGGTTTCGGCTTAGTTAAAGTCTTGTCCTCATTTAATTGAAAAGGGATGCGTTTATGTGCAAATGTGATGGAATCATTATTCGCCGCCTTTCGCATGACAGAAAGTATGCGGGTTAAACTCCCTGTGATGACGTTCCAAGGTCGGATTATGTACAGCCGGAGTGCTACTGGTGTAGAGAGAGCCGCAGCAGAGCTTTTGAAGAAAATTGATGCCATGAAAAGTGTAATGGATCAAGTCATTATTGGGTTTGACATTGAGTATAGGCCCACGTTTCAAAGAGGTTTGGTCAGTTTTGCTTTCGCGTTATGTTTAATGGTGTTTTGTGGTTGGCTTAGTAGTGCTTTGGTTCTGTGTTTAGATCAAATTTACATCTCTGCAATTGTCTGTTGATGTTTATTCAGAAGCAAGATTTGATTTTCTTGTGACTACTTCATGAAATGGTACAAATTCCTGCACTTCAGTGGTCTATTGACAGTTTTTTTCCTTTTAGGAAATTGTTATTGTGTTATATTTTTACATTCAATAACAAGTAAATGCCAACTAATTTTGTTTCTTCTTACAAATTGATGACTTTTTCCTCTGATCTTCTGAAATATTAGCTTCATTTCTTTCAATTGTGCTGCGGTCTCCTGGTTCCGGTCACATGTAAAGTAATTACGACGATTTACTTTTACAAATCTACATTTCACTTTGTAGATTTACATAGATCTGTTTTTAACCTGATGTTTTTCAGTATAGTGCTTGTTTCTTATTCCTTGCTTCTGACGTTGGTAGAGAAGGTCTTTTTGAGTAACTTTTACTTTTTGCGGCTTCATTTTCTTTTAGTGTCTGAAATTTTGTCTTTAGCTTATGTCGGATGCCTAACACCTTGGAAAACATAAAAATATTGACAACGAGGAGTCGTTTATCTCTTTTTCCTCAATTTCCCTATGAATGTATATTATTTTGCATTTTCAAAATTTTACAGGGAAAGCTAAAAGGACTTCTTTTAAGTTTCAAATAGGCAATTAAGGTTTTTGAGTGGTATAAACAAAGTTTCTTTTTCTTTCTTATCTTCTTTCTTTTCTTCCAATTGGATTTATTTTATTTGTATGGTCTTGGCCCTCGGGTGCATGCTCTGAAGATAAACTTGCATTTTTCTCTCGAGGAAGAAAAAGGAAGTAGAAATAGAGATTAAAAAATCAATACATTGTATTGCTCAGTCATTAGCTTGATGCAAGACTTGCAGGTGTTCCACCTCGGAAGACGGCAGTAATGCAGATTTGTGGTGACAATGACCACTGCCATGTGATGCATGTTATTCATTCTGGCATCCCTCCTAGTTTGAAGCTTATTTTAGAGGATACCACCGTATTAAAGGTTCGCATATGTCTAGTTTTTAGTGG
The DNA here is from genome assembly GCA_031216285.1 of Syzygium syzygioides. Taxonomy (NCBI): domain Eukaryota; kingdom Viridiplantae; phylum Streptophyta; class Magnoliopsida; order Myrtales; family Myrtaceae; genus Syzygium; species Syzygium syzygioides. Next base: position 14,417,542 of record CM062249.1, read on the forward strand.
CTATTGGTATATGTCTAGTTGATTTTGGGAAAATTTGTAACTTAACTGCATAATGATGTTATGCTTGCATGTACAGGTTGGAGTAGGCATAGCTGGTGATGTTAGCAAGGTGCTTAAGGATTACAGTGTATCTGTCAATGCTTTTCAGGATCTTTCAGAACTTGCTAATCAAAAGCTTGCTCTGCCTCGTTATCAGTGGAGTCTTGCATCTCTAAGCGAGGTGCTTATAAATAAGCAGGTTATAGTTCAACTTCTTTTGCAATCATCATGGCCACTGATGAGTAATTTTCTGACTGCTTTCTAAATACTGGACTTCAGTGATAAAGTCCTCTTGACAATGAAAGGCTCAACCTAAGTTCTTAGATCCTTTTCTAGGTTTAAGTTATTTGACCATCATATATCTGTTGAATCGACTATTTGTACAGTAGTATCTCTACTTATTTGATGGAGTATATATTATGAATAGCAACTGATTATTAATTAAAATTTCTTTGAGTAGAGTTAATGATGGCTAATGCTGTAAACGTGAGAGGATTTGGCAAGTATAATCAAATCATATCTGCAGTGTTTTTTGTGCTGTATTAAGAATAAATTTCTTGAAGCATAAAATGTGATCTTATCACAAATTTTACTCCTACAGGGACTAAAACCTTCTTGTATTTTAAATCAAGATCCGTTGTTCTGCCATGTTCATAGAATCTGGCTATGGGTTGCTCTAGCAAACGCCAAAAACTTCTATTTCTGTTTATATCAATGGTCTTAGAACCATACAAGAGACTAAACCAGATCAGTCATACACAGTTTAATTGGTCGAACTGATTATGTCGCCTGGTTTTTATTTTAACTGAGTTCATCAAGTAGCTCTCATGTATAAAGTGCTACAACCGGCATGTGCATATTCAAACATTGAATACTAAATAAGATTAAACCCATTTGTTTTTACTAATTTTGGCTTAAACAATTAAGCAAAAAATCTACTTAATGCATTAAGTAAGCAATTGGTTTTTTCATTTGTTTAATGTATAAATCTTCATGGGACGTTAGAATCATTCAACATATCAATAGTGTTTGCAACTGCGCATTTCATAAATATTAAGCATTTGGTTCTCGGTTTTTTTTAAACAACTTGTTACCAATTTTAGAACTTGAGATCGTCAATGCATAAAAATATAAACTATTCACATCTCATTTTTATCTTATAAAGCCTATAGTTCTAGCAAGAAGTTAGAAAATCCTTCTGGTGGAGCTTAAATTCTCCTCACAGAGCTCCTCTAGAAGATTCTGTCAATTATATGACTGAATTCGGGCCAAAAGAACTTCTGCAGTATTGACTTATATGTCAATGCGAAGAGATTAAGTTGTATTTTGCTTCATTGTCCATGTAAATGGATGTATACTATGCATCAACAAATATGATGAATAAGCTGTGAAATAAGTTGAAAGATAGCTTTTATCTTGATCAGTTTACAAGATGTTGTATGATCTTATTGATGTGATGGTTGAATGAAAAGGATGAATGGGGATCAAATGGGGATCCGGTGTAAGACTGCATGCTGTAGACTGCTTCTCCATCAAAGCTAGCCTTCTAAAATTAGTGAAATTGATGTCCTTGGAAGATTTGAGCTGGCATTAATCATAGTTTTTACATCTTGCAGCTGCAGAAAATTATGAAAATTAGGTGTGGAAATTGGGAGGCTGTTTTTTTATCAGAAGAACAACAATTTTATGCTGCCACTGACGCATTTGCTTCTTGGCATCTATATCAGGTAGCAAATCTGTTGCTTTGAAATTGGATCATCACTCTCATGGTCACTTTTCTTTACTTGTTTAAGAAGCAAGTTGGAAATGCCTCTATAATCTTATGCATGGGAGTGCTGATTCAAATGAAACGAAATATTTAGCAGGTCAATTAGGGTTGAGGATAGAAGAACTCTTGAATATGCTTTAGATCAAGAGACGTATTTGGACCGCAATTTTGTGATATTCCGAGGATAGTTGTTTATATATGGTGTATTTAGCACATCTCCAGGATCTCAATTGTATTACTTAAAGGCATTTTATGTTTTTTCTCAATATAAACAAATTCAGATTCCTTGCAAATATCTTTAGGTTCAACTTCAACACAAGTACTTTTAAAAGCTTCTAACTCTTTACAACTTGGTGCATGGTCATAGTTTGATCTGCAGATATCTTCATTTAATTTCATGCTTCAGCTAACTGGTGGAATAGAAAAATGTTACCACGCTTTTTCATGAATTTTAGGTGTGTGTAAGCATCTTTTCACAATAACCAGAAAAAGAAAAGGAAAAAAGGAAAAAATAAATTGGCTGCCAGCTTTGATTCCAATATGTGTTGGAATTTTTCAAAAATTGAAACAAACTAGTTGTTGAATCGAAGTCTGAAATTGAAATTTATAATGCCTCCTTTTTTACTGAATCCTGGCCTTAAACAGTCCTTCAAATAGGACTTCGAAAATATTATCATGTGTGTTTGATTTTGTTGAAATGCCAGGGGTAGCTAAATCTTGTATTGTCTGGTCGCATAATTTGGCATCATATGCAGGTCTTAAAGAGCCTGCCAGATGCTCAAAGGAACAACATTGAGAATAGCGAAGAGAAACTGACTGTGGCACTGCCATAATTACCTTTGAGGTACTTCCAATCTCGGCATATCATTGTTGTACTCATTGTTTCTTCTAAAAATCATCTATTTGGTGTGACCCGGGTGGAGCGTTCTTCTCCACTTTCCTTCCTCCTTCCTATTTATTTTTCAATATGATTCATGAGTTTAGAACGAAGAGCAGATTTAGGAACACATGCATTGAGTCCAGGGCCTAAAAAGCTTATGTCTAGCAGCATCTGTTTTTATCTCTAGATCATGTGCAAGAATGCTATTGTTTTCTGATATCTTTTTGGAAGTTTCTTGGCTTTGATTATCACCTGATTTAAACAATATTGCTTATCATTGTACCTGCTTGTGGTATTCTCTTATCCATACTTTCTAACTATTCAAGCTAGAAGCAGGACAGGCTTGTTCTGAACTGTTGTGTTGATGGGCCAGAGTGAAAAATTATTTACTGCAGTTGCTACGTGTTCTATTGTTGAGTCACTAACAAACAAAAAGTTACAACTCTTGCTTGGCCTTGAGACTGCTGATAGTCTTGAAGTGAGTTTTGAAGTGTCTGGCCATCTCTTCGACAAGAAAAATTGTAGCATTCGCTAGCTTTGTCTGAGCCTAAGTGCATAGTAACTTTTATTTTTGCCTGGTCCCATGAGGGATCTGCATGATCTGGACTGGGCTCACACAAGCTGAGTGCATGCAATAAGGGCTGTTTCAATAGTCTGACTTCCAAGTTCCTTGTCTGGAAACTCGAGGTCGTTATTATTGCAAAAGAAAAAAAAAGGAAGTTGTTCAAGATTGGTTCTGGGTTTTGTTCCAGTGAATTAAACAGACATTGGAGCATTGCGCTTTGGTTTCTTTTATCATAATCGCATCTTGGTTAAAACAATCAAACGTATCTTATGCTGTGTTCACATAATTAATGCCACTGCTTAGCAATCTGCTAGTGATGATGCTAATTTTAAATGCATGAAGGTGTTTATTCTGAAGAAAGGTGATTGATGGACTTGATCATTAGTTATGCCATTGTATGTTCACCTTCAGTTTCGAAAACCTGCTTTGCTTACTAAAGCTGAACATGCCAACATACAAAACAAAATAGCTTTTGGTGATCTCAACATATGTAGATACCACTCTTCTGATGTTAGGACAGAAGTTAGTATTGCAAACCTAGTGAAACTTGCATTTGATCAATTGGCTTTGTGGATCTTCAGTCTGTTTGGGCATATGGTGAGACTCTGATTTACCACTCTTCTGCTTTTGTTTTAGCTGACTGAAGATAGCCTAGCATCTGAACAAGGTGTCGGTTACCTCTTTCTCATACTTCAGTCCGATTTTATGCTGTGGGGACAAGAGCAGATTGTGGAAGCAGGGGAGTCCCAGCAAATTGCACGGTCCACATTGTTCTTCCCTTCTGAGCAATAAAGTACTAAACCAAGTTCATTACTATCGGTTCATGATGGATGAGAAGTGCTTCGTCCCACACATGTTGGCCCAATTTCAGTGTGAAATGTCTCCTTTCACTGGAGTTGGAACAAAGGTAAGATGACCGGCTCTAGAATTGTCGGTCCATGTTCCAATATATATTTCTCTGCATGAAAAAGAGAGAAAAGCCAAACTCATTGTATTGCCATGTAAGAATTGGTTATTTGGAGTTCGGAGATTTTGGACTTCTGGGTTCTTTCTTTCTTTATGTAATGTCTATAAGAATAAGATGAGCTTCGAAACCAAAATTTGGCCAGTCACTGCTCGGAAACTTCTCAAGTAGTCAAATTTGAGTAGAATGAGTTCCTATCAGTATATTGCAAGTCGTGACGCGAGTGTGCAGCCGGAGTTTGAAACAATTGTTCCTGACTCGGTTACTCGAGGATCAAGGATGTGCCATTATTCACTTACAATGAGAGTAAAACCTGTACACGCCCTATCATTTAAGTGCAATACTCTTCAGGTTTGGATGCCCAAGTGATCTCTATCCTCCAGTAGAAGTAGGAGTCTTATCTACCCGTTTTGGTTAAAGCTTTCTGCATACCTTCAATTATTTGAAAAGAATAGTGTTAGGGATGTTAGGATCGATTAACAATGCTGGTGTTATAAAATTATGTAATAGATTTTTACTAAGCATCGACATTGACTAAGTTATTTAAATGTCTGTATTTCTTGTCGTATTACTTTGTAAATTCAGCTCGTATACTGGACTTAGTACACTTAATATAATCATATATATTTGGTTAACGAACACTCTAGAGCCACTTGTTACGTATACTATTTAGAAAGTATTGTCCTTACTAATGAAATTTTCTCCGAAATAAACACATCCAAGAGTAATTTCGCATTCAAAGCAATGCCTGCATGCAGATACGACACAGTCAAACACTAAATGAAAATGTTTTGTTCTTTTCTGGTTAAGGGATTTTGTTTTCCTAACATTAGCATACATATTTTCTTTGATCGTAAATAATTTTTTTTTACTGATCATTTTCAATAAATCAAATGCATGAAAGTTCAAAAACCTACTTTGCAAAAATTCTCTTACTCAAACAAACACACTCTTCATTTGGTATAATGTAATGAGTGTCCCGGATGCAACCATACATACAACATGTACTATACCGGCTACTGAGCTTATCCTGATCAGGTCGGTTCCGCGGGTTTCATAAGGTTCAGAAGGTGGTCCAGTACAGGAGGCAGTGGTCAGCAAGAGATGTCCCGATGAACAAAATCCACCAGTGCTAATTGTGGACACATCAAAGCCTTAGGACTGTTTTAGTAGAGCCTCCTAAAGTGGGGATCTAAGGGCAACTTGGGGGGGCCTCCGTCTTGTCTATTCGAGAATCGATCATCAATTATTGGCATTCTCATTGCTGATTTACTGGACCGACACTAATGAAGTTTTGCATCTGCTCTTTTGTCCGTTGTCTGTGCCCGGCCACAGTAGAGGGAAAAAAGAAAAAGGTGAAGGAAGGAGATTACCAAAAGACAAAAAGATTAACCTAATCTATGAGAATCGAATTAGGTGCAATTATGTATGCAATGTGTAAATCAAATGAAGATATGATGTCTTTTATTTTTTTTGTCGAAAAAGATATGATGTCGATAAGTGCATAATTAATAAATAGGCTGTGGGGAACAACTGTAAAATTCGCCTTTCATGCTCTTTGATGGAAGCAAAAGGTGATAAGATATCTCGATTTTTTCTTCATTTATTTTGAAATCCACCAAATGACTGTTAGTTATGACTTTGTTATATTGAGCTCGGGCGATTTATCTACTTAAATAATGTACATTCGTGAGTTGGAATCACTTATCCGCCATGGAGAAACAAGAAAATCCCATTTTAATAAACTGAGGCCAAGTGGCTCGACTCTAGCTAGAAGACATAAAGGGATATATCAAGCTGGTCGAGAGGAAATTGCGGGTAACAAGCGAATTATAAAATCAACAAATATGTAAAAAATAAATTTGTGGTATCATATCATTCGGACGAAAAATCTAGGACCGATGTTGATTGTTGACACGACAGGCGACTTTCATCCAGACGGTCAATTAATGAAGCGGTTAGTGCTTCTTTGCATAATTAAGTCGTACACGTGGTGGACGATGGACGTCCGGAATTCGGGGTCGCATTGCAATCAAAACCGGACTGAAAAGCGACAAGCGTAACACAGCACATGGAAGAGCACATGGGCCTTTGGAGACAAAGATACCGACATCGCAATTTGCGTCTGAAAGAGAGGATCATAGGATGGCACCACGATGTGATGTGGCACTTTTATAGGGGTTTGCATAACATGCATGAAAAGCGAATCAACGTGACGAGTCCCAATCGATGTTCTTGCTTCCATTGCCTGCCCGTGCCGTGCAAATGTTTCGCACATCAACGAGGTTTTTCTTTCAATGATGGAGCTAAAAATGAAACCCTCTTCTTTTTTTCTCTTCCCTTTCGCGATGCGTTTGTTGGATATTTCATGCTTGTGCATAGTGAAAAGGATGCGCAATGGTGAGGTTACGTTCGTATCGGAAAGTTGTGCTGTTTACTGGGTCGATCCACCCACCTGCTTAGGTGATCTTGAAAGATGTGGATTCTCGATCGAAATTCAGAAATTATGTTTGTATCGGAAATTTACTCTCTCTATTAGGTTGACACATCAGCCAAGGTAACCTAGTTTTGGATATTCACTTCATCCATCTTTAGTGTTTGTTCTTCTTTTTCAAACTTTCCCACCGACGCCATGAGCCACCTCTGGCCCTAGCCAACACCGCCTCCGTCCATTACCAACCGCGAGTGAATCTAGAATAGGGGTTGGGGCAACTGGACATAGAGATAATCCAAATCCTAAAAATAAATCAGGGTAAAAATATTGATTCAGTAACGTGGAGGAGATGAATATGTTAGGTTCCGCTTGATTTGCCATGAGTGCGACTATAAGAAGATAATTCATTTTGGCTCGACATAAACTCAATTATATATTCCTAAAATTCAAAATTAGAAGATGTGGGATGTGTATGAAGTAACTCTTAATAAGTAACTCTTAATCGTTACTTTTGTTCTTTTTTTTCTCAGATCGTGTGATGTACCCATTTTGACTTAAAAAAAATCTTTAAATTATATATAAGTAAAGACATACACATATTCATATAAAATAACCTATACTTTTGTGACTTTATAGAAGTAATAGTATCATTCGTAGTCTCCATGTCATTAATTCATTTTTTAGTTCCTAGGTCTTTAATTGCTTTTTAGTTCCTCGTGTCACATTAATGTTGAGTACATTTCCTATGTATTGGTTTCTTTACAAATAGAGGAGAGTTCTCAAGTGTAATGCTGAGTTGATAAATATATGAGAATTTCTCTACATGAGTGAATTTTTAATTTTGGTCTAAATATGAGTGAATATATATTTATCTAGTTCTTTATCCAATGTTGTTGGTGGTTGATCAAACAAATTGGTAAAAAATTGATCGTAAAGTGATGCAAATCTATTGCCTGATTACATCTCGGTAAAAAATAAAATCGTATTCATATTTCAAGATATTAACCGATAAATTATTTGTGCAAAAGGACTTCATCGAAAATTTGGTACAAAAAGGCGCCGTCGGAGTATGAACCCTCAACCATGCATGACCGAATCTCCGCACCCTAGATCTCCGATTTTTTTTCGCAAATAGGTAAATCAACTCCGCACTTACACCCAGATAGTTCCATTTTCCCTAAGAACACTTAGGACTCTAAGGTTGAATCAGCTTGGGTAATAAAACCGACCGTCGGGACTACTCCACTATTAGAACTTGAAAATCAATTTTCATAGATTGCCCGAACCTAAGATTAGGGAAGATCCTAGGAGCCTCGGGGTGCTATCAAACCGACCACAATGTCATCCCAATGGACCGTCTTACATTACTACCATCTTACTAGTTACGAGAAGGAAGGTGGTGCGAACGATGTTGGACAAATTTTCATGTACCTGATTCAAGGCTAGACATTTCGAATGAATCAAAGTAGGACTCCATTCACGCAGAATTGCACGTATAGATAAGACCGGTCATAACGTGCTTGCGCCCATTCTCCCGCCTAGTAATTACAAAGCCATAGGCCACTGCATAAACACATAGAGGTATCCCACTATGTAAGGTCTCGTTTTCGAGGAGAAAATATCATATAATATTATTTTATTATAGGTAATATGACGGACAAAAACAAACCGCCATACAAAAACTTGAAGAAATTATGAAAATTAAGGTGCGTTTATTTAGGGAAAAATAATTCATTTGAAAAATATTATTCTAAAAATGATCATTCGTATCGCAAACAAAAATAGGTAAACGAAAAATATTTTCGTCATCCACGAAAATGTTTAGACATAAATTGTTATCGATTACAAGCGATCATTTCTAAGAAAATATTTTTTATTCATCCATTTTCTACGAAACAAATGAAACCTTAGTATCGTGCTATTTTCCAATTTCAATTTTGTTCCATATATTGTATTATGTGACACAAGTCCACAACTTATTCCTTATATCAATATAAGGACATAATTCATTTCCAATGAGACTTAGATGACGCTTGCCATTATGTAATACTTGATATGCCTGGGTGCAAGTCTTTGTACTTTATGTTGATGGCTTCATTCTAAAATCACTTGAGATCAGGAGTCGAGATCAACATTCAATACTAATAGCCTCCACATATCATGGACAGGTCTTTATAATCAATAATGTGATGACACTATAATATGAAGATTCCGCATAAACCATCGTTGCCTGCATTATGATGAGTTAAAGCTGTGGTGAAGATATTCTGTTCTGCACGTAATTTGCGCACCACAATTTTAAAATGTTTAGTGCCAAACTTTACGAATTATTAAATTTAGTTCCAAACTTTATGAATAATCACTTAAGTATCAAGACATTTTAACAACTGTCTATTTAAATGATTCTAGGTGAATTTTTTTTTTATGAAAATAACGTCACGTCGAATTTTCCAACAAGTCAAATTGTCAAAGTCAATCAAGGGACTGTTTGGCAACGTGCCAAATAGTGAAAATTTTTGTTTTTTTATTTCCAGAATAAGTTTGAGAACAGAAATCCGTTTGTTAAAATTTTTGTGCCATAGCACAATTTTGCAAAAAATTGATCCCAAAATCAGTTTTGAAATAGAATCAAGAAGAAAAAAAAGTAGCTTCTTGATTCTGGAATAATTTTTCCAAAACTGATTTTTCTTGGTTTTCTTCTTTCTTTTTTATTTGTTCTTCATATTCTTTTCAGCCCGCCGTTGGCGACCGTCCACTAGCGACTGGCCAGGGCCGGCAACGGCGGCCCCCGCTGCCCCCCGCGACGATAAGGTCGAGCCTCGCCTGGCCATGGCGAGGCTAACCTCGCCGTCGCAATCGGCAGCGAGGGCCGCGACGCCGTCGCAATCGGCGGCGAGGGCCGCGACACCGTCGCCGGCCCTGGCCTATTGCCGGTCGCCGGCACCAGCAATGGCCATGGCCAAGGAAAAAAAAGAAAAAAATATTAAAAAAATTCAAAATATTTTTAAAATATTATTAATAAAAAAAAATTTTGTATAGTTATCAAATATATTTCTATTCTTTTTCTATTCTAAGAATAGAAATTTTGGATAATTACCAAACGCCTTCAAATGCTTAGAAATTGTTCCCTGGCACAGAATAAAAAAGAATCATTTCTGATTAGAATTTATTCCCAGGCACAGAATAATTGTTATGCGCAACCTAAAATGATTATTTTTTCAGATTTGTTACACTTAGATGCTTAATTGAAAAATATTAAAATAGGATGCTTAATTGAAAAATATCAAAATAGGCAGCATACAATAATACCGACACCGATATCCTTCTTATCCTCTTGCTAAGCCTATCCATGGATAATGGAAAACACTATACAATAAATTAAATTTTTTTATTGGACGGGATTTTCTGGCATGCCCTGCCTTGCGGGGGATGGGGAGCAACTTGCATTCTGACCACTGCCATGAATGATTGGAGCAAAGCAAGCCAACTTTGCCCAGAAAGGGATCAGAGAAATTCGAGTAAATGCAAAGTGACAGGCGGTATCGAGACATGGGCGACCTTGACACACAGGTGCCAATGTCCAGCTGCAATCAATTCCAGTCGCATTCAATTGGATTTCACCCTGATCCTATCGTTTCTTCTGGATGAGGGCTGTCTAAGGGGCCTAATATCCCGACTTGAAGACTTCGGTACGTTCGGGACAAATCATTACCACCAAAGAGTCGTACAGTGAGTCAAAGTTAAACGCGTACGAAGATGTAGTGAGATCTAGCTGGGTCCTTATGATAAGAATTTTATAGGAATATTCATAACATTCGTTAAGAAAAGAAAAGAGACCCCCATCTCATTTTTTCAAATATTTTTATCAATTGTTATTCCCTCAACTTGGTCCTGTCGACTGCCTAATTTTCTGTCGTTTTCTCTTAGCTAGTTTTGATGCATGCCCCACCATGGACTTATCTATCGATAGTGCCATTGACCCTCCATATTCCGAAATCGGAATTGGGTTTCATCTCTTGTTCGGTGTCAAGCTGCCAGAATCGACGTTCGAAGAGTCAATTTATTCCATTAGTGTTTGCCTTCATAGATGAGTGGAACTTTCTAGGAAAATGTGATTCTTGATCTTTTCTGTCAATCAAAATTTGGTTGGGATTAGTCGGCGTCCCAATATTGAAACCCGATTGGTCATTTCAAGACAACACTAACATTCCCACGCAATAGCTCTGAAATGATCAAATCCGAAAATTTCAAGATAATACGAACATTTAGAACTTAATTTGATAAGATCATTTCAAGATAATACTAACATTTCCACATCAATATATGAATACTAACATTGACTCATGACTCAACATGAATTTAAAAATTAGGGATTAATGCACCAAAAGTCCTGAAACTTATAACGAAACTGCAATTAAGTTATAAAACATGCAAAAAATGCAATAATGTCATTAATTCATGTTGAGTTGACTCTTGAATCAACGTGAATTTAAAATGTTATTTTAGTATTTCTATTTGCTTCTTAAGTCATGTGCATTCTATTTAGGACTGGGCTCTCTCTTAATAATTTCTACCATATGAGATAAGAAAATACAAGCTCATTTCGTCGTGATAATCTGTACGCCCGCTAAAAGTGAGTTCTATGCTTTCATATTCAATAGACATGTCATATATCGAAAGTATTAACCGATACTTTTGATGGTACGAGAATCCATTTGGAGCAACTTTAATTTATTTTGTTTCCACTTTTTATGGTCTTCAATTGTAGCAGTTTTTTTAATTATAATTTGACGTGAAATATGTAAAACCTATCAAAAGAATACTTGATTATATATAGAAATATAGATAATTTTATTTGTAATTCTTTCAAGTTTAAGTAATGCTATATATTTTGGTGAGAAAGCCACTAAGTAACTTGCCTCGGAAATGCAACAGCAAATTGAAAAATTATGGAAAAATCGACCAAAAAGTCCTAAACCTATTGTGCGACTACTAATTCAGTTATAAACCTTTCAACTATGCCAATTTAATCTTAAAACTTTTGATTATTAGTTTGAAATATTTAACTATTTGCCAATTCAATCATTACAACCAATATTTATTGGAAATCATTGACGTGGCAGTTTAGTCAGCGCTAACTGTCTTATGTGGCATGACCGATTATGACGTGAACAATTTTTACAATTAATTTAATTTTTTAAATTTTTTTGCTTTTTTTTCTTTTTTCTTTTTTCCTTCTTCCATCCGCTAGCCATCACCAGGCCTCGTCAATTGCAAGAAGAGGTTGCTGACCTCAGGCGAGGGTCGCCCTCGCCAGCAAAGGGAAAAAGAAAAAGAATCATTAAATAAAAAAAATTGCAAAATTGTCCACGGTAGTGTCAACCGTATCACGTAGGATGGCCGAGGCTAACTAAATTGTCACGTCAGTTATTTCCGGTCAAAATTAGACGGACGAACTAAATTAGCAAATCATTAAAAGGTTTATGACTAAATTGGCTCAACTAAAAGATTTAGAACTATATTAACAAGTTTTCAAAATGTTTGGAACTAAATTGGTACAATAGAATAGTTTTTGACTGAATTGACCGCGGTATACTAAGTTTAAGATTTTTGGACAATTTTCCCAAAAAAATTAGTCACACATTCATTTAGTAAATACACATTTCGGGGAAATCCTAGCTAGATGATAAGCAAACCTGTATATTACATGAACGAACCACTGTATCTCCAACGTTATTATATGATAGCTTCGGATTCTACATTCCATTCTTATCCAAAACGGATTTGGGAAACGCCAACGGCAACTTATTCATTTTCTCCTAGTGGCATCTATACCAAAATTGAAGTAACATCTTTTCATTATTTAAATCGACTGGGGCACAACTCATGTTACTATTGAGCTATATTTTTTAACTAACATTTATTTACTAAATTATATTTTCCTTTTTAAGGAAAAAATAGATCATACACGGCCCGTTTAGAAACAATTCTACTCGTGCGACTTCATACACCATCGAGCAGAAAAAGAAGACTTCAGCAGTGTCGTTTTCCGATTTGTTAGGTCGCATATCGGCGTAAAAGTAAGTCCAGCATTCACAGTAGACGGTTGATAGGAGGAAGAACTCAATCGGCAAACCAAATATAAAACACATATTACTCATCAAACGATGATGAATGTGAAAGGATTGTTCTTTGAACGATGACATTTTTTTTTATTTCTTCTTGTTTTTGTCATTCGGGCTGGTAATAAATTACACGGTTGGATCATCGTGATCATGATATTTTCGCAAACGACGATGATTATGCAATATAATTCAGAGGGCTGCATGCAAGTAGAAAGTTCTGAAAAAAACCCTCTGCCGACAATCTAGAGAGAGACAGAGAGAGAGAGAGAGAGAGCCGTTGAGAATTGTCTCTTTCAGCTTTTTCGCGAGAAAGACGACGACTTTATTGTCGCGGTGTGTTATTAGTAAAATATATTTCTAAAGCTGTGAGAATTCTGTCAACACAGAATCTTGGAGGATTGTCTGTGTACAAGTTAGAAGAATACGTGCATAGATTTTTGCTTGCACCTAAAAGAAGTTGCCAAAGTGGTAAAATTGATTTGAGAAATTCATTTGTGTTTTTTTGGTCGAAAAAAATTCGTTTGTTCACGGTAATAGACATTTATACATAGAATATTGGAAATTGCAATGTAGTTTTTCTGAATTTTACGGATCGATCTCCCTTTTTTTAAAATTTTTTCTAGGCCCCATCCCCACCTTCCCCCCCAAATCCTATTTCATACTTTATTGAATTTGTTTTCAAGCTTATCCTAAATGAACCAAACAGATGATTGGATTAGATAAGTCATAAACTTTATATATAGAATGCAGTCAAGATCCAAACTTTTCAATTAATTTAATCAAGTCCTAGACCTTTACCGGTAAGCTGGTAATCGAGTCTCAAATCTATCAATTAGTTTAATCAAGTCATAAAAATTTGATGAAAGATATAATTAAGTCATAAAACTTATCTTAAAAAGTGCAAATTAAGGTTGTTATATAGCTAGTTTAGGTACTTTCATCAAAATGACTTGATTGCACCTTTTGGAAAAGGTTTAGGACTTGATTGAGTCGATTAAAAGGCTTATTGCGTATCTAATTTATTATGTAAAGTTTGGGACTTTCAGTGCACTTATTCTTCCGTAACCCCACTCTTATCCCTCGCAAGTTAATTAGAAGAACAATTTTGCCCGCTAAAATAAATGCTGTGCCTCACTGGAAATAGGGAGGAAAGTCATTATTAGGCTCCACCGGGCACCAAGCATATGCTCTTCTCTCTTTTCAAAAGTTCAAAAAGAAAATGATACTAACAATAATGCAAACTATAAAGTCTATTCTATAGGACTATCGTTACATAACCAACATTGTTTTTAGAGGGGATTAATGCCACATTGTCTTTGCATTAAGGTCACATAGTTATCGTATTCAAAGAAAAAGAAGGTTAAGCCATTTTTGTATGTCGGCACCTAACAGTCTGTTGCTTTTATGCCTGAAATCTAGGTTAGGGTTTCAATTTCTAACATGACATAAAGGTATGTTCCAAATATGGCATGGCATGAAATATTGTTTGAAAGGAATCTGATTGTAACATCATTTGAACATTGATTTCAAAATTGACATGACAATTTCGATTAGCTTGTTGAGAAAATCACAATTCAATCATATGTGCAGTTTGTAAAAGCATTATTATTGATGATATTTCAGTTAATTTAATTTGTAATTTGTGGATTACCGACATAATTTGGAGGGAAAAAAATGGAGAAAAGCTTGTGTAAATCGAGGGACCAGAAGAAATTCGATGTAGATCAAGTGTTAGAGAAGAGATTGAAGGCAAACAATCTCACCGAAACAAACACCTTTGATTTGATTTCTATGTGCCTATTATGAATTTGCACTCCCGGATCGATAAATCTTTTAGTTCTTATCAACCAAAGATATACGACTTTGCGCTATAGTTAGCTTAGCTCCAATAAAGAATTCCCAAGAAATTCCAATAATTTTTACATAAGTTTGTTCTAATCCTCAATTTTTTTTCTAGATTAATGGATATTGTATCATTTGAACACACTTCTAACACCTGTTCCACTTTTGAAAGACCCTATCTTATATCGACAGATCTCAATTTTTCATATATAAATGTAACTAGTATATCTCCTTTGTAAACGATTTCTACACTTGTCAAAATTAATGAAGGGTCAAGCAAATCATTCACAATAAGCTTCGAAGATATCCGAATTTGATGTGGGCTTTTGGTCAGAGTCTGTGGACATTTGCCATATGAATATACAACTCCTTAACTTGAGCGGGACAAACAAAAGTTAAAGATATCTAATGAGATATAGTCTAGTCTACTTTCAATTTTATTTCAAGATCTTGCTGATGTCCTAGATCTTGCCCTATCTGATATTGGTGAATTGGGATAAACTTTTATCCATTAGATCTACTTCTTCACTAGATAAATCTTAGAATATTCATGATATATTTTGCTAATTCAAGCAGATATGACGCGAGTCAAAAATCGAGTATTAGTCCTAACATAGATATATTTGCAAGTTGAAGTTAAGGGGATTACACCTTATCCACACACACAAATCGACTCCTTCACTAGTAATTAAATATCTGTGTTGTTATAATTATCCATCTCATCGTCAGCAGGCCAATCATGTTGATCAGAGAACCTGCTGGATTGGAATCATTCCTCATCTTGACCCCACCATTTTCAATTGCTGGTAGGCATCAACACTTTCTTGACTTTTAAGCACTCACTCTTTTTTCGGTGAAATGACCTAGAAAAGGTCGTTTTCATTTTTTTTTTCTGCTAATCGCTTTCATATTCTAAGTGGGTGACTTGTAGGGGTGTGCAAAAAACCCGGTACCCGCCCAACCCGCCCAGGACCGCCCGGAACCGGACCAAGACCGGTGGGTTCTAAGGGTTTCGGTCCGGTTCCCGGTTCCAATTTTTTGGAACCGGTGAGTACCGGTCCGGTTCCCGGTTCCGGGTGTGGAACCGCCCACCCGGACCGGACCGGACCGGACCGGTATAATATATATAATATAATATTTTTAATTTTTAATTTTAAAAATTCAAAACCCCTAAATCAAGATACTCTCCCACAAGTTGTGAGAGTGCTCGTCCGGTTCCCGGTTCCGGGTTGCAGTCTTGTTATTGAAAGTGCTCGTCCCACTCGCTACTAGCCTTTTGCCGCTCGCCATTCGCCGTGCTCGGTCCGATCCAAATCCATTGGGTCGGTTGGTCCAGGGTTAAACCTAGTACAAAAAATGAAATAAAAAAATTATCGATTGGTCCCGGGTTGACCCTGGACCGGACCGAACCCATTGGGTCGGTCCGGTCCTCGGTCCTAGGCTCAATAGGGTCGGTCCTCGGTCCCAAAAATTGAGGACCAACACTGTGCGGGTTGGTCCTAGGGTTAGGGGGTGGACCGGCCCAACCCGGACCATGCTCACCCCTAGTGACTTGTGAGTTCCCTCTGAAACTTACTATCCCAGAAAACAATGAGCCAAGTGGAACACGGAAAAGGAGATTTGAGGTATCAAGGTCCACATCTCTTAGATAGGTGCATCCTAATCCTTTGAGATTTGCTTAGTTTCTCACTCTTAGACCTTAAAAAAGTTCTAGATTAGTGATTTGATGTCACTAAGTAATCAATATTGGGCAACCCATACGAGACAAGAAAATACAAACTTGTTTCGTCGTGATAACCCGTACGCCCGTTAAAAGTGAGTTCTCTTCTTTCATATTCAATCACATGTCATATATTGAAAGTATCGGCCTGTCTTTTGATGGTATGGAGATCCATTTGGAAAAACTTTAATTTATTTTTGTTTTCATCTTTTACTGTCTTCAAATGTCGTGGTTTTTATAATTATAATTTGACGCAAGATATACAAAGCCTATCAAAAGAATACATGTATTATATGTAGAGATATAGATTATTTTATTTGTTATTCTTTGAAGTTTAAGTAATGCTATATATTTTGGCCGGAAAGCCACTAAGTAACTTTCCTTGAAAATGCAAAATCAAATTGAAAAATTACTCACGCATTCATTCAGTTAATAAACATTTTGGGGAAACCCTAGCTTGATGATAAGCAAGGCATGTGTATTACATGAACGAAACACTGCATCTCCAACATTATTATATGATAGCTTCGGATTCTACATTCTATTCCTATCCAAAACGGATTTGGGAAACGCCAACGGAAAATTATTCAATTTCTCCTAGTGGCATCTATACCAAATTGGAGTAAAATCTTTTAATTATTTAAATCGACTAAGGCACAACTCATTTTACTATTGAGCGATATTAATTAACTAGCATTTGTTTATTAAATCATATTTGCCTCTTTTTATGGAAAAAATAAATCATACATGGCCCGTATAGAAACAATTCTACTCATGCGACTTTATACACCATTGAGCAGAAAAAGAAGACTTCAACAGTTTAGTTTTCGGATTTTATAGGTCCTGACGTTGGCGTAAAAATAACTTACGCATTCACAATCGGACAGTTGATACGAGAAAGAACTCGATCAGCAAACAAACTACAAAAGACATTTTACTCATTGAATGATGAATGCGAAAGGATTGTTCCTTGAATGATGACATTTTTGTTATTTCTTCTTGTTTTTGTCATTTGGACTGCTAATAAATTACACGGTTGGATCATTGTGATTATGATATTTTCTCAAACGACAAAGATTATGAAATACAATTCAGAAGCTGCATGCACGTAGAAACTTCTGAAATACCCTCTAGCAACAATATATGGGAAAATTGTCAAAAATATCTTAAACTTGTTATACGAAAGCCAATTCAATTTTAAACATTTCAATTGTGCCAATCTAGTCATAAACCTTTCGACTATTTTCCAATTTAGTTTTAGACCTTTCAATTGTTCCAATTTAATCCTAAACATTTCGATGATTTGTCAATTTAGTCCTAGCTTTTTGATGATTTTCCAATATAGTCCTTCCGGTCAAATATCCAAAAATGGGTTTAAGACTAAAGGGAAAAGTGTCAAAAAAGTTTTAAACCTATTACATTGATGTTAATTTTGTCCTAAACCTTATAACCTAGTGCCAATTTAGTCATTCTGGTTAATTTTGATTGGATATTGTTGACGTGGACGCCAACCGACCTACGTGATACTGCTGGCACTAACATGGACAATTTTTAATAATATTTTAATATTTTAATATTTTTATTTTTTTCTATTATCTTTCTTTTCTTGTTCCTTTCTTCTTCCTTTTGCCGTTGATTGGCTACAGGTCATAGGCGATGGCAGGTGGGCTGGCCTCACCTAAGCAAGGGTCGTTGTCACTCACCACAGGTGAGGACGAGCCTCAGCACGGGCTCCCTTTGCCAAATTTAGCAAGGCCAGCCCTCACCTAGGCTAGATTTGGTGAGGCCAACTCTCGCTGAGCCTCACTCCCCTCGCCAAATCTGGGGAGGTCGTCGGGAGACCTTGTCGGAGATCACCCTCACCCGACCGAGCCTTGCTTGTGGCGAGCAGCGGCAACCCTCGCCCAGGTCAGGCTAGCCCACCTGGCCATGGCCAGTCACCGACAAAAGGAAGAAGAAAGGAAAAAAGAAAAAAAAGAAAAGAATATATAAAATCAAAAAATTATTAAAAAATTATTTAAAATTGTCTACGTCAACGCTAGTAGTGCCATCTAGGCCTGCCGGCGTCCACGTCAGCAATATCCAATCAAAGTTAGCTGGAAAGACTAAATTGGTGCTAGGCAAAAAAGTTTAGAACTAAATTGGTACAATTAAAAGGTTTAGGAATAAATTGGCACCGATGCAATAAGTTTAGGACTTTTCTGACACTTTTTCCTATGACTAAATTGACAAATCTTCAAAGGTTTAGAAATTGGCACAATTAAAAGGTTTAGTACTTAATTGGTCTCCGTATAATAAGTTTAGGACTTTTTTTTATAATTATCCCGACAATCTAGAGAGAGAGAGAGAGAGAGAGAGAGAGAGAGAGAGACGTTGAGAAATTTTTCTTTCGGCTTTTTCGTGAGAAAGACAATGACTTTGTGAATGTGTGATATTAATAGAAATACTTCTAAAGCTATAAGAATTCTAACAACAGAGAATTTTGAAGGATTGTTTGTATACAAGTTAGAAGAATACGTGCATAGATTTTGCTTGCACCTAAAAGAAGTTGCCAAAATGGTGAAATTTGTTTGAAAAATTAAGTTGTTTACTTAAATAGACATTTATACATTGAGAATATTGAAGATTATAGTATAGTTTCTCTGGATTTCACGGATGGATCTATTTTTCAACGTTAAGTCAATCTTTTTCTTAATGATGTTCAGTCGATCTTTAGTTGCTACTCTTCTTATAATTTTTTGTGAAGAGGTGTGAATTTTTTTTGACTATTTAGTAAGAAAACGTTACTAAGCTCATTGCCAGCTGTGCCATATAGAACAACCGACGTTCATGTCAATACTTTCTAACCTAAATTAGTTGGATGGACTGAAATGGTATCAATATGAAAATATTTATGATTTAATTGATCTAATTGAAAAGTTTAAAACTGAATTGGTGTCAATACACCATGTTTGAAACTTTTTATTACTTTTCCTTGCTGCAAATAGGAAGGAAAGTCAATATTGGGCTCCACCAGCCACCAAGCATATGGTCTTCTATCTTTTCAAAAGTTCAAAAAGAAAATGATACTAACAATAATGCAAACTAAAAAGTCTATTCTATAGTTCTACCGCTACACAATCAGCGTCGTATATAGTAGGGATTAATGCCACAACGTCTTTGCATTAAGGTCACATAGTTATCATATCGAAAGAAAAAGAAGTTTGTGCCATTTTGGTATGTCGGTTGCTAACAATATGATGCTTCTATGCATGAAATCTAGATTAGGGTTTCAATTTCTGACATGACTTAAAGGCATGTTCCAAACATGGCATGTCGTGAAAAATTGATTGAAAGAGATCTGATTGTAACATCATATGAACATTAATCCCAAAATTGATGTGACAATTTCGGTTAACTTGTTGAGAAAATCACAATTCAATCATATGAGCAGTTTGTAAAAGCATTATTGATAATATTTCAATTATTTCAATTTGTAATTTGTGGATTACCGACAGGATTTGGAGGGGAAAATGGAGAAAAGCTTGAGTAAATCGAGGGACCAGAAGACGTTTGGTGCAGATCAAGGGTTAGAGAAGCGATTGAAGGCAAACAATCTCACTGAAACAAACACCTTTGATTTCATTTCTATGTGCCTATTATGAATTTGCACTCCCGAGATCAATAAATCTTTTGGTTCTTATTAACCAAAGATATACGAAATTGTACTATAGTTAGCTCAACTCCAATCAAGAATCCCCAAGAAATTTCAATAATTTTTTAATATGCCTAATTCTACCCTCAATTCTTTTTTCTAGGTTAATTAATATTGAATCAATTGAACGCACTTCTAACACCTATTCCACTGTTGAAAAGCCCTGTGTTATATCAACGGATCTTGATTTTTCATATGAAAATTTAACTAGCATATCTCCTCTGTAAAGGATTTCTGTACTTGGCAAAATTAATGAAGGGTCAAGCAAATCATTCACAATAAGCTTTGAAGATATCCAAATTGGACGTGGGCTTTAGTCAGATCTGTGAACATTTTCCATATGAAGAATACGTTCGTATGTTGAAGATATCTAATGAGCGGGGCAAACAAAAGTTTGAAGATACCTAATGAGATAGACTCGTCTACTTTCAATGTTATTGCGAGATCACGCTGGTGTCCTAGATCTTGCCCTAGTTGTTCCAATTTTGCAAATTCTTGATAGATGAGGGTTGCAATGGCAAACCTTCTTGAAAGCATTGTAATTATCTTCAGCCACAAAAGGGGAGAATAAAAAGGTCGAGGTACTTGATTTCTAAATGTCATATATCCTTAATTTTAGGTAAACTCGCTCAACTAATTAAGAGAGAGGGAGTCGTGAGACATGTCTCTCTCGGCATTTTTATGAGAAAGACCACGACTTAGACATCGTGTGATATAAATAGAAATACTTCAAAAGCTATGAGAATTCTAATGACAGAGAATTTTGAATGATTGTTTGTATACAAGATAGAAGAATACGTGCATAGAGTTTTGCTTGTACCTTAAAGAAGTTGCCAAAATGGTAAAATTGATTTGAGAAATTCATTTGTTCACTATAATAGACATTTTATACATGGAATAATGAAGATTTTAAAATAGTTTCTCTGGGTCTTACGGATCACCGCAGTGGTGGTCACCGTTGTCAATAACAGCCACCGGGGAGGATGATCTTCAACGGTTTTCCACCCCTTCACCCTGCCCCCAATTTTTTTTTGGCCTTTTTAATACTTTAATTGAATTTATTTTATTTTTTTCAATCTTATCGTACATGAACCAAACACATAATGGGATTAGATATTCTATATCCATGGAAAATTGCAAGACAAGACCTAAATGTTATGTATAGAATCCAATTGAGTCATAAACTTCTTAATTAATTTAATCAAGTCCTAGACCTTTACGAATAAGCTTGCAATCAATTTTAAACCTATCTATTAGTTCAAGTGAGTCTTAAGCCTTTAATGAAAGATGCAATTAAGTTGTAAAACTTATGTTTTTTTTTGTCGAAAGAAAATTGTATTCATCACTCAAAATAATACATGAGAAGTATAATGACTTTCATGGCATAGAAAATCGAAGCAGAACAAATCCTCAAATACAACAAAACAAAGCAAAATCCTAAAAACAAGGAGGATCAAATAGTATCGGCAGGGTTAAGCACAAATACTCATTCCATAAAAATTGATCTATCAAACAAAATGATCAACGGCCGATCACTAGATCTCGAATCATCATTAGTAATGAGCACACGCCGCAAAGTCCTTCTTCAATAACTACAACATTGCTCGTTAGCGATGCACGCCTATGTTTAGCTTCCTCTACACCATCTCTGGATGGGGATAAACCAAAACGGATTGAAAAAACACATATCTAACTTTTAGAAAAGCAAATCTTCATGGTTCGGCGAGATACCAAAGCTCTTATAATCATCAATGAAACTGAAGGCAGAGGACTTGTACATGGACAGAGCACGGGGATATTGAATCCCTGAAAACATTATTAAACTCTCGAATCTAAATTGAAAGAGAGAATTTCCTTGATCTAGAACTAAATCGAGAGAGTTTAAACTCTAAGATGTAGTTGTAAAACTCATGTTAAGAAGTGCAAATTAAGGTTCTTATGTTGGCAATTTTTAAATGAGACATAAGCAATTTTTGGTACTACCTTTTGAAAAAGGTTTTAAGAAAATTGTCCAAAAAGTATTTAACCTATTATACAGTGGCCAATTTAATCATAAACCTTTCAATTATGCCAAATTAGTCTTAAACCTATTATAAAGTAGCTAACTAGTTTTAAACCTTTAAATTGTGTCAATTTAATCCTAAACTGTAAATAATTAAATTGTGTCAATTTAATCATAAATCTTTTAACGAATTTTCAATATATTTCTTCGACTAATTTTGGTCGTAAATTGCTGACATGGCGATACAGTCAATGTTGGCCATCTTACGTGGTATGGCCGGTAATGACGTAAATGATTTTTGTAATTTTTTTAAAAAATTTCTGAATTTTTTTAAAAAATTTCTGAATTTTTTTTCTTTTCCTTTTCTTTTCTTTTACTTTCCCTTTCTTTTTACACAAGGTCATAAAGCGTCGCGGGCCTCCACTGACCCCTAGGTGAGGGCACGTGAGCCCTTGCTTGCTCTCGCCAGCCGCAATGAAGGCTCGCCAGCCATTGCTAGATATAGCGAGGGTTTCATGGCCCTTGCCTAAGGGTCAGCAGGGGTCGCCAGGCCTAGCCCACTACCTTATGTAAAAAGAAGAAAAAAAATAAAAAAATTCAATGAAAATTCAAATTTTTTTTTAAATTTACAAAAATTGTTCACATCAGCGCCGACCTTACCGTGTCAGACAACCGGCACTAGTTGGTCATTCATATTAGTGATTGCCAGGCAAAATTAGTCAAAAGAACTACATCAGCAAATTGTTAAAATCTTAGGACTAAATTGGCATAATTAAAGATTTATAATTGAATTGGCAAATTGTTAAAAGGTTTAGGACTGAATTGGCACAATTGAATGGTTTAGAATTGAATTGGCCATTGAACTATAGATTTAGGACTTTTTAGATAATTTTTTCAACATAGTTTAGGACTTAATTGAATCAATTATGCAAAATTTAAAAATTCCAGCCCACTTTTTCCTCCATATGCGCAACCTTATTCCTTACAAATAAAGGGCAAAAACACTTTGCCCACTAAGACAATGTTGTGCCTCGCTGGAAAAAGGAACGAATGTCAATATTAGCCTCCACTAGGCACCAACCATTTCTCCACTCGTTTCAAAAGTTAGAAGAAAGAGTGATTCCATTAATAATACAAGCTACAAAAGCCTACCCTTTAGGCCAGCCGTTACATAACCAACATTGTTTCAATCAGTGATTAATGCCACAGTGCGTTAGCATTAAGGTTACATTATTTTATTATCCAAATCAAAAGAAGATAATGCCACTTTTGGTATGTCGGTACGGACAATATAATGCTTTAGCGCATGTAACGTAGACTAGGGTTTCAATTTCTAACATGGCATAAAGGGCTGTTCCCAAAATGGCAGGGCACGAAATATTTGATTGAGAGAGATCTGATTGTAACATTAATCTCGAAATTGGGGAAAATTACAAAAAATAAATTATAAACCAATTATACAGATGCTAATTTGATCTTAAATCTTTCAATTGATCAATTTAGTCCTAAATCTTTTGACAATTTGCAAATATGATCATTCTAGCAATTTTGGTTAGAAGTCGTTGATGTGCACGATGGCAGTGTGTTTACTGACTGTCCTACATGATACGGCCATCGTCCATGTCAGTGAGTTATAGTTAAAATTGGTTGAAAGGAGTAGATTGACAGATTGCCAAAATGTTTAGGGCTAAATTGGCTAAATTGAAATGTCTAGGATTTGAATTGATATATGTACAATATGTTTATGATGTTTTTTGTAATTATCCCTCGAAATTGACATGGCAACTTTGATTAGTTTCTTGTAAAAATCAAAATTCAGTCAAATGAACGGTTTGTAAACATTAATTTGCATTTCAATTAATAAGGAAATATTTGGCACGAGTACATTTCAGAATATATGGAGGAAAAGAAAACCAAATACAAAAAATGGAGAAAAGCATATGTTATGTCCAAATGGTTGGAGATTCACTGCAATGGATTTTGGTGCAGATCATGTGTTGGAGAAGAGACTGAAGACAAAGAAAAATTTCATGTACTTGGCAAAACTAATGAAGGGTCAAGGAAATCATTCACGATAAGCTTTGAAAATACCAAATGAGATAGAGAGAGTCTAGCCTACTTTCAATTGAATTTCGAGATCTTGCTTGTGTTCTGGATCTTGCCCTAATTGTTTCAATTTTGCATATTCTTTATAGATGAGGATTGCTATGCCAAACATCCTTCAAAGCAATGTTATTAAGAATCGAAGTCTGAATTGAAAAGCTCCACCGACTCTCTCTCTCTCTCACACACACACTGGGTGTGTGTTTTGCCTAAGGATTGAAAGTGCTTTTCATAAGAGACCTTAATATCTAAGTGTTGATTATCTTTAAATTTAAATAAATTAATTGCAGTATTTTCGAGCCGCGAATTAATTGGAATGTAGTTGAATTGGGTTGAACCATGGAAAAGTCCATCAAAAGTTAGACCTATCGAATAAGTACCGATTGAGCCCCCCATTAACATCTAATAATGTTTGCAACACTGACAAACTAGGGCGAAGTGGGAAAATTGTCAAAAAAGTTCTAAACCTATCGCACTTTTGTTAATTCAATCATAAACTTTTTAATTATGGCAATTGAATCCTAAACATTTTTACTTTTTGTCCAAGCTAGTCCATCTAGCTAGTTTTGGCTGGGAATTGTTAACGTGGACCCCGGTCATCTTACGGGGCACGGCTGTTGCTAATATGGATAATTTTTAATAATATTTTTGAAAAATTTTTATATTTTTTTATATTTTCTTTTCTTTTATTTCATTTTCTTTTTCCTTCTTTACTTTGTTTTTCTTTTTCGTATTATTAAGGATCGGTCGAGGCCCGGCGGCCCCTGCCAGCCATTTGGCGAGGACCTGCGATTCCTCGTCGACCATGGGTGAGGGTCGTGGCCCTTGTTGGCCACTGGATGAGGGCTTGCCTAGTGGCCAACGAGATCACCGGGCTTCAATCGGTGGCCGGCGGCCCCCTACCAGCCCTTAACAATAAGAAAAAGAAGAAGAAAGTAAAGAAGGAAAAGAAAAAAGAAAATTATAAAAATTCAAAAAAAAATATTAAAAATTGCTCACGGTAGCATCGGTTATGCCACATAGAACGGTCGACGTTCACGTTAGCGATTTCCAACAAAAATTGGCCGAATGGACTCAAGGGGCAAAACTTGAAAATGTTTAAAACTTAATTAGCACAATTAATAGGTTGAGGGCTCAATTGGAAAAAAGTGCAATAGGTTTATGACTTTTTGAATAATTTTTTCAAGGTGAAGCATCATTAACATTGAGTAAGGTAGATTTCCAAAAATTTCTGCCAATATCCATAGATGTCAAGGTGTATATCAATTTGACCCAACTATTTTGTCACTGTAAATAATATTTGTAAATTTGACATAACTTAATATGCCCATAGTACAACTAAAAGGGATGGAATTTGTAGGTGCACTCAACAATATAAGGGATTGTTATGGGAAAAGTCCTAAAACTTGTCGTTTTCGTGCGTTTAAATCCTTCATTTTGCGCATTTGAATCCTAAAACTCGTAACTTTTAGTACAATTGAATCTTGTTGTCAACGGAAGAAAGGACTCGAAGTGCACTAGGATTGCAACTTGCAAAACCTAAATGAACAAAATAAAGTTCTAGGATTAAAGTGCACCGGTTGAAAAGTTTTAGGAATAAAATGTGTAAAAAGATATAAAAACATTAGAATATGATGTTTCAATAACTAAACTTGCATTTTTGCATGATGGACATATTATAAATCCTTACTTTTAATTTATCGATCTTTTTTTCTTCTCAAGAAGCGAACGAGAAAGAAATTTATATTGCACATTGCAAATGCCATCCTATACCCAGAAAACAAAGAGAAAATTGCATTAAAATTAGTAAAATTGGGCATGATAATAGCAATTGCACTTCCCTCGAGAATGAGGAAGGCCATTAATATGAAGTGTACCCCCAGTAGTCAGAAAGTACCTTCATTAACACATCTTCTTGCCCCGGAACATCATCCACTCCCATTCCCATGTGTAAACAAGAATTTGTTAGGACTTTCCTCCGAAACACTTTTAGTTAGCAACCAAATAAAGAAATACTTCAAAAAAAATTCCAACGCACTGACACCGACAGCCCTCATGTCATGCATATTTGATATTTTAAAATTTAAAATTTTTAGGGAATTAAGAACTAATTTCCTAAAAAAACCCCGATCTCAATTATTCCCTGAATTTTTTTCGGTTCCTCTCTAGTCTTAAATTAGGCCATACATTAAAAAAATCGTCACTGATCTTCAAAATTATCAACATCAATGGGCCGTTGTTGCTCCATAAGAAGGAGGGTGTTAATGAAGATGCAAATTCTGTTAATGCACCTCTAATTGGCCCTGATGTCGATAATCTTGAATAAACCAGTGGCGATTTTTGGACACATGGTTGGAATTAGGACTACAACCATAGTTGGGGATCCTTTTTAGATAAAAAAAAGTTTGGGACAAAGTTGAGATTGAACCTAAAGCTGTAAATATTTTAAGAAATTAAGTCAATATATAGATATATTGCATGTATTTGGAAAATCTCCTCTCTGTCTCTGTCTCTATCTCTGTCTCTCTCTCTCTCTACATGGGAATAAAGAGCGACCGACGTCTATCACGGAATTATAACGGGGGGCAAGGCCCTAAATTAGGTTGCCCCTACGAACCTTCGTTCACATTTCCTTCTCGCCAAGGTAGTAAGAGGACACTTCCCCGTGGGGTCGGGCATCGGTTTGGTGCCCACATTCACATCACGCCCTTTACATACTTTTTCCACATTTCTTTATCAGTCATCCAAAACGTGAAACCCCACCCCCAAAACGGGGATAGATCTCTTGTATTTGTCTCCGCCAGGAGAGATAGACCTCTTACGATTTGTTGCAAACCCAGCAGTGTTATCTTAGTTAAGCCAAAAAAAAAACACGTGACCTGATGACCATTTGGCCCCTATATCTGATGCGATTTACAATTTTGAGTGATGCAATTTCGAGTCGTATTCGTGCAACATAAATGGCGTGGACCATAGCAAGAAGTGTGCAGGGCAATAAAAAGAAATCCGGTTGAACCGTCTACTGATGTTTTTAGTCTTACATTTAAGTGTATAGCTATATATATTTCGAGAGCTGACGTTTTACCCGTGTAACCTTATCGATGTTTTGTGTAGACTATTGTAAATAGATCGGCCCGTTTCGTCTCGTTAATAAATGTGATCTTTACTAGAGAGAGAGAGAGATTGGGCAATTAATTTGTGTTACCTAGAGACAAGGTTGACAGGATAGAGCACTTAAAATAAAAAAAATGCCATTTTGAGGGGGAAAGATACATCAAAAGAAAACGTGCACCGCTTTGAAAGAATACTATATTTGCTTCAAAAGATTGTTTCACCATTTTGGCAATTGTCTAAATAAGAAAGTTTGAACCCGTCAACCGAAGCTCTCTCTAGTTTGCTTGTGATTTAGTTCAACCGGGCATCATTATCACGAATCAAGATGATTATAGCAACAGCTCAAACATACCTCACTTTGGTGAACTTTAGTGGGGTTAAGGTGTTTATCATATTGTTGCTGGTAATTCCTGTATTTTTCTCGAAAATCAAAACCATCCATCTACTTTTCTTTGGTTTGAAAGTATTTCTCTACTTTCAAAAATGTTCCGCCTCTAATCCTTATGTTTTTTTTGTTGCCGGTCAATTTTTACTGATGTGGACAGTGGAATTGTAAGATGTTAGTCAAAATTTACAAAATAACATTAAGGAGTTTATCATATTGTTGGTCATTTCTGTAAGATGTTAGATTTTGGGGATATTGACTAGCATTATGTAGGATTGAAGAAGAAGAAGAAGAAGATCGGGAGGAGAGAGAGAGAAAAGAAAGAGAATCTACGAAGCAAATACCGTCGCCAAGCCGATCTATGAAAAAGTAAAGTTTTTGATTTTCGGATAAAAGTACGGGGATCACCACCGACATTTACCCTACAATAAATTCTGCTAGTACAGCAAGAACAAGCAACATAAGAAATACCAAAACTCTTCACTATATTGCACTATTATGTGCAAAACTCATACACAAAAAAAGGTAAACTTGTACATTTCAAATTGATCTTGTCAACAGCTTTGATGCATTGAGCAATTTACTAGGGAACAATTAAAACAAAAATGAAGAGCTATCTATTATAATGATTTTGTTAAAAGTGCTCCAGCACAACTATTAAACAATAAAAAAAAAGACAACTTTGCCGTCATGCATTTTGTTAACGAATACTCCTACTCCAATTAAGAAAACCTCGTCATAAAATATTTAAGTGTGCCAAAAAAAATGCCTTAATAACACTTATTCGACAATACCCATATCGAAAAAAAAAGAGTTCGATATTACCATTACCGTGAAACGAGAGAAATTGTACGAGGGGGGAATAATTCCAAGATTTTAAATTAATCCGAACATTGCCACGGAGCCTTTTCAGCCAAATAAGGATGAAAAATTCCAGCGACCAAAAAAACTGAAACTTCGAAAAAAAAAATTCCGGACAAAATCAAGCGGGGATGTTGCGACGACGGTTCGAACCACCGACAGTTCGTGCAGTTCCGGTTTTCTTTTTTCCCCCCGCTTTTTCAGCCTGCACCGCGCAATTTCCACGTCGGACATCGTCGACAGGAAGTTCCGCGTAAAATCCTGGCACCCATCGAATCATCTCCCGACAGGAACGAAAAGAAATTAATATCATTACTTTTTTTTTTCAATTTCTCTGACGAAGGAAATTGGATTATTCGAAAGGGCCTAAAATTACCCTGTCGGTGACGAACGGTCAAGCGCAAACGGACGGAGTAGGCCAGCAAATCAGGCGTACCTTCTTCAGGCCCGCACGCCGAGCATGAGCGCGAGCAGGAGGGGCGCCCACCTTTGACCGTTGACGGAATGCCGAATTGCGGAAAATCGAGAATTTCCTTTCCTTTCTTTTCTTTACTTTTCTTTTCTTTTCCTATTTTCTGGAAAATTGGTTGATTAAATAGAGATCGGGCCGAGTTTACCCCGGTAAAGCCCGGTTTTCGGCATTCATTGCCCACATGCAAAAACTATAAAATTAAATTAAATCTGATTTTTGATTGGTTTATGCTACTAGTAAGTGAGCCCTTGGTTTCGACAAAGCAAGCAGTGATAGAGAGAGAGAGAGAGATTTAGGGAGGGGGGGATTCACATCAATGCACGTGCGCGGCACATGGTGCGAGATCCCAAAACGCAGGCGACTTTGAGCTGGCAAATTTTTTTTCTTATTTTTATTTTTTCGTTTTGCAATAATTGCGGTGGTATTATTGTGAATAACGTGGAAGGCGTGGGCGACTTCGCATACACAATTATGGGTCGTCGTCCTCTCATGTGGACGCTAGCCCAGAGACCTTAAAAGCAAGCAAGTGGTCTCCAACCAACAACGCCAACCCCCTCTCTCTCTCTCTCTCTCTCTCTCTCTCTCTCTCTACAAAATTTCAAAAAAAAATTAAAATGAAGAATAGATCGAATTTCGGAATAAATTTATTAAGGATATACGAATTTTTTATTATCAAAAAATTAATTTTAAATAAATTTATCATAAATATATTAATTTAAGTATTTTCGTGATATTAATTTAAAAAATATAAGGGACCGAGTTAACATTGTTGGACAACCTGACGCGGGTCCATCAGACGAATTATCCCAACCAGTTTCGCAAAGATTTACACTGAATCCGCTTGGACTGGCTTTATCAAATTTGACTTTGGAAGTGGTGTGTCGGATTGCCCATAACCCCCTTTTGCGCAAATGGGGTCGTATTTAAGAACAAAAAAAAAATCTCAGCAAATCGAGTTTTTAAACAAAGTCTCGAAAGCTCCGGCATTTCTTGCCTTTCTTTTCATTAATTTTTTTTTTGTGTACCGCGGCGAACAAGTGACAGTACGTTAATCTGCCACAGCCCTTCCTTCTTTCCTTTATATTTCCTCCATCTTCCTTCTTCAGAGACTTAGGGGCTCAATCACACGCAAGCAAAGCACCCTTCGAGTCTCTATCTCTCTGTCTCTCTCTCTCTCGCTATCTTGCTGGGGCACACATCCACGGAATCTGATCGGAGAAGGAAGAGGAGACGAGCCCCCCACCCCCACCATTGTCCTGTAGTTCATTGGCAATGGCGCCGGCGGCGGACTCGAGCAAGACGGCGAAGCTGGAGCGGTACAACAGCTACATCCGCCGCGTGAACAGCACCAAGCTCCTCAACGCCTCCTCCAAGCTCCTCTTCCGCGCCACCCTCCTCATCGCCCTCGTCCTCGTCCTCTTCTTCACCCTCAACTACCCCCCGCTCTCCTCCGACCACGTCGTCCCCCACCGCCGCTCCTTCCTCTCCACCGCCTTCTCCTCCGCCGGCGGCGCCGCCTGGGAGAAGCAGGTCCGCCACTCCTCCACCCCGCGCCGCCCCAACGGCTTGTCTGTCCTCGTCACGGGGGCCGCCGGGTTCGTGGGCTCCCACTGCTCCCTCGCCCTCAAGAAGCGGGGCGACGGCGTCCTGGGCCTCGATAACTTCAATGACTACTACGACCCGTCCCTGAAGCGCGCCCGCCAGGCGCTGCTGCAGAAGCACCAAATCTTCATAGTGGAGGGCGACCTAAACGACTCGCCGCTGCTGACGAAGCTCTTCGACGTCGTCCCCTTCACCCACGTCCTCCACCTGGCGGCGCAGGCCGGCGTCCGCTACGCCATGCAGAACCCCCAGTCGTACGTGGCCTCCAACATCGCCGGCTTCGTCAGCCTCCTCGAGGTGTCCAAGAACGCTAACCCACAGCCCGCCGTCGTGTGGGCGTCGTCGAGCTCCGTCTACGGCCTCAACACCGACAACCCCTTCTCGGAGCTCCACCGCACCGACCGCCCCGCCAGCCTCTACGCCGCCACGAAGAAGGCCGGCGAGGAGATCGCCCACACCTACAACCACATCTACGGCCTCTCCCTCACCGGCCTCCGCTTCTTCACCGTGTACGGCCCGTGGGGCCGCCCCGACATGGCCTACTTCTTCTTCACCAAGGACATCCTCCAGGGCAAGCCCATCGACGTGTACCGCACGCACGACGAGCGCGACGTGGCCCGCGACTTCACCTACATCGACGACGTCGTCCGGGGCTGCCTCGGCGCCCTCGACACGGCCGAGAAGAGCACCGGCAGCGGCGGCCGGAAGAAGGCCCCCGCCCAGCTCCGGGTCTACAACCTCGGCAACACCTCGCCCGTCCCGGTGGGGCGCCTGGTGGCCATCCTGGAGTCGCTGCTCGGGACCAAGGCGAAGCGCCACGTCATCACGATGCCGCGCAACGGGGACGTGCCCTTCACGCACGCCAACGTCAGCCTGGCGTGGCGGGACTTCGGGTACAAGCCCACGACGGACCTGGCGACGGGGCTGCGGAAGTTCGTCAAGTGGTACGTCGGCTACTACGGGGTCCAGCCGAGGGCGAAGAAGGAAGCCCGCCTCAGTGCCACCAGCACCGACCGCTCCGAGGAATCCGACTGATCTCGATCACGTTCACTTGGTCATGGTGGTGGTGGCGGTGGTTTTCGCCCATCTTCGCTTTCTTCCTCGGTTCAATATTTTTTTTCTTTCCTTTCTTCATATTATTACGATCTTCGTGGGATCGAAACTGTGTCTAAATTATTTCAACAAAAACAATGTCGAATTCGCCTGTAAAAGAGGGGGGACTAATGGGTGTTTTCTTTGCTGTAGCATATTTTTATATAGGGGAGGGGGAAGAGATAATTATATATAAATAGATTGCTCCACCATATAGAGAAAAGAGACCATAAATATTGTGAAGAAGATCAAGACGATCAAGACGAAGATGAAGAAGCAGAAGGGGTAAGTGGGGGAGAGGGTGTAGATCTGTAAACTTTTGGAGGGGCATGGGGGGGAATGTAATAATGTGCGGTAGGGTCTACCAAAAAGGGTGGTAGATCACCGCTTGATTGTTGTAACCCAATGAAAGAAAGAGAGCGCCAAAAAAAAAAAAAAAAGAAGCCAAAGAATTGTGATTGAACAGCAATATGCTGGGCATCAAGATTCTTCTACACTTTTTCTCTTCTTTCTTGCATTTCTTCCTCGATCTTTCCCTCTTGTCTGGTCATGATTAGCTTCCTTCGCTTCTTCATTTTTTCTTTCCTCTTCTATATGGATTTGCAAGTGTGATCTCATTGTCATTGTGTGCTGCTCTCTCCGTGGCTTTACTTTTGAAGATGCTGTTCATCAATGGCGATGAACGTTGCGGGGTCGGGTCTGCCCGCAAACATTCGGTTGTTCGCCGTAGAGTTGGGGCGCCCATGGTTTCATGTGGATCGGACCGGGGGAAAGTCCGATGTGAATCATCTTCAGGGTGTAATTTCTCCGCGTTCCTATACACGACCCACGTGGATTCGATGCCGGTGACATGAAAACGTGGTTACGGCCGCGATTGACTCGGGGGCGCGGGGTATTAGTGTGAAAATAAGTACCTAAGAGTCTCTTCTTTGGAAATAATACTTCAAAGTATACGTTTGAAATGGGAGTATAAATATTGTAGCTCTCGACCATTATACGTACATTGCGGCGAGAACAAGAGTTCCTAAGTAGGGGCAATTATACATGCCTATTTCACGGTTTTGTTCCCAACAGGTCAATAGCCATGCATTACTCCACTGATGATACGAATATCTTAGAATCGAAAGTTGAACCCACCTACACTGTTCCATAACATGCGGTTGCCCATTTTTTTGGTCTCCAGGAAATGATTATTTCCACCATTTTGATTCCTTCTTGATCGATGATTTGAAACATTTCATGTAAGAAGAAATGAAATAAAGCAATCTATGATGCGTCAACAACGAATAGATCAACTTTGGAATAAAACAACGAACAGATTATAAAATAAATGGGCACCATAACTTAAATAAATTAGGAAATCTGGGCAGCAACATTAGGATTATCTAGCTATAAATTATGATCGAATTAGATTGACACGATTCAGGAGCCTGGCATAAAAATACGTGCAAAATTATGAAAATCTAAGATTATGTTTGTTTCGCAGAAACTAATTGACTTGAAAATGATTTTTTTAAAAAATAGAAAAGAAAAATAAGTGACTAGTTAGTTTAATCGACTTCATGACTCTGGAAGCAAGCCAGGACACGTCGGCTAAGGTAGCGCAGGAGCACGAGTGTCTTGGCAGCAAAGCATTCTCATTAGTGGGAAAGTTGTTTGCCAGTTGCCACTAATCGAGTGGAGATTTTACTAATGAAAAAAATGACAAAACAATTGACCAAAGTTCATTTTGTTTCTTCTTTTATTTTTCCGTTTGGGGTTGGCCATAGACCAAAGTTGAAATATAAGGAAGTCGATTTAACGTCCCAACTTTAGCTTTTGACTGATGGAGAATATGTCATTTCATCTTCATCATGATCATGGGCGAAGAGTTCCATAGTATGCACGGTGGGATATGACTATTCCCTCATCGATACTGGACCAGTTTTCTTGTGTTAGAATTATCTAATTACATCTAACCCATATCTAGTTTTCATTTGGTTTAAGGTTATTTTCCTTAGTCGAAATTTAGGAATAACTTCACTGGAAGTCTTAAATTTGTTTCGATAATGCATTCGAGTCTAAAAACCTCCAGTCGTTTAACTATTAAAACATGCACGAAAGGTACAATTGAGAGACTATGCTAGCTTTGTCAATTTTCAAACGGACGGAAAATCCTAGGTGGCAATTTTCCCTTTACTACTTGGAGCAATATTAAAAAAGGACTAAAAATATTATAAAAAATAGTGACGCGAGCTCCCAAAGGGGCAGGTCCCACACTTCTTTAGCTAGGTCTCGGAAAACGTCGATCATGGCTCGGCCGCCAATGAGGGCCTTTTTGCCCTTTCCTAGATTCAAACAAGGGACAGTGCTGCCCTTGCCTCATGGTAGCGCCACCTCTTGCCACCATTGAGCGACAGTCCACCGACGCCACTCTCACCGACAATAAGGGTGACCGCCCCGATCAACGACAAGGGGCAATGCCCCTTGCCTTGATCAACCCAAACAAGGGTTGTCGAGTCTCGCCATGGCCGTGTGAGGACTAAATAGCCCTCACTAGGCGTTGAACAGTTTGCGGTGCCCCTCACCACCAAGCAAGGATGCAGTGATGGGAGATTAATTCATCCACACAGATCAAGTAAGGCTTCAACCGTAGGGAAGTGGGGCATGGCCCCTAAGGTTATTCAGAGTGACAAACACTGTGATTTGGATATGAAAATTATCGCTTTAAAACTAAAAACGTAACCCCTCGATCAAACTTGTGAGGTTTATTTTATCGTAGGTTTACATTGTTTTTAACAATTTTAACTCCCACATTGCTTTGAAGATGCGGTTCACTGAGGATCCATATATGCCAAAAGTCAAGGTTTAGAGATTGCAAATTCTTGACAATGCTCCAAATACCGGAGAGATTCGTTAAGTCCCAAGCAATATTTGTAATATATGATTTGTGCAACTACGAGCCTCGTCTTTCTCATTCACGAGAGACACGTCTCTTTGCATTAGAGATATAGTATCTCTCCTCCCGTGATTGCAATGTAGAAGAATAATGAGAGAAAATGGCAGTTTGACCATGTCAAAGATAACATAAATAAATTTACACGATATTTTCCTGTGGATAAATCATGATCAGTTCATTGTATAAACGGGTTGACCTTGAAAGTCCGAAGGGTCAGCCTTTCTGTTTTTCTGGCTTTGTGCATGAATGCGACTAAATTTATAATCATGTGACGCACTTTCGAATATAAAATCGGAGATAAAAATCGATTTAACGTCATATGCCCATTGGACCGTCAAAAGCGCGCTGGAACAAACAATTGGCAAGGAATGCTAAGTTTCACGTTCTTTGCCGACGCACGCTGGGATGACTTTCTTCTTTTATATTTACAGGACTCCAATCTCACAATAATTTTATTAGTTGAAGATATGTTCATGAAAATATAAAAGAATTAGTTCCCAAAATATAAAAGTTAATACTTAGAAAAGTCGCAATGAAGGGTAAAATGATCAATTTTTTGAGAGATTATTCCTGAAATCTCTCCCATTATAATTAGTACAGATATTATACATACAAGGTTAATTTTTCTGAAAAAAAAAGGAGAGTGAAAGAGAGAGAGAGAGATTTTCTATGCGAAGAGAATGTCAAACTCAGCATTTATAGTTGTTCATTTATAAGTATTCATATTAACTGAGATTATACATTCGGTCCTTGAAAATTGGTAAATTATGGATTCGGCTGTAAAAGAGGAACTTCCTTGGCCTTGAAGCCTCTGTTGTCTGCTAGCAATGGTGAGCTTCTTGCTTCTCCGACGTTGTACCAACAGATGATTGGTGCTTTACAATACGAGTCTCTGACTAAATTTGATATTAGTTTTCCTAAGAATTTGGTTAGCCAATTCACGCATCAACTCAAATTTTCTTATCTCCAAGCCGTCAAACGTATATATTGGTATTTAGCTAGCACAGTCACCCCTCATTGAGCAATGTTCTCCCACTTTATTGACTGCTTATGCGGATGCATATATGGATTGGGTGCTCCGATACTCGACGTTCTACCTTGGGTTTTTGAACTTTTCAAGGTGCCAAGAAGCAATCCACCGTAACCCGTTCTAGTAAAAAGGTTGAGTATCGCTCTGTTACTGACTGTGTTGCTTGAATTATTTGTATTCGTCATTTACTTAATGAGCTCAGAGTCTCGCTTTTTAATCCTCTTAGCCTTTACTGTGACAACATCTCTACCACATATCTTGCTTTCAAACCCATGTTTCATGCTCACACCAAACACATAGAGTTGGATTTTCACTTTGCTCGAGAGTGGGTTGGTTCCAGCGATTTACATGTTTGCTACATGCCTACAACGGATCATAGGCATATTCACCAAGGGACTACCTAGTCCGCGTCACGGGCTATTGAGATCCAATCTTTAAGTTGTTACACTTACTTCGGATTGAAGTAGAGTACTAATGTGTAATTTATATGTATTACGGGATTTTTCTGTAATTATGTTTCTATACCACTCTTATAAAGACGTGTATCATTCCGATCAATTTTCATCGGAAATCGCTGACATGGCAGTTCAATCATCGTCAGCCATCTAACTTGGCACATTGCTACGTCAGCTATTTTCCGGTGAAAATTGGTCAGAATTTTGTGCAAAAGTTTAAGATTAAATTGACAAAATTAATTAGTTTAAGATAAAATTAGCATATGTACAATAAGTTTAAAATTCATCGGACAATTTCTCCGTTTGAAATGAGAGTATAAAGAGCTTAGTTCTCGACCATTATACGTACATTCCGATGATACGTGTAATTGATGCTCATAATTAAGACAAAATAAGAACCGTTTACTTATTTCTTTTTTGGTTTTTCCCTCCCTTCTCCATTTCTTTCTTTTTATTCTCCTTGATGTAGCACAGATCTCGAATCATACTTGCCACTTTCACAATTTTCCCCCGATAAGTCGATTATAATACATAGATCTAATGATGACACGAACTTTTTAGAATGGAAAATAAAAACTAT
Organism: Syzygium syzygioides; assembly: GCA_031216285.1. Lineage (NCBI taxonomy): Eukaryota > Viridiplantae > Streptophyta > Magnoliopsida > Myrtales > Myrtaceae > Syzygium > Syzygium syzygioides. Next base: position 14,454,207 of record CM062249.1, read on the forward strand.
GCAATTGGCCTATTTTCAATTATTACTTTTAAATAAATGAAATAAAGCAATCTGTGATGTGTCAACAACGAAATGGATCAGCTTGAAATTAAAAAACGATGAGATAATAAAATAAAAGTCCAAATTTGTGGTGTTGCTTTCTGCCCTTCACTATGCACACCATAACTCGAATGAAATCAGGAGTCCTGCGCAGCAATATTACCAATGATCGAGTTGTGAATTATAACCAAATTATCTTGACACGGTTAATAAGGCTTGTGGAAAAAATGTCTTGAATTATGAAAATTCGTGTATCGTTTGTTTATGAGGTTTATTTACTCTTCCTTAATCTAATTGTTTAAACTTTTGGGTTGAAAATTCTGATGTGATATTAGGGCAAGTTTTGTCCCAATTTATTTCTCGTGTGAGGCTCCTTGTTCGTCAAATTCCACGTATCGTTCCTAATTTGGTTTGCACGTGAAAAGAAACCCCCTGTCTACTAAGTTTATATGCTCTTTATATACAAATAATTTCTCTCCACCTAAGATTATGGATAGGACATTCTTGCATTAAAGAAATAAATGAATAAGTGACTAGTTAATGGAGTTTAATCGATTTAAAGAATGTGGAAGCAAGCTAGATACAACGACTAATGTAGCACAAAAGCACAAGTGTCTTGGCAGCAAAGCATCCTCATTAGTGGAAAAGGTGTTTGCCATTTGCTTCTAATTGAGTGGAGATTTTACTATTTCTTAGATGTTGTTGATTCCAGTTCCAGAGTAGGTAGAGTCTATACCTAAAACCTGGAACCTACTCTATTAGAATCGGTTTCTAGTTTTTGGACTCTAGAACCTATCGTGCTTGCCCTAAAACCTATTTTTTTTTTCCAATACAGTTTCAAGGTCTACTCGGGAACCCATTTCTTATTCTTTTGCTTCATTTAAAAAAAATGAGACAAGTAGCATTTACAACAAAATAGTATGAGAAACAAAATGGCTCAAAGTAAAATATTGCTACAAAATAAACAAAAATATAAAGCAATAGGGAAGTTAAGTTCATTTAAAAAATAAAAATCATCATCTTTCAGCTTCGTAAAACATATTCTAACCCTGGAACCTAACCTGCATAGTTAGTTCCAAGATGTAAACCGGACCTATTCCTCTAGAACCGAGAATCAAACCTATTTCCATGGCCGGTTTGGTCTGATTCCTAAGTAGAACCGGACTAGTTGCCCAGCCCTATATACGACAAAAACATTGACAAAGTTGATTTTGTTGTTCTATTTTTCCTTCTGGAGTTGGCCATAGACCAACTTGGTTCATAAGGAAGTCAATTTATCATCACCTCTACACTGTTTTAGTTGGTAACATCTCACCTTTGGCTTTGACTGGTGACGAATATGTGATTTATTTTCATCATGGGCGAAGAATTCGATATTCCTAATTTTTCCAGGCGACCTATGATTTATTTCCTCGCCAATATTGGACCAACTTCCTCGCGTTAGTAGTATCTGATGATGTTTAAACCGTATCTAATTTTCATTTGGTTTAGGGTTATTTTCCTAGTCGAAATTTTGGGATATTTTTGGTGGAAGTCTTAAAACTTGTTTCAATTGCACATTTGAGTTTCAAAACTTTCAGACATTTAAACCTGACAACTTGCACGAATGGTACAATTGAGGGATTTCGCTAACTTCATGAATTTTCAATGGACGAAAAATCCTAAGTGGCGATTTCCCCTTTACAACTCAAAGCAATATTAAAAAAGACTAAATGTAGGTTTGGTTCAGCTTTTCATGGGACTACGGGCTTCCAAAGTCCCCTGGGAAAAAGTTAGAGCGCTCGGTAAAATTTTTTTGACCACTTTGAGGAAATGCTGGCATTGGCAAAGCTGAAAGCCCACGGTTCCTACTTGCCTTGAGTTTTTAGCATTTTTTGAAGATAGCTTCCAAGGTTAATGAGCTTTCTTTCCTGCCAAAACGGTCGTGAAAACTGTCCCCACTATTATTTTCAAATTTTGGTCTTGCCCTTGCTTGGCCAATGTTCATGTTCTCCCTACAGATTTGGACGGACGCCGGCGTGGGGTTGCACGACACTGGCATCGCATCGCCTATGCCAAAGTCAACCCCGCATACATTTTTTAGTTAGGGCAAAAGAAGACTATATATTTTTTGTTCATGGTGGGGCCGAGGCCATTATTTTGGCCCAAAGCAAGTGTCCGATCCTATCCGAACCCCATTGATCACCTCTATCATGAGAAGCACTCTAAAAAATCGAGCTTCCCTTGATTACGAATTTGGTTAAGAGTCAAAAAACTCGATCATAAAAATCAAGAAAAATTAGAAGATTTCACTGCACAAAGTAATTAGAGAGTCCAATTGCACATTTGACAAAGACCAAATTGTACTTGACTGCAGTGTTGGCCTATGAAATGCCCTATACTAATCTTGTGGCACAAGAGAGACGCAAAAATAGTATCTTAACCTCTAATGCAATGGAATAGTTCCAAGGATGCACGTTCTTTGTTTTGTTTTATTTTTCTCTTTTGAAATCTTTGCACTTGCCCAATATGTGAAAGACATTAGGCGTCACCCACATGATGCGGGCAATGACCCTAAAGATTATTCAAAGTGGGAGACACCGTAAGGTAAATGCAAGATGTGTCACGTTTAAACTAAACACTCAACCACTCGATCAAACTTTTGAGGTTTGTCTTATTTTAGGTTTACATTGTTTTTAGCAATTTTTACACCCACATTGCTATGAAGATGCGGTCCATTGAGGATCCATATATGCCAAAATCAAGGTTTAGAGAATGTAAATTCTTGACCATGGTCCAATTACCGAGAGATTCTTCTAGGACTTCCCCCAAGTAATATTTATAATATCTGTTTATTCAACGATGAACCTTGTCTTTCTCATTCATGAGAGACACGTCTTTGAATTAGAGATGGTATCTCTCTCTCGTGAATGAAATTTAGATGTATGCTTTAGAGAAATGGCAGTTCAAATATGTCAGAGACAATATAAACATTTACATAATCTTTTCCTGTGGATGAATCATGATCAGCTCATTGTATATATCGGACGGCCCTTGAAATACCGCAACTTGCAATTCTTTTTTCTTTATTATAATCATGTGACACGCTTAGAATTATAAAATCGGACGGTCTTTTGGTTAATCTATATAAAAATAGATTGATTTGATGTCATATGCTCATCGGACTGCCGAGAGCCCGCTGGAATAATTGACGAGTGATGCAAAGTTTCAAATTCTTCTGCCATCGTATGCATGAATAGATTGAGTAGATTTCTTCTTTTATATATGCAAGACTCCAATCTCGCAAAAATCTTACTAGTATAAGAAATGTTCGTGAACATATAAAAGAATAAGTGTGCAAAACTAAAATGTGGAAGTTAATAATGTAGTGGCGCTTTGAGATATAATGGCCGATTTTGCGAGAGAACGTTCCTCAAATCTCTCCTATTAATACACAGTCGCTTTTCGGGCAAAAATACGAGAGAGAGAGAGAGAGAGAGAGAGAGAGAGAGAGAGAGAGAGAGAGAGAGAGAGAGAGAGAGAGAGAGAGAGAGAGAGAGAGAGATTTTCTACGAATAGAATGTCAAACACAGTATACACTTTTGGTACTTGAAAATTGTCGAATTACGGATTCTGACGTAAAAGAGAAACTTCTCATATTCATAAGTATGGGCGATTATACTTACCTCTCTCAAAATTTAGTACGGATCTCGAACCATGGCCTCTTTCACAATTTTGCCCCAACAATGCTGGCTAGGCCCGATAATTATTTTATGGATTGGGCCTCGAAATCGGCCCCATTTGGTCTGGCTACCCAGGCCCAATTATTAAGAATTTTTGTGGACTCATCCCCAAAAATTCGTTTCGGGTCACTGATCGAACAACCGAAGCCCGCTTAATCATTGAAGCCATTCGGCAATCTGACTCACCTATCACTTCTAAACTCTCTTGCTCTCTCAAACTGCTTGTATATCTCATTCGTTTTCTTTCTCCTAACCACTATTTAATCACGTTCTGAATATCACGATGGATAACAGCAACTACTACAACCGTGTCCAATCATCCCAACTGGATCCGGACTTCACCGTGCTATTGAGGTGGGACTCCTTTCAATGAGCTCTGTGATAACAATTAGGGCTGTAAAAAAAAAAAAAGCCCGGCCCGTACCGACCCGACCCAACCCGGCCCAAAAATTTGGGCCTTTTCTGTTTGGGTCTACTCCGGTCCGGGTAAGAGCTCAAAAACTTGGGTATTTTCCCTGTTTTGAGCCGGGTCGATCCAAGTCAGGCTTTACCCGTGACTTAAAAAAAACCCTAGTCATTTCCCAGAAGTTGCACAACCTCATCCTCGTCTCTGCTCGGCCTTGGCCTCAGCTTCGGTTTCCATTTTCCTCCACGAAGCTAGAAATCAAACATCCTCTGCAAATCAAACATAGCACAGCGGCACATCTCTCTCGCTCGCTCAAGCATGATCGTAGCTTTACTCGACAAAACCAAACTTTATGGATGTCTTTGGTCTAGCGTCTTGTCGGTGATCAGGGGATTTCTGGCTCAAGTCGTGGTTTGATCGTTCACTGATTAAGGGACCATCTTTCAATGGCAGAAGCATTCGACTCGGATTTGAACTGGGTAGAGAGAAATAGCGGCAGCACACCATCTCGGTGGAACTAGGAGCATCCGAGCTGTGTTTTGTGTAGAGGGAAGCTACTTTTGATGGTTTTTGTTGTGGCATTTTCATTAATCTTTCACGTCTTGTCAAAGAAGTGAAGATCCATCATCTTCTTCCTCGCTCCAAAGCATTTGCCTCAAAAGATCTCTCCTTTTCTTTCTTTTTTGCATGGAAAAAGCTAGCAATAGTACCTCAAACTAAATTTGTCTTTAATCTTTTGAAAGGAAAATGACCCACATCATGTATTGGGTCGGGTTCCTTTTTACGACTTGAATCAGATTGTATATTCAAGTAGAAGTGGGATGTTGATGCTGTTGTTGATAGTGATGGATCAAGAATGGGCATGCTAATATCTTCTTTTTCTTTTGTCTATTGATTTGCTCAATAAATTAATGCCCGAGTCTTTGAACTTTCTTCTTGCATTTTTTGTGAGATCTTTTCGTGTCGTTGCCTCGTGTTCGTTCTGCCTAGTCTTTGAGTGGGTAAACAAAATTTCATTCTTTATATATATATATATATATATATATATATATATATATATCATTTGTTATATATTGTTGAACTTGCTTCTAAACGTACCCTGTGAGATCCCCCCCCAAAAAAAAACCCTGAAACCCAACCCCACCTGACTCGACCCATCGTCGTGGTTATATGCTGAATGGGTCTCTGGCCGGGTTGGTTCGGGTCAAGGACATCACTCTTGGGTTTCAAGTCGGGTTGAGTATCATGAAGACCCAGCCCAACCCGATCCATTGACACCCCTAAAATTAACAATGTATACGTGTAAGCTTCGCCCTTGGAATGAATTTAACAAATATGAAACATAACTACCCAATGATTAGGAGGAATTGCATGGGTCAATGTCGGAAGCTAGTTCCCACCAAGACACCTTCTCCAATAATACCCCTTATCCCTGAACAAAACCCCCAAGCAACTGCGGCGTCTACTTCACGGAGAAGAACCTCTGCTTTCTAGAGGACATTCCGACTCGATATCAATATCAATGATGTCAAGAAGACCATTTGCATAGTATGTGGCAGTGGTTTAATTGGTGAATCGTTAAATGGTACAAGTCGCTTGAGGAAACACCAACGCTAACATGAGAAAGAGATGCAGGAGCCGAGGTAGCTCTTCAAGTTACATGCCGCACACCAAAAGTCTGTTCAAGTACAACAAAGCGAAGAATCAGTGGTAGCTTGCATATTATTATTTTGCCACCGAGCACTCCTTTAGCTTCGTTGAGGATCCCCACTTTGTCGAGGTTCAGGCCTGTTCCGCGAATAATAATCATAAACACCAAGTCTCCTTACGAAGAGAAAAGGACAAGCCAGTGTATATGCTATCCACTAGAGATGGCCACGGTTCGGAACCGACTAGTTCCGGTTCGTGGCCAAGAATGAACCGGAACCGGAACTGCCTCTGGCGGTTCCGGTTCGGAACCGGAACATAATTTTCTTTTTTTTTTCTTCGGTTCCGAGTCTTCCGACTTCCCGTTCTTCCTCCGCCGGCGCCGGCTAGGGCCGGCGGAGGTCGCCGCCCTCAGGCGAGCCTCGCCGGCGTCGGGCGACTGGGCGAGGCTCGCCACGCCATCGCTCGCCCAGGCGAGGGCGAGGCTCGCCCGACGCCGGCGAGGCTCGCCCGATGCCGGCGAGGTCGAACCCTCGCCAGATCTGGCGAGGCTCGACCTCGCCGGTGTCGGGCGAGGCCGGCCTCGCCAGTTGCAGGTGAGGGCGAGCCTCGCCCGACGCCGGCGAGGTCGAACCCTCGCCAGATCTGGCGAGGCTCGACCTCGCCGGCCTCGCCCGACGCCTCCGCGCTCCGCCTGCACCTGCAGTTTTTTTTTTTTGAACCGGGCCCGGAACCGGCGGTTCCGGGCCGATTCCATAATTTCGGGAATTGGAACCGGGCCAGTAGGGCACGGGCCGGTTCCGGTTCAGAACCGCGGGCCCGGTCAACTGGCCGGTCCTGGGTTTGACCGGGCCGGTTCCGGGCCAAAACCGGCCCGTGGCCATGTCTACTATCCACGAGTAATTATTGAGTCCACTAGCTTCTCATTTACAGACCAACCCTACGAACTGGACATACTTTGTCTCGGCCATTGGCTCGATGAGGAATGGTAATTACGTCACCGAGCGCTTACACTTAAAAATTTAAGATTTCATAATGGTTCTACAAGATCAATAAGAAGAGGAACAAGATCATGACATTAGGAGAACAAGTGCCGATATGACAGGTAGCTCATGGTGACTTGGAGATATCAAGGTCAGTCTCGTGTCCTTAAAATGTCTTCGCATGCTGATAAACTCAAAAGGATCATTGGATATGCAGTCGCGTGTCATGTCACTCATACCATTACTAGAAAGCATCAACCAACTGATGATAATGAGTATGTGCCGATTGTGAGTATTGGATCGTGCTGATATCAAGTCACAAGTGATGCCGGTGAGGTATTCGCTTGAAGATGACCATTGTTTGTACAGAAAAATAGCCGTTATAGGTTGGGAATCTGCAGTAGAAAAACCGGGAAAGCATCATAAAAGTAACTGACAGCCTTTTGGTGTATTAGACCAAGAATTAGTGAAGCGACAGTTTCAGCAGACTCTATTTTCGAAAACCTGCTGATGTCGAAGGAAACGATTGTATGGACAATCCAATTCTGACAAAAGCTTTCTCCTACTCTCAAATAGCTCCTTTGATCTTTATCAAAGTCTCCAATGGGAAGATTGAAGACTTCTATATAAAGAGGATCAAAGAAGCTTGAAGGGGTCGAGCGAGAGAGATATCGAGAATACTGTTGTTTTACTTCATCTTAGTTGTCTAAATCAAAAAGTGTCATTGCTCTTCATCTAATATTTTCTGTAAAGGGCTTGTACTGCCTTGCAATTGTGACGAAGTCAAGATTACAAATATAAGAGTAGTGGTTATGTCATGATAGTGTGATCTATCGGTAAATAGGAATAACACTTGCCATTAGTAACTTGTTGTGAGAATTACTAGTGGAATCCAGCACACGTTGGGTTTGTCACCTAGAGAGTAGACGTAGGCTTGGTGACAAAATTGAACCATTATAAATTAATGTGTGCTTCATTCCTCGGTTCATTATTATTAGTGACTGTTCCCAAGCATCACACACACTCACAATCCTTTGTCAATATCTCTAACACATATTTGTCATAATCTTCACTTGGTGCATTTGACTTATATTCTGCAACAGAATTTCATAATTCACATATAACCTATTTAACCCTCCTTCTAGGTTATATTGTTAGCCCCAAGAAAAAACAATTTGATTTACATACCAAATAATGGAATTATGATGACAAGATGTTAATTCGTGCCAATTCATACCTATATATTACTTTAGGCATGTCATAGTGATGTCTTACTCACGTTTTCTCTCCGTAATTCGTTTTTCACCTCATATTATGAAAACGGATTGTGTCCAACATCGCTCGCCCTAAGACACACTAAGGAAGCCTCGTATCTCTGTGCAATATCATTCTATTGAAGCTCCTCCTTTTTATTGGGGATGGTCCACTTCCCCCATTATGATTTGGCCAAGAGAGATCCCAATTCATTAGGCCTCTTTGCAAAATGAAATAGAAAACCTCAAGGCCACAGTGTTCTTTGGAGGTGTTTGGATGGGCATCTAAGGTCCCTCAAAATTTAAATTCACCTTAAAATTCCGATATCCAAATGCACCGTCGTAAAATGGACGACATCAATTTGTTTAAGGAGATTCAACGATCACCGTCTTTTGGATTAATGTTTTGTCGAGGGACGGGGAAACCTCCCTCGTTGGAGTGGGGTTTTGACGAAGAGGGCAAGTTTTCATTGATGAATGGGACCAAACCCACGAAACTGCCCATGATGATGTCGTCTTTGCCATTATATGGAATTGATGTTCTCCAACAGATAATTTGTCTTCATAACTAGACATGACAATCCAAAGGGTTGTTGGACCGGTGGCTCCCCCAACTACTCGCATTTAGCTGAGCAACCCAAACACAAGTCTGTCCTATGTCCACTCCAAAAATGAAGAGTCAATGGGATTCTGACACTTCTTGAATTTCCCATTAACTTGCCTGCAATGACCACAAAAGTCACTCCTCCCTCACGAGAAATTCAATGTTTTCGACAAGTATCTCGAAATCATCTGTTAACATCATTCTCAACTTTTTCATGAGCAAAAGAATTGGATTTGTATAAGTGGATCTGCCCGGTTCATTGAGCAATGTAATTTGACTTGGGAATCGAAGGAAATTCACAAAAGAATTCTCGAGTCAAATTACAATGTGAGGGAAAAGGAATTTTGGTTTAAACATAAAGACTAGAAAAAGATAAATAAAATAGAGAAAGATCAACACTGAACTTTTTTATTGTTCAACCATGAAAAATTTGTCAATATTGCTCGTGAACCTTGTCCTCAATGTTCTCTTCTTCTTTTTTTATGAATAGACTAGGTTTGAATGCGAAGAAGTTGTGATTAGAGTTGAACTTCTATCAAAACTATTTAGGCTATGTTTGGTAGACGGGATAAAAATCAAGAAAGAATAAAATTGATCATATCTTGTGTTTGATTCCGGCATAAGACAGGATAAGAAATATAAGGGATTTAGCCTGGATAAAACTATCCCAATGGGAAGGTGGAATAAATGTGGATATGATTTTTTTATATCCATGGTATATAAGCTATTTTTCAAAATAATAAACTTATTAAATTAATAAAAATTAAAATAATAATAAAATACAAATAATATTTGAATTATAGTTTAAAAAGAAAATTCAAAATAACAAAAAGATAACAATAACTTTCATTTTTATTTACTCCTATTTTTATATAATTTATTTTCTTTCTATTCTATAAAATATATCTAGTATTTATATTTATTACATATTTTTGGTATTTTGGAATATTTTATTATTTAATAAAAAAATTATTAAGTAATGATGGAAGGGGAAAAAAGCAATAAAAAAGAAAAAAAGTTAAAAGAAGAGAGGGAAAATAATAAAAATAAATAAAAATGAAGTAGGTAAGCTCATATTTTAAATGAACAAATTCAAATTTGAAAGGGATCTTTCTAATTCTTAAAGAATAAGGGGTAATGAGATTTCTCAAAAAAACCCTATCCTCTCCGTCTCCCTCTCCTCCACATTTCTGGTTCATGTTGAAGCTTTGCGACTCTTCCATAGTTTTTTTGTTCGTGTCAAAACTCCACGGAAATGGTGAGAGAGTGAAAATCCTTGCTCTCCATAGCTCTTTAGTTCACGTAAAAAATCCACGAAAGTGGCAAGAGAGTCGAAAGTCATTCTCCTCCGTAGCCACGTGGTTCACTTTGAAGCTTCACGAAAGTGGCAAGAGAGTTGAAGCACTATGCTTTTCGAAATTGTGAAGGTAAATAATCACATTTTCTCTCTCTTACTAGATTTGAAGTTCTTTGACTGATCTAACTTGTCAATATTGCTGTAGCTCCTTACATTTCTTGTTATAGTCGAACTTGTGGCTTTGAGATGCCTTTTTGTTGTTTAGGATTTAGATTGTAGAATAATCATGGATTATTGTGTATTTATGATTTCTTTAGTAGTGAATCATAAGAGATTCTTACAATATCTGTTTATGCATTTTCAGTTTCATGTATACTAATATGCCACTATGAAAATATTTATTATTGTGATCCATAATTTTCACGGATATCATATTCTATTATATACCGATTGAAAATTCAAACGACCATACGCAGCCTTAAAATTTAGACAAAAGAACAAATGGACAATTTTCTAGCAAGTCCAATTAACAAAATTATATCTTCAACAATGCATGACCACAAGAGGGAAAAATGCTTTCCTGACTTTGAAAAATAGCTTTACTTAAAATAAAAATATCTTTTATCATGGGAAACTTAACACAAACGTAGTATTGAATGAGAAATGAGAGTAATTTTAACGAGAGTGAAAGGGGCAATTTAAACTATATTTATAGAAGCAATTTTCTAATTGAAGGATAATTCTTTTAGTTACCAGAAAAAGAGAGTTTGTTTTAGCCTAAGTGAATGAATAAAGAGCAACTTTATAAGCCCAGCCACAAATGTCAATCATTTTACTAGGGGTCACCCCAGCCATGTAACATTGGTCCCACTCTCCTTGTGCTTGTGTTGTCATCTCAAATACGTTCAAAAGTACGGTGGTTGGTGGTCAGAATTTACTCTAGAAATAAGTTTTACTTGAGATTTTTCGATGCGTCCCAAATTTAAAGCAAAATTCTTGTTGTTAACCCGGGTCCACATTAGCCCGGGTCAATCACAATCGAAGGTCTCCGGTTCTATGTTTGCCTCATCGTGTAGATGTCACGTGGTGAATTCTCTGCCAGGTGAGCTCGATTCTACACTAACAGGATTAATCAAGATGTGAGTGTCCCGTAAACTCCATATTGTTCTCAGGTCTGGTCCATTCTTATCCATGATTTTTTCTATAATGATCCCAGATGAGCCATGTCACTCAGAATCGAAGGTCTGTGGTTCAATGTTGATCTCATCATACATTGAAGGTGTACAGTTCCATGTTGGCCTCATCATGTAGACATTACGTGACGAATTTTCTCACCTTTGAGATCGATTCCACGCCAATAGGATCAATCATGATGTGAGTCCCATGTAGAGGGTGGCAAACTGGGTCGAGACTCCATATTTTAATTCATATGTAATGGCATGGGTCATAAATGGGCCGCCTTAAGTTTTAAAAACAAACTTAAGTGGATTATAAATGGATTGCCTAACAACTTAATGGGTCTTAGGTTAAACATGGAAGCATTTTAGCAATATGTTTCGGTTGGGTATTGGTTGAGCTATTTGTATTACGAATAAATTGATTATAAATAGATTGATTGGTCGATTTGAGTCGGATCGTTTATGACCTGATGCAAACTCGATCCGATCTACCTTTTTGATAAGTCTAGTCCCACGTAAAACTCTAGCTAATTAACCGACGGTCACAAAGGTTGCTTTCTTTCTTTTATCTACACAGATCACTTCCCTCCCTGCACTTTCATCACTCGCTTCTCTCTTATATGGCAACCCGTGACCTAATAACTTCTGAGAAAAGATTAGGTGGTGCGGGACCTTCTCGTCAACGCCATCGCAGACCCAGACGACCCATGAAGCGCCATGTGAATCATCGTGGCGCTTGTGGGGCCGGCTCGCCCGGGATGGAACTTTGCACAGAAAATAATATTCAGTCTCCTTCGTTAGCGCCGTACGGTTGCACACATTTATTTCTCCTCTCTCTTCTTCTTCTTCTTCGTTCTTCCCTGGAAGAAGAAAACCCACCGCACTTTTCCTCTCGTCTCTCGCTTTCAAATTATTTTTGCATTTGTGCGATTTCGCTCTCAAATTTCGCTCGGCGTTTCTGGTTGAGCGCATTTATTTCTTCTCTCTCCTCGTCGGCATTTCTGGTTGAACACCGAGCGAAATTTGAGTGCGGTGTGGCACGGATTCGGGATAATTTGAAAGCGAGGGAAGAGAAAAGTATGGTGGGTTTTCTTCTTCAAGGCAAAGAACGAGGAAGTAAAAGAGAGGAGGAGAAATAAATGCGTGCAGAGGAGGGAGAGAGAGAGAGAGGGGCTAGAGTGTAGCCGTATAGGGCTAACGAGAGACACTGTACATTATTTTTTTGCGCAAAATTTCCATCCCGGGGAGACGGCCCCACGAGCGCCACGTGGACCACGTGGCGCTTCATGAGTGGTCCGGGACCCCCTAATGTTTTCCCATAAGTCCTACCCCAAAAGGTCTCTCTCTCTCGCTCTCATTCACTCAACACCCGCGCGCGCACACATCATAACACCATGGCGGTCCAAGAAGAGGAGAAGCTTGTGTACGGCCTGAAGCTCTCCTCCGTCGGGCCGGGCCGGATGACGGGGGTGGACGTGGTTCACGAGCCGGCGGCCGCGGACCTGGCCATGAAGCTGCACTACCTGAGGGGGGTCTACTTCTTCGCCGGCACGGCCGTGGAGGGCCTCACCATCCCGAGGATCAAGGAGTCCATGTTCACCTGGTGCAACGACTACTACACCACGTGCGGCCGCTTCCGGCGCTCCGACTCCGGCCGCCCCTACCTCAAGTGCAACGACTGCGGGGTCCGCTTCATCGAGGCCAAGTGCGACCGCACCGTCGATGAGTGGCTCGAGGCCGATGGCCACGGCTCCCTCCAGGGGCTGCTCGTCTCGCACCAGGTCGTTGGCCCCGAGCTGTTCTTCTCCCCTATCGTTCTCATCCAGGCACGTGCCCATCTCTCTCGAATTTTTAGTAGTGCTAAGTGGACTCATAAAGATTGTGTTTGTAAACTGAGTGTATCCAACGATCCTGCACGCTCTTGTTTCGCAATTCGTGCTTTCAATTGATGGTGAGAGACGTGTCAGTTTTGAGTCATTTGAGTTGCGTGGCGTTCGAGTTTCTCTTGCGACTTCGTGTTAAACTACGAACTTTGCCCGCTATATGAGCTCCCCCGAGCACGTTTCCTCTTTGCTGCTTTGCAAATTAGTTTCAGAAGACTGGCTTTCATTTATGTTGTGGACCTTTTTCAGGTCGATTGCCGACGTGAGACATATCTTATAATTTGATAATTATATAGTGGACTTACATAATTATCTAGTTCCTAGTTCCTAATAGATAATTAATATATCCATATTCTCCTACTTTTAGAGTCGCCAATGTGTGTCTATGTGTGTGTGTGTCGATATATAAATATTGTAAAAGTTTTGAATATTTCGGATTTGGAAAAGGTAAAATGCGGGAGTCTCAAGTTTTAGAGCCTATTTGGATAAGATTCTATGCTACTTCTAACTTATACTTATGAATTTTCCTTTAGAATTTGAAGAAAAAGTAAATGTTATTTAAGTTTCAAAAAACTATGAACAATTATATATACGATAATGTCAATATTAAGTTTTGATTGATTCACAAATTGCACCTCATTTTGTACATATCTATTGTATCAATAAGAAAATATGCATTCAATAATCTACACCAATTTTCAAGTATCCCTTGTACAGCTATATTCAATAAATACATCTAAAACATTTGACATTGATTGGATATTTTTATCATGACATTGAAATACGATGGCGATCATTGCTCTGACTTCAAAGCATTAAAAGCTCTGGTGGGAAAAACAAAAAAAAAAGCAATTGGGAAGATAAAAACTTTAAAAGCTTTATTGAGCATTTTCTGTTCAAATTAACTAAAAATAGTCGAATCCAATCGAACTAAAAACCCTAAATTCTAGTTGTAAGCAAGAATCACTTTGTCATTTCTCTTTAAATATAATTAATTGATTTTCAAAATAAAAACATCTCAGGAAAGGTTCACGAAAAATACCATACGGGTCCACGTGGCGGCGACATAGCACATCTGAGGTTTATGTTTTTTTTTTTTTTTTTTGGCTTTGGGTCCTCTAGGAAGGGCACATGCTCCAACTAATCTACTTAATATCTATGCATTGAAATCAAAACTAATATGTTTCATTTATATACTGTCATGTACAGTTGAGAGCATCACATCAGATAAGCAGTACCCATAAATGCAAGAGACCGCGCCAAAACCAACCCACGATGCAACGATGTAAGAGCATTTAGTGTGGGAACCGTTGGGTGAATTAATATCAGAAACTTAAAAAAAAACGTAGGGTACAAATTAGTCGCCAATGTGTGCAATAGACTTTTCTCCCCTCAATTGTTTTTTTTTTATATAAATTAGGGCGGTGCTATTTCGAAATTTCCAGATTCGAAATCAAGAACCTGAAACCTTAGTCAAACCAAGGAAACAACCGAGTTTAACTTTCTAGCAAAAAAAGAAAAAAAAACAAACCGAGTTTAACTTAATATAACTGATATTGTAGTAAAACATATCATGTGAACAGTTTATGTTCTAGTGGTTAAGGTATTGATGAATTTCCTAATCTTTCTAGGTTTGAAATGTTTTTCCAACGTATCTATCTCTTATTCTAAACAAAGTAAACAAACAAAAAAAGTGAAGGCCGGTTCAAAACCGTCAGTTCACGGTATAAAACCAGGAACCTACTCGTTTCTTACGTGAAAAGGACCGTAACTGATTAGGTAAGGTCTATTTAATTCGGTTTTTGGGCTGAACTAGCCTGGTTGATCACCCCTATTTCAAATCAGAAAGTATTTTCTCCCCTTTCATGTAAATTGTGATTGTAGAGGGAAATATTCAGATTACTGCTGATCACATTTAACCTACATATTTTCGACCAAAAAAAAATCATTTAACCTACGTATAATGTCAGTTTAGAGTCTTTTTTTCTCTAGACTTCCATTTCTTGAATAATATCTTGTGGTTGGATCAAATGTAAGATTTCTAAGAGATTGACTGTAAGTCTTGATAAGCGAGCAGCGTAGCGCTTGATTCACGAAATGAAACAAGGGAGGAATAGAACAGAACATGAATAATATTGGAATGATTATTCTTCAGTTTGGTCTACAAGATTAAAATGTTATTTCAAGACTATGCATTTGCCTAGTTTAATAGAAATTCATGGTGAATAATAAGTTAGGGATAATAACAAACGCCCAAACTACCAGTAGATAATTTTTCTTGTTATTTAAGTAAATTATGATTTCTTTTATTATCATATTCTTATAATCCTAAGTTAAAACTTCGTTACATTTTTATGAATATATATATTGTAATTTTCTATTTCTTATTTCAGTTGTAACTTAAGATGAGTACACTGTCAGTATTCAAAACTGTAACTAATTGCGATTGGAAATATTAAGATAATTGTATCGGCTTATATTGCGAAATATATCATTAACCTTTTCTATCCATTACTTCATACAAATTTATAAAAGCATAACAAATATAATTCCAATTATTATAAAATCTGATTTATATGCCAAAAAGGCATTCATTCATTATTTCCTCATTGATATTCGCGATGTCATCTTGTCTCCCTAAGCCACACGTGTGGTGTTCTTCACATGTGCTTCAAAAATCACAAAGCGCAGGTGACCCAGTTCAAGTGCGGAGGCATGTCAGTGGGCCTTAGCTGGGCCCACGTACTTGGCGACCCGTTTTCGGCCTCCGATAGCTTCAACTTGTGGGGCCGCACCTTATCGGGCCTCCTCCCTGACGGGCCCAAAGGGCCAAGAACGCTTCCTGGGCCAAGAAGGCTGGCTGGCCCGCCGAAGCCCGAGAGAGAACCCATGTCCGTCAAACGGGTCGGCCCAGTAGGAGACCACTGGGAGGTTGACAGCAACTGCAGCATGGAGGAATTCACATTCCACCTTGGTCCGGACCAATTGGCACATTGGATGTCAAAAGTGGGTGGGCAGAGTCATGGAGGGAAATTCCCACTGTTTGAGTCTCTTTGTGCCATCCTTTGGCAGCTAATAGCCAAAGTCAGAGCAGGGAATGAGCCAAGCACCGTGACCCTCATCAAGAATGACCCAAGCAAGAGGGAGGATGGGATTTTGAGCAATAGTCTGAAGATATGCACAGTGGAGGCGGATTTCTCGGTCGCCGATGCCGACCCCAGAGAGATCGCGAGTGCACTGATCGACAGAGCGGAGGACGAGAGCCGCCTCATTAAGGAAGCCGTCGAACGAGATGGCGGAGTGGGCGATTATGTCGTGTACGGGGCCAACCTGAGCTTCGTGGACTTGGAAGGGGTCAGCATGTACGGGTTGCAGTTGAACGGGAACGAACCGATTTTCGCAAGTTATGCTATCGAAGGAGTCGGAGATGAAGGGGCGGTTTTCGTGCTTCCGGGGCCGCCAAGTTCTAGCAAGGACGGCAGCGAGGGAAGGGTGGTGACTATGACTTTGCCGGAGAAGCAGTTGCTCCAGTTGAAGAGTGAACTGGAAAAGCAGGACATATTGGTTTAGAGCATTTTGAGGTTGTGTGTGCGTGTGTGAGTAGCTACTCGTGGCCCAAGGACGAGATGAACTTGGGCAGCTTGTTTGGCATGTGAAAGAAAAGGAATTATCATTTCCTCTTTGTCGGTGTCGTTGCTATATTGAATAATGTTTATTGGTTTAATGTCTTGATTTTGCATGTCACTCTCGATGCGAGTTTATTTCGCGGAAAATAAATAATTTCAAAAAAAAATTTCAAAAAATATCGATTGAATCACTAATAAAAATGAACGGACGAAAAATATTTTAGACGCCAATTACTGTGGATAATGAAAATATTTTTCATCGTCTAATTATTTCAAGCGATATAGACGATCATTTCTATGAAAATATTTTTCAAATCACTTATTTTCATAAAACAAACTAAGCCTCGGTATACTTAGGATTTCTCAAAACCTATATACTAAATGTTAGGATGCACGTGTGAGTTGTGTTAGAAAAATCTAACATCGAAGAATTGGTGTGGTGTAGAGAAATTAATATATCCTAATTGGCCCATAACTATTGATTTAAGTTTTTGAGTAAAGATGGGTCCAACTGGATATGTTAACGAGCTCGGCCTCGGCTCTCTCTTTGTGATCTCCTCAAGCGAAAAGTATCGGGCTTCTGTTTTGCGCTCTCTAACAATTTCAGGCCTTATCTAGTTTCTGCTTATTTAGAAGATTAGTCTTAACATCTTCAAAATCGATAATTTCTCTACTAACAATAAAAGAGCTTGAACCAGAAGATCGAGAAAACCTTAAGGCTTTGATACCAATTTGCTAGAGAATGCAAAGCGGAAATCCGATACCTTTCCCTTGGGGAGATCACAATGAGGGAGCTTAGGCTCGGAGCCTAACTTCAAGTCTGTTAATATATCTAGTTAGATTCATCTTCACTCAAAAGTTTAAGCCAATAAGTTATGAGTTAGCTAGGATATTAATTACTATACACTACATCAATTCTCCGACGTAGGATTTCTCTAACATAATTCACACGTGCATTCTAACACTAAATGATGTGCAACAATAAGTCAGATGTTTAGACAAGTTAAATTGTAGAAATAGGTTGCACTCGTTTAAGCATCCAATCACTATTTCTTACATAATTTTTAATAGTAAGTTCTATCAAGATTTTCAGATCCATGTAGCACTTATGGGAATTCTTTCGTTGACCCACAGGAGCTGGGTCAATCACAATCTTGGTTATATGGATTCGACGTGGACCACACATATGGATGCCATCCAAATACTATAACGAAATTTAAAACTAAGAAGAAGAAAATCCTTATGGGAAAAATCACGGAGAGAGGAAAAACAAAATCTACTATGAAATTCAAGGATTACAAAAGATTGTTAAAAAACATAACACTCTTTTTGTCTCAACTTCTTAACTTAATAACTTGAGAAAAACAATATTTATATTGCCTCCAAGCTCTGATGTTGCCCAATCCCATACAGAATTCAAGACATTCTCAACAGATACTTTTGTTATTGTAATATCCGACCCAAACATTTGATATTGGCTTCCACATCGCCCTAGTAATATGAGAGCATGTGACCAAATTTCCGTATCCACCAACATATTTTTTTAAATTCGAGACAGCCAAGCATGCTAGGGTTTTGATTTGCAAGCTATAAAAAACAACTTCGATGTTAATCCTTAATGAATTTCGGGTTGGAGGGATCCATGCGCGCCACCGTCCATCTATAATTTTTTAAGGACTTTCATCAAGCATGTATAAGAATTAAGGGTAAATTCAACAACTTCAATGACATTTGGAAAGGTCAATTCTCAGACTAGCCTTGAGGCCCTAAAGCAACCGACAAAGCTTTGTCGACAACTGATCTTGCAAATCAACAGCTAGGTAATCAACCGGTAACTTCAAGCTTAAACCTATCAAATCGAGATATGGCCGAAATTTGTTTTTGTTGGCATAAGTAATGATCGAGCGGGATCAATTGATGAAATCCAAGTTGGATTTGAGAATTGTTCCATCGAACCTGATGCTCCCTGAAGCATGCACAAAGCGAATCGACCCCTCATTTTGCAGAACTCGTCCGAGACTAATTAGTTGGAGAATATGTCCTGCTTAAAAAAAATATCTTCCTGGGCCTAGACTATTCTGTTTCTTGTTAGCGCCCTAAATGGCCCAATGCCATTGATCATGAAACCAGGAAATTTGATCCACTCCATTCATGTGTCGTCCGATTTTCGTGGGCTTCATGTCCACCGTTTGATAGGAGGACCCCACAAAAAGCTTAGGATAAGCACAGTAGGAATGCCATGACTTTTGTATGACTTTCACGTGATGGCTATAACTTTTTTTTTTCCTCTTACTTAAGTGCCACATCGGAGTGCCACTTCTGAAAAATTGTCATACATGAATTGTTTTGTATTATTTTTTTTAAAATGAATTTTTTATTTTCCTTTTTCTTCTTTGTGTCGGTTGCATAGGCTCGCCCTCGGTCGGCAGAGCCTTCGTGGCCTCACTTGCTGCTAGCGAGGGCCTTTGTGGCGAGGCCACCTTGCCCCCGGTCTACAAGGGCCTTCACGCCGGCCGCGGGCGAGGGTACTAAGGCCCTCGCCAGATCTTAGCGAGGCTGGCGGTGGATTTTGAGGCTGAGCAAATTGTAAATGGCACTTAGGTGATTAATTTTTCAAATTTGTGGCACTTAAAATGATCGATATTTTAAATTTGTGACCCTTAAGGGAGCGAAATAAATTACGAAAATTGTTTACATCAGCAACAGTGATGCTATGTAGGACAGCCAGTGTTCACGTTGGATTTTCTGGCGAGACAAATCACCCATGACACTTAAAGGATCGATTTTTCTAATTTGTGGCACTTAAGTAATCGAAAAAAAAAAGTTATGGCACTCAAGTAAGATTCCGTTTGGTTCAACATTGGGAATGCTTATTTGGCCTTAAATGAGCATTCCCAAAATGCTGAACCAAACGGTTCAGCATTGGAGTTCCAAATGCTCATCTGGTAGCATTTGGAATGCTGACTGTTCCCAAAAAAAAAAAAAATTTCTTCTTTAGCAAAGCGTGGCTGGCGAGGTCGCGCGACCCCGGCGACAACCGCTTGGGGTCGGGCGATCGCCCAAGCGTCGTCGCTTGGGTCGCGTGACCCCAGGCGGTGATGGCCTGGGTTGAGCGACCCTAGGCGGCCGTCACCGCTCGAGGTCGTGCGACCCAGGCGACAGTGCTTGGGCGATCGCGCGACCCTTAGTGGTCGTCATCTAAGGTCGCGTGACCCTAGTCTGCGACAGCCTGGGTTGAGCGACCCCAGGCGACGGCGCGTAGGCGGTCGCGCGACCCCAGGCGACGACGGCCTGGGTTGAGTGACCCCAGCCAACAGCTCATCGTCAGCCATAGCTCTTCGCCGGAGTCGGTAAAGGGTACTTTTAAAAATAATAAAAAAAACTCCCAAAGCCCATTTGTAAAAAGAAATAACCAAATAGAATTGTATTTCTCCAAATGGCTTTCAAATAATTTTTTACCAAATGTCATTTGCATTTTTTCAAGTGACTTTCACCTAAAGGTATTTGCATTCCCCAGATGAGCATTCTAAAAGCTGAACCAAAGAGGCCCTAAGCACCGTAAGAAAGTTACAACAGCCGTGCTGCTCTTATTCAAAAAAACTCGTTGGAGATTTGGTCCTCCCGTCTAATATCTTTTTATTGAAAGAAGTGATAGGCAACCTCAAAATTAATTACATATAGAATTATAAAGTCATAGAAACATATTTGGATCTTTCGATATATCAACCGAGCATTCAGGATTCTTTGGGTAGTCCATCGATCCCATCAAGCACGACGTTCCCCTCGTTGCATGTTTACCTGATAAAATACCAGAGGACTGATGTTTGTGCTCCTAAAAGTAATTTGGAGAAAATTATCTACTTTTAGTGGAAAACATCTCAACTAAAATGAATTGCTTGGTCCAAGACTTTTCACGTGAATATTTACTTGGAATTTGTTGAATTAGCCATAAATCTATTGTACAAATATTAATTCAATCATGAATTTTTCGATTTTGCTATTTTCGCTCTAAACCTTTCTGATGTAGTTGTTCAGACCGATTTTCACCGGTGATGCGCTGATTCCTAGCGAAAATTGAGTAGAAGGACTCTATTGAAGTTTTGCTCAAATGTTTAGAACTAAATTGCGGTAATCGAATAATTTAAGGTGGAATTGATATTGTACAATGGAATTACGACTGATTGGGCAATTTTTATCGAGTTCTACACGATTCTTTCTTTCCGCATAGTGACCCGGCAAGATGAGAAGTACACGATCGCTCGGGGACAAGAAATCGAAGTCGACAGGGCAAAGTTGAAGGGACGATGTGCTCGTTGGTTCACTAGCTGTTTAGCAGGAAGGAACGAGGAGAACGACGTGTACCCGATGCATATGAACTCCATTGTCGCGATCTTTGCAGCAACAGCATGCAAATTTCAGCCCGTAGATTGTAGTGCAATTCAGCCACAACTTGCTGTGGATAGACAGTAACCCGTTGCCCCTTGTCATATACTATAATCCCACTCTAAAAGAGGACCACCGTCGGGCCCAAGTAACAACATGCCAAGATTACATCGACCCATCGTAATCATTGGACGGAATTCACAGTTGGATACATTTCCCAATTCTCGTAATCCCGGAGATGGTTTTCTCGCCCTTTCCATTGTCGCGTTGCTCCAGAAAAGGCGTTTTTTAGCATGGCCAGCTCTTTGCTCGTGGTTGTGGATGAGTTGCAGCTGAAGGTAGCAATTTCGTGTCATCGAGGAAGTGTTTCGACTTTGGGGGAGAGCATCCATCTCGAGCAAGGCGTGTCGTCTCGGCTTAGACTTCGTCTCATCATGACCTCTACCCCCTTTCGTCGGGATAAGGATACCAAAAAGTGCTGAAAGTTTTGCGAGACGCTCACTTTAGGCTCTATTCGTTTCGCGGAAAATGTTACGTTTCTGAAAAATGTTTTCCCGGAAGTCACTTTCCTAGAAAATGACACAATTTTCCGGTGTTCGGCTGAAATATGAAAAATTCTTGGAAAATATTTTTCGTTGTTCGGTATGAAAATGATTTTCCTCCTTGCAATACTTTTAATAATTTTTGTTTCTTAAAAATATTTTTAAGTTTCTTTTTTTCCTTTTTCTTTTTTCTTCTTCTTCTTCTTCTCTGACAAGTCGCCGGCCATGGCGGCGGCCAGCTCGAGCCTCGCCATAGGCCGGCGAGGCTCGAGCTTGCCTGTGGCCAATAAGCTCGAGCCTCGCCGGCCACCGTCGTGGCCAACAACTGGCTAAGGAAGAAGAAGAAGAAGGAAAAAAGAAGAAGAAAATAGTGAAAATAAATGGTGAAAGAAGGCTTCGAGGAAAATGTTTTCCTCTTTTGAGAAAAAGGAAGTCATTTTCCTCAAAAGTGAAGAAGTTTTGTCAATAGGAAGGAAAATGTTTTCCGTGGGAAGTTATTTTCCTTAAACGAACATCGGAAAATCCGAAAAACATTTTCCTGAAAGTTATTTTCCTTGAAACAAATAGAGCGTTAATGTCAAAAGTTTTTTTCGAATCACTTAAATATCACTTAAAAAAATGATGATTTAAATGTCAACTTCAATTTGGGTAACCGAAAATTCGACGTGGCTTGCCAGTGTGCCTAGTGAGCATATATGGCTTAAAACAATGTCTCCTCCGTGTTTTGACTTAAAATACAAATGCTAAATTGCAACGCACGAGGAAATTTCCAAATTAAAAACCTTAAATTGACCACAACTCCAAATCGAAACCCTATTCGATTTGCCCCCAATGCAGTAGGAGTGTGCAACAGGAACCACTCGGACTGGACCGAACTGGCCAATTCTGGGCTGTTCCAAAGGACACTGATCCGGTTCCCAATTTTAGGGTGGGAACCAGATCGATGGACCAAACTGGACCGGTTACATTTTTAAAAGAAATTTATGTATGTGCATACAACATATACGACATGATAACATACAAGCTAGATAGATTTGCATGTATACAAGACTTGCGTACACATTGCACAAGTCTATCTAGCTTGTACGCTATCTCAAGACAAGAACAATGTGTACACATTGCACAAGTCTATCTAGCTAGCATGCTATCTCCTTCCAATAATTTTTTTTAAATTTTCTCCTTGTCTTCCACATATATGTAATTATATACGTATCTATATGAGAGTGAGCTTCACTTCACTGCAGCGCCTAGGAATGAATTCTTTTTCCTGGTTTGGCCGACAACGAAAGCTTCCTCCACTCTCATGCATAACGTGACATTGTACACATTGCACATGTTTAACATTATAACATATACCAAGTTGTTGGCGACACGCCACTATGTATGAAAAATCATTGTATTTGGCTCATGCCTTGGTGTTCTGCACCATCGGAGCAAATCATTGAACTTGTAGACATTGCACAAGGAGATAATTCACTCTATATGGAATGAAAACCTTATAGTCACCAATTCTATCGGACCAAACCAAACCGAACCAATTGGTCCGGTCCACAGTTCCTCAAAATCGAGAACCGGTCCTCAGTGTTGGACATGGTACTGGTCACCCCTACAATGCATATGGACAACTCGATGGATCAATGCAAATTTCCAACTCTGAATTTCTTTTGTTGTCTTATCCCATACCTTATGCATCGTTTGATTACCTTCATCTACAAATCGCGCCTATGTTCTGGCTTCTAAGATTCATTCTACATCACATAACAAATTAATAGCTCAATCTTGCAAATGGAGAGCAGGAGCATGACGAGAGGCTTAAATTCATTTTAACAAAGCGAAGGAGAAGCTAAATATTTCCCTCCGAGCCCGAGCCTTACTTTTTTCAGCCAATTGAGCAAGTGAGAGAGAATGACAAACCTTACTAATTGAAAGTGACAAAGATGGCAAGTGAGTGAGCGACAACGACTGCGAGTGAGCGATGGCAATGAGAGGGAGTGGACGTATGAATTGAACAAACGACTTGAGCGAACGACTTAAGAAAATGACAAAAAACCTTTAGAGTGAATGACGTCATTTTACGCAACAAACACATTGGATTGTGCAATATCATTTTATCTATCCAAGTGGATTGGATTTTTTTTTTAAAAAAATGCCACGTCAGATAATACTTTCAATTATAAAATTCACGTAATTTTTTTTGCCAAAATTTCTTGATAGAGGCACTTTTCTCCAAGCACCGCAATAACTTTTAACATTTCTAATGTCCTTATGCCTTCTTTCGTCTATGCAACAGAGCAGACAATTGTGGACCGGATCAATTTTAATTCAGACTCATGTCTAGTTCATGTCCTCCGCATAACCGAACATTACGTAAAGGTCGATTGACGACAAATCTGAAGTTTTACTTCTTCAAACTCAACGTTACACTAGCATTCAAGGTTCCGTGGAGTCAGAGACATCGTTGTTGAACAAGACTAACCCCTCTTTCTGGGTCAAGAATGTACCGTGTCCAACACTGAAAACTGGAAGTAACTTGCTTTAAATAACTTGATCTTCCGAATTATACATCTCCGGACCCGTCTTGAATTCATCTTATTCAACATGAGACAGATTAACATTCGAAGAGCTCCTAAGTTTCTTCCCGAACGAACCGACGAGGAAAAAAGAAGGCAGCAGCATCACTCGACAGTTGAAAATCACACCCAAATGGACCGAAGGAAAAGGTACTTGGAAAAGAGAGAAGTCGATCTCAACAAACTTTATGAAACGCATTTCACCTATAGATTTATTGTGAACAATCAGCCATAAAGTATACATATCTCGCCTTTAAGTAACAGCTTGATAAGCATCTCACCTACTATATTCTTTTGTTCCATAAAGAGCATATGCTCATCGAGCGGTGGCTTAGATATCCTCTACCAGACCAGTGGCTACATATTTACATGACTAAACACAAACCGACTTACGAGTCGTCTGATGGTTCCTCCATTTGTCTGCGCATCCGTGCACCCCAAGACATGTTTCCTCTGGAATCTTTGTGATTGCTTCTCCTCTTCAACCCCGATAGCTGAACCTGCCAACGGCTCTTCCATTCGCTTTTGTCCTCTAAATCCTAATTCAGATCAAACCCAAGAGAGCGCGATGAACACACAGGATGTACTTGGGCAAGAAAGAAAACCAGAAAAGTCATGTAAAATGTACCAATGCCAACAACTATCTTAAATTTTCTAGTGAATTCAAGATGAAAAATCACTTCATTCTGAAATCCGAATATAAAAGAGAGCTACTTTTTTAGTTGGACAACATCGGTCAACTCCATCTGAACCAAGCACTAAAATCCTAATGTATCGGAGCAGATGTGTTCTATCAGAGGTCTAAATCTAACAAAAGAAGAAACAACACTCCATCAACTCCTGCCAATGGCTCTTCCATTTCAATCTCAACTCTAATTCCTAGATTATTAAATCAAAGCCAAGAGAGCACAATGAACACGATACTGGTGTACTGAGAATGCATGTGATGAAAATCTTGAACAAAGGAGAATCATCATTTCAACTTTTTGGTTGAATTATTGAAGAATGAGCAGTTCATTTTGAAAACCAAGTTAAACAGAGACATCACTCATATCCATATATTTGAGTAGTAAAATCATTGAACCTCGGAGCAGATGTATTCTATCAAAGTTTTAGAGAACAAATTATGCACATTGATGATTATGTTTTCTATCTAAAGACAAAAAAAGACACTCGGTCAAAGAGAAACAAATTGTTCTACAGGATAACAGGACCCTAAGTGATACAGGAACTGAGATCACATCGACTTTATCTGCAAATCTTTCTAATTCCCATTATCAGTGATCGCAAGAACTGCTCTCTAATCGCAAGTCCTAACAATCCACGGATCCATTCAAAAGTTTCAGGCGCTAATGATGCAACAAGCAAGTAACGCCGAACAAATAATATCTACGAAAGAGCCAACGAATTCAACCAAGAAGAGAGACAAGGAAAAAATTCCCCGCAGTACCAAGAACAGTTCCCCAGCTGAAATCAAGAATCATGAAAAGTCCAAATCAGTGAAAAGAATCAATTGCGTGAACAAAATCGAACCCCAAAACCGCATCAAGCAAAATCATCAACACCCAATTCACCAAACCGTATCAAAAGGACACCGATCCAGCCCCCATCAACATGCCAAACCACTAAAACCAAGAAAAACGAACCAAAACCAAATCATCGCATCCAATTTGCACATTACCTCATCACCCCCGAAGGGCCTGCGAGCAGAGAAAGCCAAGCGAATCCCCCTGGCCAAGTCCCTGTCGTACACGGCCCTCCTGCGCGGGTCCGAGAGCGTCTCGTAGGCCTCCTGCACCCGGATGAACCGCTGGGTGTACTCCTCGACGCGGCCGGGCGGGGAGACGTCCGGGTGGTACTTGCGGGCGAGCTGCTTGTACGCCTGCTTGATCTCGGGCAAGCTCCCCGACTCGGATATCCCCAAGAGGTCGTAGAAGCTCGCCTCCGCCGACGACAGGGCGGCGCCCGCCAAGACCCCGTCGTCGATCCGGCCGGCCGCGCACCGGACGGGCCCGAAGCGGACCCGGGTCGGGCAGAAGGCCCGGAGGGGGGCGCGGGTCGACGGCGGAGGAGGAGGCGGCGGCGGGAGGCGGAGGCGAGATGGGTCGCTGCCGGGCAAGGCTATGCCGTAGCACGAAGGCATGGCTTTCGGGGGTTTCCCTTGATGAGTGCGAACGTTCGACGGGACAAGAACAGAAGACGGGGTTGTCTTCCCTTTCTTCCCTTCCTTTCGCTGTTCCCGAGGACGATTCTCTTGGCTTTTCAGTGTCGCTGCTGCTGCTGCTGCTGCTGCTGCTGCTGGATCCGACCTTGGGGATTCGAGGAATGGTGGTGGACCTGGTGGCTTGGTCAGATTGGGAAGGCGGAGGGGATGGTGGATGGGAGGCTGCACAGTCGCTATATATGTATAAGCGGTTTTCTTCAATTTTTCATTGGCCCCCTGTTTTTTTTTTTCTTTCTTTTCTTTCTCTTTTTCCGTGGATTTATGGCGATTTTCCAATTCAACATTATTATTGCTCGACTTTCTTGCCCTGCGCGGCACGCGCGAAAAAAAGGGTGGAGCACGTGTATTATCCGCTCTGGTCGCTTCGCGGTGGTGTGCTAATTTGAGGTTGCGCAAGACCCGACCATCGACCCCCACAGTCCAAGTGAACCTAGAGGACTAGAGACGCGTTCCGTGCCTAACATTCACAAAGTTTACCTCCCAAGGAATGTCAATGAGTCGGGTCGGGTCGGGTCTGGTTTTTATGATGCCCGACCAGATCCGATATAATCAACATGTGTGTTTGGCCCAATCCGAGACAAGACCCGAACAAGATATAGCCGCACGATTGGGTCGGGCATCTTACATAATGGTCCAAATACGGGGCGACATGAAATTAGAAACATATTGTATGCCCATCTTACATTGATGCATCTATTTGAGGGAAAGTGTTTTCTCGGAATTAGTTTTCCAAATTTTCACTCGTTTGGTTAGCCGAAAATCATCATTGAACTGAAAATATTTTTTGGTCAAGGAGTATAAACATTTTCCAGAATTGCAGCTCTTGAATTTTTATATATATATATTTTTATTTATTCTTTTTTTTTTCTTTTTCTTCTTCCTCGTTCATTGGTCACCTGCCTCAAGCAAGGCTCGAGCTCAACCTCACTATGGCGAGGTCGAGCTTGAGCCTCCCTCAAGGCTGGCCATGTTGGCCCTCACCAGTGGCTTGTAGCAGCCGTCAGGCCTGGTGATCGATGGAGGAAAAAGAAGGAAAATAAAATAAAATAATAAAAAAATATTTAAAAAATCAATTTTATGTTTGCCTAAGATAAATTGAAATCATTTTCCAAATGAGATCCAAACACTAGAAAACATTTTAGTCACATAATAACAAATAAAGGAAAAGTAACCATTTTCCTAAAAAATGATTTCCCACAAAATATTTTCTTTTGTTGTGAAATTTTCCTCCAAACAAATGCAACCTATCGCTAATTCGAAAGGGGAGAGTAAATAGAAATGGATGAGCAAAAATAATAAAATCCATCATTTAAGCAAAACTCATAATGCCTCTAGTCCGATCTATCTAAGTTAATCTCAATACTTACATCACTCTAGTTAGGGTTGTGCATCGGTCTCGGTCCAATTCAAGAACTAGACCAAACCGGTCGATTTTAGATGGTTCCCACAAGAATCAGTCCAATTTCTGGTTCCAAATTTTTAGAACTAGGAATAATCGATCTAGTTTCCGATTCCTAGGGAGGAATTGGATCAATTAGAACAAACTGACGAAACTAGCCCAAAGAATATTATTATACTCATTTTTTATTAACCAAGGGAAAAAAGTACAAATTATTTGTGAGGAGATAATTTCTTTTACTCATAATTTCCCCGTAATTATTAATTTCACTCTACATTAAAATAGCTTTCAATATATTTAGGAACTTTTGAGAAAGAAAAAGAAATAACGCTATTAGTTCCCGATACAGCCTAGGAATCATTTTTGGGACCGGCCGGTCCGGTCCAGTTAGAGGGGTGGCCAGGGTTGTTCCTGGTTCCACAGATTGAAACCAACCCTATTCAGTTTGATTCCCAGTTCTAGTATGGAAACCTAATCATCCCAAAATCTATTACCCCTAACTTCAACCTATATTTTCGAAAATAAGGAGTGATCCATAATTATAACTTAGACTAGCAAGTTTTTAAATGATGCGATTATGCAAATATTGTGATTACTGGTTGTGCAAATCGCTTGCGGACGTGGACTAATCAAAACGCATGAAGGCTGTCTCGAACATTAGCTGACCGCTTAACCAAATAAAATAAAAAAAGTTGGACAAAGAAAAACAGAAACACAAAAAGTTATCTTTAGTTTTTGTTCCTTTGCGGATTTTTCCTAATTTTATTGTCCAAACGAGTTTTTGATCCGAGAAAATTTTGGTTAAAATTATTGCAAGTCTAACTATTTTCATTGTGCCGGTTCAAGGTGGACAAAACGTAATTCTGTGAAGGATAAAAATAATGTTGACAACTTATCTTAAAAGTTAAAAACATGGTCGAATGGCAAATCCATCACCTTAAAATATGTATTCCTCGTGCGCTTACTTTTTGTGTTCCTCTCTTTTGCTTTTCTTTCTTTTTTTCCTTTAGACAAGAGTATAATCGATACTTCTCCCTTTTGTTCTCCCTTATGAGACCTTAATGCATCTATGTATTCCATCTTCAAGGTTGGATGTACATATGAATGGTGTTTACATTAGATGTGTAGAATCGAAAGAAGCAATTGATAATTGCTATTTGACCCATAATTCAGTGATTAATCTTTTAAGTGAAGGTAAATTCGACTAGATATATTGATGGACTTAGATTAGGGCTCTCTCTTAGTGATATTCATAGTTTAAGGTATGCTTGTCCCAATAAGTGGTAATAGAGTTGATATTTGATTGGAGGGCCCCTCCCAATATGTATCAACATTCAGTCAATATTTTAAGGGATGAATCTCATGATCAATGCGATGTCTTGATATGTGGATGTTGTGGTCTAGCTATGCGGTCCCAATGGTAGCCTTTATGTTTCGTTCTAGTAGAAAAGACTAGGGGTGAAAGCGGATATTGTGATTGTAGAGTATCTGTAACACAAGATAGAGATTCAAGTTGAGATAAATATTGATACGAAAGGATACTTAAATTTAAGGAGAGAAGACAGAAACCTCACATGATAGGGGAGAATTGATGAAGTGGATGTGTGAGGGGTGATAATAAAGTATCACGTCTAAGATTTCAGGTGAATAGAACTATTTCTAATGCCTAATTACACTCCGTTTCTCAATGATTTAACTTTTATGGGAATGCGGCTGATGAGCTAAGTTATGGGCTCCCTCTTGGATCTCCTCATGATGAATGTATTGGTATCTTGTAGGGCTTCTCCCAACAGAGGGGCTAGAATCGATGGTTGATATGGGGGCCTCAACTTGTATTCCTATCTTGAACTCAACAATGAATCTCACGAATCTTCACGGATGTCAATTGTTGTCTGTCTTTACAGTTTCGTCCAAGAGGAGACAGTCGGTGGAAGACTTGATTGAATCGACTGGTAATGAGTGAAGATTTAGATTTAGTTTTGTTGATTTAAAAGAATATTGGACTTGGATCGAGGAGGAGCTAAACCGACGTGGTAGAGAGACTCATATGCGAGGGGGGGAGCAATAAATGCACGTAGGGGTCGTTTGAAAGAAGTCCCCCTTAAATGTGTAGAGAAAAAGAAGCAATTGGTAATACTTAGTCGTCCCACAATTTAATGACTTTTGTTTTTGAGTTATTGCCAATCTAATTGAATATGTTGATAAGCTTAAATTCGAGTATTTTTTTTTTAAATTTCTTCCCATAAAAGTATTGGGATTTAGAAAACTTCTCAATATTTTATTATATGATGGCTCCATCAAGTCGCCCTTTTCTTTATATGTCTTGTTAATTAGAAATTTGAGATTTGATTGGATTTGAACGTTAGGAGAACACTCGTCGAGTAGTCTCTTTCCTACATCATTTACTATGAGTTACCATCAAGTTTTTATAGTAAGAGAAAAAGAAAAGAATGCTTGGAAGGAACATCTTTGCCTCCTTAAATGTCACTCATTAGTACCACTGAGGTGATTGGCCAAGTTTGTCTAGCCTTACTTCCAACTGGTTTGGAGTCCCTCTTAGTCACAGTTTTAAATCTCACAGTGACTCCTTGATCTCAGGAAATGCTTATTCGTTTGTGACATAAGTTCGGCTTGTGTGGTGCGATGGTAAGAGGCTTGCTCAAAAGCAGCAATAATAATAGCTCAAACTGAACATTCCAACTGTGGGTGTGGTTAGTCCAGAAAAAATTGCTCACGTCAATAATTCCATCCTACAACTAGCAAGAAAAAGAATGTCTTTCATAGATATTTTTGGCCCACCATGGATTCTCCCAGATTCAAACATCCAATTTTGGGATTTCAATCAACTTGTCAATCGTTATACGAACTCATTTGATTTGAGTTTTATTGGGTGTTTCAATTGCATTGGTTTATGTGCAATTTTTAGCCGTCAAATCACAAAGGTAATATATTCAATTCGATATTTACTTATACATATAACGTTCGAGACACGTCAAATGTATGGAGTTGAATCAAAGAGTTGACATATTTGTTTGAGGCCTTAGGTAGGGTAATCGATAATTTGTTGAACTTACGGACCTTGCGGAACCTACATTTCACGTGGGTCCCAAGGTGAGTATTAGAACTTGTAGAAAGGTTTCGGGTTTCAAAATTTCTTAATCAGTAAGTACATGATAAGTGTCATGGTTTGAGGTTATGCTACTCTATTACCACTCTATAGTGAGGCCTGCACCTCGTACCTTGTGCAAAGTATCACGAAGAAAGGTACACGTTGCCCTGTACAATATTTCTTAAGCAAATATACGTACAAACTTATTTTGCACTTCCTTGTTTTTTACAAAGTTTTCATATTTAAATGTGTGAAAGTTCTGACTTATCAGCAATCTCTATCCTACTAGGGAAAAAGAAATCTCCAGCCCATTTCACCTCTCGCTGATTTGTTTCTTTATCTTTTACCTTCAAAGTTATCATCTTCGAAGGATTATATTAGTATTGAACATGAAAGTGTTTTTTTTATCGAGCAATCCAATATATTTTGCGTTGAATTTCTTCAATGTTTTAATAGCCAGAACATCTGCTAGTTTTTATTCAATAAGAGCAATATAGGGTACCCTGAAACTTGCAAAGTTGATAGATTTCAGATTTCATGGTAGTTTAAAGAGCCTCCAAGATAGATTTTAGGTTATAAAAACTTGGTACCAACACCTATAGGGCAATTCTAGGGTAGTACCGACATCCTACCCACCTTGAGACCTGCACACCCGGAGCCCGCTAGCAGATCTCCAGCTCATAAGCTGAAACTTACTCGTTATCTCACCAATTGCGCATATGGGGCAATACGGAAAAATAATACTCTTCACTTGAGAATAAATCTATAGATTGACGAGAAGAAGTTTACATGTGCGTCATCGCGCACGCAAATGATTTCTCTAAGATTATATGTGGCGGAAGACCCACCTTGTACTCTTGCTGCCTTCTCATAATGAAGAGGGGGCGATCTAGGGCAATACCCAAAAAAAAATAAAATTTACTCGTTGGTTGATAATAATTCAATAGATTGATGAGAAGAATATTGCACGTGCGTCACTGCGCACGCAAATGATTTCGCTAAGATTCTAGGCGTGGCGGAGGACCCCCGGCAGCTACTTGGATTATATCGTCTTAAACAATGCAGTCAGCATGGAATTGTGAGGGCCAGATTGTCCCGAAAGTGACGGTCGAAAGCGGATTATTTAGGAGAAAGATTGGCTTAACATCTTAATATCTTTTACAGTCAATCCCACTGACAAGAGGACAGATTTAACATCATATCTTCATGGTCAATCTGATTGATGAGTTGGATATTTATACGGTGGGCCATCGTGGTTTGCGAAGGGCCAAGCTTTCCTGAAGACAATTTGGCCTGTTCTTGCCGATGGCAGGCAAGAATGCCACCTAACTTTACTTGTCTGGATCGTTTTTTGACTAGATAAATTGTTTTTTTGGGTCAAATTCTAACCAGATAATTTGTAAGCACTTTTCTGGTTTTTGGTCAAATTTTAACCAGATGATTTGTAAGCACTTTTTAGAACTGTTTTAGCGATTCGGATCCCTAAGATTAATGAAGGGCCAGGTACATTTTTTTACTACTTTTATGAGAGACCGAACCGCCCTCGTTTTTTTTTTTTATCAATTTTATCTCGAAATACCAAAAACTCAAAAACCGACACTTTTCCCACCCCTTCCTCTCCACCTAGGTCCCCCTTGCTCGCAAATGCCGAATCCGTGCTCGCTAGCCACGGACGACCCGTGGCTCGAGGCTAGAACGACCTATTTAGGCTCGACTGTCCTAGCTCCATCGTCGTGAGTCCAGGCTCGTCGAGGCCTAGCTGGGTGCGCAAGCCGCAGCATCGTGTCGAGGCTGCCGGTGACATTGGGGGCGTGCGTGATGTTGAGCGGTGGCTTTAGTTGCTTTGTCGGCCTGTGCCTCTGTTGATGAGATGTTCTGTTTGTGCAAAAATATGTGTATCGATCTCAAAATAAATTTAACTAGTGAGGCGTCAACCTCAGAAGAAAGTGGCTCTACATTACAAAGTCGTCCTTTAACTGTAGAGGGTCTTGTCTAAGATTTTGGTTGGTGGAGCTGTTACGTAAAGTCAAAGTACATTTAAACATGTTTAGCAAACCTCGCATCGAATTACAAAAATAAAAAACTAAATGCAGATATGGAAGTCGTATGTAAACAAAGATATCAATAGGCAAATCACAATTTTCTTTATTTATATCTTTAAAGAAACAAAAAAGTTTTTTCACGAAAGAAAAGAATAATCATCGTGTTCACTAATTTTTTTGGGTTAATATCACGAAAAATCCCAAATTAATGCATTTGTGATCAATTTACCTTGAACTAATTTTTTGACAATCAAAAACTCCAAACTGGTATACTTGGGACAAATTTATTCTCCGTTAAATTGGATTAATACCATAAAAAAAATTAATAAACCTGTGACAAACAGAGGGGTAAAACTCCAAATTGATACACCTGTCAGCGGTCACATGTTACAGTAAAATTTAATGAAAACTAACGGAGGGTGAATTTATCATAGGTGCACTAATTTGGAGTTTTTGGCAATTAAAAAATTAATTTGTGGTAAATTCGTTATAGGTATACCAATTTGGGGTTTTTGTGGTATTAACCCAATTTTTTTCTATACCTTCAATGTTTAATGGCTAACAAGCCAATAAACTCAATTACATTCATCATTGGATGTGTACCGCGTGGATAAAATCAATTACAAGACTTTAAATGAATACACATATCACCAATCCAATGTTGAATGAGTAAAAGCAAGCCCTATAATGCAAATTGCTAATTTAGGAATCGTTCTGTATCATTTCATTGCCTAGAATGGCCAGTACATTTTTCACAACATAAGTGGCCCAAGCAACTATGATCACGACTCCTTCTCGCTTGAATTTAATAATAAGAAAAAATCATCACAGGAAACGACGGCGGGTAATGTGAGCCAACTTTACAATAAAGAACACCTAGATAAAGTCGCAATATCGTGTTTTCTTCTTCAAAGTTAACTCAAGTGTTTCACGACTGTCGCAAAAGCGTGCAATACAAGTTTCGCTTTCAGAAATATTCATGTGGCTTTTTCCCAACAGGAAGCACTCTAGGCCACATGAAAAGTTGGTGCCCGTACCCTTGGACTTGTTCTTCTAACTTTAATCGGTTTTGCTTTTCAACAAAGTTTCATAAACTTTGCCCCGTTCGATTCCGATTTCCATGCTCGCTTGCCAAGTTCTGACTCCACCCCCGAGCGTGTCTCTTCAATCTTACCCAGTAGCACGATTAGGGTTCCGACACCCTGTTATGACGTTGCCGGACGATGTTGTAACTTGGGCTTGACAAATTCTGAGGATGTCAAATTTACAATCTTAAATGCCTACAGATTAGACTTCATATGTATATTTATGAAACAGAAGACAAGTTTGAATGGGGTCAACGATACACCTTCACATCGTCTCCGTGTCCTGGCCAAAACTAAGTTGGAGCACTCTAAAAAGTCATCGCTTATAAGACATATCCTTCTTAATGATAACCATAAACAAGATTGTAATCTTATATCGAAGTGAGAATAGTCTTTGATGGACGGGACAATTTACATAATGCGCTTCGAACTACCAGATTTTGATTTTGGTGCGACGATCATCATACAAGGATCATCTCAAGGAGCTATGACACATGCGAGCGTGCCCCGCTAATTTTGTGTTGAATCAAAGGACAAGGAATCCCATGCTGCGATAAGGGCTTCAAAGTGTGATAAATCATCGGTTCCGTTACATGGCTACCGTGCGTACCATGTAGCAATCATACCAAGCATGAGCGATTCCAAAAGTGAAAGCACAAATAGGATGAAATAAATATCCCCCAAAGCAGTGGACAGAGCGGGTTGCATCACGTGGCTACGTAACCGACCTTTGCATAGGCACATCAAAGGCTTTGATTTTTTCCATATTAGATTAAAGGCGCTATCTCCATGGTGACCAAGGCCCTCATGCACTATAGAATCATGGGACACCAGCAGAGAATGGAGGTCCGAAGATTCAAGGAGACGGCCAGTTCAGCTAAAGAACAAAAATAGAGGGGAAAGAGACCAAGAAACTCGAGACCTAAAACATCAGCAAATGAAATCTACTAACCGAAAACTAACTCGTTTGAAGTTCGTTATCAAATTTGACAAGAATAATCAGCCTGGTCTGCTTAGATAGTCTTGAAACCTAACTCATGCTTTTCCTCAACGGGTATGGTAATTGCTAAAATTGGTAAACTCGTGATTTAAGCATCTCTCCAACAGAGAGGTACCATAAACAGAATATCCTAATGCAGGTCATGCAAGATGCCCGACCTACTCAGCAAAACTACTAGAGCTGGAGATCCAATAGGCTATTGGAACTTGAGATTAATTCTTATCAAGTTCCGGTAGGATGATCATCAGATCATGTCGAGATCAAAGCTGATGATACTTGACGACGTGACTCTTGAGCATTATCTAGTTCATTTCCTCATATAATTTGATTAGCTTTCACCACCCTCCAAGAAAACCAAATACAACCTCCAAATTTGGTGTACGTCTTTTACTAAAGGAGGTGGGCTAAATCAGTCCTCTCCCCAACTGCTTTTAGGGCTAGTAAGCACGGGACCTACTTCGTCAAGTGTGAAACACGCATAACGAGAGGAAAAACAAATGGGAAGGGCTGAGCACAGAAACTATACAGCCCAAACTACCAAGAAAAACAGCAAAATCAATTGCTAACGCAAGTTCATTCCAACACATACAAGAACAATGAAAAACCGCTTTGTTCCAAACCAAATTGCATGGAAACTCCAGAGACAAACATGAAACACCCGGTCACTGCTAAGGTGAGGCTCTTGGTTGTTCTGAGTTTCCTTACATAAAGTAGTGCTCTAATAGATAACCAAATTCCAGGTGAAAAAGAGGGGCGGCATGAGGACAACTAATGGATCCTCTTCAAACACTAGTTACATCATAACTTAATAAGAAAAACCGGTAGCCCCTCCATGATTATATAAAAATTAAAAAGAGTGGTGTAGTGATGTTTAAGAAAACAGGAGTTGGGAAATGTAGTTGAAACAGTCCTTTTCAAAGAGCATGTGCTCAACAATTCTGGCCAGTTGTAAAGTTAAACTGTGTCAGAATGGTCGCTTAAGAATGCCAAGCATGTGTTAATTAAGAACTGGAGGATCAGCTGACCCTCAAACCACATTATCTCTGACCCCAAAGGGAAAAAAAAGAAGAAGAATACCAAATTAAAAAAGGATTAAAAAAAAACCCAGCAAAAACATACCCCAACTTGCACTTGCACACCACAGAGACAAAAAGGCAACTGCCGCAAGGCATTGATGTGTTAAAATTTGGAACCACCAACAAGTATTTCGATATATGTTTGGCCCTATACTGCAAAGAGAATGTAAAGGCAAAAAAGTAAAATAACCTTAAATTGGTTTTAAGGCTCGTTTGCCTAGGAGCACCTTTCTTTTACATGGCAAATCTCCATGTCCTTGAGATGAGGCACATCAGGTGAAAGGGCTGACACCTGATGGAAAGTTTAACCGGACATTACCTGCTTAAATCAACATTTGCTTCTGACCTTTAATTAAAACACACCAAGCTGGCCAATCTGCTTATGCTCAACATGGAGCAATCGCGATAATACCCATCCCAGCAACTGGTTTCACTTGAATCCAAAAGTAGCTTACCTAAAGATAAGTTCCACGGAAGGAGGAAAAAGAGAAAAGGAGAAAAAGAAAAGCAAAAAAGGAAGATGGTAACCAGGTAAGGACCATGCCTATGGCACATTTGAGAAGTTAAGCATGCCCAAACACAACAGAAAACAACTTTTCCCAATCAACTCACTTAACCCAAAAGATATTTAACGCTCATTGAAATCCTTAATATCATATGCTCTTCATCCTAGAATGACATGATCTACAGCTGCTTACCTCTATTATCACAGTGCAATTTAACCCTGTCCATACTGATCTCAAGAGAGCTCTGTAGATATCCCCACATATGACCTGCATGTGCATGGGATATATAACATGCCCACCACACCATCAAATACAATAGAAACGAAAGAACATATAAGCATAACAAAGAAATACCTGCACTTAATTACCATTTTCACTTCTTTTAACTTATGGAGAAAGAAATTATGTAAAAAACAACACATAAAAATGCCAGATAACTTGGCACTAGGGATGTGATTGTGAAACTGATCATAAAATAGCAACATAGCAATAGTATATTAATCCAACATCATCAAGCGAAAAGAAAGTTGTCACAAACATTGGGTGGCTGACCACAAGTGAAGGCAGAAAACTTCCTGAAATAGTCAAAGCATATGGGGACAAGCTCATAACAGTCTTCATTCACTTCCACATGGACCTGCAAAAGATGAACAAAAAATGTCCACATTCATGACGAGCCAGCGACTGGCATAAACTTTCAGAACCAAAAGAAAGACAGCAATCTCCTAAGAAACCGTCCTCCATTTAAAGCGCAAGTCCCGTGCTTCAGGCCAAGATTCCTATCACTGCACATGAAACAAGACTCTTCAAACTGGATAAATCTTTTCCTTGAGTGCCAATCTTCTCGATCTTCCCCCATGAAGGCCCTGGAATCACAGGAAGCACCATATCTAAATCTAGTTTAAGTTTGCTTCATTGGTTTATACTCCACAGCTATCTCTGACTGACATATCACAGAATTCTCATAATGTCTGAACAGGGCGAGGATGCATTCAACTTGTCTCCCCAAACAAACCTTTTACTTGTAAGAGCATGTAATTTCTCTCCTAGAGTCAATTTTGCTGAATAAATGAACCTGAGCTGCTTGAAAAAATGCAAAATCAGATTAATTGTAAAGCCATTATGATTAATAACATAACAAGAAAAACAATGAGAGAAGATCAACTCCAAATTGTATACTCTACCAGTTCAAAGCTCTGGTGCCCAGTATCTACCGCAACCGGGTCTACAGGTCTTCTGCATCCATTGAGATACCATTACTCTGCAATACTTTGTGACCTTTTGGATTCAACAAGCCTGTGATATCATCATGATCTTCCTCAACCATCTTTTCAACCAAGTCAAAATGCTCAATCTCAGAAACCAACCTTCCATTATCATCAGAATCTGGAGCATCGACAGAATCTCGAGTTTCACCAAAATTCTGATTATCCAACTTTTTGACATTGCTATTGTTCCATCTATCATACAAGTCATCCTCATGGTCCACAGATGAGGATGTAGAATGCCTCGGTTTCTTCGATTTAGTCCTTTTAGGGGATTGTCCTTCTCTATTATGATCAGCTTCAACTGAAGTTGATCTGGATTTTTGTCCTCTGCGCACCTCCAATTCTTTGTCACTACCTTCATCCATTTCATCACTGGTATAATGCCTTGATTCTTTAGACTTTGAACCAGAAGGTTTCTTAGCTTTTAATGTGTTGTCATCCAAACTACTCACGGTGGGTTTGCTGTCCCTTCGATACTTTCTCTCTGCAGACTTTGACCTTGAATGCCTTTTGCTATGATGCCTTGATGCCTTAGATTTGTTGCTGTCCACCTTATCCTTGGAGTGATGCTTATCTTCCAGAGATCTTGATCTTGACCGTCTTCTATCACGATGCTTTGATCTCGCATCTTTGATGTCCATTTTTCGGCTCATGTTATGCTTATCTCCAACAGATCTTGACCTTGACCTTCTTCTGCTGTGATTACTCCGTCTTTCACCAGTAGTTTCCTCCTCCTTCTCAAGAGAGTGATGAGGTTCCATAGATCTAGACCTGGAACGCCTTTTACGCTCTTGCTTTTTTTCACCAGTGCTTCCTGGAGAGGTCTTCCTCCTATTACGCTTGCCTTCTGCAGATAATGACCTGGACCTTCTTCGTTCTCGGGGTCGTCTTCGTTCCTCTCCGGTATCGGCCTTTTTCTCACTCCCATAACGATCAATTTCTACAGATTTTGACCGTGACCTTCTTTCTCCTAATTTATCTCCATCATCTCTTTTTGCAGATGACCTGCTCTCACGATTTCGCCTTGGTGATCTTGAACTACCACGAGCTGATCTATGAGATCTATGAGAACCTTCTTGATGATGACTGGGTGACTCTGAATGAGCTCTATACGATTTCCTCTTTTGAGGACTCACACTCCTACTCCGATTTCTCCTAGACAAAGATGAATAATGATCATGTGATCTATCAGAATCCCGCCTTCTACTCTTCACGCTGCTGTAACTGACATCTCTATGTGACCTTCGGTCACCTTCATAGCTTGAGCGATGATGAGATCTGAGTGGAGATCTGGATCTGCGTTCCCTTCGATGTCTCGCTGGAGGTGAGTAAGTAGGAGACCTATGCCTCCCTCTGTACTTAACAGGTGATGAGGACTTGGATTTTGACCTTGCACGAGAGGATGAAGGAGACCTGCAAAAGTGCAAATAGTCAATTAAGTAAGTAAGCGCCGTTATTTTATGAACAAGATATTCTTGAATGCAAAGTTCATTTTTCGCTCGACTTGAAACCAGAGCTGGTGCATATGTCTTTGTAAAACTGTTCCTCTTATTCAAGACAATCAAAATTTGATGGCATTTATGTCGCTAGGAAGCACAAAGTAGAGTTATGACTTATGACCAAAAGTTAAAGTTAAGAGAAAAGGATTTCATTAAAATCAGTAACAATAATCTTCTGGTTTACAGTGGCACAAAAAACAATTGAAGAGAGTTAAAAGAGTAGATATGTCAACTAACCAGGTGACAATCACAGAAGCTCAACTGGTGGCCATAAACTAGAAAGTAGCAACAACAGGATCTAGCACACTAAAAATTATTCATGTCATGGCGTTTAAGCGCGTAAGCTCTAGACAAAAATTACTGGAACATAAGAAAGCCAACATCTCAGGGAGTATAATTGAAGCTAATGTTCATTCACAATAATGCCTTATGCACATCCACATCCACATCCACATCCAAACTTTGACATATACGATCCCTAATTCTATTTGCCAAGTTTGTTTCAATTGTTTCTTTTCCAATAACACTGCCCAAGTCAAAAGTTGTGCATATACATGGAAAAGTGGCTCTCTGGACTATTGTCTGGAAAGCACAAATTACAACATTATGCAGTCACTTTCATTGGTCGAGTTATACATATCTTCTTCTCTTCCAACATTAGACAATATATATTCCCCAACCATATTAAAGACTGCACCTGTAAAAACCCATCAGCTCTCCTACAGGTGAAACATTCACATTGACGTTCTGGGAATGCTACGTAAAACCATTATGAAAGAAAGAAATATGACTATCTTCTGGCAGATAGTCATATTTTCAGTCAACCCCACAATACCAGTGAAAATTGCACCATATGGTAAGCTCAGCTTCAAGCACAAGATGTCATCAGGCATTGCACAATATTCGGCTCCATAAAAGCCAAGCAGTCTTTAACACGACAATTAAATGCCTCAACGCTTGATAACTGGATAATGATCTAGAAAGGACAAAAAATGTAACAAGTAGCTTCCAGAGAAAAAGTAACCAGAAACTAGATTAAGATGCCAAGAATACATCAGATGTCACCTGCATAACAACATTACCCCCACCTCGACCACCACTAACTCCAAATTTCCAACCTACTACCAGCAATCTCACTCCACACCCTACTATCTGGAACATCTATGTGATTGCGATTGCCACATCCTATCACTTCCAACACCCCAATTTCTAGCACTGACATCACCACTCCATATTGATTACTACTGCCATCATAAAAACTTTAGCATTTGAATTTTTGCATAATAGATATGGTCAAGGAAATAACCCGGATAGAAGGAAGGGATGGAACCAGTGGGATCTGAACTTCCATCACTCTGTAATTTAAGCATCCTAGGTTGCCCTAGTGTTGAAGCATAATGATCACTAATCACAATGGCAAAATCCCACTGCTTCAAGATTCACAGTATAGTGTATTTCGGACACTGTCTGAATTAGACCAGGTTTTCAAAACACAAACAGAATGTTGTGGGGGTCATGTCTGATTTGCAAATTGGACAAGAAGGCATCATGTCCATCTGAGCTTTAAAAGCAAAAGACTCAAAACTTTAAGGTAAGAAAAGCTGCAATTGGTCAGATGCCAATTCTAACAGGATGTAACAGCTATTATGGCCATCAAATGTGTCAAATGTTGTGTTTAAGATGATGGTCAATCTTTTTCCTAAATCAAGGTAGGGGCCCATGACAATACCAGAGGCTGCTTTGATCAGTGTGATCAGTGACTGCCAACACAGCCAGCGCCTTGTCTATGAGCCTATTTGTGGTTTGGACTTATTTATGCCATCAATCAGATATTTATGCCATTTCAAAGATTGCAACATAAAATACCTCGATTTTCTTGCAGTTTCTTGATCATCTGTCACCACTCCATCAGCTTTCAGTTTTTTAGTGATTTCTGCAGCCCTTGCAGCTGCTAACTCTGCAGCAGACTTCATAGATGCAGCCTTATTAGCTGCCTGCTGTGCAGCCATACTCTGCTGCATTAGTAAAGCCTGTTGGAATTGCATCTGTTGCATGGCAACAGCTTGCTGCATCATCATTGGGAGAGACGATGAACCAAGACTAGACGTAGCTGGTTTTGGGGGAAGTGATTTTGCCATTTCAACATTCAGCGGCCGACCACCAACATCCATATTATTCAATGCTAGCGCAGCAG
Organism: Syzygium syzygioides; assembly: GCA_031216285.1. Classification (NCBI taxonomy): domain Eukaryota; kingdom Viridiplantae; phylum Streptophyta; class Magnoliopsida; order Myrtales; family Myrtaceae; genus Syzygium; species Syzygium syzygioides. Next base: position 14,495,742 of record CM062249.1, read on the forward strand.
TTGCTTCTTCCGGTTTGGAATATTCTATGTAAGCAAAATGCTTCGAATCTGATATAGTACATTCCACAACCGTGCCACAAAAGCCAAAGAGTTGTTTCAGCTGGTCCACTGTGAGAAGTGGACTGAGATTGCTAACTTGCAACGTTCGCTTCAATGCATCACCTTTGACATTCTTGTCTGATGAACCTTACAAAAAAAGCACCACAGTAAGCTTACAAAAATGATGAGATCAATCAACAAAAGTAACAAAGTTGCAGTTAATGCAATACAGCACCAAATGGACCCTATAATAATGGTAAACACAGCATAAACACTAGCAATACACTCTGTTCACAGGGCAAAAAAGAAATAAAGATGGATGAGATACCGCTTGAATCCTTTGCTGACTGGGACTGGGCCTGTGCCTGAACTTGCGCTGCATGGGCTTGCAGTGCCTGTGCTGCAACAATTGCCTGAGCAGCAGCCATTGCTGCAGCTGAAGGTGCCATAGGTGCCTGACTGAGTGTTCCCATGGTGGTTGTCGCAGCTAATGCAGTCATCAGCAAATTATGAGGTGGGTGATTCAACTTGCAATCAGTATTGGCACATCGACCCGCTAAATACTCTCTACAGATTTCCCCGAGCGATGCTCCAACACCAGGCAAGATAGCACCTCCTGAGGCACCTGATATGATGCCAGGAATCATTCCCATTAATCCTGGAAATGCACCTGAAACTGAACCGGTATAGTTTGGCATGTTGGGCATTGTTTGGTTCACTAGATTAGGAAATGGGGAAGCAGGAGCCACACCCAGTAATCCTCCAGTAGAAGTACCTGCAAGAACCATAAGCAGAATAGTTTTTAATAAGAACAGCTCTCCAGTGGCAGACTTAGGATTTGATACATATGTCAAAAGAGCATAGCCCCAGTACAATTCCCCAACACTTTGTCCGATAACTTAACTTGTTTGGAAAGATGTTAAAGGAAAAAGTCATTGAGGGAAATGCAATTAGCAAATATACCAAATGACCTTGTTGTGCTCCTTTCAGTCACAAAACCAAAACTAAGGGTAACAATGGCTGGATATAATGGTGCATTTTCTACTTCCCTCCATTTCCGACCACTTTTGAGTGAATATTTTGCGTGCCTCGAAGAAAATGCTTCCTTCTTGTTTCTCTCAATATCCTTCTTAATCATCCAGCCAAACAAAGGAAGCATTTCCCAACGTTTTTAATGTTCTCCATTTCCTCCCAGCCAAAGATAGCATAAAGCTACCTTACCAAAAAAAAAAAGATAGCATAAAGCTATGGCTTAACCAGCACTCCAATTAAAACATGCATTGAGATTGTAAACGGTACATCACAGAAAAAATACATGAGACATGCTCTCCAAACTTGAGTACTTTCTTTCCTACAATTGCGCATCCACCCCAAATAGAACGCATTATACAATCCAGTACTCTATTTTTTATCAGTAACAATCCAATTGTTGCATCTCAGACATAAATTCAGTCGATAATTAATCCTATCATCTATGAATCCAAAAAAAAAAAAAATCCCAAAAGGCCAGTCCAGAAATAACCCATATGATCCATTTGGCATAGGCAGTGAGCCTCTACTAGGGCCGATGGTTGGCTCAAAGTACCATACAGTAAGATTCCTTTTGTACTTCTAATTCTTAAGCTTCGCCTTTGCTACAATATGATGGATCTTTCTATCTCCCCTTCCAAATTTCTTTCCAACTATCATGTTTTTAGTTCACTATACTGGATCTACATGCTTTGAGGAGAGAAAAGAAGAGAATCCTCCATCGAATCTTGCATTCTAGATGTGTGCCAGGAAGATGCACATAGTTTTTATCACGTCCCCTTTTCAATCCTCAGGGGCTGTTAACTCGAAAGAAGCAAATGATTAAGTAGTCCTTTTAATTCCACTTTGAGTGAAATCTTAAAGAAAATTAAGGGCATTGGATGGCCTGCTAAAATTACGCATCCTTTGACAGTGGTAGACACAAAAAGAATAAAAAATAAGTAAATGAATTAACTTTTCGAAACACCGTTTCCTTCTTTTGACTATGTAACCACCGTGCTTCATTATAACTTAGACTAAGAAGAATTCGAGGGCAACTAGCTCACGAAAGTGTATATCTGCATCCAAAGCCAGGAAAGACAAACAAGACAAAAAAACAGTAATACAAAAAAAAAAGTACCAGATTATTATCATCTACAAGACAAAACATCTCAATGTTTTGAATCAAATTTCCGGTCGCAGACTTCTTGCTTTAATCTCTCCAGCCCTTCATCCAATTCTTCATTTTATCTTGCACATAATGAATTACTTTTCTTCTGAAGATCCAAGTTTTGATGCTTTATATGATAAGAGCGAGGTCTAAACTAGTATGTCTGCCAAGATATCGAGCTGTGACAGATCTCGACCGAAATAGCAGTTTATAATAATATGAAAAGGGAATCAATAAGCTCTATCAGAAGTGCTAAGGTAAAGAGAAAAGATCTATCGATAATACAGAAAGTGCAAGCATTAAAATAGTGATGGAATAGTGAAAAGTAGTCAAGTATTTAAACTCAATCAGTAAAATCTGACATGAAAATTTGCAATACCACCAAAGAACTGTACCTCCACTGAAGAAAACTGGAAATGGGCTACCCATGATAGGTTTTCCGTTACATTCAATGTGGACCATGTAATTCCCTCTTTTTGGCACCACATAAGTGACAGTGTAAGTCCCGTCACCAATGTCCTTCACAATTCCTTCTTGCTCTGTTCCCCCTACACCCACGCCAGGCACCACCTTCACATTGATCTGTGCACCGCCATTAGGCACTTTCCTCCCATCGGCATCCTTCGTGACGACCATAAAAGAAGACGGCGCACACGCCGTCCCGCCAGCGATTCCCACCCCAGCAGCCATGCATTTCGTAGGGTCAACAGGTCCAATCGGCTTGTGGGCCAAATTCTCGGCTTCCTCAGACTCGCTATCCGAGGAAGCCTGCTCCCTTTCGCGGCTCTTCTCTACATCCTTGAACGTAGCCTCGAACGCGGCCTTCGCGGCCGCCGCCTTCTCCGCCTCGCTCTTCAGCTTCGCCTCTTCAGCTTGCTTCATCCAAACGGGCTTAGCAACCGCGTTATTACGATCCGCCATTGAAACCTGCGGTCCACAGACTCCACAAACAACTCAATGCAAACCCCAAAAGAGAAACCGCACAATAATAAAGCCCCCCTCAATCTAACCCCCGCACCACAACCATCAGCAAAGCCACAACAAGGGTCAGATCCATGCGACCACGAACGAAAGACTTCCAGCTTCAAAAGATCTCAAAAGAGATGCCGGCAATTAACCCTAGCAACTACGAACTTCAATTCCGTTTCTTCTAATCGAAGCAGCCGAGCACACCCGCGCTCCTGCTCGATCGCCTATGAGCCGACACGCGCGAGCATCGGAACGGCGACGCCGAGGATCATCGCGCGGATTGATTGGAGCGGAACGATTCGTAAAAAACCCATTCGAACTCGCGAGCGCAGGAACCAACTCTCGCCGCCGCGGGGGGCTTGATGAATCGGGGGGGGATCGAAGTCCCACGGCAATCGAGCAGGCGCGCGCGAGGAATGCGCGGAACCTGTTTGATTAAACGACGAGAAAGAGAGAGCGAGAGAGCGCGAGAGAGGGAGAGGGAGAGGGGAGTACCTGATTGGCCGACGGCAGCGCTTTGGGTTGGAGGCGGAGGCGAGAGGGGGTTTGGCGTTGGATAACAAGAGGAAGCGGCGAGCAAGACCGGCCTCTACCCTTTTCCCTATTATATATGAAGCACGCGGTGCGGGGAACAAAAGGCCACGGACTCGTACGCCGACCTAGGCATAGTTTTGCTATGAAATCGATAAATTTTAGGAGGCAAAAGTACACCACAAGTATCATAACTTGTGTACGGAGATCACTTTGGTGCCATAATCTTTTTTTGGATCACTTTGATATTAACTTTTTTGAAAAATGATCACTTTAGTATCAATGCTGACATGGCCGCCGGAAATTTGACGTTGCTCTTTTTTTATTAATTTTCAATGTTGACATGGCTCGCTGGAAATCTGACGTGGCTCTTTTTTTTGGTCGGAATTTTGGCCGGAGTCACTAAAGTGATCCTTTTTCTTCGATTTTGGCACCAAAGTGATCGGAAAAAAAGTTATGGCACTAAAGTGATCTCCGTACACAAGTTATGGCACCAATAGTGTCCTTTTGCCAATTTTAGGAAAAGCAATTGATTGTGCATAGCGCGCGGTCTGTTCGCTTGAACGGGGGAGAAGCCATCCGAGATTTTTCTGATTGCTCCACGAATCCGGAGTTCGGCGAAGCGACCCTCTAGGATCCCCAGCTTGCTGATTACTTATGTCTAACGGTTTCATTAAGTGAGCGATTCAATTTGCCGAGGGGCTCTATATAGAATCCCATCCACCCGATCCCTCCCCGTTTTTTCCCTTCACCTAGCCAAACTTTTGTTTTCTCTCCTTCGCGTTTAGCCACGGGAAGGAGAAATTATCGGTAAAATTATAGCACCGCATCATTAGATGACGTGTCAAACACCTATCTGCTGAAGATCTATTTACAAATTAACACACGATCATCTCCATTGACTTGGAATCAACTAAAGAAAACTTAAATATTCGAGCTCTCTCTCTTCCTTCTCTCTCCATAATCACCTCCTGGGCCAGAGGAGGTGTAAAAACCCGTTTTTCAATTCAATTTAAGAGAGCCGAGATTTACCTAAACGAGGGAGGAAACTTTGACATTACAGTCGAACGCATCGGTCAAGCCTGACGCCATTCGAGATTCTTGTCAGCTCGACAAATCCGAAGTTCGGCGAAGTCGCCCCATATGACCTATAGGGTTGCTGATCATGTCCATTCGTGACAGCAGCTTCCATTAGATGAGGGACTTGACATTGATGAGGGGCTTTCTAGAACTCTCTCCCTTTGTCCGTCACCCGTTTTCTGCCCTCACCTAGCCAAAGTTTCATTCAGTTTTATCCTCTCACCTTCCGCATGTAGCCACGGGAAGGCGAAGTTATTCGGTAATATCATAGTACCACAAAAACACCTATCCGCTTAGATCCATTTATAAATAGACACAGAAACATCACAACCGCAATTTCTCATAAAATACCATCTAGGTCAACCCTCTGTACACACGAATAGACAACTGAGAATATGCACGAGATAAGAAGGGTTAATACCACGAGAAATTTTAAATTGATACACCCGTAACAAATTTATCAAAAATTAATTTTTTGATCATAAAAAATCATAAATTAATATATTTATGATAAATTTACTCTCAATCGTGTAAAGCAATCTATCTTTATAAAGACCGACTGAGAAAATCTTCTAAAGATAAATTATTTTTGGAATTTTACAGTCAAATTTGACGGATCATAAATTAAATTTCACGAATTTGTTTAGTCAGAAGATATGCAGAATGATAGTTTCAGCACTATTTTACATCGCCAGAAAAAAAGTGAAAATAGTGAAAGCCCGAGCTACATGAGACCTCCTCCTCCAGAGCTCTTCAGTTGTCGTGGATTGGTCGGAGGAGCCCTCTCTCTCTCTCTCTCTCTCTCTTCCCCCGCTCCGATCACCATCCATGGAGAAATCCTCTAGCCGGCGCAGCTCAGACCACCCAAGTTCTTGAATTGGGCTTCAAGGTTTCGGTCCAAGGTAACCCCGGTATGAAATTCTCCTCCTTTTGTGGTTGCGGTTTAGTGGGTTCTTGATTGGTCTTGTTCTTCTTGAGGCGCAATCGATGGACCCCTCGCGGTTTTTTGGGTGAAATCAATTCTGGGTTTGGTTCGTCGTGAGGGACATATCTGCTGTCGGGTGCTGCGATGGTGCCTCCTAGGAGGAAGAAGTGGACCGAGGCTGAGGAGAGGACGCTGATCGACAAGTACGATGAGCTGTTCTCGTGCGGCACGCTCGCGAAGATGCGAACCCGCGAGAAGAAATTCAAGCCCATCGCTTGCCATGTGAACTCCGCGCACCACGCGCGCGACCCCGTTGCTTACCCGTGGCATTGGACGTGGAAGGATGTGTCGACCAAGGTGCAGAATATGCGCCACCAGTATCTGCTTGTCAAACAAAAGATCAGGAGGCCGCTCGAATCGGGCAAGAGATTAGGCGGCGAGGGTGCGGTCGAGGAGTTCGATTGGGTGGAGGGGCTTACCCATTGGTCGAATTTTTTGAGGTACAAGGAAGTGTTTGGGGATGTGCCCATCATGTGCACTGGCGACGGGGTCAATCATTCGATGGTGGTTCTGGATGAGGCTGACCATGATGAGGTGTTTGTTGGTAATCAACAGGCCATGGAGACGGTGGGATTTGGTCAAACGAGCCATTTGGGTAGCGGCGATGTCGGGACAGGGCTTGACCGGAGTGACAGTGGCCCGTTATTTGTGGGTTTTGATTATGATGATGAAGAAGCGGAAAGGAACTACAGTGGGAGGGACACGATTAGAGAGGAGGGAGATGGTGGCTTTGTTGCTGAGAGGGTGGATCCAAATGGTTCTATGTTGAGAAGGAAAACGAAGCTGCCGAAGGGATTGGAGAAAAAGTCATGGGCCTTTATCTCTAAGCACTTGGTTCAATTGAGGGAGATCGAGGCTCGATTTGAGCAGCGTGACAGGGAAAGAGAACGAGAAAGGCTAAGAAGGGAGAATCTTTTGATGGAATCAGGACGAGAGCGGGAGAGAAAACTTGAAGAGAGACAAAGGGAAAAGGAAGAGACAGAGAGTATTAGGGAGGAGTCAAGGAGGCAGATGATTCAAGAGTGGGATGGTCTTTTGAAGGATAGTGAAGAGAGGGAAAAAAGAAGAAGAGAGGAGCAGTTAATTGAGGAGAGGGAATGGGAGGAGAGGCTCAACAGGAGGAGGTTAGAATGGAGGAAGAGGATCGATGAAAGGCTTAGTCAGCATAGGTCAGAGATGGAACAGATCCAGACGCGTATTCTTCACGAGCAACAGAATCTCACTGGTCAGTTGCTTGGGATTATTTCTCAGTGGACTGGCCATCCAGCTGAGCTCTCCAACCATGCAAACGCTGGCAACCATTATCTTTCACCGGTGATGCAGAACATGCACCGCATGAATGGTATGCTTCATGGTGACACAAGAGTTGATGAGGATAATCCAGATGACGAATTCATTGTTGATGGGTGATTGTAAATCTCGCCTGTTTATCACATGCTTGTCTGTGAAGATATTCATTAATATGAAAGGTCAGGGAAGGTTGACTCTGCATTTATGTGGAATTATGCTGTATAACTGCTTTGTTGTCCTGTTTCTTGTTATAAGTTAGAAAAAGGTAATAAATTTGGTTTAATTTCAATACCTGTCTTTAGAGCATAGACCAATCCTCACTCAGGATATTTTTCTGCAAAATGGTCTGTATAAGTCCTCATTTTTCCTCAATATGCAAGTATGTTAGTGGCTGAAATGATTGGCGTATGACATGAAATTGCAGTTTAAGGAGTTATGCTGTCATTGGCAGTTAGAGAATGGTTTTGGTTTCTTTATTTTGAACACGGGCCTTGTTGCTGCCTTGTTACTGCCTTAAATGTTATTGACAATGCTCTTGAAAATACAGGGGTAAAATGCATTCTTTTATCTTTGTTTTCTCCCAAGTTGTTGAACTGATAAGGTCACTTGACATGTTCAAGCAATCTTCAATATCACTTTAAGAGCTTTTTTGTTTGGCATTAATCTAACACATTGAAGATGTATTAGCTGGTGAAAGTCTGGCTTGGACTTTTTATTTTGGTCAAGCTGCTAACTTCCCAAATGCACATGAAAACAGACACATTTTTGATGCATACTCGTCTATAAGCATCTGAACATAGATATATGCTCACTTGCTTATCGTACTTGTCTTCAAGTGGTAAACCTGCGTGTGGATACACATGGACTAGTGTTAAACCTTGTCTTTAAAATCATTCTAAGTTGGATTTGGTATTAAACGAGTTGAATGCATTCCTTTGTTGAGTAAATTAACAAATGAGGGAGGCAATGGTATCTTGTACTTCTTCACAATTACATGTTCTATGATCAAGATGATAGCCTTCTTAGACATCATTACCCATGTATATAGAAAGGGTTGGCGAAAATTTCCCACAATTAATACTTGATTTGGTGGGTTATGCTTGTGTTGTTTTCACTGACTACTGAATCAAACAATTCACAATTCATTTGACTGATGATTGACAAAATGAACTCTCCAATTCATGAACTCAACCTTAATTTGACTACTTTCTGTAAATCCCACAAGTGCTTGTGGGTGCAATTTGTGGATGAGCTTGGGTTATACTGCAATCAACAATTGCTTGTGCTCTACTTCTACACCAAGCATAAACCTACTTTGATCTAGAAGACTCTTGAGTTTTTTTTTTTTTGGTGAGAAACCTTTTGGTATCTTCACCTATTGTGAACAATTTATAAGAGCTAAACTTAACCAGAAATTATGAATAATCCAAAAAGAATATGCTTGTGTTGCATCGCCTTCAGGGTGCACATTGGGGAGTTGGTCCACTTACAGGCATGTGCGGGCTTGTTGAGCCTCACTGCACACTTGCACAATCTGGCACCTATGTTGCACCGACACGCGACACGTGACACGCGACACGACACGACACGACACGCGACACGTCAATTCTCAAAAATACCATTTTCCGACACGCTGGGACACGTATATTAAATATATATTTTTAATAATTAAATATGCCATAATGACCAAAAACAATTGGTTTATTATAACACATAAAACCATTAAGTTCCAATAAAAAGATGAACTTGAGTAGTTTAGGTTCCGTAAACTCATCCATCGAAAGAAGCACATTTACAAATTTAATTAGAGAAATAGAGTATATGTGATATGCAAATTTTTCCTCAAAATTCTATGTTCTCATATTTCAATACATAACACTATCTAAAAATGTTTGTCCCATAACGGGACATATCTAATAATAATCAGGCCATCACAATTATAAAATGACCTACCTAAGCTTTTAATAATAAAAAAGACGCAGTCCACCACAATTTCATTTCCTCCCCCATCTGACGTCCCTATAAGAAAAAAAACCCAGCCCACCCATTTGACCTAGCCCACCACTTTTTCCTTTTCCCCCAACACACCCACACACGCCCCCTTCCCCGACTTCTCTTCTTCCCAGTTCCCAGCCGCCACAATTTCTTTCGAAACAGAGAGGTGTACCCGCAGCGACGGGCGAGCGCGAGCGGGAGAGGGGGCGGCGAGTGGCGAGCGGCGAGCAGCGAGCGCGACGGCGAGCACGATCGGGAGCGGGAGAGGGAGAGGGAGCGGCGAGCGCGAGCCGCGAGCACGATCGGGTAGCGGGAGCGGAAGCGGGAGAGGGAGCGGCGAGCGACGAGCGCGAGCGGCGAACACGAGCGGCGAGCGGCGCGGAGGACGGGAGTTCGTCCGTCGAACAGAGCCAATCGTGTTTTAGCCCTAATTTGGAGGTGGACGCCGTTTATTGTTATCTGTTTTCATTTTTTTTAAAAATTTACTCTTCGGACACGCCGGACTCGCGTGTCGGAGGCGTGTCCGGAGAGTTGACTTCGTGTCGGAAATCCGACACGGTGTTGACCGCGTGTCGGAGGCGTGTCCACGCGTGTCGACGTGTCAGACGCGTGTCGACGTGTCCGACACTGACACGTTGGCCATTTTCACGTGTCGGTGCAACATAGTCTGGCACAGGGCCTGTGTTTTTGACTTCTTGTCCCAGTGCATGCGCAGCACCTGTTATAGTGTGTCTATGTGCATGCGTGTACGTGCTCGGCAGTCGTGCGCATTTGTGGGCAGATAGAGTCATGTATGCCTGTGTTGTCAGGCTCATGCCTTTCCAATTCAGGAGGGATGTGTACCTGTGCTTGATGCGTGACTTCCTAGAGCACAGGAATAGCTCTTCTTTGCAGGTTCATTATATGATTCATCAAGCCCGCATAATCAGAAACGAACGGAATTATGTCAGTTATGCGGTCAATAACTTAATGGAGTAAGTGCCACTTGGTTCTATTGTCTATGCGCTTGATGCTATTGCCTGAGTTCACCTGATGTCCTCAATTTGTTGGTTTCTTGTGATCTTTTGAAATGTTGAGGTGGCTCTTCATCTGCCATGGCTGAATATGTTGGAGCAAGTGGACTGTGTTGAATCAGTCCCTCTTGCGCATTCCTGGCCTTTTGTGTTCAGGAATTCATACTCTGTTTCACTTGGGTCTCTGTGATGGTTCGTCATGGCTTTTCTGGAAATATCTTACTTCTGTTGATCTGACTTTTAATGCTGAATCAGCGGCTTCTTACTGATGATATCATATGCTAGAAATAGCTATAAACTTACCGGCATGAAGCTCCTTTTGAAATTTGTGTTTCAAGACTTGTTTCTTAGTATCATTTTGTTAACCAATTTCCAATTTATAGATGTTGCATTCTGTGTATCTGCATGTACTATTCTTATTTTTGGTAAACATCTGCACATTGCGTATGCTTATGTTTCACAGGAAAAAAGAAAGCTTTGCCTAGGTGGACCAAAACTGGCTTGAAGTACTATTGTGAATGTCTTTTTTTCCTGACTGCGTTCCTATAAGACTCTTGGTAGAAGTTCCCCCATAATAACTGTAGTTCTGTAATTTGACATGATATGAAGTGCACGTAGTTTGGTTAGATAGCTCTCCAAATTGAACACGTTCGATCCCCAAATTCAAACGCGGTCTAGTCAGTTTTCATTTCACTCGAGAGGCTGTGTTAAGCAGGGAAAAGGGTCCTTTGGAATAAATAAACCATGTGAACGAATCACAGTTTGTAGATTTTAAGTTTATCAGAACAGTCTCATGACCTGGGAGGGGACAATCCGGGTGAGGAGCCCAGGATTGTGGGGTCCTGCGATGGACTGGTGTGTCTGTCGGTCTTCGGCAGATTCATCTTGTACAATCCAACCACCAAGGAGTCTAGGAACGTGCCTGACAACTTAGTCCCAGGGAACGAGGTCTTCCACAGGTTCGGTTATGACTCTGCATTGGAGGACTACAAGATAGTTAAAGGTGCCTATTTTCCTGCTAATGATGGTTCTAAAGAATGTGTTGTGGAGATATTTTCATCAGATCAAGTACCTGGAAAAGGATTCCTCACAAAGACGTCCACGACCTGTATGAAGGCAGGGTCTATTTAAATGGTGCGGCCCATTGGGACGTTTCCCATAGGAGTGGAGACAGGAGGGAGCAAGCGATAGTCTCGTTTGATCTGGCCGAGGAAGACTTCCAGGAGGTGCTCCAGGTGCTCCCGATCGCTACAGTCGAAGAGGGCGTAATTTTTTAGGGCCTCGGGATCCACGGGAAATGCTTGTTCATGGACTACGGAACTTGGCTGCTTCACTGTGAGGGGTGGATCATGAAGGAGTACGGCAACCTAGAATCCTGGATGAATGGTTCAGCATCTCAACCGAGGGCTTGCTCACCAGTCATTACCACGTTGTCCCGCTGGCCTGCACTGAGAAGGGTAAGATCGTGTTCCAGATTGACGTGTGGGAGATGATTCTGTTCAACCCAGAGGACGGGACTTTCAACAATTACCCATTGAGGAGGATGACAACATCGAGTCGGCCCTCTATCTGGAAACTCTCGTTTTGCCCTATCTCAATCACGAGCGATGAAGGATGCAATGACAGGCTTTAGGGGCGAAAAAAAAGGGTGCTGCTAAACGTAGAGAGGACGGAGTTTGCTGCATTCTTATTGTCCTTTTTCGAGAGTTCTCGCCGCTAAATTCAAGTGGTAGATCTTATAATTAATCTCGTGTTCTCCATATGACTGTTCAATCCATTCTTGCGTCTAGCCACTTTGATCGAACATAACCATACACACCTTCGAATATGATCTGATCCGATACACATTTGATCACTTGAAGTATTACCTATAAACAGCTAGTCTGTTCCTCACCAACGTCTCATTCGATCGAAGTTGAAGCTGACTGCGATCTGAAACCACACTTGTTTCTGCGGTGAATGATATGCCAATCTTTCAAGCTGGTGGCTCCAAAGGGAATAACCACAGTGAATTTGATAAAGAGCTCGGGTTTACGTAACAAGACGATAGATGCATAAAGATGTTCACCGAAAAAAATCTCCATTAGGATATAGACTCTGTTAAATCATATGTTGAAAGCAATGTTCACAAAACGATGTCCACTCTCATTACTCAGCATTCTTAATACTCAAACACAGCAGTTATGGCAAGTAAAGCTGAAATATACTGAGGCTTCTTTAGATACAGAACAACCGAATCCAACACCTACAAGCAGATCAATCGTAAAGCTCGGCTCATCATCTGCCATGCATAAGCTGAGCGACCCCGTCATATCAATTCTTTTAGCATCCTCAGCTCTTGCGGTCGTGCACATGTTCCCGCTTCAATTGGGTTCATGTACTGGTTCGTCTGGCTTGTCTAGACTCGACCATTTGCTTCTTGATTAAACTCTAGTTAAATACGCCAGCACGCGTTTAATGTATCACAGCCAGTTTGGTCGGACGCTCGCAAAAACGAAGGCAACCTCCATCCCCATATTCGGAAACTGGGGTTACAGTCAGTTCTCATTTAAAGGTTAGACGTTCTGTATCTTGTGTTGATGGCCTGCAAAGTCATCCTTAAAGATAATGACTTTATCAATTTCTCAGGCCATTCTTATTTTATAATAACTAAAGCAAACAAAGAAGAGTCAAAAGAGAGTGACTTTTGGATTGGAAAAAAGCTTATTGCACCATCAACCACCAACTAGAGTCTTGCATTGGCAGACGAGAATTGAGACCAGGTCAATTCTGGCTCGCTAAACTACAATTGTAGTGAGTACGCTTGTTTTTTTTTTTTTTTTTTTTGATAACCCAGGAACCCCCGCACGGCCGACAGCCGGAGAGGTAAACCTGGAGTGACGCTAGCGCAAGACCCACCACCACGGCGCCACACTTAAGAATCCCTAACGACTACGCTGGGGTTTGAACTCTGGTCCTTTCGTGGGGGGATCAGAGCGCAAGCCAACGCAGCCGCTGCGGGCGGTGGTGTGAGTACGCTTGTTGATCGAGTCCTAAACCAATTTTTTAATCATCAATAATTCTTGATATTACCGTCTGGCTCTCTGACGAGAAGAGTTCCTTATTTAAGCCTGCTCAGCAAAAGATCGATTAAACAGCAAAGAAACAGATCTCTTACTGGAATAAGGTCAATGAAGAGACACTTTGCCTAAACAAATTGAAGCTCTGCTATGGCAGAAAACATTACAGAGGATATTATCATCGACATACTGTCGAGGCTACCAGTCAAGTCCTCGATGCGATTCAAGTGTGTAGGCAAGCGATGGTGGTCTCTAATTTCCGACCAGCACTTCGCGAAATTGCACCTGCAAAGGCTCATCTTGGAGAATATAAACCCCAGCCAGAAAATTATCCAAAGCAACCCACTCCAAACCATAGACTATGAAGCACTCGACAATGACGAGGTCAATGATCATGTGGTGGTAGAGTCTCATGACTTGGGAAGGGATGAACCCTGGGGGCTTGCGGGGTCGTGCCACGGCTTGGTGAGTTTGGCTGTCGATGATGGATTTCTCGTGCATAACCCAACCACCAAGGAGTCCAGGAAGTTGCTGGGTTCTAATTTAGTTGCAGAACACGAATTCTTCGTCTTCCATGGATTCAGTTACAACTCTGCAACTGATGACTATAAAATAGTGCATGGAGCTTTCTTTACAGCAAATGATGGCTCTAAGGAATGTGTATTGGAATATTTTTGCTCCGATCTGGCTCCTGGAGAAGGGTTCTTAGCCAAGATGTTCCCAAGTTGGGTGGAGTTGGAATTTATCTAAACGGGGCTGTTCATTGGATCGTGAATCATGGAAGTGGAAATAGGATAAAGCAAGCGATCGTTCCATTTGGTTTGGCTACGAAAACATTTGAAGAGGCAATTCCAATCCCCAAAGTCGAAGGTATAGTTTTTGAGGGTCTGGGGATTCACGGGGGACGCCTATTCATTTATGATGGCACTTGGAGACAACGTTCCGAGGCTTGGATCATGAACGAATATGGGAAAGAGGAATCTTGGACAAGATTGTTCACTGTCCTGGCTGATGGTTTACCTGCCGGTCAACTTTATACGATCCCGATAGCCTACACCCAAGGCAGAAAAATTGTTTTCCAGATCGATGTGTCGGAGATGATTCTGTTCAATCCGGAGGATGGTACTTACAAGAATTACCCCATTGAAGAGTATGATAATGTCGAGTCTACTATCAACATGGAAACTCTTGTTTCACCCAATGTTGGCCATGAGCCATGTACGAGCTCTGGTTTAGCACGTTATGTTTAGTACACATAATGCCCTGAAGAGTTCTTATAGTCATGTATCTTTCTAGTTCGCAAGACATTGTATTTGAATTTGATTTCATTGTCTCTAATCCCGTCCAACCAATGATTGTTATCTTCAACAATATCCTGCGGATTTTACACCAAGCATACTGAATTGCTTTTGGTGCCTTTCAAACTTTCATATTTCATTTCCTTCTGATCTTCTGTGGACTTCCTCCGGATTTAAAGATTACAAGCAGAGGAACACGACATTTCACTTCAAACCTTGGAAGTGGTGATCTCACATACATGCATCTATTTTCCACGAAAATGAGAGAACCAACCAAAACCTTTTCCCAACTGCGAATTATGATCAGTCCAATTACTCAATATGAGATTACCCATTCTATTTTGCTAGCATTAACACGGCATTCTCAAGAGAATGTCATCAAGAAGAAGAAGAAAAAGGTAGACATTTGCTCAACCAATTGAGATCACATCAATCTGTCTTATTAGTCCAGTACATTGTTTTGGTATGTGACAGGCCAAAATGACAGGCACAATACAATATTAAGCCAGTCTAGATCGCTTTTAGAACCATCTTTGCATCGAGCGATTCCATTCAGAACAGGAAAGTACAATAATCTGATGACACAGGCCTTGACAAATCAAACTATTAATTGTAAACTAGCCCTCTGGTTCTGAAGAAAATCTCAATCGGGTGAACTTAGACTTCGATTCTGATCCCGAGACAGAATTTGTGTCAAACATGGGCGACACGGCAAAGAATAATGCCATTGTCTCCATAGCAAATAATCTCCGAGGCTTTGTTTGGGGACAAGGATAAAAGTTAGGATATGATATATATTACCCTCTGTGATGTTTTTGCTGTCCGCAACAGGATAAGATCGGCTCAAATAAGGATGTAATCTGGATTAAAAGATCTCGTGCGGAGTGGGGGATGTCCTGATATAAAAGCTCCTTTCTGAAAAGCCCTACCTTCTCCTTCTCCTTCTCTATAGCTCTCTTGTTCGGTTACAATCAGATCCAGCGGCGAGGCAAGATCTTTGGCATCACTCTGCCATAGGTAACGACGTCCCTGTCACCAGCGCTATACTCACGTTTTACTGATGTGTTTTTTTTATCTCTTTCATACGGACTACTTTTTCCTTACAGAGATTGTGAAATCGTCAGTCTCCTCTGCTGTGGCCAATTCCTCCGTCGCAGGTAACAAAAATTAGTTTTTTTTTCACTGTTCTCGTTGCTTTATTTTGTACGATTTTAAGGTCTTAAATTTGTTGCTCAGTCTTTATTTCTCAATGCCACAAGGCGGAGTGTGCGTAAAATATACTGGACTGCTGCTGGAAACAAAATTTACTCGGTAAGTAGGGCGTCGAGTGTGCTGAGAATCAATAGACCAAAGGCGGCTTGGTCTGATCTGTTTTGGTTTCCATTGAACATAGTAATAGGATGCCTATAAAAAAACAGAATTATGTCTTGGAACTAGTCTGTTGATCCTGTTTGCTTTTTATGTGGTGTTACTGCTGAATGTACTTTTACGATAGCCATATGGATGTCCATTTGACTCTAGAAAGTGTGACGTTAGGTTTTGATTGCACAACGAGAAGAGGACATCTTTGAGCTGTAGCATTCGTTGGTACTTATTTACCACTTGGGACATTTTGCTCATGTGAGCTTGTAAGCAGGTTTAGTCACCGGTTTTGTGGATTTAGGGAAATAAATACTTATGTATCAAAAGACTTTAAAATGACAACTCATTCGACACTAGAGTTTATTTGACGGGAATTTTAACTCGTTAACTTCCTCATCGAAGCAAAAATAATAATGATTGTAGAGACAAAATATTTTGCAAATACTTCACTGAATTTGACATGGTGTTAATGACTAAAATTTGTATATTTATATAATGAGGAGAACATGCTATATATAATTTTTTTTTCCAGTTAGCTCTTTAATTTTGAAAGGTTTGTAGCGTGGGGCCTTAAATGGTTTTGCTACTATCTCACTTGCCAATTTGTTCTGGCATATTGTTTCTGTTTTTGTGTGCCTCGTCTCACGATGGTAGCAAAGAAATTAACATACTGAAGTTAGAGGAGAAGAACCCACGGATGTTGCTTATGTGTATGATGTATTTGATTGTGGTGTAAACCGCCACTAGAAGACACTACCACAAGCACATATTGATGGATCACAGATTTTTTAGAAGCCAAACTAGTTTAGATCATTTGGATTGCCTCATGGGTAGTGCCACATATAGTCAAAGATGAAAAACTTATAAAAGTTGTATAATCTATTAAATGACATGAAAGATCAAGTGGTATTGGGTGGGATCACGAAAGTATAGTGTTGATATTCACTCGGAGGATAGTTGGCAAAAACATTGCAAGGTATGTGTCTTCTCATTTTTTTTCTTTATTACTTGTTTCCTTTTCCAATGAATAATATAATTTCTTTGTAGAGAGAATCGGCTGCTTCTTCTATTAGAGGAAAGCCATTCCCTCAACACGATCAAGTAACAATCGTATTTGGAAAGGACCATGCCAAAAGAAATCTCATGAAGACCTTCAGAAGCTCATGCAGCTTTAGACTATTAACAAGGGAAGAATCATCATGATGAGGCAACTAATGGTGCAAATCAAAACTTACCACCACCATCATCCTCTAGACACAAAATGATTTGGTCCTTGAAGAAGTAAAAAAGTGCTAAACCAAGTTACATATGGGCTGCTGGATTAGTTTAGATTCCATGCACTTTTGACTCTTTCTTTTGTAAAAGCTAGTGAGAGAATGGAGTTGATTGTTAGTCGCATTGGACATATGCTAAAAATTTGGATAATGATAAGAAAATAATCAATGATGAGCTTCTTTAAATGACTCTAAGTACTGTGGATACAATAACAATATGTTGAAAAATTGTGAAGAATCTTAAGACCATTCATCTCCTTTTATTTATTTGAAGTAGATGATAGGAAGAAATTTATGGAAATGCTTCTCTAAATGATGAGAGATGAGAATGACTAGTCATTCTAGGCTAGGATATACAGGCTTATATATCTTTGCTTTGAAAGACTTTTGTCTATCTTTTGTGTAATTGTAACTTCCGTGATGGTATTTTAACTTTGTTGATGATGTCTATATATATTAGGTCTCTTGTGTAGTCTGTAGTTTTTTAGCATTCAATAACATCGAACAATGTTCTTTTGTACTTCTTACCTTACCAAAAAAAAATAATGTTCTTTTGTGAAATCTAGAGATGTATTTCTTTTTTGACAAATTAAAGAACATTGTCCCATGTTGTTCAAAGCTATAAAACAACCAAATGGACTACATAAGATAGATAATATTTATAGGCACCATCAACCAAGCATAAAAATCATCATAGAAGTTGCAATTAAATAAAAGATTGACAAAAGTCATTCTAAGCAAATACATACAAGCCAGTACATCCGAGCATAGAATGATAGTCATTATCATCTCTTTCTCTTAGAGAAGCATCTCCACAATTTCCTTCCTATCATCCCCTTCAAATTTAAAAAGGAGATGAATGTTCTCAGAATCCCTCATAAATTTTTCGATAAAAGGACACTATAAGTGCCATAACTTGTGTACGGCGTTCACTTTGGTGCCATAACTTTTTTTCGGATCACTTTGGTGCCAAGTCGGAGGAAAAACGATCACTTAAGTGTCATAACTTTTTTTTGGATCACCTTAGTGCTAAAATTTTTTAAAAATGATCACTTAAGTGCTAAAATTTTTGAAAAACGATCATTTAAATGCTAAAATTTTTAAAAAACGATCACTTAAGTGCCAATCTCCGGCGAGACTCCGGCGAGCCACGTCAGCTTCAGAAATTAATAAAAAAAAATGCCACGTCAGATTTCCTGCAAAAAATTGTGTACGGCACCGGAGTTGGCACTTAAGTGATTGTTTTTCAAAAATTTTAGCACTTAAGTGATCGTTTTTCAAAATTTTAGTACTAAAGTGATCCAAAAAAAAGTTATGGCACTAAAGTGAGTGCCATACACAAGTTATGGCACTTGTAGTGTACTTTTGTCCAAATTTTTCTACATAACTTTATTTGATCCACAGTACTTATACACATTTAAATATGCTCATCATTGATTATTCTCTCATCATTGTCCAAATCTTTAGCATGTCTAATGTGATTAGCAATCATTTCCATCCTCTCACTAGCTTTTTCAAAGAAAGAGTCAAAAGTGTGTACAATCTTAACTAATCAAGCAGCCCATTTATCACTTGCTTTAGTTCTTTTCTTCTTGAAGGCTCGGAATAATCTTGTGTTGATATATGATCGTGACAGTAAATTTTGACTTGCACCATTAATTGTCTTATCATCATAATTCTCACCTTGTTGATGGTCTAAGGTCGCATGATCCTCTGAAAGATCATCATTGAGAATTCTCTAGGCATGTTCCTTCCAATTATGGTTGCTAGTCCATGATATTGAGGGTAAGACTTCCTTCTCAAAGAAGAAGCATTTGGTTCTCTCTACAGAGAAATGTTATTTTTATTTAGAAAAGGAAACAAGTAATAAAATAAATTGAGAAGAAGCCACACAAACTTTGCAATATTTGTTTCAACTATCCTAAATATCAACAAATATGCTTTTTGTGATCCCGTCCAAAACCAATTTGAACTGTCAAGTCATATATCATATTATACAACCTTTCCAAATTCTTCATCTTTGACTCAATGTGAGGACTATCCTTGAGGCCGTCAAGATGATCTAACAAGCTTGGCTTCAACAATTGCACAACCCTTTAATATATGCTTATGGTTGTGCTTTTCAGTGGCAACATTCGCCAAAATCATATACATCATACTACAGTAAAATTTGTAGGTTCATCTCCTCTAATATCAGCATGCTAAAAATTGTTAGTTATTATCATGATAAATCTCTAATGAGGAAAATCCTGGATATGAGAACTGCTGCCCATACGATGTTTCGATGGAGAATTGGGAACAGGTCCTTCGTTTCTTTCTGGTTTGATTGGTGGCATAACAGAGGCCCGATCTTCCGGCTATTCAGCAATGTGGAGATATACCAATCAAGGATCCCAAGAGACATCTCGGTAAGGAGTTTTTTTGAATATACTTAGCAACCTTCGAATACTCTGGACTCTATTTTGGGCTGGATGGATGAACAACCACCTCTTATGGATAATCAAATGGATGTACTAACCTGGACTCCTCATCCATCAGAAGCATTCTCGGTTGCACATGCTTGGGACCACATTAGGAGGAAAAGTCATTCAGTCCCCTGGCATTCTTTCATTTGGGATCGGAGCATTGCTCCTCGCCATGCATTTCTCCTTTGGCTTACTTCTATGAATCGGCTACCCACCCAGGTTTTCCTCATACAAAACCGCAGGATTGCTGATGCTACATGTGCTTTTTGTGGCCTAGTTCCGGATTCTATTAATCATCTTTTCTTTGAGTGCTCCTTGACCAGTAGACTGGCCTCCTTCTGGGCTACTAAATGTAGCCTCCCTTGGCGCAACAGACCTTGGCTAGAGCACATTAGGTGGGCTATGCAAGTATGTGGGGGTCCATCCTTTGCCCATCGCGTATCGAGGTTCTCCTTTGGTGCACTATGCCATATAATTTGGACCGAAAGGAATAATGCAGTATTCAGGAACAAGACCATCTTTATCCCGGGTATGCGCAAACACCTCCTCAAAGTGGTGATGGACAAAGCTATATCTATTGGGACAGTTGATGATACACCTGGGAATCGTATCTTCCAAAGAAAGTGGGGCCTTCCTATATCTTTATTTCACGAGACTTCGGTCTCTTAGCCGGCGCTTTGGCCAATTGTGGAGAGTTCGTTTCCTGGTCTCTTTGGCTGTTTCGGTGTCATAGGCCTCCGTTCTTCGCTGTCCATGTGCTGCTTCCGAAGACAAGGGATGACCTCCAAGCTTCGGATTGGTTTGGGTGCCTTCTTTTTCGATTTTAGTTCTTGTATTTAGCTGGCCTTTTGGCTTGTTGTGTATCTTGTTCCTGCTGGACCTTTCTTGACCTTGTCTGGACATCTCTGTGTCCTAATATGGTCAGGAGTAGGTTTGAGCTTAGGTTGTACTTGGTGTTATGAAAAGTTATACAAACTCTTACCTTTACCAAAAAAAAAAAATCTCTAATGAGGAAAAACAACCGAAACATTAGCCAAAAACCAATTGGGTGGTGAGATAATAGCAAAATCATCCACAACCCCGCGGTACAACTCTTTCAAACTAATGGAGCTAATTGAAAAAGAAAATGAATGTATGGTGTTCTCCTCATATAAAAATAAATTTTTTTTGGCCATTAACACCATTTCAAGTCTAGTGAAATATTTTCAAACAATTTATTATCCAACATGATTATTTTCGCTTTAGCGAGAAAGTTTACAAGTTAAAATCCTTGTCAAATAAACTCATGTTTGTGATGAGTTATCCTATTAATTTTTCTTATTAGCCTTTTTTTCCTCCATATATACAAAAAAGGTGGACTAAGCCTGCTTACAATGAAGAGATGATCCGTCAATTCAGCAGCAACACCACACAAAAAGCGGACAAGATCAATAGAATAATTCTAAGACCTCATTCTATTTTTTTATAGACATCCTATCACATATAAAAAGTCAGGGAAAAAAAGAATGATTTGGTACATTGAAAGAAAACAAATACAAATGAGACCAAGCCACCTTTGATCTTTGATTCTTAGCGAACTCTACACACTACTTACTGTGTTAATTTTGTTTCTAGGAGTAGTCCAAATTATCAAGAACATATTCTAAGCACACTCCACCTTGTGCTTTGTTAGATAATGGGTGCATTGAGAAATAAAAGATGAGAAACAAAACCTCAATATCATAAAAAAAAAAAACAAAGAAACAAGAAGCAGTGGAAATTGTTAAATTGTTGTTACCTGCAATAGAGGAGTTGGCCAGAGCAGAGGTACTGCCAGAGACGACTTTCTAATGAACTTTGCAAGGAAAAACAAGTCCATGTAAGAAAAAAAAATGCATAAGTAAAACGCGCGTGTAGCGTTGGTGATGGGGTCTTTGTTACCTATGATGGAGTGACACTGAAGCTTGTTGTCTCGCTGCTAGATTTGATGGCGAGTGAACAAGAGAGCTATGGAGAAGGAGAAGGAGAGGATAGGACTTTTCACAAAGTAGTTTTTATATCGAAATATGATGAATCCTATCAAGCTTTGTCCCACTCTTCACATAAGACTTTTTAACCCGAATAATATCCTTGTATTATCCAGCCTCTTTTTGTCTTTGATAGCAACCAAACACCATGTCCAATACATCTCCAAATTTTTCTTCTTCTCTACCATCTCTTTGCCCATTATCTTCTCTTTCTATTAATCCAAATTCCCATCATCTCTTAACAATATTGTGCCCACTTTCACATCTTCTTCCCTTTTCTCTACTGCTTCAATGTCTGTTGCTGCTTAAATTATGGCCGCGTAATCAACCTTGTCATCTCATGTTTTTCGCAACACCACAAATCTCGTCTTTATCAAACTTGATGCAAACAATTATCTTTTGTGAAATCTCAATTTGAACATATTCTAATATACAAAGATATGCTCAACTATGTGAATAGGTGTTTTGTGAATAGGTGTTTTTTGTGTTCACTGAAGCTTATCAATGATCAAAATGGCACTGTGGTGGTCAATATCTCTTATTCCACTCGCGTCAAGACTGATCAATGCATTCATAGTTTGATCAATTCAACCCTCACACTTGAGATTTTCCATGAAGTTCACAACTTTCGAACATTTCAAGAGATTTAACTTGCTCTAGGACTACGCTATATCGACTGCCGCCAGCCAAGGAAATTGGACCAAAACTTGATTTTTAGAACGCCGTTAAGAAACCCAATCAATCAATGTCTGATTATCTTCGACATGTGAAGTCAATTGCGAACTCCCTCACCATAATCAATTGCTCTATCTCTGATAAGGACTTGGTGATTCAAGCCCTCATAGGCTCCAGTCTAAGAACAATTCTCTTGTTACCATGGTCACAAACGACACTATAATTCTTTCCTTTAATGATTTGCGGTCACGCCTCCTCATCCAAGAAGGACAATTTCTCCAAAAATCAAGTGCATCATCTTAATCTGATATTCATTATCCTTTGATCAGTTATGTCACTTCACCTAGTTCACCGTTTCAAGGGTCTTGGGCGGACGTAATTCTAGCGACTCAAGATATGGTTAGGGACAAGGTGGACGATTCTCGCGTGCTCAACTGAACCTTCCTATGATTGATTTAGTTTACGGTCATTATCAGCCCCCTGTGCTGATCACTCCTCCACCACCTCTATCAGCTTCGTGGTGGTTCGAAGCCCTAAATCCCCCATTCACACAAGGAGGCATTATCGAATCTAAGTCTCATTTTACTTGTTAGATCTATAACGGGGTCGGGCACACACTATAATGTCAACAACGATTCAACCATGCATTCACCGCCACCAATTTGTTGGTCTCCTTCTTAGCTTTCTTGGTTAGCGAAACCTCTGATCCAATGTGGTATCTTGATAGCAGAGTGTTGGCACACAAGACTAATGACATTAGTGAAATCTTAAATCCTAGACCCTTTTACAATTTGACAAAAGTCTCTATTGGTGATGCTCATTTATTACCTATTAAGACGATTGATAAAGGCTTTCTACATACTGGTTCTCTTTGTTATTATCTCCTGTCTATTGAGTTCCTAATCTTGCTCGCAATCTCCTCTCGTTTACTCAATATTGACGTAAAAATTATTGTTCCGTTGATTTTAATGGTTCGAGCCTTCTTTTTTTGAAGGACCAACTAATCTAGAAATTTCTCCTCCAAGCTAAATCTACTCAAGGTCTTTATATGATTTCCAATTCATTGATGTCATCTCACTTGAATCCTATCATGGCTTCTTCTGCATCACTCACTCGTTGGCATGCTCATCGTGGTCATCCCAATAGACAAGTTTTGAGTAGTGCTTGCAATTCTAGTTCTAAGCCGGTATTTTATGAATCCTGTCTTGTGGGCAAATCTCATCGATTGCCTTTTGAGCCCGTTAATTATCGTGCATCTTTTCCTTTAGTTATAATTCATTTTGATGTATGGATGAATCCAATTTTATCTAATTTTGGTTTTAAATATTTTGTGTTATTCATTAGTGACTACTCTCAGCTCACTTTGGTTTTTCCCATAAAAAAATAAATCTGAAGTTCCTACATACTTTCATCGCTTCTGTTGTTTTACAGACTGATGTGGGAGGTGAATATACCAATAATTCATTCCAAACATACTTACATGAAAATAATATTATTCAACCCCATCTCAAAATGGTATTGTTAGAATGCAAAATCAGATACTAAGTCAAAATGTTTCGAACCTTATTAATCTATGCTCATATGCCTCAATCATATTGGTTTGATGACCTTCTCACTATTGTTTACACTATTAATCGCTTCCCACTCCTATGCAATATGATATTTTTTCTTTCCACTTTTTATTTGAGTTCCGGTTTGATTACTCATTCTTTTCGATTTTTGGATGTGCTCATTATCCCTTTCTTCTGTCTCATGTCTCCCATAAACCGGCCCCTTATCCTGCTCCATGTGTATTTCTTGGGTATGCATCGAATCGCAAAGGCTATTGTTGCCTTAATCGGTCAAGTAGTTTTTTTTAGTTAATTGGTCATCATGTTTGGTTTAATGAGGAGAATTTCCCTTTTCACAAAATCCTTTAACTCTTAGTCCCATGACCCACTATTCCGTTCAACCACTTAGCTTTTTATTTCCTCCAATCGATCCATTATTCCTTCTACCTCATTTAGCCCTCAAGCTCCTCATCCATCTCTCTCCACTTATCAAATCCAACCTCCTAACTCACATCTCTACTTCTCTCAGCCTACCCAACCTGCTTCCAATTCTATTTTGCCTCCACTTCCCCTCCCTCTGAACCCACTTGCTATGTCCCAACTTGACTCCTCTCCTAATGAAATTCCTCGCACATCAGACCTATAGATCCTCTCTATATCTCTATCCAGCTCCTCCCACTTCCATTTCTTCTCTTCTGACTCATCTTGTGTAGACTTTTGTCAAATCTAGAATTTCTAAACCCAAACAAATTATAAATGACTCTCGCTCTTTTCATAAAGAGACAATGACTTGCTATTCTAAGGAACTATTGAATGCTTTAAAGTTCGCCTCATTACACAAGGATTTAAGCAACAAGTTGAATTGGACTATTACGAGATTTTTAGCCTAGTCATTTTAACCACTACAATTCGAGTTATTATCTCTATTGCGATTTCATGGATGGTCCATACGTCAACTTAATATTAAGAATGCCTTCTTGATGGATTCATTTGAGTGGAAGTTTACATGCGCTAACCTCCCAGTTTCTCTCGTACCAAGTTCTCAAATCACGTGTGCAATCTCTGGAAAACCATTTATGGTTTAAAGCAACCTCCACATGCATGTTTTCTTCGCTTAAACATTTTTATATTATCTTTGGGTTTCATGGTATGTAAAGTTGATCTGTCATTATTCGTCTATGCTTTTTCTCGAGATCATATGTATCTTTTGTTGTATGTTGATGATCTTGTCACTAGTGATACTTCTCATTTATTACAGTCATTGGTTACTCGACTCTCATAGGAATTTATTATGAAGGATCTAGGACCACTTCACTCTTTCCTTGGCATTAAGGCTTGTCACCGCTTTGGTGGTATACTTTTATCTCAAGCTAAATATGTTGATGGTCTTTTCCGCAAGTTCAACCTTGTTAAGGTTAAGCCAATATCTATTCCCTTGGCCTTGAAGACTCTATTATTCGCTAACGATGGTGAGCTTCTTGCTTCTCCGACATCGTATCAAGAGATGGTTGGTACTCTATACTATGTGTCCATAACTAGACTTGATATTAGTTTTGTTGCAAACTTGGTTAGCCAATTCATGCATCAACCAAAATTACCTCATTTCTAAACCATCAAGCATATATATTGGTATTTAGGTGGCACATCCACCCGTGGATTGCTCATTGAGCGATGTTCTCCCACTTCATTGGCTGCTTATGTGGATGCAAACTAGGCTAGGTGCTTTGATACTCGACCTTCCACCTTGAGTTTTTGTGTTTTACTAGGCACCAATCTTGTTTCATAGAGTGCCGAGAAGCAACCCATTGTAGTCCGTTTTAGTACAGAGGCTGAGTATCGTATTGTCGCTCACTTTGTTGCTATGACTATTTGGATTCGCCATTTACTTCGTGACCTCGGAGTCCTCCTTTTTAATCCTCTTACTGTTTATTGTGACAATATCCTTACCACATATCTTGCTCTCAACCTTGTGTTTCATGATCGCACCAAACACTTTAAGTTATATTTTCACTTTGTTTGAGAACGGGTTTCTTCCGGCGATTTTCATGTTCGCAACATGCCTCCAGTGGATCAGCCATGCCATGCGCCATTGAGATCCAATCTCTCGGTTGTTACACTTACTTCGGATTGACGGAGAGTATTAATGTGTAATTTATATGTATTATGGGCTTTTTCTGTAATTATGTTTTTATCTGTAGTCATCCTGTAATTAGTCACCCCTACAAATACATATTATACAATCTTAATTATGTTGAATCACCATGAACACTTTGTCTATTTTCTCTCTCGACTTCAAACACAGAAGGAACAAGGTCTGTACTCGGCTCAGTTGTCTTCAATCTTCATCTTCGCGAAGAGAGTGCCGACCCAGCCAATGTCACTTTCGGACATAAAATTCCAAAATCACGCCCACTGTTTGACCATTGACTTCGCCAGTTTGCCAACTAAAAATATGTGAAAATTATTTATCTAATGATTCCGATATTAAAAGACCTTCTGTACTAAAAATGAAGATTCAAAAGTGCTTGAATCACATTACCCCCATGGCCCGTATTGATGGATGAAGCGATTGTAAGGGGAAATTGCAGACAAAACCCCGAAATTAGAATTTAAAAAAAAACAAAGATTGTGAGAAAAATAGAGATAAATGATAAAGCTCAAGGAGACGTATATATATTTCTATTATTTTCTGTTTAATTTTGACAATAAAGAATAGACTTAACTGCGTCAACGAAATAACAAGAAATAAGATGACCCAAACTGCACATTTTTAGGTATTTTACATACTTTGATTGATTCTTATTGCCGCATTACAAAAAAAAAAGCATGGAGAAATGGCATGTCTATGGTGTCTAGCCGGCACGATGCCCCTATATGATAAGTTGTCCCAAACGAGTCCAATTCTTTAGGGTCCGGCACAAAGTGTTATAACTAATTATTCTAAAATAAAGATCCGTTATTTATAGCATTCCAAGTTTATACATGATGAAAGGAGTCTCTTACAAAGAACTCAATAGTAATATGCATCGGACTATAAAGATCCCATAAAAATGAAGTCATTTGCAACGGTGATGCCAAATGGTAGTAACATGTTGGGAAGCAAATCGATCGAAAAGGCAAAGTTGATCCGTCTATGTATTGTTCGAGTAGCAACATATGATTGGTCGGTTACCCCACGTTGATTAACCGATACGCAAACTATATGAAGGACCCCGTTAGGAAGTTGCCTCTTCCTTTCCTCCCCTGTCCACGCGCTCTGTCCTTCTTGCTCTTCTTCTTCTAGTTCTCATGAAGTCTGAGCAAGCAAGTTGCTCCACGTCACTCGTCCAGGAAGTCCAGAGAGATCGCTGTTGCAAGAATCCATGGAGCCTCAGCTCTACGAAGCCGCGAGATCTGGGGACGCCTCGTTCCTCGAGACGATAGACGGCAACTCCCCTCTGCTCTCGCAAGTGACCCCGAAGCGAAACACCATCCTTCACGTCTCGGCCGAGTTCGGGCGAGTCGGCTTCTTCAAAGAAGCCACACGGCTCTGCCCATCGCTCTTCGACAAGACGAACTCGAAGCGAGAGACCCCACTTCAGGTCGCAGCCAAAGCGGGCTGCTCCGAGCTGGTTGACTTCGTCATTGACCACGCTAGGAGGGCGTACGCGGATGTTGAGAGTCAGGGTGGGCATGATGGGGGTCTCAAGAAGTTGCTCGGGATGGTCAATCTGGAGGGCGACAGTGCGTTGCATTTGGCCGTGAGGAATGGGCATTACTCCGTGGTGAAATCGCTGGTGGAGGCCGACGCTGGGCTCTTGGACTGTGCGAATTGCGCTGGCGAATCGCCCTTTTACATCGCCACGGCAAAGGGACACGGCGTGATCGCCGAGCTGATACTGAGCCACTCCGAGACTTGCTTCCACGGAGGCACCAATGGGATGACTGCTCTGCACGCCGCAGTGTATTATCAGCTCAATGGTAATTCATGTCTTATAATCCAACCTCGTTTCTAGCTTTTAGACTTTATTGTTCTTGCTATTTGCTTTTCTGTGCAGCTTCACTGGCTTTGGAAGAAGAACTTTGCTGGCTCAAGGGACTTGTCAATCTTATTCTGAATTTGATAAATTCAAAATTGTAGGTTGTGATTGTCTGACCAGGGTACTGGTGTAAAAACAAGTCTCTGTAAATTTTCACTTGAGCATACATTGCATAATGTGCTTATGAATCGCTTGGACGAGGAAGTTCTTAAATTAGTGGTGACTGACAAGTGAAATGCCTCAAAAAATGGGAATACTTGGTGGGTGAAATGTGTTGTTTGACAGTTGAAATGATGATGAGATTCCTAAATTCGGCTCCTTGAGTCTATGATGAGATGTAAATCTACCATTCGTCTTAGGATTTTTTAAGCACAGTTAATGGTACGATGTGAAGTTTATATATCTAGAACAGGAAGCAAGGCTGTCTCTTGAAATCCTTAACTTGATTACTTCTCTGCTGAAAGACGATTTCACACTGCAGTCATGCAAATATAAAAAATTCATATCAATTATCATAACTAGCAGAGAAGCTGACCTCTTGTTTATGTTTTTAGTAATGGTAGTTATGGTAAAACCAGTCAACAAAATTGGATATGTGATAGTCCGTCCCTGAGACTTTAAACAAGTGGGTCGCATTTGACACCCAACAATAATCTGCCACATTATTTGGTTCACCGGCCTTGTATACCAGTCCTAGCACTATTGTCATGTTTAAATGCAAGCTGCAGACATGCTTGTTTGTCTAGGCTTCTTGCTATATCAAGATTAGTCCAGATGTTTGTTTAGGGGGAGAAAGGACTCCAGTCATTTTTGGAAGTATTCAAGGTTGCAACTTTGCTGTCCGGCGTTTCCATTTGCTTGAGATTTGCATTGGCTGCAATAACAGTTTGTTGTCGGCTGATTAACTATGAATGGAGGCTTAGCTAATTGACTCGGTAATGTCTTAATTTAAGTGAAGGTTCGTGGAGAGATGCAGAGTCTAGATCTTGGCAATGAAAAAGAGTCTGTCCCCCGGTTCCTCCCTTACTTGTCTGCTGCGGAAGATGTCCCAAGCTGCAGAAGAGACTTTGCTTAAGATTCTAATTAGATCTAGAAGGTTGAATAGTCTAAAACAGGATTTAACGAGTGAAACTTGTCTAAGCGGCTACAGAAGTTCATGAGCTGTTGTCATTTGATCAGGCACTATGAAGAAGATTGTAAAGACGAAAGCAAGAGCACACTTGATACGAGAAGGAGATGCCCTCGGCTGGACACCTCTCCATTATGCTGCTCACTTCGGCAATGACAAAGCAGTTAGATTGTTCTTAAAGTACGATAGTTCAGCAGCTTACATCCCAGGCAAGAACGGGGAATCAGCCCTCCATATTGCGGCATTTAGAGGCCGCACTTCCGTCATGGAAGAGGTCCTAAAAAATCGTCCTGACACTTGTGACTTGCTAGACAACAAGGGAAGAACTGCTCTCCATGCTGCTGTTTTAGGAGGGCAAGAGAAGGCTGTTCAATTCATTTTGGGACTCTCGAAGCTTGTGGGCCTTCTGAATGAAGTGGACGAAGATGGGAACACGCCTTTACATCTGGCTGCCATGGACAAAAAGTACAGCATCATAGCGATCCTTGCTCGGGACAGCCGAGTAGACATAAAAGCCACAAACAAGAAGAACTTGACGGCCCTCGGCATTTATAGTAAATATCAAGAGGTACGTTGTCTTCTGTTTGGTATCTTTCTTGTTGTCACTTAACAAGAAGGTAGGCCATGAAGCAAAGGAAACCTGTTTCAGTTTAGGATTAGCTTCCATAGACTACACCAATGTCTTGAATGTTGGTTGAAGATTTCTGCAGCTGATCGACCATGAAGCCTAAGGACTTAAATTTGTGCTAAGTGCATTTGTGCTAAACTACAAAGAGAGAGATATCTAGCTCATCGTCATATGAAAACTTTCTACCTTTTCTTAGTTAATAAACAGACCATTTTAACAAGGCAGTGCATGTATGCATCAAATTAGCAATATGTGAATAGTATTCATACCCTTTGCTGAAGTGCGTATCATGATTATTGTTCCTTGTATGCAGAGTGGCTTTGCAGCTGCGAAGGTTTATTTCATGTTGAAAGAGACCTACGGCCTACAAGACATGCAAGCCTGGGTCAACACGAACGTAAAGAAGATGCTTAATCGAGGACCCGATGAAATAGTCCCGACTGAGAACTTCGGCCACAAAGAGACCTCTTCTCACGAAAAAGGCAACATGCTGGAGATCCACCTCCTCGTTGCGATGCTCATAGCCACAGTCACCTTCGCAGCTGCCTTCACGATGCCTGGCGGCTACCACAACGACGGACCAGACGAGGGGATGGCCAGTCTCACCTCGCATCTGGCTTTCAAGGCATTCGTGATTTTTGATACTTTGGCGTTTTGCTGCTCGGTTGCCGCTGTGTATCTCCAGTTTGGGACTTCTGGCGGGGGCTACTACGAACGAGCCCGGTTTATTAAGGTCGCCGTTGTGTTCATCTTCATCGCAATACTGGGGATGGTATTAGCATTTGCGTCGGCAATGTACATAGTGCTGGCCAAGTGCATCGGCCTCGGATTGACAGCTTACGTAATGGCCGGGTGCTTTATCGTGACATTCTTTCTCCGGTGGTTCGTGGATCCATTAGGGAAGCCAGATCTAGGATTAAGCCGATTGAGGAAGTATCTACGGAACTTGCTCTTCCGTTATGGAATAATCTAATTAGCATGTGTATAATCCACGTTACGATTCTTATTCTGTAATTGTCTTTGCTAGGATGATACGAATCGTGTAAATTATTGTTAGAATACATGAACAATGTGCCTTATCCTTTTGATATTTAGCATACCACCTTAAGTGAATAAAAAGAGAAATGGAAGTATGAATGTACGTTACTACCCTTCTATGCCAAGATGCAACATTTAATCTGCAGAGGATATTATGGGTATACACAAAGTGAGATTGGGGATTATAAGTAAGAAATTTACGGCTCAAATGTAGAGAAAAAGGTCCGATATCTTGAGTAAGCCTCTTGGGGAAAGTGTCAGAAAAATCCTGAATTTATTGCATTGATACTAATTTAGTCCTAAACCTTTTTTTGGTACTAATTTAGTCTTAGACCTTTTAAACTAGTGTCAATTCAGTCCTTCCGACTAATTTTGGCTGGATTTTGCTGATATAGATGCCATACGATCTATGTGGCACCGCCAGCACTAACGTAGATAATTTTTAATTGTATTTTAATATTTTTCAATTTTTAATTATTTTGTCTGATTTTTTCCTTTTTTTTTTCTTTCTTCCTCCCTCCCTCCCTTTGCCGGCGACTGGCCATAGGCAATGGTCGGCCACTGGCCAGGCTGGGTGAGCCCCAGAAAGGGTTCTCCTCGGCAGATCTGGCGAGGTCACTCTAGCCTACACAAGGGTCGACCTCACTAGATTTGGCTTGGGCGAGGCCGACCATCACTTGCCCGAGGGCGAGCTTTAGTGAGGGCTCAAGCCTCGCACTGGCTTGGGCAAGGCTTGCCCTCGCCAGTGACCGGCAAGGCTCGCTAAAGGCCCCCTTGCCTCCAGCCAGGTGTTGGACCAGTAATTGGTTGGAGGACAAAGAAAGGAAAATAAAAATAAAAATAAAAATCGAAAAACATTAAAATATTATTAAAAGTTATCCACATCATCACTGGCGGGTCACGTAGGCCAACCGGCGTCCACGTCAGCAAAATCAAGCTAAAATTAGCCGGAAGGATTAAATTGACACAAAGACAAAAGGTTTAAGACTGAATTAGCACAAAAAAAATGTTTAGGACTAAATTGACACCAATGTAAAAGGTTTAGGACTTTTCTGACACTTTTCCCGAGCTTCTTAACTTAGATTCATACTTGACTTATATAAGCCTTTATCAGCAAAAGATTGAAAAGCAAAGAAACACATCTTTCACTCGAAACCTGCCCAATGAAGAGACCATTTGCCGAAACAAGCTAAACCTTGGCCTTTGCAGCGGCTGAAAGTTTCACGAGGATATCTTCATCGAGATACTCTCGAGTCTACCGGTCAAGTCCCTGATGCGATTCAAATGCGTCAATAAACATTGGCGGTCTCTAATTTTTGACCCGGGCTTCGCCAAGTCACATTTGCAAAGGCTACAGGCAGGGGATATGATTCCTAGCCAAAGAATCGCCAAGAGCAGCCCCCTTGAGACCATAAACTACGAACTACTCGACGGCAGCATTGGTGGCAATGAAGGTAATGCGGTGGCAAAGTTTCAAGAGCCGAGAATGGACAATCCTAGCTTGGAGCCCGATCTCATGGCGTCTTGTGCTGGCTTGGTCTATTTAGTTTTCCACGGCAGATTCCTCCTATATATGTAACCCGACCACCAAGGAGTCTAGGATTTTGTACAGTTCCAATCTTGTTCCAAGAGATAAGTTCTTCCATGGATTCGGATACGACCCTACATCTGATGACTATAAAATGGTACAAGGCAATGGTACTAAGAATTATCAGGTGGCGACATTCTCGCTCAAGTCCAGTTCTTGGGGAAGGATCCAAGTTCAACAAGAAAGCCACCTCACCGACGATCGAGGAGCTTTTTGGGAAGGGGCCTTACACTGGTGCGGGGTTGACCAGAGCCAAAATAAGAAAGAGACTGCAATTATGTCATTCGATTTGGCATATGAGAAATTCCACCAGGTGCTTTCAGTCCCTGAAGTTGGTGGGAATAGATTTTGAGGGACTCAGAATTCACTATGGCGCCTCAGAACATCATGTATGACACGTGTCCTTTTCGAATATAACTCATAGTTATTACTGGCATGTGGAAGCATAATGAAACACATCACACGAGAAACATTATTGTTAGTTTCTAATATTTACACATACAATTTTTTTTCCATTTGTATCCCTCTTCCGAGTATTAATACAAGTACCACAAGAAACAAAATACAAGGCATTAGCTCTGGGAAGTCGATCGGGCCTCGTCAATATTACCCCATAACTCCTGTATCCAAATACTTGCCTATACGAAACCACACTAATGACTATGGGTCGACAACCTTGCCCATTGACATGTCACCGTCGACATCAAAAACCCTCAACGGTCCAGCCAGCTCACCATTGATATTCAAGTACCATGCTACAAATCGATAGGGAATCCAATCTAGAAACCCACGTCGACCCACACGATGAAACTACACTTAGTATATAATACAACAGAACTAGGTACTAACACGTTTGTTAAGAAAATCTCCTATATATTTTGAAGTTGACAAAACTATTCATGATTTATATCGATCTTAATAAATGCAAGAAGTGTTTATATTTCAGGTAATATTCACGTTGAAAGGATTATTTATACTAAAAGATCTATTTAATAAGTCTAGATGAATGGGAATTCTATATTGACTTAAAAGCATCAAGATCTTATGTCTATAAAATCCACATCATTATCGTTGTAAAAGCATTTTGGAAAGAACAGTTGGAAATATCCAATAAGCAAAAGCAATGTACTACATGGATATTAGCAATTGTACTGTGTGAATATCAACAAGATAACTGGATGAATATTGGTAGGGAAACTATATGAATATCTACAAGGCTACTAAGTGAATATTAGCAAACAACACTAGATATCACTAGAATGAGGTGCTGCGTATATCCAAGCTATCTCAACCTAAGCACAAACTTAAAATACTTCCAACACCTAAAATTACAATTGTATGCTCATGGAAGACAAATGACAATATGCGAAGCTCTCTTGAAATCTAGAATTGTGAACTTTTGATCTCACATATCTTCTTTAGCGTCTTGGTCTTCTTTAATACTCCTCAGCTTCCAAACTTCTCGTTGGACAATCTTCAGAGGATCAATATGTAATCTACCCATTGGATGATTATATATTATGAAGATAAGGTAGCCGTTGAAGTCGATCAATCGGAATCCCCGTCAATTTGGTCTCCCATGCAATCAAATCTTGATTCCCAAAAATAGAGTAGCTCGCATATAGAAAGTACTTTCTCTTCATGATGATTGCCAATCCACAAAGATGTTACACGTATCAAAAATCTTTCACGTAGATATATTTTGAGATTGATAATCAATGATATCCTTTCACAATTGAAATTCATGCCAAATCACTAGCTGTCAAGGGATAAGATAAAATATCTCAATATAATAATTTTAAAAATCGTGACAAGAACTTCATCATAGGTAGTATAGGTATTCTACTAATATTTAGCTATTGCAACACTCTGTTAATATCTAGCGTATACCCTGCTGATTTCCAGCTTTTGCATTGTTGATATTCAGCCTTTGCCTTGTTGATATCCACACTGGACGTTGCTTCTGGCTTCTTGGACATGATCAATTGTTCTTTCCAAAATGCTTTATCAATGATAATGATGTAGATTATGCAGACATAAAACCCAAATATCTCCAAGCCAATATGAACTTCCCTTTTTCTCTAGACTCGTTCATGAAGGCTTATTAGTCATGAAGAATCCTTTTGGCATCAATATTCCCTAAAGCACATACACTTGTTGCCTTTATTAAGATCAACATAAACTATTTAAAGTTTTGACAACTTCAAAATATATTATAATTTTTCTCAACAGACACCTAAAACATGACCACTTCTTCATTGGGCTCTGGCTCTATTGGCCCTTGCTCTGGCTTTGATCTTAGTTGGGGATGGTGAGGACAAATGCGCAAAATCATCCGAACATGCCTAATTTTGATACCATGTTGAAATTTATATTGTGTGCAGAAGCATGATTTTAATATTGGTAATAGTTTTTTTGTTAGTAATGTACAAATGCATATGTCTGTAGGATATATTGAGTAGAGGATGAAATGGGTAGGATAGAGTTTTTTAAAGGATATAGACAAGGTTTCATGGAACAAGAATAGTTTGATTTGTTGATAGAATGGATATTACAATAGTTGGAGGAGATGGTGCTGGAGAAACTAAGGGTCCTTTTGGCAAGTTGTCAAATAATAAAAATTTCTATTCTTTTGTTCTCAGAATCAGTTTAGAAATAAAAATGCGTTTTGTTCAATTTTTTGTGCTTGGGTACAAATTTGCAAAAAATTATCCCCAGAATCAATTTGGGAATATAATCAAGAAGCAAAAAAAAAAAACTTCTTGATTCTGAGAACAATTTTTCCATTTTTGGCTCTTTGTGATTTTCTTCTTTCTTCTTGGTTTGTTGTTCTTCTCCTGTCGCCAGCCACCGGCGACCGGTCATAGGCTAAGGCTGGCAAGGGCGTCAAGACCCTCGCCGCCTGGGCGAGGGCGGCTCACAGCCGTGACGGCGAGGCCTCGCCCAGGCATGGCAAGACCAACCTCACCATCGCGACCGGCAAGGGCCGCAAAGGAAGGGAAGGGAAAGAAAGGAAAAAAAAGGAAAAAAAAATATTCAAAATATTATTAATAAAAAGAAATTTTGTGTAGTTACCAAATGCATTTATTTTTTTTTTTTGGTAAGGTTACCAAATGCATTTATATTCTTTTTCTTTTCTAAGAATAGAAATTTTGGACAGTTATCAAACGCCTTCAAATGCTTAGAAATTATTCCCGACCACGGAATAAAAAATAATTATTTTTTAGCAGAATCAGTTTCCTGACACAGAATTGTTGCCATGCGTAGTCTAAGTTTATTTTCATGCTCCTCGCCACACAGTCAAGGGTTAACTCCCACAGCCCTCGCATGGTTGAATTAAAAGCTATTTATAGGCAATTACAACCGACTTAGCTCTGCAAATACCTCTGCGAAGTCATTTTTCTTCTTGTCCACCGCCCTAACTAACGTCCACCCCCAACATCTGCAGGTTAGAGATATCTCTTACTTTTATTCTTATCGACACATTACTAAAAACTTCAGCATTTCTCTGGACTATTCTTCGTATGTCTATCCTAAAAGACTCTACCAATTGGATCACAAATTCCAAAACAAGAAGCATAGATCCACCGGCGAGGTCTAGTTCCATATATAAGAGCGAGAGAGAGAGAGAGAGTGCGTTCATTACTGGGAATTTATTGAGAAAGCAACACTCTTCACAGTTACAGTATCCCAAATTCCCCAAATTAAGGTGCCCGAATTCCGAGGACATATCCGAGCCCTCAGAGGGTTCTTCGTAACCATGGTTAGCTCCAGCTTTTCCGACAGGTCGACCTCTTCGCCCGCCACCTTCTGCCACCGGAACAGCCATACCAAGTTCGCCACGAAGTACTCCAAGTGCAGTATGGCAAGCCCGTATCCAGGACAGATCCTCCTCCCCACCCCGAAAGGCATCATCTTTATCTCCCTGCTCCCCTTGATGTCGAATCCCCCGGCTTCACAATTCAAGAACCTCTCGGGCTTGAACGCCATCGGGTCCTCCCAGACTTCCGGGTCCCAACCCATCTCCGCCACCGTGAAGTTGATGGTCCCGTCCTTAGGGATCACGTACCCACCCAGCTCCGTGTCCTCCGTCACCGAGTGTGGCAGCACAAAGTGCACTGGCGGGTGGCGGCGCAGCCCCTCCAGCACCACCGCCTTCA
Source organism: Syzygium syzygioides (assembly GCA_031216285.1). Taxonomy (NCBI): domain Eukaryota; kingdom Viridiplantae; phylum Streptophyta; class Magnoliopsida; order Myrtales; family Myrtaceae; genus Syzygium; species Syzygium syzygioides. The sequence goes on from CM062249.1 coordinate 14,532,074, forward strand.
GGTAACCCATCCTCTGCAGGTCCTCCTCCTTCACTCGCTCCGCCCCGTGTCCCACGACTGATTTGATATCATCATAGAGCCTCTCTTGGATTTCTGGATACTTGACCACGTTGGCCATGATCCACTGCAGCGCCGTGGACGTCGAGTCAATGCCGGCGTTGAGGAACTCATTGCAGAGGCTCATTATCTCGTCCTCCTCCAGCTTCCTCTTCTCCTCCGGTAGCTCCAGGTCCAGGAGCGTGTCCACGTACGATAAGATCCAATTGCCGTCGCCATCATTCCTGTCCTCCTTGGCTTTGCTGAGCTGCTCTCGCTTGACCTTGGATCGAGCTCTGATGAGTGGGACGAGGACGCGCTTCCGATTCTCGTAGAGCTCTTAGAACTCCTTCCACCCCTTCCGGAGCACGAGCTTGGTCAGCCGCGGCCAGAAATTGAGCACGTCGAACCGCCGCGCACCCAGAATCAACCGTCGCTGAACCTCCTCAATCTGCTTAATCTGCCGCTCCTCAAGCCTGTCTCTGAAGCAATGAGGACCAGCAAGCAGAACATGGCGTACTGGAAGTGGTCGACAACGCGGACTATGCCGCCAGGCTGGGACTTGAGCTCTGCCACGAGGATGTTGAGGACCCACGCGCGGGCGCCGGAGTAGGACCGGACGCGGGAGGGATGGAGGATCTCCACCGTGAGATTCCGGTGGAGGAGGCACCAGGTGGGGCCGTAGGAGGCGGAGTTGATGTTGTGCTGGTTGGTGGAGAGGATGCGGTTGGTGGCCAGGGGCAGTGGGCGGTTGGCAAAGATGGCACCATGGTGGACGAGGGCCTGGTGGGCGAGGGCCGGGGAGGAGACATAGACTGCGGGGCGGGGTCCGATGTGGAGGGTGACCATGGGGCCGTGGCGGACGTGGAGGGAGCGGAGGACGGGCTTGAGCTCTGAGGAGGACTTGCGCAGCCATAGCAAGTTGCCGATGAAGGGGAAGGTGAAGGGGCCGGGTAGGAGGTTCTTCTTCTTGGCGGCGGAAGAGAGGAGGTTGACGGTGGCTCTGAGGAGAGCGGCGACGGAGAGGGTGACGACCACGAGGAACCAGAGATTCATCTTTTGCCAAAGCGACTTCAAGTTCATGAGTGATTTGTTCGTTTCATATCAGCATGGAGTTTAGATGACAACTTTACACAAAAGAAAAAGGGAAATTTCAAATTAGTATTCAAAATGAGGCTATTTTCTCAAAAAAAAAAAAAAGTCTAAAGCGGACATAATATCAAATAAGAGCTTAAAATACCCAATCGGTCTTAAAAAGGGGCACCAAGTGCCCAATGAATCTCAAGTAAGGGCTTGGGTTCGCCGACTGGTCAAATACTCACTGGCCGATAAGCAGGTCACTGTTCCGGCGATTGAAATAAGGGCAATTTCGTCTTTTATTTTTAAAATTTTTTTTGTTTCCTTTTTTCTTTTTTTGTTTTCTTCTTTTCCTTTTCATTTTCTTCTTTTTTTTTCCCTCTTTTTCTCTGCCGGCCATAGCCGGGGCCAGCAGAGGTTGCCGACGTTGGGCGAAGGTTGTCAGCATTAGGTGGAGGCTGCCCTCGCCAGTGTCAAGCGAGCGCCGCTCTCGCCTGTGCTAGGCGGGCGAGGGTCGACCCTTGCCAAATCCGGCGAGGGCGAGAGTTGCTCTCACCAGATCCAGCGAGGGTTGCCGTTGCTCGCCTAGCCCAGGCAAGGGCAACTCTCGCCCTCGCCAAATCTGGGTTGCCTATTGGGCGAGTACCGCCCTCGCGACGGCAACCCTTGCCAGATCTAGCGAAGGCAGCTTCTGCTTGACGCCAATGAAGGGAAAAGAGAAAAAAAAGAAGAAGAAGAAAATAGACAAAGGAAAAAAGAAACAAAAAAAAAGTAAAAAGTAAAAAGTTAAAGATGAAATTGCCGTTATTCTGATCATCGAAACAATGACGTGCTCACCGGCCTGTGAGCATTTGACCAACTAGCGAATCCAGACCCTTACTTGAGGTTCATTGGGCACTTCAGACCTCTTTTTTAGATTGATTGAGCACTTCAGGCTTTTATTTGACATTATGTTCACTTTAGACCCTTTTTTGAGAAAATGATTCCACTTTGGATACTAATTTGAAATTTCCTCAAAGAAAAACATAATGGATGCCGTCCTACTATTACTATTAGTAGCGGATTTCTCTAAGCAAATGATATCTTCAAATTTTAAAAAAAAAATCACAATTTTTTTTCAATATTATATCATGATTGAAGAAGTCTTAACTCACCCTTTCCGTTTCTGCCATTTTCTTTTTTTTCATCTTTTTAATTATTTAATAATGCTATAATCTTTTAAAGTGAAATGATCTCCTTACATGTTAATATCATATGTTAATTTAATATTTCTAAAAAGAAAGTTACATAATTTCGATTCTATTTTAGATTAACCGTAATTAAAAAGACAAACCATATACTACATACAAACAATAAGCTTTGCTTTCTTACTATTTGATTTATTATTTACTAAGATTAAATGATTGTCTTTATTAAGTGCAATTTCTTCACTTAATTAAAGAAGTTATATTTGAACTATATATATAACCTTTTAGTCATATGACGTATCTTTAGCTTTTGTTTTTCATTTTTTTCCATTTTAATAGAATAAGACATGTCATTTTAATAATTTTACTTTTATTTCGATGATACTTTTCCAATTAAGAATGCAATTATAAGCTACAATTTATTTTACTTGATCAAATAAGTTTTACTTCAATTTATAAATTAGATATGTTACTATTTTTACTTTTTATTGTACTTTAATAATAAATCAAATAGGTATCTCTGAATTTATTATGATAACTTTTACTTGGCTGGTCTTTCTTGTCCTCGGATTATTGAGATACTTGTGTTGACTCCCATTCTTTGATTGGGCTTATGCCTAGTCTGGAAAAATTGGCATTGTACCATGTCTAGAAAGATCACCCTTTTCCAACTTTGACAAGTTTGTACATTTTGTGCATTTGTCAATGCCAGCTGAGGGAGGTCGCATTCGATGACGTGCTTGGACAGCAACCGAAGAAACTCCATTGTTTGGATGTGAGGGATAGCCAATTGTTTGAGAAGCTATCCGTATCAAGATTGAAGGAGCTCCACGGGTTGAGCGTGTTTAATTGACCAGGACTAATAGAGATTCGACAAGATATAGAGAAATTGAAATTGCCAGAGGCATTATTAATTTACATATGCGATTCCTCAAAAAGATTGGCTAATTTATCTGAATCAAAGAAGCGACGTAAATTGAATCTCGCACATTATTCACTGTGAAAATTCGCCCTATCTAAGTCATCTAGATACCTACGATTTGACGGTTGAAGCACGCCGGATTTCACCTGCCTTCACAAACACTTAAAATGTTGCAAGCAGGTAATATTATTTTTTTGAATTTAAGATTTTAAGCTTAAGCAAAATGAACAATATTTACTTTTTTCGCAAGACATTGAATTTTATCCATAGCAAATAATTATTCAAGAAAACGAGATGCACCGACGAATCACGGGCATCGATTTTGAAATTCGAAACATATCATTTGACCAAATGTCATCGGAGCTACATATTTCCTCTATGTTCTTTCTGATCCTATTCCTAGTCATTAAGGCATGTCATGTCTCATGGGTCAGCGTCCGCATAGAAATCATCGTGGACTGTTATCATCGCAATGACTCAAAGTCTTTGCTGGAGATGAGATTTGATACTATTAAAGATTTGGATGATTATGATTGAAACACTGATCCTAATTGAGGACTCATTTGATTCAGTCAATCCGTGATTAGCTTAGTAAAATGGGAAATTGTAATCTTGTATATTATTTCCTTTTTTTCTTCATCTAGCATTATAAATAGACCAATGTACATGTATTCACAGCAGATCAATACAATACAGAATTTCCTCCATTTTCATTGTTTTCTATCATGGTATCAGGGCGGTCTCTCTTGACAACAGTACTAAGAATTATTAGGTGGCGACATTCTCGCTCAAGTCCGGTTCTTGGAGAAGGATCATAGTTCAACAAGAAAGCCACCTTGCCGACTATTGAGGAGTTTTTTGGGAAGGGGCCTTACACTGGTGCGGGGTTGACCCGAGCCAAAATAAGAAAGAGACTGCAATTATGTCATTCGATTTGGCATATGAGAAATTTCATTAGGTGCTTCTAGTCCCTGAAGTTGGTGTAGACAATTTTTGAGAGACTCGGAATTCACTGTGGCGCCTCATAACGTCATGTACGACATATGTTCTTTTCAAATATAATTCATAGTTATTATTGGCATGCGGAAGCACAATGAGACACATTGCACGAGACACATTATTGTTAGTTTCTAATAATTACACATGCAATTTTTTTTCCATTTGTATCCCTCTTCCAAGTATTAATACAAGTACCACAACAAACAAAATACAAGGCATTAACTCTAGGAAGTAGATCGGGCCTCGTCAATATTAACCCATACTGCTGTATCCAAATACTTGCCTATACAAAACCACACTAATGACTACGGGTCGACAACCTTGCCCATTGACATGTCACCGTTGACATCAAAAACCCTAATGGTCCAACCATCTCACCATCGATATTGAAGTACCAAGCTACAAATTGATAGGAAATCTAGTCTAAAAACCCACGTCGACCCATATAGTGGAACTACACTCAGTATATACTACAACAAAATCAGGTACTAACACATCTATTGAGAAAATCTCCTCTATATTTTGAAGTTAACAAAACTATTCATGATTTATATTGATCTTAATAAATGCAAGAAGTGTTTATATTTCAGGTAATATTCACGTTGAAAGGATTATTTATACTAAAAGATCTATTGAATAAGTCTAGATGAATGGGAATTCTATATTGACTTGAAAGCATCAAGATCTTATGTCTATAAAATCCACATCATTATCGTTGTAAAAGTATTTTGGAAAAAATAGTTGAAAATATTCAATAAGTAGAAGCAATGTACTACATGCAATGTACTACGTGGATATTAGCAAGGTAACTGGATGAATATTAGTAGGGAAACTATATGAATATTCACAAGGCTACTAAGTGAATATTAGCAGACAACACTAGATATCATCAGAATGAGGTGTTGCTTATATCCAAGCTATCTCAACCTAAGCACAAACTTAAAATACTGCCAACACCTAAAATTAAAGTTGTATGCTCACGGAAGACAAATGAAAATATGCGAAGCTCTCTTGAAATCTAGAATTGTGAACTTTTGATCTCACATATCTTCTTTAGTGTCTTCGTCTTCTTTAATACTCCTCAGCTTCCAAACTTCTCGTTGGACAATCTTCAGAGGATCAATCTGTAATCTACCCATTGGATGATTATATATTATGAAGATAAGGTAGCCGTTGAAGTCGATCAATCGGAATCCCCATCGATTTGGTCTTCCATGCAATTAAATCTTGATTCCCAAAAATAGAGTAGCTCGCATACAGAAAGTACTTCGTCTTCATGATGATTGCCAATCCACAAAGATATTACACATATCAGAAATCTTTCACGTAGATATATTTTGAGATTGATAATCAATAATATTCTTTCACAATTGAAATTCATGTCAAATCACTAGCTGTCAAGGAATAAGATAAAATAGCTCAATAAAATAATCTTGAAAATCGTGACAAGAACTTCATCACAGGTAATATAGGTATTTTCCTAATATTCAGCTATTACAATACTCTGTTAATATCTAGCGTATACCCTACTAATTTCCAACTTTTGCATTGTTGATATTCAACCTTTGCCTTGCTGATATGCATGCAGTACGTTGCTTCTAGCTTCTTGGACATGATCAATTGTTCTTTCCAAGATACTTTATCAATGATAATGATGTAGATTGTGTAGACATAAAACCCAAATATCTCCAAGCCGATATGAACTCCCCTTTTTCTCTAGACTCATTCATGAAGGTTTATTAGCCATGAAGAATCCTTTCGGCATCAATATTACCTTAAGCACATACACTTCTTGCATTTTATTAAGATCAATATAAATCATGGAATAAATCATGGAAAGTTTTGACAACCTCAAAATATATTATAATTTTTCTCAACAGACGTGTTATTACCTAAAACATAAACATTTCTTGATTGGGCTTTGGCTCTCTTGGCTCTCGCTTGAGCTTTGGCTCTGGCTTTGATCTTAGTTGGGGATGGCGAGGACAAAAGCCCAAAACCATCCGAACGTGCCTAATTCTAATACCATGTTAAAATTTAGATTTTGTGCGGAAGCATGGTTTTGATATCGGTAATATTTTTTTGTTAGTGATGTACAAATGTATATGTCTGTAGGATATATTGTGTAGAGGATGAAATGGGTGGGATAGAGTATTTTAAAGGATATAGACAAGGTTTCATGGAACAAGAATAGTTTGATTTGTTGATAGAAATTACAATAGTTGGAGGAGATGGTGCTGGAGAAACCAAGTTTATTTCCATGCTCCTCGCCACAAAGTCAAGGGTTAACTCCCACACCCCTCGAATGTTTGAATTACAAGCTATTTATAGGCAATTACAACCGACTTAGCTCTGCAAATACCTCTGCGAAGTCTGAGATTTTTCTTCTTGTCCACCGCCCTAACTAACGTGCACCACCGATCTCTGCAGGTCAGAGATATCTCTTACTTTTATTCTTATCCACACATTACTAAAAACTTCAGCATTTCTCTGGACTATTCTACATGTGTCTAATCCTAGAACACTCTACCAATTGGATCGCAAATTCCAACAAAAGAAGCATAGTTCATCAGCCGAGTCAATTCCATACATCAGAGAGAGAGAGTGCGTGTTCATTACTGGGAATTTATTGAGAAGGCAACACTCTTCATAGTTACATTATCCCAAATTCAGCTTGCCCGAATTCCGGGGACATATCCGAGCCCTCAAAGGGTTCTTCATCACCATGGTTAGCTCCAGCTTTTCCGACAGGTCGACCTCTTCGCCCGCCACGTTCTGCCACCGGAACAGCCACACCAAGTTCGCCACGAAGTACTCCAAGTGCAGTATGGCAAGCCCGTATCCGGGACAGATCCTCCTCCCCACCCCGAAAGGCATCATCTTTATCTCCCTGCTCCCCGTGATGTCGAACCCCCTGGCTTCGCAATTCAGGAACCTCTCGGGCTTGAACGCCATCGGGTCCTCCCAGACTTCCGGGTCCCAACCCATCTCCGCCACCATGAAGTTGATGCTCCCGTCCTTAGGGATCACATACCCGCCCAGCTCCGCGTCCTCTGTCACCGCGTGTGGCGCCACGAAGTGCGCTGGCGGGTGGCGGCGCAAACCCTCCAGCACCACCGCCTTCAGGTAACCCATCCTCTGCAGGTCCTCCTCCTTAACTCGCTCCACCCCGTGTCCCACGACTGATTTGATATCATCATAGAGCCTCTCTTGGATTTCTGGGTACTTGACCAGGTTGGCCATGATCCACTGCAGCGCCGTGGACGTCGTGTCCGTGCCGGCGTTGAGGAACTCATTGCAGAGGCTCACCATCTCGCCCTCGTCCAGCTTTCGCTTCTCCTCCGGCAGCTCCAGGTCCAGGAGCGTGTCCACGTACGATAAGATCCAATCACCGTCGTCGTCGTTCCTGTCCTCCTTGGCTTTGCTGAGCTGCTCTCGCTTGGCCTTGGATCTAGCTCTGATGAGCGGCACGAGGACGCGCTTCCGATTCTCGTAGAGCTCGTGGAACTCCTTCCACCGTTTCCGGAGCACGAGCTTGCTCAGCCTCGGCCAGTAATTGAGCACGTCGAACCGCCGCATATGCAGAATCAACCGTCGCTGAACCTCCTCGATCTGCTTAATCTGCTTCTCCTCGAGCCTGTCTCCGAAGCACATGAGGACCAGCAAGCAGAACATGGCGTACTGGAAGTGGTCGACGACGCGGACGACGCCGCCAGGCTGGGACTTGAGCTCCCCCACGAGGATGTCGAGGACCCACGCGCGGGAGCGGGAGTAGGAACGGAGGCGGAAGGGATGGAGAATCTCCGCCGTGAGGTTCCGCCGGAGAAGGCGCCAGGTGGGGCCGTAAGAGGAGGAGTTGATGTTGTGCTGGTTGGCGGAGAGGATGTGGTTGGTGGCCAGGGGCGGCGGGCGATCGGCGAAGACGGCGCCGTGGCGGACGAGAGCCTGGTGGGCGAGGGCCGGGGAGGAGACGTAGACCGTGGGGCGGGGGCCGATGTGGAGGGTGACCATGGGGCCATGGCGGGCGTGGAGGGAGCGGAGGACGGGCTTGAGCTCCGAGGAGGACTTGCGCAGCCATAGCAAGTTGCCGATGAAGGGGAAGGTGAGGGGGCCCGGCGGGAGGCTCTTCTTCTTGGCGGCGGAGGAGAGGAGGTTGACGGTGGCTCTGAGGAGGGCGGTGACGGAGAGGGTGACCACTACGAGGAACCAGAGATCCATCTCTTGCCAAAGCGACTTCAAGTTCATGAGTGATTTGTTCGTTTCATATAAGCATATGGAGTTTAGATGACAACTTTACACAAAACAAAAACAATAATGGATGCTGTCCTACTATTCCTATTAGTAGCGGATTTCTCTAAGCAAATAATATCTTCAAATTAAAAAAAATCACAATTTTTTTCAATATTATGTCATGATCGAAGAAGTCTTAACTCACCCTCTCCGATTCTGCCATTTTCTATTTTTTTTTGTCATTTTTGTCATTATTTAATAATGTTTTAATCTTTAAGTGAAAGGATTTCCTTACAAGTTACATGTTAATATCATATGTTAATTCTTATATTTCTAAAAGGAAAGTTACATAATTTTAATTCTATTTTAGATTAACCGTAATTAAAAAGACAAACCATAAACTACATACAAACAGTAAGTTATACTTTCTTACTATTTGATTTGTTATTTACTAAAATTAAGTGATCATCTTTATTAACTGCAATTTCTTCACTTAATTAAAGAAGTTATATTTGAACTATATATAACCTTTTAGTCATATGATGTATCTTTAGTTTTTTTTTTCATTTTTTTTCCATTTTAATAGAATAAGACATGTCATTTTAATAATTTTACTGTTATTTCGATGGTACTTTTCCAATTAAGAACGCAATTATAAGCTACAGTTTATTTTACTTGATCAAATTAATTTGACATTAATTTATAAATTAGATATGTTACTATTTTTACTTTTTATTGTACTTTAATAATAAATCAAATAGGTATCTCTGAATTTATTATGATAACTTTTAGTTGGTTGCTCTTTCTCGTCCTTAGATTATTGAGATAACTTGTATTGACTCTCATTCTCTCACTGGGCTTCCGCCTAGTCTTGAAAAATTGGCTTTGTACCATGTCTAGAAAGATCACCCTTTTCCAACTTGACAAGTTTGCCCATTTTGTGCATTTGTCAATGCCAGCTGAGAGAGGTCACATTCGATGATGTGTTTAGACAGCAGCAAAAGAAACTTCATAGTTTGGATGTGAGGGATAGTGAATTGTTTGAGAAGCTGTCCGTATCAAGATCGAATGAGCTCCATGGGTTGAGCATGTTTAATTGACCGGGACTAATGGAGACTCGACAAGATGTGGAGAAATTGAAATCGCTAGAGGCATTATTAATTTACATATGTGGTTCCTCAAAAAAATTGCCTAATTTATTTGAATCAAAGAAGTGACGTAGATTGAATCTCGCACATTATTCACCGCGAAAACTCGCCCTATCTACATCATCTAGATACATACCATTTGATAGTTGAAATACGCCGGATTTCACCTGCCTTCACATATACTTAAAATGTTCTAAGCGGAAAATATTATTTTTTTAAATTTAAGATTTTAAGCTTAAGCAAAACAAATAATATTTACTTTTTCGCAAGACATTGAATTTTATCCATAACAGATAATTATTCAAGAAAATGAGATGCACCAACGAATCACGAGCATCAATTTTGAAATTAGAAACATATCATTTTATCAAATGTCATCGGATTTGCATATTTTCTCTATATTCTTTATGATCCTATTCCTAGTCATTAAGGCATGTCACGTCTTACGGGTCACCATCCACGTACAAATCATCGTGGACTATTATCATCGCGATGACTCCAAGTCTCCAACAAGGATTAAAAAAAAAGAATGAATCACCTGATAATGCAATAAGATCAGCATTTTTCTCCAGGAGCCCTTGGACGCTACGTTGGTGAATGAATTCTCCGACGCATGCTGCCAAATGAATTGCTCAAGTAACAAGGATCGTACGCTTCTATGATTTGAATTGGTAACATCGAAAAACGAGAATTGCAGTAATAAACGACGTTCAATTGCTCGGCCAGAAGCGACCGATTCACGTGGGAAAGGACAAATTTGCCGGCTTATGGCACTATTGGTACCAATGTCGAGTCAAAGACTCCGTTTGAACAGGTCGTTCATTTTTCAGCATTTAGTTACTTAAGAAAACGAGTCAACAGAAAATTTTTTAATTTATGTTTCAATTCAAAAAAATAATTTTTTCTTTAAAAAATAAACAAATTATTATCCAAATATATGACTATATATCAACATTTATGCCTGAAATTCTACGCTTAGGCACAAAACCTACAATGCTGGTTCTCGAGTCCCTAATGTCCAGGACCAAGTGCCTAGTACGTGGACCCAAGTCCATTGACGCTTATGACCCTAGTGCACATGCCTGGATCCCCTACGCCCTCGCTTGAGTCCATCGAGACCGAGCTCATGTCCCCAGTGCCCGTGCTTGGGTCCATTGAGGTTGGACCCAAGGCCCCGGTGCTTGTGCTCGATGCTACGACAACCAGCCTAGGTCTACAAAGGTGGAGTGCGGGATCCTAGTACTCAAGCTCGAATCCCCAACACCCGTGCCTGAGTCCACAAAGGCCATTTTCGAGTGCATCGAGGTCGAGCCCGAGACCTAGGTGCCCATGCCCCGATCCCAGTGCCCGAGTCGGGGTTCATTGAGGCCGAACCCAAAATTCTAGTGCCCATACCCAATTCCCTGACTACCCATGCGCAAGTTGCTAGCGTCTAAATAGTATATATTTAATTAGGAAAATCAAATCATATTTTCCATACCACGTGACAAAAATTTTCTAGTTTATTTTCAAATTTTAGTCAAATATTGGAAAATAGTGTCATTGACTTTCTAAAAAATATTTTTAGAAATATCAAATTTTTTGCAAAACAAACGGACTATAAATGTTATTTCTTTTCCTTCCTCTCCTTTTTTAACATAGGACATGGGAGGACCAGTGCTTATAATTAGGGGAAAATTCCAAATCAGTACCCAAAATGGGCCTATTTTCTTAAAAAGGGTCTAAAGTGGACATAGTATCAAATAAGGGTCTGAAGTGTCCAATCAATCTCAAATAGGGGCCTGAAGTGCCAATTTTAGTCTCAAATAAGGGCCTACGTTTGTCGACCGATCAAATGACCACCGGCCGGCGAGCACGTTACTGTTCTGGAGACTGGAACAAGGATAGTTTCGACTTTTTTTTCCTTCTTCTATTTTTTTCTTTTCCTTTTCCTTTCCCTTTTCCTTTTCTTTTTTTTTCCCTTTTCCCTTTGTCGGCTATGGCATATGTTCCTGTGAGCATTTGATTAGCTGACGAACTGAGGCCCTTATTTGACACTATATTCAATTTGAACTTTTTTTTTGAGAAAATGACCCCATTTTGGCTAATGATTTGGAATTTTCCCTATAATTAGGGATAAAGAGATAATACTACTACGGTTTACGTGAAACGGTGGATAGTGTTTGAGAATGGCATGACATCGGAATCGCAGTGGGTGGGTGCAGTTCACGTGCGAGTTTTAACTTTCAGGAATTTTCGCGAACACCTCAGCGGTTCCCAAGGAAAGAAGCATAGGTTTCACTTGCCTAAGTCTCATTACATACACCGCAAAGAGCAGAAGAAGAGTGCTCATTAATGGGAATTTTATTGAGAAGGCAACAGTCTACATAGATACATGTTCCCAATTTCAGGTGCCCGAATTCCGGGGACAAATCTCAGCCCTCAAAGGATTCTTCATCACTATGGTGAACTCCTGCTTTTCAGACAGGTCCACCCCTTCGCCCGCGACCGACCTCCACTGGAACAGCCACACCAAGTTCGCCACGAAGGACCCCAAGTGCAACATGGCAAGCCCGTACCCGGGACAGATCCTCCTCCCAACCCCGAAAGGCATCATCTTTATCTCCCTGCTCCTCGTGATGTCGAACCCCCCAGCTTCTTCTTCGCAGTTCAAGAACCTCTCGGGCTTGAACGCCATCGGGTCCTCCCAGACTTCCGGGTCCCAACCCATCTCCGCCACCGTGAAGTTGATGCTCCCGTCCTTGGGGATCACGTACCCGCCTGGCTCTGCGTCCTCCGTCTCAGCGTGCGGCAACACGAAGTGTGCCGGCGCGTGCCGGCGCGTGGCGGCGCAGCCCCTCCAACACCACCGCCTTCAGGTAACCCATCCTCTGCAGGTCCTCCTCCTTCACTTGCTCGGCCCTGTGTCCCACGATTGATTTGATATCATCGTAGAGCCTCTCTTGGATTTCTGGGTACTTGACCAAGTTGGCCATGATCCACTGCAGTGCCGTGAACGTCGTGTCGTTGCCGGCGTTGAGGAACTTATTGCAGAGGCTCATTATCTCGCCCTCCTCCAGCTTCCTCTTCTCCTCCGGCAGCTCCAGGTCCAGGAGCGTGTCCACGTGCGATAAGATCCAATCGCCATGGCCGTCATTCCCATCCTCCTTGGCTTTGCTGAGCTGCTCTCGCTTGGCCTTGGATCGAGCTCTGATGAGCGGGACAAGGACACGCTTCCGATTCTCGTAGAGCTCGTAGAGCTCCTTCCACCGCTTCCGGAGCACGAGCTTGGTCAGCTGCGACCAGAAACTGAGCACGTTGAACCGCCGCGCACCCAGAATCAACCGTCGCTGAAACTCCTCGATCTGCTTAATCTGCTGCTCCTCGAGCCTGTCTCCAAAGCACATGAGGACCAGCAAGCAGAACATGGCGTACCGGAAGTGGTCGACGATGTGGACGATGCCGCCAGGCTGGGACTTGAGCTCCGTCACGAGGATGTCGAGGACCCACGCGCGGGCGCGGGAGTACGACCGGACGCGAGAGGGATGGAGAATCTCCGCCGTGAGGTTCCGGCGGAGAAGGCGCCAGGTGGGGCCGTAGGAGGAGGAGTTGATGTTGTGCTGGTTGGCGGAGAGGATGTGGTTGGTGGCCAGGGGTGGCGGGCGATCGGCGAAGACGGCGCCGTGGCGGACAAGAGCCTGGTGGGCGAGGGCCGGGGAGGAGACATAGACCGCCAGGTGGGGGCCGATGTGGAGGGTGACCATGGGGCCGTGGCGGGCGTGGAGGGAGCGGAGGACGGGCTTGAGCTCCGAGGAGGACTTGCGGAGCCATAGCAAGTTGCCAACGACCGGGAAGGTGAGGGGGCCCTGCGGGAGGCCCTTCTTGTCGGCGGCGGGAGAGAGGAGGTTGACGGTGGCTCTGAGGAGGGTGACGAGGATGAGGAACCAGAGGTCCGTGTTTTGCCGAAAGGTGGCTCTTGTTCATATAAGATTGGAGATTGGAAATTGGATGACGACCTTGTCACCGGTGGAGAGGTCGCTCTTGTTCATCTTGACAAATCTCTCCATTTTGTACCTTCGTAAATGTCGACTGAGGACCGACCAAAAAAGAAAAATGTCGACTGAGGACGGTCCAATGTATAATGCGTCTTGAAGTGCTGCCGAAGAAACTTCATGGTTTGGAAGCGTGGGATAGTGAATTGCTTGAGAGGGCTACTCAATTCAAGATTAATAACAATTGATTTTTGTATATTTTTATAGATGGTGAAAATATTTTTTGTTTGTTCATATTTATAAGCGATCATATTTATAAATATATTTTTTAAATCGTTCATTTTTTGTGAAACAAGCACAACTTGAGTAGATAAAAGCTTTCTTGAATTTTTTAGACAATTGCACTAAAATATAAACCTAACATTTTGATTTTTTTTTATCCTTTAGTCTTGCTTCACATTATACTTCATTTTTTATTTTTTTAACAAACCTCAAATTAGTATTTGAACAAGTAAGGTCTAGCGAAAATCCGTAACAGTCCCAACAAAATGAGAAAGTGCATAGTTATTCTGAAAGTAGCGCAGGAATTTCATGCAAATCGATTATCAAGTGTCCTCATGACTTCTGGAAAAAAAATTTATATGTCAAGTGGTGTGAAATTTTCTTTTCAACGGTACTTCTTGCAACGCGATTGATGCAAGTGGGATCGCGTAAAGTTAATCCAACGCAGCCAACACTTACGTGTTTTACCAAATAATCGATGTATAAAATGATTTTCTACTTCGGGCTTTTTAGATTTTTTAATATTTAGCAATTTATATATGACTTTATCAGTATACCAATATCAGTCGTTAAAGTAATTTGAAAGTCGTGTAAAGATTTTCCATAAAACTACAGTTCGGCGCGCGAAGCTCTTGCTATGCAGGCGGTCTGAGAATGGGTCAAGACCATTTTGGGTCTAACGAACACCTGAGTACATATAAGTCATCCCAAATAATTCTTGGTATTCAATGAATGGGAAAATTGTCCAAAAAGTACTAAACCTATTATACTTTTATCAATTCAGTCATAAACCTTTTAAGTTTGCCAATTGAGGTCTAAGCTTTTATACTTCTTGGCAATTGAGTCAATCCGGTCAATTTTGATCGGAAATTACTAACATGGACGCCAGTTGGCCACGTGACGCTGACGTGGACATTTTTAAATAATATTTCATGATTTTTTTCCTTTTCTTTGTTTTGTTTTTTTTTTTTGGTTTTAAAGTTGGCTGGCGAGGGTGGCCGGCCGACCCTCGCCGGCTATAGACGAGGACCAGCCAAACCATGCCGGCTCTTGTCGAGGGTGCGCGAGCCCTCACCCAAATCTGATGAGGGTCGCGACACCCTCGCCAAATCTGGCTAGGCGAGGGTTAACGGCCCTTGCTGGCCCTAGGTGAGACATGTGGGGCCACCAAGCGCCTCGCCTGGGGTTGGCGAGGGCCGCCCACCCACACCTAGCTAGATCTAGCGAGGGCATTGTAGCCCTCGCTTGATCTAGGCGAGGGAAGGCTCGTGTGCCCTCGATTTTGCCAATGAGGGCATTACGCCCCTTGCCCAAAGCCGGCAAGCGTCGGCTGGCCGCCCAAAGCCGGCAAGGGTCGGCTGGCCACCCTCGCCGATTAACTCTAATACCCAAAAAAAATCATAAAAAGTTCAAAAAATTATTAAAATATTATTTAAAAATATCTATGTCAGCGATTTCCGGTCAAAATTAGTCGAATAGATTCAATTGGTAAGAAGTGTAAAGGTTTAGAACTCAATTAGTAAACTTGAAAGGTTTAGGACTAACTTGACAAAAGTACAATAGGCTTAGAACTTTTTAGATAATTTTCTCTTCAATGAATGGCAATTACTTTTCATTTGACTATGAATTCAATTTTTGGGATGAAGCATCTAGGTTGGTTCAAAAACACTAGTCATTCTTCTTTACATGATTTTATTCCTTTTCTTAGGCTCCGTTCGTTTGTCAGAAAATATTCACCTTTTAAAAAATATTTTCCTAGAAGCCATTTTCCTGAAAAATGTTTTCCTAGAACACAATTTTTTGGTGTTCGGTTAAAATTTAAAAACTTTTCGGAAAATATTTTCTAGTGTTCGGCGACCGCCGATCCGGTGGCGTTTGGCGACTGGCGGCGACGACTGACAGTGGTGACAGGTGGCGGCGGTCGGTGGCGGCGGGTGGTGACAGGCGGCAGAGGCGACCGGCGGCTGCAGCGATGGCGGCAACTGGCAGTGGCGGTGGCGGCAACGGACGATAGCGATCAGCAATTGGCGACAGCGATCGGCGACGACGGCGGTCGGCGGCAGTGCTCGACGATCAATGGCGGCGGCGGCGAACAGCGGCCAACGGCGGTGACCAGCAATTAACTTTCTCTCCCACGAAAAACATTTTCCCTCCCATGGGCAATTTTATCTTCACTTTGGGGGAAAATGATTTTCTCTTTGTGAAATGAGGAAATCATTTTCCTCAAAACAATAAAGGATTTGGGGGTGGGGATAGAAAATGTTTTCCCACGGAAAACATTTTCCGCCCCCGAACACCGAAAAATGTGGAAAATATTTTTCAAAAAAATATTTTTCCGGAAACGAACACAGCTCATTAAGCTTTGCCATAGTGCGAATAGAAATCTTCATAGACTAGCATTGCGATAACTCTAACTTATAGTAATAATCAATGACCTAATGCTATAAAATTAACATTTTGACCATAAGCCTTGGGCGCTAAGTTAGTGGACATTCTTCCAAATGAATTCCTGAAGTAATGAGGACGTTTCTTTCTATAATTTGTTGCATATGTAACATCAGAAACGTAATCACGGCAATAAACTAGATTTAATTGCTAAGTGCGAAATGTCAATCGTTGATATGACGGTCAATCTACATGCAAATTAATCTAATAAGATTTCATGCACATCCAAAGGAGAAGTTTATTAGATTATAATATATGAGACATAGATTCAGACAAGTGAATATGGATTTCATACCCATCCAAAAAAACATAATGGATGACATCTTTGTATCAGTATTGGATTTTCTCTAGGAAATGATATATTCACAATTTAATTTTTTTAATTTTATATTTTATAAAACCCATCCTCAATTTTCTTAAGGATTCTTAAAAAAATATAAAGATGAGAATCCATTCTACCCAATTGGGTATATAATCAAATAAGTCCAAGAACCTTGCTAAGCTAACTACGCCGTTATTTCTTGTGAATAATGAAAGGATAACATTGAATATTTTCATACAGTCCAAGAATTAAATTGAACATGTATAAAAAAAATCAGGGGCCACATTAACAAATGAAAAATTCGGGAACAACATTACACATTGAACTAAAATTCAAAGACAACACTGAACAAATTTAAAATTCAAGGACGACATTGCATATTGGCTAAACTTCTAGACCATTTGTGTCATTATCCTTTTTTTAAAAGAAAAATGGCTACATAATTTCAATTGTATTTATAAATTTGATATTTAACTTATCATTGTACTTTAATCAGATATCCAATAGGTCCTGAGATCGTAGCTTTTACTTGACTACTCTCTCTCTTGACTTCGGATTCTTGAGATAACTTGTGATGACTTGCAATCGCCGATGGGGTTCTCGTCCCCATCTTGAAAAATGAGATCTATACGATGTCGAGTCACCGACGGAAAGGTCACAAATCTCTCCATTTTGAACCTTAGTAAATGTTGGCTGCGGGAGGTCCAATGTGACAATGGGCTTGAAGTGCAGCTGAAGAAACTCGAAATGGAAGAGAGGGATAGTGAATTGCTTGAGAGGCTATTGATAGCAAGATTAAAGGGGCTCAACTTGTTCGATGTGATTAATTACCCGAGGCAAATGGAGACTCAAGGTATGGAGAAATTGGGATCACTAAAGGCATTATTTGTTCATCGATTGAGTTCCTTTGAATGGTTGCCTGATTTTATGAAAATTAAAGAAGTTTCAGGACTCAATCTTGCACGTTGACCACCGCTAAATTTGCCCCATTTTCATCTTCCATACATGTGTTACTTGATGGTTGAAGGATAAGGGATTTAAGCTGCCTTCATAATACTTAAATGTTCCAAGTAGGTAAAAATTTCCTTGAATTTTCACAGACAATATACTAAAATATAAACTTAACCTTTTGAGAATTTTTTTCTCCTTTTGGCTTGATGTGCGTGATCAATTTCTACGTGTTTTCCGGAGAATTTTAGCTGCATGGCGCAAGCAAGCTGCAAGTGCTCATTTTTGTCTGTACCAGCTGAATTTTATTTTTATTTTTATTCACATTATACTTTTTATTTATTTGTTTTAACCAACCTCAAATTAGTATTTTGATCAAGTAAGGTATAGCGATAATCCGTAACAGTCCCAACAAAATGAGAAAATGCATAGTTATTCTGAAAGCACCACAGGTATTTCATGCAAATCGATTATCAAGTGTTTGAAATTTTATTTTCAATGATATTCTGTGCAACACGATTGGTGCAAGTGGGATCACGTAAAGTTAATCCAACGCAACCAACACTTGCATATTTTACCAAATAATCAATGTATAAAATGATTTTCTACTTCGGACTTTTTAGACTTTAAATTCTTAGCATTTATTATTAGTATATCAATATTAGTCTTAAAAGTAATTTGAAAGTCATGTCGAAAATTTTCCATAAAACTGTAGTTCAGTGCACGAAGCTCCCGCTATGCAAGTGGTCCGAGAATGGGTCGGACCATTTTGGGTCTAATGAAACACCTAAGTGCATATTAGTCTTCCCAAATTAAGTCTTCGTACTCAATGAATACCAATTACTTTTCGTAATATGTAATTATTAAATAAAACAAGATGTGCATGATAGGATAGAAGTTGTGTCAATTATACTCCGACGATGAAAACTTGTAGTTCATTTTTCGGGATGAGGCATTTGGGTTGGTTCAAAAACAGTAGTCATTCTTCTTTACATTATTTTATTCCTCTTCTTAGTCATTAAGCTTTGTCAAACGTCAGCATGCAGATAGAAATCTATATAGACCAGCATCGCGATAACTCTAACTTATAGTAATAAAAATAAAATTTTGATGTAGCTATCAAGGATCACCTAGAGAGGGGGCTGAATAGGTGATCTTAAACAATTTTTATCAATTTATGCGGAAATGAAATATCACAGTTGAATCTGAATAAAAATCAGATTCAAAACAGTTTACATAGATAGTGCTCTTGATGTGCAGTATGTAAAGTAAGAGTTAAGGGATAGAAAAACTGAACACAAGTTTATAGTGGTTCAACTTATAGTGAGCCTACGTCCACTCTTCCACGCTTTCATCCTATCGACTGAATTTCACTATGTAATCAAGAGGAATTTACAGATTCTGAGTGACAGCACTCTTGTGTATGATAGGACTCTCTATCTCACACAATCACTCTTACAAAGTAACCCTCAAGATCTTAATTTTTGGCTCAGAACGACGAGAGAAATGATTGGAGTATGCTCAGACTTTGGACTTGTTGATTCTTGATTCTGTACTTCCTTTTGCTGCTCGTTGATCTCCTTAAATACTCCTCTACTTCCAAACTAGCCGTTAGATAACTTTCAGATGACTATCTTCCAATCTTTACCTTGGACAGATTTATATAATAAGGATTGAGTAGCCGTTGGATGACAGATTATGAATCCCGCTAATTCTGGTCACTCATAAATCAGAATCTTGATTTCCATAAGTAGAACTTCATTCGTTGTAATGCAAACTTGTCATAGTATTTGATTGTCAATCAATTATAGCCTTAGATTGAAAAAATCAAAGCTTTTCTTCTGTGAAATCCATACCAGATCACTAGCTGTTGTGTTTTGTTCTGAATTCTGCGTTTGAAGAATTTCTGCGTCTGCGTTTACTTATGAGAAATTTCAGCTTCTGCGTTTGCTTCTGAAAAATTTCTTCGTTTACATCTGAATAATTTCAGCGTCTGAGTCTCAGAACTTAGATTATGTGGGTCTATAATAAGACATGAGCCAGCTTGTAAAGTTTGAAAAACTTCCTTTCGAACTTCCAGAATATACAAACCTGGAATAAATTAGTTCATAATAAGTATCAGATTTACAATAATATGGAAGGTTTTGTCAACTTCAAAATTAATAGGAGTTTTTCTCAACAATCTCCCCCTTTTTTATGGTGATAAAACTTCCTTGCAGATTGAATTAATTTGAAATTGATTTGAAAGTAAATAAACATATTAAGCTCATGAAACATAGATTGAAAGAGTAAACTCTGCTGATATTTGTGTCTTTTTCTTCCTTTGTATATAATTTGCATATGATCTGCATATTTAATGTTAGTATGGCAAATCTACATATAATTTCTCCCCCTTTTTGTCATCAGCAAAAAAATAATAATGATAGAGAGAATAAATCATTGATATTAAGCAATCAAACAGTCTAACAAGCATTGTTAGAAATATTACATACCAAAATAATAGATGGTTTTGGAAAGATGTTGAAAAACAAGCTATCTTTTGGAAGGAGTTCGAATTAGTTGAAAATTTTCCAGAATGGAAACAGCTTCCGCGATCTTCAAATTGCATTCTCCCACAGCTTTGTCTATGTTGATTGAACATAGAGCAATAGCCTCTTCAAGTTCTGCTTTATCTTTAGCTGCATTAAGATGTTGAGTTTTATTATTTTCCTCAACAATTTTGTGTAGATTCTTCATATCTTGTTCAAGTGCAGTTTGCTTATCCTTGATCTCGAGCAGAAGAGAGAGAATGGTCTCATTATCTGAGGATTGTTCCTGGACATTTTCTTGTTCAGATTGATTGAACCCTGTTGCTGTTGCTACTTCTGGAATCTCTCCTTGAACAGATGTTTGATCTTCAGAAACATGTTCTGTAGGAATTGGTTCTGAAACCTTTACAGTTAGTTCAGAAACATGTTCTGGACCATCAGTATGGCCTGTACCAAGGTGCTCTGCTTCTGCTTCATCACTTTCATCATGCAGAAGAATTTTTCGTTTCTTTCTGTATACCTTTAGTGGGATTGGAGAGTCAATTTGCTTGCTTGCTAATCCTGCTCCTTTTTTCTGCCCTGTCTTTTTAACACTTGTCTTTTCAACATATTTTGCTTCAGAAGATTGAGCATCCTTTCCTTTTACTCTTTCCCTTAAATCATCAAATTGCTTCATTTTTTAAAGCATTCTTTCTCCAACATACATACAAGGTATAAGGGTTTTGCTCATCTCATTAGGAATGGATATCTTGAGGAATATAAAGATTCATGAGATAAGAGCACCATATGAAAGTTGTCCATTGTCCTTCTATAATGTTCTATACATATGGAAAATGATGATATGGGGAAGAGAAAAAGATTGACCTTTCAGGATTGCCTAGATAAGCTTAATTTTTGACTTAGATAAGTCAATCTTGGATGCTGCTTTGGGCTTCAGACAGTTGATGATGATCTTGTGTAAAATCACGGATCTTCTGGACATATTAGAATATGAAAGATGCCTTTTAGAGCCCTGAGCAAATTTTGCATTTTCTGAGGCCACCCTGGAAGCTTCTTCGAGGCTCACTTCCAGAGAAGTAAATTTGGAATGTTTTGCTCCAATTATTAATGTCAATTCCGTCAATTGTAGATCAAACTTTTTGTCACCAACAGTGAATTGAATCTAGTTGGGTGACAAAATGGAAAGATTAGAGTAAAAATATGCAGTCAGTTTAGCATAGACATTTGCAAACTGTAAACAAAACTCATAAATGCCCAATTTCGCAAACAAATGCTTCACTGAAATTCCGGCCTTTTCAAGGTAATTAAAATCTACGATCCGATGGTTCATGATTCCTCTAGCAAGCAGCAACTGATAGAAGGTATTGTGCTCATTGCTTCTAAATAAGCCTCCAGTTCCTAGCATACCAGGTGCAATCCCAACTTTTATTTGAAAATTATCAAAGAATTTACCATCATCATCAGGAATAACAAACTTGGTTGTACTTGTGGCTTTAGGGCTGATTTGAGCAAATTTTTTATCAGAGGCTGTTGATGATTCTTCGACTTTTTCTTTGCCCCTTTTGGAAGAGGGCTTTTTTGGTGTAGAGCTGCCCGGAACATTGTCAATATTAGCGCAAACTTGAGAGTAGTTTTGCGTAAGATGTTCTTCAGAGAAGAATCCATTATCTCTTAGACAGTCACGCAGAGTAGATGCAAAGGCATTACCTCTTTTCAACCTCTAATAAGCATTCCATACAAGCTCGATGCTTTTAAAACGAAAATCTATTTTACCAGAAGTTTTGGGTGGCGACGATCGATGAGGTGGTATCACTTTAGAAGGGTCTTCATGATGGTCCGACTCTGTGTTTGAAATTTCCATATACTCCGCCGATGCCGTAGACTTGGAATCTTGGTTGAGAATGTATGATGATCGTCTCTTGAAAGGCATTTTGAACACTTTTGGAGCGAAAAGATTAGATTTTTGGAGAAGGAAGAGAAAAAGACGACTCCGAGTATCGAGAGGTTTTGGAGAGAAAAAGTTCATACGATAGGGTTTTGTAAAAAGAGAAAGACGGGTTTATAAAGGAGGAGGACAGGTTTTGGAAGGAAAGCTTGCTTTTAGAAAATAAAAAGAGATCCCGAACATGTAGGAAGGAAATAAACTTTTTAAAGCACAAACAATCATGATGATATCATAACAATATATTAAGCACAATTAATTAGATAAATTAGAATACATACCTGATTTGCTTCCTAAAGTAACAATTATGAAAATATCCTGCCAAAAATGCGAAAAATATACCCGCCAAAATTTGAATAAATGACGTACTGTTCTTTGTGAGTTTGAAAAATGTTAAGACTGAGAACATTTGAGTCTGAAAAATTCATGTTTATCAAACACTTCAAGAAAATGGATAAATGATGCACAGTTTGTTTCTTATGAACTCAAATGAAGATTTATCAAGAGGTTTTGTAAATATATCAGCTAATTGATTTTTAGAATCAATGAATTGAATATTCACATCACCATTTTGAACATGATCTCGAATAAAATGATACTTGATTTCAATATGCTTAGCTCGAGAATGAAGAATGGGGTTTTTTGTCAAATTGATTGCACTTGTGTTGTCACATTTGATTGCAACACTTGATTCCTCAATAGCAAAGTCTTGTAACTGTTGCTTCATCTACAGAATCTATGCACAGCAACTTCCCATTGCTACATATTCTACTTCTGCCGTAGAAAGTGCAACTATATTTCGCTTCTTTGAGTACCAGGATACTAACATATTTTCAAGTAGTTGACATATACCTGTAGTACTTTTCCTGTCCACTTTACATCTAGCTAAATCAGCATCTGAATAACCAGTAAGAATAAAATATGAATCTTTGAAATATCAAAGACCTAACATTAGATAGGTTCCAATGTATTTGATTATTCTCTTTATTGCAGAAAAATGAGATTCCCTTGAGTCTGATTGAAATCTCGCGCACATACAGACATTAAAAAGTATGTCAGGTCTAGATGCAGTAAGATATAATAAAGATCATATCATGCTTCTACATACCTTCTGATTAACCTTTTTACCATTTTCATTTTTGTCTAGCTTGGATGATTAAGACATGGGAATGTCTGTCTTCTTGCAATTTTGTAATCTAAACTTCTTGACAATCTCCTTGGCATACTTCTCTTGGCAAATGAATGTACCATCTTTTGTTTGGTTTACTTGTAGGCCATGAAAGAATGTTAATTCTCCCATCATACTCATCTCGAACTCGTTCTGCATATTCTTAGAGAATTCCTTACAAAGCAATTCGTCAGAAGATCCAAAGATTATATTATCAATATAAATTTGAACAAGTAAAAAATCCTTACCTTTTCTCTTAACAAATAAAATTGTATCAACCTTACATTTGGTAAAATCATTTTGTAGAAGGAAGTTACTTAACCTTTCGTACCAAGCTCTAGGTGCTTGTTTCAGACCATAAAGGGCCTTTTTGAGTCTGTAGACATAATCAGTCTTCCTTGATTCTTCGAAACCAGGTTGTTGTTCCACATATACTTCTTCTTTAATATATCCATTCAGAAAGGCACTTTTCACGTCTATCTGAAACAATTTAAAGTTGTGGAAACAAGCATAAGCTAATAGTAACTGAATGACTTCTAACCTTACAACTGGTGCATATGTTTCATCATAATCTATGCCTTCTTCTTGAGAATAACCTTTTACTACCAGTCTTGCTTTGTTTCTTGTGACTTTCCCTTTGTCATCTAGTTTGTTTCTAAATACCTATTTTGTTCTAATTACTGGATGATTTTTGGGTCTTGGCACAAGCTCCCATACTTTATTGATTCTGAACTGCTAAAGTTCCTCCTGCATAGCTTCGATTTAGCTTTCATCTGATAAAACTTCCCTAACTTCTTTTGGTTCTATTTCTGATATCAACACCAAGTTGTTGATGTTCTCCTTGTATTTGGATCTAGTTTTGATACCATCTTCTGTTTCTCCAATGATGAGGTTCTTCAAATGACTGGATTTAAGTTTTCAGGTTTTGTCAAATCTTTCCTTCTGAATATCTGCAGACTCTGAAAGTTCTGGTTGAGTCTGTATTGTATCTTCTTTTCCTTCTTCTACAGATTTTACAATCTTTGGAGATTCTTGATGAACTTCTGATAACTCTTGAATGTTGAGAGATGGTTTAGATTCATCTTTGTGAGTTTGAATATTTTTTTCAAACCTTACATTCATTGTTTCTTTCACAGTATGAGAGTTCTTATTGAAGACTTTGCGTGCTTTACTTATAGTAGAATATCCAAGCAAGAATCCTTCATATGCTTTCTCATCAAACTTGCCAGAGCGGTCATTTAGATTTTTGAGTCTGAAACATTTACAACCAAACACACGAACATATGATATATTGGGCTTTCTACCTTTGTAAAGCTCATAGGGGGTTTTCTCAAGAATGGGTATGAGAAAAACTCTGTTAATGATATAATATGCTGTAAAAACTACATCTGCCCAGAAACGAAAAGGAATCCTGCTTCAATCAATAGAGTTTTTGCCATTTCTTGCAAAGAACGATTTTGCCTCTCCACAACACCATTTTGTTCTGGTGTATAATGAGTAGAAAAATTATGTTGAAAGCCATTTTTCTAATAGAAATCTGAAAAATTTTGATTTTCAAATTCTCCCCCATGATCAGTTTTAATGCAAGAAATGGTATAACCCTTTTCATTCTAAACTCTTTTTGCAAATTTTGAAAAATATGAAAATGCTTCATTTTTATGAGAAAGAAAGAATACCCAAGTAAATCTTGTGAAATCATCAACAATAACTAAAAAATACTTTTTACCACCAATATTTTGTGTTCTGGTTGGTCCAAATATATCCATATGAAGAAGCTGTAAAGCACGATTAGTGGAAACATAATGTATAGATTTAAAAGAACTTCTTACTTATTTTCTTAGAGTGCAGACATTGCATAACTCTGTTTTCTTGTATTTCAAATCTGGCAGACCTGGAACCAGTTTCTTGTTTAAGATCTTTTAGATTTGTTTCATACTGATATGTCCCAATATTCTATGCCATCTTCATCTTTTTTTATTGAAATCAAGCAATGAGTGGAGTTTGGATTGACATCAAGAAGATAAATATTGCTATGTCTTCTTCCTGTGAATTTTTGAGAGAAATCTTTGCTAGTTCCTGAGCATGTATCTTCTTGAAAGTTGATTCTGAAACCTGTATCACATAGCTGGCTTATGCTTATCATGTTGTAGTAGAGTCCTTTTACCAATGAAACATCATTGATGGTAAGTCCTCCAATTTCAACCGTTCCTTTGCTAACGATTTTTCCTTTGGTATTTCCTCCAAAAGAAACTTTTCCACCATTCAAACTGTGTAAATCAACGAATATGCTTGGATCTCCTGTCATGTGTCTAGAGCATCCACTGTCTAGATGCCACTTTTTTTTTCTCTTTGTGGTAACCTGCAAAAATTACAATATCTCAAGTTTTCTTTGATACCCAAATTTGTTTGGGTCCTTGAGCATTAGTATAGGCTGTCTTAACAAAATCTCTTCGTACAGGTCTCTAGACCTTAGGACATTCATTCTCAAAATATTGTGGATCTCCACATTTTGAGCACCTGAGTGCACTTCGTCTAACAGGTTTGACAAAATTCTTTTTGAAATGGTTTTTATAAGCTTATCGAGGAGGTCTTTGTCTTAATCTCTCCTTGACCTTCGAAAAATCAACCAAGCTATCACTTTCCTTCATAAATCCGAGACCAGATTTGTTATAGTAAGGAATTTGGATAGAAAAGATATGCTTCAAGGTTTCTAAATCTTTGGAAAACTTGAAAGTAATTTCTGAAACTTCCTTTTTCAAAACAGTATTTTCTTTGGAAAGAAAATCTCGACTTTCCTTGATTTGATAAAATTCTTTTTTAAGGAAATTGATTTTTTCTTTTTGAGAAACATCCTGTTACCTTAGTGACGAATTTTCCTTTTTCAAAGAAGAGATTCTTTTAAGAGCAGTATTAAATTCAAAGCATAATTCATCAATATAATTTGATACTTCAATAGGTATATCAGAATGCTTTACCTCAATTTTCACTTTAAGATCAGAATATGAATCTGAATCTGAGTTTGACTTAGCCATCAGACAAAAATTTGAGATATTTTCATCACTGTCTTCGCACTCTGTATCACTCCAGGTTTCTACTTTTAAGGCCTTCTTTGCTTTCTCAAATTTGGTCTTTTTTTTCAGAAGTGGACAATTTGGCTTGATATGTCCATGTTTCTTACAGTGAAAACATATAACATCCTTTAATATCTCTGTTTCATCGAAAGACTTATTCTTCTCAAAAGGCTTCTTACCTTTGAGGTTTCTTCCTTTGATCTTCATTTTCTTATACTTCTTTATAAAGAGAGCTAGTTCTTCATCGTCAACATCTTCATCTTCAGAATCTGCATCAGAATCAATGTTAGTCTTTAATGCAATTGACTTATTACCTCTGGATTCATTCTCCTCATTCCGTTTCTCAATCTCATTTGATTGAAGTGTTCCAATTAACTCATTTACTGATAGAGACTTGATCCTTTGTGTCTCTAAAAGAGATATTTTGATGTTATTTCACTGATTTGTCAGTCCTCTTAGTAGTTTGTTGACTTTCATTGCATCTAGAACTGGTTGTCCTTGATAAGCAAGACGGTTTACTATGTTAGTAAACCTGTCATACAAATCAGCAATTGATTTTCCAGGCTTCATTTTGAAGGATTCATATTGACTAAGCAAAAGATTGATTTGAGTTTCCTTAGCTCGATCTGTTCCTTCATAAGTAACATGGAGAGTATCCTAGATTTCCTTAGCTGATTCACAAGCAGCAATTTTTTTTATATTCAATAGGTGATAAAGCACAATAGAAAGAATAAATTACTTTGGAATCTAAAGTTTCTCTTTTAGATATCTCAGTTTGAGATAACGGAGGATCTACTGCTTTGCTTGCATCTGCCTTTTCTTTTGAATCAGAAGATTTTGGATTGACTCCTTTGATGATGGCATCCCATTGCATGTGATGAATTGACTTTATGAATGCTTTTATCTTATTCTTCCAGACACTATATTCCTTGCCATCGAAATATGGTGGTCTATTGTTACTTTGTCCTTCAATGAGCCCTGAAGCACCAAAGCTAGCCATGCAGATCGTTAGCTCAGAAGTAAAACACTTCAATAAATGAGCAACCTTGCTTTGATACCAATTGATATAGTTAGCAAGGATCACCTAGAGGAGGGGTGAATAGATGATCTTAAATAATTTTTATCAATTTATGCGAAAATGAAAGATCACAATTGAGTCTAAATAAAATTCAGATTCAAAATAGTTTATATAGATAGTGCTCTTGATGTGCAGTATGTAAAGTAAGAGTTAAGGGATAGAAAAAATGCACACAAGTTTATAGTGGTTCGGCTTATAGTAAGCCTACGTTCACTCTCCCACGCTTTTAGCCT
Source organism: Syzygium syzygioides (assembly GCA_031216285.1). Lineage (NCBI taxonomy): Eukaryota > Viridiplantae > Streptophyta > Magnoliopsida > Myrtales > Myrtaceae > Syzygium > Syzygium syzygioides. Next base: position 14,559,661 of record CM062249.1, read on the forward strand.
ACCGGTTGGATTTCACTATGTAATCAAGAGAAATTTATAGATTCTGAGTGACAGCACTATTGTGTATGATAGGACTCTCTATCTCACACAATCATTCTTACAAAGTAACCCTCAAAATCTTTATTTTTTGCTCAGAATGACGAGAGAAATGATTGGAGTATGCTCAGACTTTGGACTTGTTGATTCTTGATTCTATACTTCCTTTTTCTGCTCATTGATCTCCTTAAATACTCCTCTACTTCCAAACTAGCCGTTAGATAACTTTCAGATGACTATCTTCCAATCTTTACCTCGGACAGATTTATATAATAAGGATTGAGTAGCCGTTGGATGACAGATTCTGAATTCCGCTGATTCTGGTCGCCTATACAATCAGAATCTTGATTTCCATAAGTAGAACTTTATTCGTTGTAATGCAAACTTGTCATAGTATCTGATTGTCAATCAATTATAGCCTTAGATTAAAACAATCAAAGCTTTTCTTCTGTGAAATCCATATCAGATCACTAGCTGTTGTGTTTTGTTCTGAATTCTGCGTTTGAAGAATTTCTATGTCTACGTTTGCTTCTGAGAAATTTCAGCTTCTGCATTTACTTTTGAAAAATTTCTTCGTCTGTATCTGAATAATTTCAGCATTTGAGTCTTAGAACTTAAATTATGTGGGTCTTTAATAAGACATGAACCGGTTTGTAAAGTTTGAAAAACTTCCTTCTAAGCTTTCAGAATATACATATCTAGAATAAATTAGTTCAGAATAAGTATCAGATTTACAATAATATGGAAGGTTTTGTCAACTTCAAAATTAATAGGAATTTTCCTCAACAAATTTAAATGACCTAATGCCATAAAATTAACATTTTCACCATAAGCCTTGGGCACTAAGTTTGTGGGCATGCTTCCAAATGAATTGCTAAAGTAATAAGGACATGTATTTCTATAATTTGCATAGAAACATCAAAAAACGTAATTGCAACGCGAAATGTCGATTGTTAATCTGACATTCGATCTAAATGCAAATTTTTGTAATAAGATTTCATATGCATCCAAAAAGGAGAAGTTAATTAGATTATAATATATCGGACATAGATTCAGACAAATGAATATGGATTGACTTAGAGTACATAAACAATCCATTTCTACTTTTCATAATTTATAAAAAAAAAAATTACTCCGTTTATCTCACGATTGTACTACTTTTGGTCTTATCTTTTATATATATACAGAATGAATATTGTCTTATTCATTGCACTTTTCTATATTGGAATACTAACATCCTCGGTTGAGTGGTCAATGATTTTTTTTTCCAAATTAAAATACATATCGAGGATCATAATTAATGCAAATTCGCTATATTGGATTAAATTATTATTGTTATTGCCGGTAATGCATGAGAGATGTAGCTCACAAGTGAAAAGTATAGCTCATAGTTAGACATGGCAAACGTAGTTTAATAAAAATGATTCTAAATAAAAGTAATTATTGAATGTAACCAAACGCTATTTTTAATTTGAGAACGTTTGTATACTTAAAAATAAGTTAAATGACAAAAAAGAAATGTAACCAAACGAACACTTTCATGAATACACTTTTTAAGAGACCAAGAAAAAGAACAATACCTAGAAGATTTCAACAACGATACCGATAATCACCACACTAAATAAGACCTATACCGTTGTTATCAATATATAAATATAAGCTTGAAAATAGTCTCTTTCGATGTAGACAAGGACAAACATGCTGATTAATAAACTTCGACAAATTCTCAAAGCTTTCAAATTGAATTCAAGAAGAGAGATGTATCAAAAAAAGTGGGAAAATTGTCAAAATGGTCTTAAATCTATTGCACTTTTGCTAATTCAATCCTAAACCTTTTAAGTTTGCCAATTCAGTCCTAAACCTTTTTACTTCTTGCTAATTCAAATTCAGTCCTAAACCTTTTCACTTCTTATCAATTGAGTCCATTTGATCAGTCGGCCGACGGCTTCGTCAACATCGATCGTCCAGCCAACGCTGACATGGCAATTTTAAATTTTTTTTTCGAATTTTTAAACGTTTTATTTATTTTTTTCATTTTTTTCTGAATTCTTCCTCTTGCCGTTTCGACAACCAGCGACCTGCCGGCTGCCAGAACGGCCAGAGGTGGGAGCCTCTGCAAGGCAACCTCACCTAGCAAAGGCGAGGCTGACCTCACCGTTGCCGTTGCCTGGGTCGGGACGGCGACAGGAAGGTTGACCTTGCCCAGCTCTTGCCTTTGGACGGTTAGGTGACTGGCGGGTTGCCGGACCAGCCAAAGGAAGAATTCAGAAAAAAATTTAAAAATTTTGAAAAAAATATTAAAAATTGCCACATCAGCATTGGCTGGACGGCCGATGCTGACGTGGCCGCCAATCGGCTGCTATGTCAGCGCCGACTGACCAAATGGACTGAATTGACAAGAAGTGAAAAGGTTTATGACTGAATTAGCAAACTTAAAAGGTTTAAGACTGAATTGGCAAAAGTGCAATAGGTTTAGGACCATTTTGATAATTTCCCCCAAAAAAAGTCATAAACCCATTGCATTTGTATCAATTCAGTTTTAAATCTTTTAATTATACCAATTGAGTCCTAAATCTTTTGACGATTTACTAATATAGTGCATCCGACCAATTTCAACTGGAAATTGTTGACATAGACACCAACCGTTATATGTGAATAATTTTAATTTTTTTAGTGAAAAAAGTTTATGACTTTTTTTGTAATTTTTCCCAACTCAACCATACTGAATCGATTGAACAACGTATTGAGCGAACCTTCTACTCTTCTAACTGTTAAGTTCATGGATTTGAACAAGTCAGTATGGAAATTAAAAAACACAGAAATTAGAAGACAAATACACATGGGTGGGAATGTTAAAATTATTGTATTTCCAAGCCTCGTTCCGTAATTTTCGCTAGAATGTGGACCGTACCTCTGCACACTAGCCTGCAGTTGAATGCTATTTCTTTTACCAGTTAAGCTAATTTCATTTCCAACACGAGAATATGAGAGGACCCATGCTAATGTCTAGGGATATACATCGATGATTATGATGAAGAGATATTATTAGTGCGGTATACGTGAAATTTTACCAGTTAGCTGACTTCATTCATGTGAATTTAGAGAGAGAAGGCAACACTCTACAGACATTTTACCAAGTTTAGGTGCCCGAATTCCTGTGATAGATCTGAGCCCTCAAAGGGTCTTCATCACTATGGTGAACTCCTGCTTCTCCGAGAGGTCCACCTCCTCGCCGGCAACCAACCGCCACTGGAACGACCATGCCAGGTTTGCCACAAAGTACTCCAGGTGCAGCATCGTGAGCCCGTACCCGGGACACATCCTCCTTTCTACCCCGAGTGGCATCATCTTCATCTCCTTACTACCCTTGATGTTGAACTTGCCGGCTTCTCCTTCACCACAGCAGCCGCAATTCAAGAACCTCTTGGGCTTGAAGGCCATCAGCCCTCCGGGTCTCAGCACATCTACGCCACCATGAAGTTGATGGTCCCGTCCCTGGGGATCACGTACCTGCCCAGCTCCGCGACTTCCCTCACTGCGTGCGGTAACACGAAGTGCCTTGGCGGGTGGCGGCGCAACCCTTCCAACACCACCACTGTCAGGTAGTCTAGTCTCTGCAGGTCCTCCTCCTTCACTTGCTCCGCCCCTTGTCGCACGACTGATTTGATTTCATCGTAGAGTCTCTCTTGGATTTTTGGGTACTTCACCAGGTTGGCAATGACCCACTGCAGCACCGTGGATGTCATGTCGGTACCAACATTGAGGAACTACAAGCAGAGTCTCACCATTTCGTCCTCCTCTAGCTTCCTCTTCTCCTCCGGCAGCTCCAGGTGCAAGAGCGAGTCCACGTACGACACGATCCATTCAATGGTACTTTTCCAATTAAGAACGAAATTATAAGCTACAATTTATTTATTTATTGATAACCGAGGTGTCCGCGCGGCCGGCGAGCTAAGATTCAAATCAGCGGTGATGCCCGACTAGTCCTCGAGGGGGGTTAGCGCAGCATCCCACCGTCACGACCCCCCACTTAAATCACCAACGGGCGAGTTTGAATCTAGGATCTCTCGTGAAAGGAACTGAGCGCAAACCAACGCGGCCACCTATGGGTGGGTATAAGCTACAATTTATTTTAGGGTTAATAACGCAAAAAACCGCCAAAATTGGTATGTCTGTGGCAATTTTACTAAAAACTAATTTTTTTACCATAAAAAACTCTAAACTGGTATACTTATAATAAATTTAACCTCAGCTTATTTCCATTAAATTTTACTGTCAAATTGCTTCATTAAATGACATGCAACAATTGATGAAAGTACTAATTTTATGTTTTACCCTTCGTTTGTCACAAGCGTACTAGTTTATGATTTTTTGTAGTACTAATTCAATTTAATAGAAACAAATGGAGGGTAAATTTATCACAAATATACCAGTTCGGAGTTTTTGATGGTCAAAAAATTAGTTTTAGGTAAATTTGTCACAGGTGTATCAATTTGGGATTTTTCGTAATATCAATCCTTTATTTTACTTGATCAAATAAGTTTTACTTCAATTTATAAATAATATATTTATAAATTAGATATGTTACTATTTTTACTTTTTATTGTACTTTAATAATAAATCAAATAGGTATCTCTGAATTTATTATGATAGCTTTTACGTGGCCACTCTTTCTTGTCTTCAGATTATTGAGATAACTTGTATTAACTCCCATTCTCTGATTGAGCTTCCGTCTAGTCTTGAAAAATTGGCTTTATACCATGTCTCGAAAGATCACCCTTTTCCAACTTGACAAATTTATCCATTTTGTCTGAAAAAAATATATAGTTGTCCAATTTGTATCTTTGTCAATGAGGGAGGTCGAATTTGATGATGTGCTTGGACCACAGCTGTAGAAACTTCATGGTTTGGATGTGAGAGATAGTGAATTGTTTGGGAAGCTGTCTGAATCAAAATTGAAGAAGCTCCACGGGTTGAGCGTGTTTAATTGACCGGACTATTAAAGACTCGACAAGATATGGAGAAATTGAAATCGCTATATGCATTGTTAATTCACAGATGCGATTCCTTAAAAAGGTTGCCTAATTTATTAGAATTGAAGAAGTGGCGTAGATTGAATCTCGCACATTATTCACTACGAAAATTCGCTCTATCTACATCATCTAGGTACCTGCCATTCAATAGTTGAAGTATGCCGGATTTCAGCTGCCTTCATAAACACTTAAATGTTCTAAGAAGGTAATATTATTTTTTGAATTTAAGATTACCCATGCACAAGTTGCTAGCGTCCAAATAGTATATATCTATTTAAGAAAATTAATCAGATTTTTCATATCACATGACCGAAAATTTGCTGGTTTATTTTCAAATTTTAGCCAAACACTAGAAAATAGTGTCATTGACTTCCTAAAAAACATTTTTAAAAAAGTCAAATGTTCCGCTAAACAAACAGACTATATAAATGTTATTTCTTTTTCTTCCTCCCCTTTTTTAACACAGGATATGGGAGGACCAATGCTTGTAATTGGGATAAATATCGATGATTATGAAGAGATATTACTACTACGGTTTAGTTTTTTTTTTTTTTGGTCGAAACTACTACGGTTTAGTTGAAATGGTGAGTAGTGTTCGACAATGGCATGACATCGGATTCGCAGTGGTGGTAAGAGAAGCTTCACGTGCACTGTCTTGATCAATATTGGGCATCAACGGGTGGGTGCAGTTCACGTGCGAGTTTTTAAACTTTCAGGAATTTTCGCAAACACCTCGGGGGTTCCCAAGTAAAGAAGCACAGGTTTCACCTGCCTAAGTCTAATCACATACATCACAGAGAGCAGAAGAAGAGTGTTCATTAATGGAAATTTTTTATTGAGAAAGCAACAGTCTACATAGATACATGTTCCCAAATTCAGGTGCCCGAATTCCGGGGACTTATCTGAGCTCTTAAAGGGCTTTTCATCCCGAGCACTATGGTGAGCTCCTGCGTTGCCGACAGGTCTACCTCCTCGCCCGCCGCCGTCTGCCACCGGAACAGCCACACCAAGTTCGCCACGAAGTACTCCAAGTGCAGCATGGCAAGCCCGTATCCGGGACAGATCCTCCTCCCCACCCCGAAAGGCATCATCTTGATCTCCCTGCTCCCCGTGATGTCGAACCCCCCAGCTTCTTCTTCGCAGTTCAAGAACCTCTCGGGCTTGAACGCCATCGGGTCCTTCCAGACTTCCGGGTCCCAACCCATCTCCGCCACCATGAAGTTGATGCTCCCGTCCTTGGGGATCACGTACCCGCCCAGCTCCGCGTCCTCCGTCACCGCGTGCGGCACCACCAAGTGTGCCGGCGGGTGGCGGCGCAGCCCCTCCAGCACCACCGCCTTCAGGTAACCCATCCTCTGCAGGTCCCCCTCCTTCACTTGCTCCGCCCCGTGTCCCACGACTGATTTGATTTCATCGTAGAGCCTCTCTTGGATTTCTGGGTACTTGACCAAGTTGGCCATGATCCACTGCAGTGCCGTGGACGTCGTGTCGGTGCCGGCGGTGAGGAACTCCGAGCAGAGGCTCATTATCTCGTCCTCCTCCAGCTTCCGCTTCTCCTCCGGCAGCTCCAGGTCCAGGAGCGTGTCCACGTACGATAAGATCCAATTGCCATCGCTGTCATTCCTGTCCTCCTTGGCTTTGCTGAGGTGCTCTCGCTTGGCCTTGGATCGAGCTCTGATGAGCGGGACGAGGACGCGCTTCCGATTCTCGTAGAGCTCGTAGAACTCCTTCCACCGCTTCCGGAGGACCAGCTTGGTCAGCCGCGGCCAGAAACTGAGCACGTTGAACCTCCCCGCACCCAGAAACAACTGTCGCTCAACCTGCTCGATCTGCTTGATCTGCTTCTCCTCGAGCCTGTCTCCGAAGCACATGAGGACCAGCAAGCAGAACATGGCGTACCGGAAGTGGTCGACGACGCGGACGACGCCGCCTGGCTGGGACTTGAGCTCCGCCACAAGGATGTCAAGGACCCACGCGCGGGCGCCGGAGTAGGACCGGATGCGGGAGGGATGGAGTATCTCCGCCGTGAGGTTGCGGCGGAGTAGGCGCCAGGTGGGGCCGTAGGAGGAGGAGTTGATGTCGTGCTGGTTGGAGGTGAGGATGCGGCGGATGGGCCGGGGCGGCGGGCGGTCGGCGAAGACAGCGCCGCGGTGGACGAGGGCCTGGTGGGCGAGTGCCCGGGAGGAGACGAAGATGGCGGGACGGGAGCCGATGTGGACGGTGACCATGGGGCCGAGGCGGGCGTGGAGTGAGCGGAGGACGGGCTCGAGCTCCGAGGTGGACCTGCGGAGCCATAGCAAGTTGCCGACGACGGGGAAGGTGAGGGGGCCCGGCGGGAGGCTCTTCTTGTTGGTGGCGGGAGAGAGGAGGTTGACGGTGGCCCTGAGGAGGGCGGCGACGGAGAGGGCGACGAGGATGAGGAACCAGAGATACATGTTTTGCCGAAAGGTCGCTCTTGTTCATTTAAGATTGGAGATTAGAGATTGGAAATTGACCTAGTCACCGGTGGAGAGGTCGCTGTAGTTCATCTTGACAGATCTCTCCATTTTGTATCTTTGTAAATGTCGACTGAGGGAGGTCCAATATATAATGGGGCTTGAAGTGCTGCCGAAGAAACTCCGTGGTTTGGAAGTGTGGGATGGTCAATTGCTTGAGAGGCTATCGATGTCAAGATTAACAACGCAATCGTAAGCTACAATTTATTTTAGGGTTAATCACGCAAAAACCCCCCCAAATTGGTACATCTATAATAATTTTATCAAAAACTAAATTTTTGACCATCAAAAATCTCAAACCGGTATATTTGTGACAAATTTACCCTCAGTATATTTCCGTTGAATTTTAATGTTAAATTGCTTTGTCAAATGACACGCGACATTAATGGAAGTACTAATTTTATGTTTTACCCTCCATTTAACACAGACGTACCAATTTATAATTTTTGTGGTATTAATTCAATTTAATAGAAACTAACGGAGGGTAAATTTATCACAAATGTGCCAGTTCGGGATTTTTGGTGGTCAAAAAATTAGTTTATGGTAAATTTATCACGGGTGTACCAGTTTAGGAGTTTTCGTGGTATTAACCCTTTATTTTACTTGATCAAATAAGTTTTACTTCAATTTATAAATAGCATATTTATAAATTAGATATGTTACTATTTTTATTTTTTATTGTACTTTAATAATAAATCAAATAGTTATCTATGAATTTTTTATGCTAGCTTTTACCCATTCTCTGATTGGGCTTCCGCCCTAGTGTTGAAAAATTGGATTTGTACCATGTCTGGAAAGATCACCCTTTTCCAACTTGACAAATCTGTCCATTTTGTGCATTTGTCAATGCCAGCTGAGGGAGGTCGCATTCAATGATGTGCTTAGACAGCAGCAGAAGAAACTTCATAGTTTGGATGTAAGGGATAGTGAATTGTTTGAGAAGCTGTCCGTATCAAGATCAAAGGAGCTCCCCAGTCTGAGCGTGTTTAATTGACTGGGACTAATGGAGACTTGACAAGGTATGGAGAAATTGAAATCGCTAGAGGCATTGTTAATTTACAAATGTGATTCCTCAAAAAGATTGCCTAATTTATTTGAATCAAAGAAGCGACGTAGATTGAATCTCGCACATTATTCACTACGAAAATTTGCCCTATCCACGTCATCTAGATACCTGCCATTCCACTGTTAAAGTATGATGGATTTCACCCGCCTTCATAAACAATTAAAATGTTCTAAGTAGGTAATATTAATTTTTTAAATTGAAGATTTTTAAGCTTAACCAAAATGAATAATAATTACTTTTTTTGCCGGACATTGAATTTTATTCATGACATATAATTATTCAAGAAAACGAGATGCACCGATGAATCACAGGCATCCATTTTGAAATTCGAAACACATCATTTGACCGAATGTTATCGGACTTGCATATTTTCTGTATATTGTTTCCGATCCTATTCCTAGTCATTAAGGCATGTCACGTCTCACGTGTCAGCATCCGCATAGAAAATTTTCGTGGACTATTACTCTATTAACAGGATGACTCCGACTAGTATGAAAAATTAAAGTAAATGAATGACCTAATGATGCAATAAGATCCAACATTTTTCTTCAGGGAGCCTTGGACGCTACCTTCGTGAATGAATCTCCGACACGTGCTTCCAAATGAAATTGCTCAAGTAATAAGGGTCGTGCATTTCCATGATTTGCGTACGTAACGTCGAAAACGATGACTGCAGCAATAAACTACTTTCAATTTGCTAGGCCTGAAACAACCCATTATCGCGGGAAAGGACAAATTTGCCCGCTTATAGCGGCATGAGCACACCTGCCAAGTCTATACTCCTTTTGTTTCGGGAACCTCATTTTTCGACGTTTGATTCTCTTAAAAAAATAAGTCAGTAAATATATATTTTTTAATTTATACTTAAATTTAGAAAAATAATTTTTTCTTTAAAAATTCAAAAAATATAACTAGACATCAGCACTTAAACCCAAAATTCTACATTTATGTATGGAAACTACAATGAGGGTTCTCTAGTGCCCAGCGTCTAGGGTTGGGTCTCAAGCACCCGGGCCCGAGTCCATCAAGGCTTATGACCCCAATGCATGTGCTCGGGTCTCCCGCAGCCTTGCTCGAGTCCATCGAGGCCAAGCTCGAGATCCTAGTGTTTGTGCTTGGGTCCATTAAGGCCGGACTCGAAGCCCTAGTGCCTGTGCTCAATATTCCGACATCCAAGTTTAGGTCCATAAAGGTCGAGCGCGGGATCCCAGTATTCTAGCTCGGATCCACAACACCATGCTTAAGTCCACAAAGGCCATGTCTGAGTCTACAAAGGCCGTGCCTAAGTCTATCGAGGTTAGGCTTGGGACCTAGGTGCTCATGCCTTTATCCCAGTGCCCGGGTCGGCGTTCATTGAAGCTGGACCCAAGATTCTAGTGTTCCTACCCAATCCCCGACTGCCCATGCATAAGTTACTAGCATCTGAATAGTATATGTCTATTTAAAAAAATCAAATTAGATTTTTCATATCAAATGATCAAAAATATTTTCTAATTCATTTTCAAGTTTTAGCAAAATACCAGAAAATATTATCATTTTAATGAAAAATGATTTCCTGAAAATATTTTCGAAAAATGTCACATTTTTTGCAAAATAAATTGAGTAAAAATGCTATTTCTTTTTCTTCCTCCCCTTTTTCAACACAGGATATTGGGGGACCAGTGCTTATAATTAGGGATAAATATCGATGATTATGAAGAGATATTACTACTACGGTTTAAGTCAAACGGTGACTAGCGTTTGACAATGGCATGACATCGGAATTGCAGTGGCGGCTACAGAAGCTTCACATGCACTGACTGTCTGGATCAATATTGAGCATCAACGGGTGGCCCACCCGCGGTGGGTGCAGTTCACGTGCGAGTTTTAACTTGCAGGAATTTTCGCAAACACCTCGGCGGTTCCCAAGTAAACAAGCATAGGTTTCACTTGCCCAAGTCTAATTACATACACCGCAAAGAGCAGAAGAAGAGTGTTCATTAATGGGAATTTTATTGAGAAGGCAACAGTCTACATAGATACTGTCACACCCCAAAACCTACCAAGATAGGGAATGACACGGCCGTCCTTTCGCCCAAAGGACGCAGCCTCAAACCACCCAAGAGTCCCAAAGACATCGCTCTCGTTCTATTGGCTGCTAAACAAAGAACCTGAAAGATATATATAAGATAAAGGGTGAGCTACCACGGCTCAGTGAGTAACATATATCTTCTATGCGGATCGAACAATCACTATGCAATAGTATAAAAAATATCGCAGCCCATAACTCGACTCAATGTACAACATAGCCAAAAATATCTCAAAGGTATAATAACTTTTCAATAAAAAAAATCATCCGTATTAGATTACGCAATAAATACTCATTTTTCAACAATAGCTAGCCATCAATGGTCTATCCATTGAATAATCTCATTACATAACACGTCAATACTCATTTCTCAACAATAGCCAGCCATCAATGGTCTATCCATCAACCAATCTCATGCTCGTCTTCAAACTATGGTCAAGTTTAACGCCGTGACAATGGCGACCAAGCTTACCCCTTTTGGCAAGGTCTACCACCTATTATAAGCCGGCGGCTCGGCCCAGAAGGATATCCTGACAGTATGCATACTCCCCCCTCAATGGGTTCTCAACATAGTAATACGAGCAACAACAACTTATAACTCAATCCAGAAATCTATAATCAACACCAATAAATCCATTTCACAAAACATTTTGCAACAAGAATAGCCCTCGGCTAATTCTCTTCACAAAACCTTTAACATAAGCATTCACAAAAGCTTCATTTCAATAATGTCATAAGACTTTTTAACTCATTTCACAACCGACGAAAGGTAGTAAATGATCGATCCAATTTATGCAGAAAACATGCTCCACTGTATTAAAATTATATCTCATTATCAAAATGTGAATTTGTAAATTCATAGAAGATATAATGTCCCTCACCTGTTAATCCACAACTAACCCAAATGTGTTACTCGAGCCGACGATTCCAAAATCCTATCAATTAAATAAGAAACGACATCAAAACCAAGTAAAAAAAAACTACGAAACGGCTAAACGACGCTTAAACGCTAACAAAACAACTCAAAGGCGCCCACAAGTCGCTTCTCCAAAGCGATTATCTAAACCGTTCGCAACGCGGAGTTTAAACGCGAAACTTGATCGTACCATAAATTCCTCCACCGAACTCCGTTTTAAGCGAGCTTATAGTCAATAGAAAGCCCACTCAGAGCACTACAAGAACCCCAACTTGGCCGTTCCAAAATCGAGCCGAAAACCGACGAAAATTAGCCTAAAGCATGCTGGTCGCGCACTGTTCATATAGCGCGGTCAACTTCAAAAATTCATATTGGGCAAACCGCAAGTCCAAATCAAAATCCGTAAAATCCCACGGCTCCACGACACCCTAAACTACCAATTCTATAAAAATACGCAGCTGAACGACTCAAAAATCAGATTTCACCTCTCGAATTTCCCAAAATTCCGAATTTCAAGCCCTAAATCGGAAAACTACTCCGATGGAACGAACGAGGGGCGCGAGTACTTACCGAGCGTTGCGATACGAAGTCGAATCGGCTAGGCGAGGTCCGCGCGGCGCAAAACCCTCTCTTCTTCTTCTTCTTCTTCCTTCTCCTTCCCTCTCTCTCTTTTTTTCTTTCTTCTCTTCTCTTCCCCGAAAGCTCTCGGTCCCCTTTATAATTGAAGTCCACTGTAGCAAGTGCTGGCTTTTTGACTTTCTGACTTTTTTTTTTTTTTTTTGGGAAATATTACAGATACACGTTCCCAAATTCAGGTGCCCGAATTCCGTGGACTTATCTGAGCTCTCAAAGGGGTTTTCATGACTATGGTGAACTCCTGCTTTTCCGACAGGTCCACCTCCTCGCCCGCCACTGACCTCCACTGGAACAGCCACACCAAGTTCGCCACGAAGTACTCCAAGTGCAGCATATGTCAAATGATGTGAAATTTTCTTTTCAACGGTACTTCGTGCAACACGATTGATGCAAGTGGGATCGCGGAAAGTTAATCCACCGCAACCAACACTTACATATTTTACCAAATAATCAATGTATAAAATGATTTTCTACTTCAGGCTTTTTAGACTTTTTAATATTTAGCAATTTATATATGACTTTATCAGTATACCAATATCATTCGTTAAAGTAATTTGAAAGTCGTGTAAAGATTTTCCATAGAATTGCAGTCCGGTGCACGAAGCTCTTGCTATGCAAGCGGTCCGAGAATGGGTCAGACCATTTTGGGTCTAACGAACACCTGAGTACATATAAGTCATCCCAAATAATTCTTTTCATTTGACTATGAATTCATTTTTTGGGATGAAGCATCTGGGTTGGTTCAAAAACACTAGTCATTCTTCTTTACATTGTTTTATTCCTTTTCTTAGTCATTAAGCTTTGCCACAATGCGGATAGAAATCTTCATAGACTAGCATCACGATAACTCTAACTTATAGTAATAATCACTGACCTAATGCTATAAAATTAACATTTTGACCATAAGCCTTGGGATTAGTGAACATTCTTCCAAATGAATTCCTAAAGTAATGAGAACGTGTCTTCCTATAATTTGCATATGTAACGTCAGAAACGTAATCATGACAATAAACTAGATTTAATTGCTAAGCACGAAATGTCGATGGGTGATATGACGCTCAATCTAAATGCAAATTATTCTAATAAGATTTCATGCACGTCCAAAGAAGAAGTTTATTAGATTATAATATATCAGACATAAATTCAAACAAGTGAATATGGATTTCATACACATCCAAAAAAACATAATGGATGACATCCCAAGTACTGGTTTTTCCCTAGGAAATGATATATTCACAATTTAATTTTTTTATTTTACATTTTGATAAAACCCATCCTCGATTTTCTTAAGGATTCTTAAAAAAATAGTATTTTGATCAAGTAAGGTGTAGCAATAATTCGTAACAGTCCCAACAAAATGAGAAAGTGTATAGTTATTTTGAAAGCAATACGGGTATTTCATGCAAATTGATTATGAAGTGTTTGAAGTTTTCTTTTCAATGGTACTTTGTGCAACACGATTGATGCAAGTGGGATCGCGTAAAGTTAATCCAATGCAACCAACACTTGCATGTGTTATCATGTTATTCATGACTTTATTAGTGTATCAATATTAGTCTATAAAGTAATTTGAAAGTCATATCAAGATTTTCGATAAAACTGGAATCGGGTGTGCAAAGCTCCTGCTATGCAAGTGGTTCAAGGATCACTACAAAAAAGGCCGGGTTTAGCCACGAATTTTGCCACGAAAAATTAGGCAAAATTCGTGGCAAAATGAATTTGCGACGAAATTAGCGACGGAAAAAAATTCGTCGCTAATAGGTCGTCGCAAAATTTTGCCACGGAAAATTCAAATTTTCGTTGCTAATTAGCGACGGAAAAAATTCGTCGCAAAATTCGTCGCAAATTTTTCGTGGCAAAATTCGTGGCAAAATTCGTGGCTAATTTGTAACGAAAAAAATTCGTGGCAAAAATTCGTCGCAAATTTTTCGTGGAAAAATTCGTGGCTAATTTGTAACGAAAAAAATTCGTGGCAAAAATTCGTCGCTAATTATTCGTGGCAAAATTCGTGGCTAATTTGCGACGATATAAATTCGTGGCAAAATTCGTGGCTAATTTGCGACGAAATAAATTCGTGGCAAAATTCGTGGCTAATTTGCGACGAAATAAATTCGTGGCTAATTTGCGACGAAATTTATTTGTGGCAAAAATTCATGACTAATTTGCGATAAAATATATTCGTGTCAAAATTCGTGGCTAATTTGCGAATTTTTTTTTCAATTATTTGCGACGAGCTTATTCGTGGCTAAAAATTCGTGACTATTTTTTTTTTGCGATGAACCATTTTTTTTTGTCGAATTTTTGTGACGAATTTGACTTTTGCGACAGACATTATTCGAAAACAAAGTTGGCAACGAATTTTAATGAATAATTTAGCAACGAGTGTTGTTTATGGACGATTTCGATTAGAAAACAGTGATAGAAAATTACAGTCAATAGAAGAACAAATCCAAAAAAGAAAGAAATGAAATAAAGTTCTAAATTAGTCAGTTCGCAAACTGTTCATCTTGCCAAGAAGTTCTTCCACGTTGTTTATAGTGTTCATCCTGTGTTCATCCTGTCCATCCATCTGCAGCACAAACATCACAATATCAAACTCCTAATCCGGTCTATATTTTTCACATCTATTCAATAGTAGAAGCAGGAAAAAATAGACTATTCCCAAAGATAAAAGGAATATCAATTAGTCCTAGAATGACACACATGACAAAAAGTTATATGCATGCTATGGAAACAGGAAATACAGGTTCTTTTTTTGCTGATTATGTGCAGGGTGCCGAAAAAAATCAATGCATGGAGCGAAAATTACCACTTAAATTTGTCCTCACACCCAAAAGTTTGAGTGCTGCTTTAGCAAGATGATAAGCATCAGACATGTTGTCTCCTTCCGAGCAGTAACACAGCAAACAAGTGACCTTTAAACCTTTGGCCTGATCAAAACGGAAGAACCTTTTATAAGTTATTTTGGTCAACGAACAAAGATGTTAATTCAGCTCATATGAAGTCTCTCAATTGAACTAAGCATGCAAATGCATTGCTCTATGACAAGACGAGAAAAAAATATATCATCCAGATTTTGAGAGGGCTTTGACATAATTGATTTGGTGTACCCTAGAAAATAGAGCCTAAACTTGTAAAACCTTCATCCTTTTAGTCTACAAGTATTGAAACCAAGGAAAGTATTCAGCAACTGTAACACCTATTCAGTTTTTGCTTCCACAAGGAAAGCCTATTCATTTTTTTTTTAATTGAGAATCGAGTCTGAAGTGATATTTGTTGGGTAAATGCAGGTTGGCTGCAGTAAGACTTATAGATCCAGGCACCTAGTAGGTTAAGGCATTGGATGACAATTTCCCAAGGCACACACGGAAACAATTCAAACAAAGAATGTTTGTGCAGCAAAATGATCACCTTGAAGAACGAAAAAAGAGCAGCAAAAGGAAAACTTGGGTAGTAGTCATCTTCTTTAAGATCATCTGCAGCAGGCAAACCTTCTTGTGCTGCATTGCTTCCTTCAGCTAAAGTGCTAAGATATTTCCAACTCCTCTGGTCAGAGTTAAATTCTGGCAATCTTTTCCAACCAAATTGTTCACATTGATCATTTGATCCATCTAAACTACTACTGGAAAGGTAATACGTCTGCAAGCCACTGAAACAATCGAAGCATCAATGATTAATCAAGTCACCAGAAAATTTCTGGAACATTAAATTCTAGAGAAAGATTTTGTGTTGGTAACCACCCATATAAATGTTCTTTAAAGATAAAGCTAAAGCTAGGAAAGAACTGGGAGTAAAATATATAGTCCTAGCATCTCAGTATTTTATGTGGCTGCAGCAGCAAGACCCGAATCCTGCTGATAAACCAATTATGGATGGGGATGACGGGTGTAGAATCATGTACATGAAAAATAATCAACACTATATTGAGATGCAGGCAGCTTAATTAAAATAGGCTTCTATATTCCATCAGAAGCTTACCTGCATTCCACCATATAAAGCCAATAAGATATTTCAGTACTTTTTTATTTTAAGTATCCTACCTTTATGGACCAGTATAGAACATTCATTGGCAAAGGGTTCCTAGAAATATGACTTATACGTTTATTAGAAAACTTAGAATTGTCCAAGCCACAGTTCTTAGTTACAATTCATGAGATAAAATCAAGGGCAATACAAAGGTACTTTATTCTCCGTAACAACCATATCTATGAATCACCACATGAAGAAACTTCAATCTTCGAAACAAAGCAACAGAGTCATTTCCCATGTCCCAGGACCAAATTGCTTGAAGCAAAAATCTCACTTTACCTCGATGTATCAATTCTTTGCCATCTCCCAAAATCTAAGCTAGATAAAATCACAATGTGCTTCTTTCCACTTGAAACAGCAAAATCAGCCAAATTCTTTGCAAACTCAATCATCATCCCCTGTTTGAATGATCACATCCAAAAAAATTCAGATAGATCTGGGAGATTTAACAAAGGTTAATCGAGGAAAAAGGGGGGAGTGACACCATGGTCACCTATAATTGCCTGGATTACAAAAAAACAAAAAAAGGAAATGGATAATAGCTCATGAGTTTTCTTTTCTCTCCTTTGTGGCTGATGCCATAATAATTCCAGCCCTAGCCAAAGTTCAGGTTAAATCCAAAACATTAAGCAGAAGAGAACCAGGTGTTCGTAAGCTTTTCCATTACAAACAAAGAAACTGTTGAATACCATCGTAATACATACAGAACTTTATTCATTATTCCTATTGAGAACCATCCTCTCTCTATATGTGTGTGTACGTGCGAGCTGAGCACACAAAGGTGCCAGAAAAATACACAATGTCTATCAATGCATTTACTTCCGCAAAGATCTCTCCACTATATACCAGGTCGTCATATTTATAACCAACTATTCTATTTAGTCAAAATATTGAGTCTAACCATATTATTATGCGATCTATCAATTAAAGGTGTACCTATCTTATAAGATCTATCATGTCTACAGTCATCCAAATTCTCAAAAAGTTAATGAAAGAAAGAACATTCATTGTAGAAAGAAAAAAAAAACTCACATTATCCAGCACAAGCAAAATCCCTTCACAACATGGTTGCTAAAATCATAATTTCAGACCATATTACAAAATAATAAAACTACACCTGTATCATAGTATAACAGAGCAATTTGGAAAAAGGCAACCTAATCTGGCCACAACTTATGCATCTTAGATTGGCAAAAAGACCTACTCATAGATCTTCACTTCAGACGATCAACTGAACAAACTAAACATAGAAAAAGCAGAAGAGAAGACAAAATCACAAGTTATTGACCAGTGAACCACGAGCGATTTCCAATACCTTAACAACTGGAGACCTTTGTTGGACAAGAGTCACAGCATTGGAAGTTGAATCATAAGCTGCAATCACAAACACAACATCAACCGTCAAGGACATGTTCCTCCGATCTGATCCGCAAAATGAAAATACCAAATCACCAAGAACAAGCCCGTACTCCTTCTCTACCAAGTGCCCTCTAGTCTCTAAATTCATTTCTCGGAACGAAGGCCAAAAAAATTTTAGCAGACAAGATGAGAGGACCATCACCTTCGAGCGGGAGCGCAAGCTCCCCGGACGGAACGGGGCCGTACGCGTCGTTGCCGATGCAAGGAAGGACATTGGGATCGTCCAAGAACCCGATCCTCTCCGCTCGCAACGTCGAAACCAACAAGTCCACCGCGAGCTGCCCGACATTCCCAATCGACAGCGCCGGCTGCCTCCCAGAAAGATCGGAACCGATTAAGTCAAGACTCAGTTCGCTTGCCGACAAAGCAATGTAGAAAAACCTAACTCAGCTGAAGTTCAGGAAGCCCGAAAAAGAAGAATTCGAGAAAGAGCGCTTGAGAGTTTGAAGGACGAAGCGCGAAGCTGACCGGGACGCCGAAGAACGCAGAAGGTCGCCAAGTTGCAGGAGAGAGAGAGAAATGGAGAATGGTTTGATCTCCAAAACTGAAGAACCCTAATTTCTACCGGCTCAAGAAGACGACGCTGCTTTGAAAATTTCCGCTGAAATTAGCCACGGATTCCAATTCGTGGCTAATTCCGTCGCAAATTAGCCACGAATTATTATCCGTGGCTAATTCCGTCGCAAATTAGCCACGAATTTTAATCCGTGGATAATTCGCGACGGAATTAGCCACGATTTGTAATTTTCTCGCGGCAAATTCAAATTGAAATATAAAATTTCCGCGGCTTTTTTGCTAAAATTCGTGGCTAAAATCCGTGGCAAATTTGCCACGGATTTTAGCCACGAATTTTAGGTAAAAAAATCAAAAAAAAATTATATTTTGGTAAAATTCGTGGCAAAAATCCGTGGCAAATTTGCCACGGAATTTTGCCACGAATTTTACCAAAATATAATTTTTTTTATTTTTTTCCCTTAAATTCGTGGCTAAAATCCGTGGCAAATTAGCCACGGATTTTTGCCACGAATTTTACCAAAATATAATTTTTTTTATTTTTTTCTAAAATTCGTGGCAAAAATCCGTGGCTAATTTGCCACGGATTTTTGCCACGAATTTTAGAAAAAAAATAAAAAAAAATTATATTTTGATAAAATTCGTGGCAAAAATCCGTGGCAAATTAGCCACGGATTTTTGCCACGAATTTTAGAAAAAAATAAAAAAAATTATATTTTGGTAAAATTCGTGGCAAAAATCCGTGGCTAATTTGCCACGGATTTTTGCCACAAATTTTACCAAAATATAATTTTTTTTATTTTTTTCCCTTAAATTCGTGGCTAAAATCCGTGGCAAATTAGCCACGGATTTTTGCCACGAATTTTAGGAAAATATAATTTTTTTTTGATTTTTTTTCTAAAATTCGTGGCAAAAATCCGTGGCTAATTTGCCACGGATTTTTGCCACGAATTTTAGAAAAAAAATCGAAAAAAAATTATATTTTGGTAAAATTCGTGGCAAAAATCCGTGGCAAATTAGCCACGGATTTTTGCCACGAATTTTAGGAAAAAAAATCAAAAAAAAATTATATTTTCCTAAAATTCGTGGCAAAAATCCGTGGCTAATTTGCCACGGATTTTTGCCACGAATTTTACCAAAATATAATTTTTTTTTATTTTTTTCCCTTAAATTCGTGGCTAAAATCCGTGGCAAATTAGCCACGGATTTTTGCCACGAATTTTAGAAAAAAAAATAAAAAAAAATTATATTTTCCTAAAATTCGTGGCAAAAATCCGTGGCTAATTTGCCACGGATTTTTGCCACGAATTTTACCAAAATATAATTTTTTTTTATTTTTTTCCTTAAATTCGTGGCTAAAATCCGTGGCAAATTAGCCACGGATTTTTGCCACGAATTTTAGGAAAATATAATTTTTTTTTGATTTTTTTTTCTAAAATTCGTGGCAAAAATCCGTGACTAAATCCGTGGCAAATTAGCCACGGATTTTTGCCACGAATTTTAGAAAAAAAAATAAAAAAAAATTATATTTTCCTAAAATTCGTGGCAAAAATCCGTGGCTAATTTGCCACGGATTTTAGCCACGAATTTAAGGAAAAAAATAAAAAAAAATTATATTTTGGTAAAATTCGTGGCAAAATTCCGTGGCTAATTTGCCACGGATTTTTGCCACGAATTTTAGGAAAAAAATCAAAAAAAATTATATTTTGGTAAAATTCGTGGCAAATTAGCCACGGATTTTTGCCACGAATATCCTCAAAAATTGAATTTTCTGATTTTTTTACAGAATTCGTGGCAAAAATCCGTGGCAAATTAGCCACGGATTTTTGCCACGAATTGTTTTTTAAAAAAATCATAAAATTCAATTTTTTAGGAAATTCGTGGCAAAAATCTGTGGCTAATTTGCCACGAATTTTTGCCACGAATTTCCTAAAATTGAAATTTCTGATTTTTTTAAAAATTCGTGGCAAAAATCCGTGACAAATTAGCCACGGATTTTTGCCACGAATTTCCTCAAAAACTGAATTTTATGATTTTTTTTTAAAAAATTCGTGGCAAAAATCCGTGGCTAATTTGCCACGGATTTTTGCCACCAATTTCATTATATTATTACTTAGTCGTGTGAGTGAGTGGATTTTTTAGGATATCCGTGGCTAAATTCGATGGCTAATTTCCCACGGATTTCATTTCTACTATCCCACACTCGCGTAATTCATTTTTTTTCCCGGACAATAACATTAACAGTATTCAACAACAATTACAATGATAATAATAACAAAAACAACAACAATAATAAATATGACAACAACAATAATCTTTTGTCATAATAATAATTACGACATAATTAGTAAAAATGTCTCAAAAATCTTCATCTTCACCTTCGTCTTCATCTTGATCTTCTTCTTGAGCATCATCATCATCCTCATCATCCTCCTCCTCATCATCCTCTGTCTCAAAATCTGATTTTGCAACACCTTCTAAATTTGACTCGCGAATTTCAGTTATAGCTACATCTATCATTGCTTCACATAGATCTCGTAGAGTAGGAATGTTATATTCCTCAGTTTGAACCACGTTACAAACTTCCTCTTGTTGATAGACTGTATCCTTCCCAGTGTTCCTCGACTTTTCTTCGTGCTTTGGTTTTACATACAGCCCACCAATCAGTTTTGTCACGTTTCAAACTAGGATATGATGCATAATATACTTAAATTACTTGTTGTGCCAACACAAATGGTTCATATTTCTTATACCTTTTCTTGTGATTTATTTCAACCAAATTAAACTTCGTATGCACCTTCATTCCTTTGACGGGGTCGAACCACATGCACTTAAATAACACAACCCGCATTAATGGTCCGGGGTACTCTATCTCAATGATTTCATCCAACAATAATATCGAGTAAAAATTCACTTTTCAGCTATCCCGAGTAATATCGCGGCTTGCCCCAATAATATCGACACCGTCCAATTAAATTCATCCCAGAATTCCGAGAAATTCGACACCAAAGTTCGGGCTCCAAATAACGGCGAAATCCATCGCTAACTCCATTGCAAATTAGCTACGAAGAATTTTTCATCGCAAATTCCGTTGCAAATTTGCGAAAAAATGTTTTTTTTCTTCGCAAATTAGCAACGAAAAAAATTCGTCGCTAATTTCGTCGCACATTAGCCACGAATTTTTTTTTCGTGGCAAATTTCGTCGCAAATTATCCACGAATTTTTTTTTGTGGCAAATTTCGTCGCAAATTAGCCACGATTTTTTTTTCGTGGCAAATTCCGTCGCAAATTAGCCACGATTTATTTTTCGTGGCAAATTTCGTCGCAAATTATCCACGACCTTTTTCTCGTGGCAAATTCCGTCGTAAATTAGCCACGATTTTTTTTCGTGGCAAATTTCGTCGCAAATTATCCACGACTTTTTTTCTCGTGGCAAATTCCGTCGCAATTAGCCACGAATTTTTTTCGTGGCTAATTCCGTCGCAAATTAGCCACGAATTTTTTTTCGTGGCTAATTCCGTCGCAAATTAGCCACGAATTTTTTTTCGTGGCTAATTCCGTCGCAAATTAGCCACGAATTTTTTTCGTGGCTAATTCCGTCGCAAATTAGCCACGAATTTTTTTTCGTCGTAAATTCCGTCGCAAATTAGCCACGAATTTTTTTTCCGTCGCTAATTTAATTTTTCGTCGCAAATTTGCGACGGAAAAAAATTCGTCGCAAAGTCCGTCGGAAATTAGCAACGAAAAATTATTCGTCGCAAATTTCCGTGGCTAAATGCTTGTTTTTTTGTAGTGGATGGGTTGGACCATTTTGGGTCTAACGAAACACCTAATTATATATAAGCCATCCCATATAACTCTTCGTATTCAAAATGAATAGCAATTACTTTTCATTTGACGTTGAATTTACTTTATAATATGTAATTATTTAAGAAAACAAGAAGTACGTGATGGGATAGAGGTTGTGTCTATTATATTCCGAGGATGAAAACTTATAGTTCTTTTTTGGGATGCAGCATCTGGGTTCAAAAACAGTAGTTTTGCTTCTTTACATTATTGTATTCCTTTTCTTAGTCATTAAGCTTCGTCACATGTCAGCATGCGGATGGAAATCTTCATAGCCCAGCATCACGATAACTCTAACTTATAGTAATAAAGAAAATTTCAATAACCTAATGCTATAAAATTAACATTTTTCACTGGAAAAATTATCCAAAAAGTAAATTTATTATTGCACTCTTCTTAATTCAGTCGTAAATCTTTATATTTTGCCAATTGAGTCATAGATTTTTCAATAATTTACCAATTGAGTACATCCTGCCAATTTTAACTAGAAATCGCTGACGTGGATGCTCATCGTCTTACGTGACACAGCTAGCGCTAATGTAGATAATTTTTAATAATATTTTGATTTTTTTAAAATTTTTATTTACTTTTTACCTTTTTTTCTTTTCTTTTCCTTCTTTCCTTGTTTTCTTTTTTTCCATTTTCTCCTTTTTATTTTATTTTTCTTTTTCTCTTTTTCCCTCCAATGACCACCGATTTGCCTGCCACTACCGGGCTTCGTTGATGGCGATCACTGGCCTTATGCAAGGGCTGCCCTCGCCCACCCAAGCAAGGATGATCGTCGCTCTCGCCCACCTTGGTTAGGACAACCCTCACCTGAGGCCAGTGGAGGTGAGGCTTGGCGGAGGGAAAAAGGGAAAAACAAAAAAGAGAAAAAGGAAAAAAAGAAAAGAAAAAAAGGAAAAAATTAATAAAAAAATTCGAAAAAATATTACAATTCATCCTTATCAGCTCTGGCCGTGCCACGTAGGACTGCTAGTGTCCATGTCATCAATTTTCTACTAGAATTGGCTGAATTGACTCAATTAATAAAATGTGAAAAGGTTTTGGCAAAATTGAAAGATTTAGGACTTAATTGGTAAAAATTTAATAGGTTTATGACATTTTAGACAATTTTCCCAACCATAAGCCTTGGGCACTAAGCTCGTTGACATGCTTTCAAATTAATGACTTAAGTAATAAGGACGTGTATTTCTATAATTTGCATATGTAACATCAAAAAAACATAATTGCGGCACGAAATGTCGATTGTTGGTATGACATTCAATCTAAATGCAAATTATTTTTACAAGATTTCATACCCATCCAAAAGGGAAGTTGATTAGATTATTATAGGTCGGACATAGATTCAATCAAGTGGATATGGATTGACTTGGAGTACATAAACAACACATATTCATAATTTAAAACACCAACTTTACCTTGAGTGACAATTTTGGCCCAAAATTTTTTTTGTCTAAAAAAAAGCATCAACTTTTACTCATGTCCTAAATTTGGCCCTTGTGATGTGAAATTTTCAAAATTTTCATGTCATATTTGAAATTTAAGTGAAAGTTTATAATTTTTTATAAGATAAAGAAAAATTCGGATCAAAATTACCACTCAAAGTGTTTTTGTTTTTTTGAAGTAGGCCTAAGATAAGTGATTTGAACAAGTCAGTACGAAACTTTAAAAAAGAGAGACATTAAAAGACAAATACTCACGGGCGGGCATGTCAAAGTTATGGTATTTCCATGGCTCGTTCCATGATTTTCGCTGGAACGTGGACTGCACCTATGCACACTTGTTGACATCTATTTTTGCTCACTTTGCCAAATCAGTACTTAATTTGTAAATAGGCCAAATCAGTGCAAAAGAGAAAAACATTTTAAAAAATATATAAAATATAAAATATAAAAAAATAATTAAAAACTAAAAATAAAAATCCGGCCCGGTCCGATCCGGTTCGAGGGGGCCAGATCAGACCGGCCCAATGTTACTTTTCCCTTTCTATAGTTGGCCGGCCCAGCCTCCCTTCATACTTTCTCTGCAAAAGCAGAGAGGGGGGCGATGGTAGGCAAAATGAAATGCGCAGCAGAGGCGTGGCACAGAGCAGAGGGGAGCGTCGCCCCGTGACGTCGGGAGAGCAGAGAGCCTCTTTTCTCTCGGGGTTAAAAAGAGAGGAAACCGAGCTATTTAGAGGAGGTTTTTTGGGGGCTGGAACAGAGAGAGTTTCTGGGGGAGTCTGAGAAAGGCACGAAGGGGAAGAAAACAGAGAAGAAAGATGAGTTGGAGAGATGGAGAAGCAAAAGAGAGAACTTGAGGGCTAGATCAGAGACTGAGAGCCTCGCCCGCTCGTCGGATCGCCGCTCGAGCCACCGCCGAACCCCCCAGCCGTCGCGCCTCGCTCCGGTTAGCCCCGAACCAGGTGGGTTCTCATCCTTGTCTTCCCCTGTTTTCTCCCCCTGCCCTTGCCACTCGGGTGCCGAGCACACCAAGCCTATTCGGTGGTCGTCCGGCCCCGTCGACCGAGGAAAACATTTTTTTGGCACCCATTCATGATGGTCTAGATGCTATATGTCGAAAATCAACCGTTAACTTCGTCAAAATCGGATTTGTGACTCCATTTTTCAAACACCCCGCACATGTTCGACGAAATACCAAAATGGGGGTCGGAATGATTTTTTGTGGAACCAGCGCTTAGAACTTGGTTTTTTTGTTTTTTTAGTACCCATATGCATCGAATCAACACTGAATTTGCTTTATTCTTTCGATTTTTGGCACATTCCGTTGTTTCTCAACATCGGCCATGGACGAGCGCACGAGTTTGAGCCGCCGTTGGAGTCCCGCCGTGTTAGTTTCTGACACCTTATTTGAGCACGTATGCTTGTTTGTGCGATTTAAATGTCTGTCGGAGGCGCGGAACGTTGGATGGTCGGCTGGTTAGTTGTGGGTCGCTGGCGGGGAGGTGTGGTTTTTCTTCAAGTCCCCGGCGAGGTCGCCGGGGCGTCGGCCGGCGGTGACGGCGTGAGGCCAGCGTCCGCCATCGGCACTGGCGGCCCGAGCCGATGTCCGGCGGTGGGCGTTTCCGGCGTAGTCGCAGTGGGGTTGGCTTCGGTGATGAATATGTGAAACGCCCTCGGTGAAGAAGCAGAAGATGGTAATCTGGGCAGACGTCCACGCAGGGGGAGAAGAAAGTAAAAAGAAAAAAGAAAAAAGAAAAAGAAACAAAAGCAAATATATAAAATATAAAAAGAAAAGTAAAAAATAGAATAATAAAAAATTATTTTTTTTGAAAATTCAGGCGGGTCAAATATCCGGCTCGGATCGGGTCAGGGGATCCGGTCCAAAAATTGTATTAATAAAAATATTATAACATTAAAATAAATATATTAAAAAAATTCAAAAATATTTTTAAAATATTAAAAAAAGAATCAAAAAAATTAGAAAATGTTTAAAAATCCAAAAAATATTAAAAAGTCTGAAAAAAATTAAAAACATTAAAAAAATTTAGAAATTAAAAAATAATTAACTACAAAAAATTATAATTAAAAAATTAAAAAATTCAGAAAAATGTAGAAAAATTTCAAAAAATCCAGAAAATTATGAAATGTTCAGAAATCACTTTTAGGGCTTAATTTCACTAGATTTTAGGTTAAAAACTAAAAAAAATGAAAAATGAGAAAAGCCCTTTAAAAATTTTCCCAAAAAATCGTACAAGCCATCAGCGCTTTACTTTAGAGTTTTTGATTGCCTTTTTTTTTTAGAAACAATATTAGGTCGCCGTTTGTTTTTTTTCTTTATTATTATTTGGTTGCGCACCTTAAAATACATTAGTTGTTATTTTCCATTTTTAGCATGACTAGGTGTAATCTTAAGTTTTTTTTTATAAGCTGCCTAGTACGTTAGTTTGCATGCGTTCAAGTTTAGGTATCGAAATGGCACTAATTAGATTACTAGTGTAATCAAATCCTCGATCTTTGAAATCTCTCGTTGGGCATGTATCGAGATGATACTCACACATCTCGATTAGGGTTTATAGCCGACCCTTGATTATGGCTAGTGACGACTCCAATTAAATGTGTAAATTAGACAATTCTCGTCGTGCGAGAATAAGGCTCGGGAGTGCCTCGGTCTTTTAATTAATGAATTATTTGATTTGTCTATCAAACGAATCAATTAACGTTTACATCTATCGATAAATACCTCTTGACCTAACTGATCGGGACGGGATAGTTCGCGACAACACTAGCCTGCAGTTGAATGCTATCTCTTTTACCGGTTAGCTAATTTCATTCATTAACACGAGAATATGAGAGGACCCACATGCATGCTAATATATCTAGGGATATAACATGGATGATTTTGAAGGCAACACTCTACGGACAATTTTACCAAGTTCAGTTGCCCGAATTCCTGGGATAGATCTGAGCCCTCAAAGGGTTCTTCGTCACTACGGTGAACTCCTGCTTCTCCGACAGGTCCACCTCCTCGCTGGCCACTGCCTGCCATCGAAACAGCCACATCAAGTTCGTCACGAAGTACTCCAAGCGCATCATTCCGAGCCGATGCACAGGACACATCCTCCTCCCCATCCTAAACAGCATCATCTTTATCTCCCTGCTCCCCTTGATGTCGAACTCACCGGCTTCTCTGCCCCCGCCGCAATTCAAGAGCCTCTCGGGCTTGAACACCATTGGGTCCTCCCAGACTTCGGGGTCCCAACCCATCTCCGCCACCATGAAGTTGATGCTCCCGTCCTTGGGGATCACGTACTTGCCCAGCTCCGTGTCCTCTGTCAACGCGTGCCCCACCAAGTGCCCCAGCAGGTGGCGGCGCAATCCCTCCAGCATCACCGCCTTCAGGTAGTCCAGCCTCTGCAAGTCCTCCTCCTTCACTTGTTCCGGCCCTTGTCCCACGGCTGATATGACTTCTTCGTAGAGCCTCTCTTGGATTTCTGGGTACTTTACCAGGTTGGCCAAGATCCATTGCAGCATCGTGGAAGTCGAGTCCGTGCCGGCATTGAGAAACTCCGAGCAAAGGCTCACCATCTCGTCCTCCTCTAGCTTCCTCTTCTCCTTCGGCAACTCCAGGTCCAGGAGCGTGTCCACGTAAGATAGGATCCATTCGCCGTCGCGGTTGTTCCCATCCTCCTTGGCTTTGCTCAGTTGGTCTCGCTTGGCCTTGGATTGAGCTCGGATGAGCGGAATGAGGATGCGTTTTTGATTCTTGAAGAGCTTGTAGAACTCCTTCCACTGCTTCCACACCACGAGCTTGCTCAGCGGCTGCCAGATATTGAGCACGTCGTACCGCCGAATATCCAGCAGCAACCGTCGGTGAACCTCCTCTATCTGCTTAAGCTGCTTCTCCTTGATCTTGTCTCCAAAGCACATGAAGAGCAGCAAGCAGAACATGGTGTACCGGAAGTGGTCAGCCACACGGACGATGCCGCCTAGCTGGGACTTGAGCTCCGCCACAAGGATGTTGAGTACCCAAGTGTGAGCGTCGGAGTAGGAGCGCAGGCGGTAGGGATGGAGGATCCCCACTGTGAGCTTCTGGCGGAGGAGGGCCCAGGTGGGGCCATAGGAGGAGGAGCTGATGATGTGCTGGTTGGAGGTGAGGATGAGGGTAGTGGCGAGAGGCGAAAGGCGGTGGGCAGTTGGCAAAGACAGCGCCATGGTGGATGAGGGCTTGGTGGGCGAGGGACCGGGAGGAGATGAAGACGGTGGGTCAGGGGCCGACATGGAGGGTGACCATTAGGCCATGGCGGGCGTGGAGGCAGCGGAGGACGGACTCAAGCTCCAACAAGGACTTGCCTAGCCATTCTAAGTTGCCAATGACCGGGAAGGTGAGGGGGCCCGGAGGGAGGCTCTTCTTCTTGGTGGCGGAGGAGAGGAGGTTGACGGTGGCTCTGAAGAGGGCGGCGATGGAGAGGGTGAGTTTACGAGCGAATTGCTTGTTTCATATAAGCATGGAGATTAGATGACAACTAGCCCAAAACAAAACGCGATTTAATTTTTTTTTTCATAATTTTATATTTGGGAAAAAATCCCCAAACTATGTCACTTATGACAAATTTATCCTAAACTTTTTTTGTGATACGAAAAATCCCAAACTATGTCATTTGTGACAAATTTACCCTGAACTTTTTTTTGTGATATGAAAAACTCCAAACTATGCCATATGTGACACATTTAGCTCACAATACTTTGGTCCATAAGCATTTTTGTCTTTTTACTTTTTTGTTTCTTTTTTTTTTCTCTTCCCTCCGACAGCCATGGCGGAGAGAAGCCGAGCTGCCTTTGTCGAATCCGACGAGGGTGACCTTGGTGTTGGCTTCATTTTTCTGTTTCTATTTGGGCGACCCTCGTCGGCTTCGGGCGACCTTGGCGTCGAGGGTCACCCGAAGCCGACAAGGGTCACCCTCGCCCGGTCTGGCGAAGGCAGCCCTCGTTGGCTTCCCTCCACCATGGCTAGAGAAGGGAAGAGAGAAAAAAGAAAAGAAAAAGGAAAAGGAAAAAGAAGAAAATACCCATGGGCCAAAGTATTGTGGGAAAATGTATCACATGTGGCATAGTTTGGGATTTTTCGTATCACAAAAAAAATTCAGCGTAAATTTGTCACAAGTGGCACAGTTTGGGGTTTTTGGTTGTGTTTTCCCTTTATATTTTTATAAAAACCCATCCTCAATTTTTCTTAAGGATTTTAAAATAAATAAAGGCGAGAATTCCCTCTACCAAATTGGGTAAATAATCAAATAAGTCCAACTTAACGTTTTCTTTTCTGCCATTTCCTATTTTTCATGTTTTCATTATTTAATCATATTAAATCTCGAAGTGCAAGATTTTACTTATGTGTTAAAATCATAGGTTCTTTCTTCTTCTTTTTAAAAGATAGCTACAAAATTTTAGTTGTGTTTTTAATTAAGCATCAAGTGTTCAGGACAAAACATAAACTATATCTAAAAAAGAAGCTATACTTCATGTTGTTCGATTTATTATTTACTAAAATTAAGTGAATGTCTTTATTAAGTACAAATTTCTTCACTTAATTAAATATCTACTTGAACGGGAAAATTACCAAAAAAGTCCTAAACCTTTTGTAATTGTGCCAATTCAGTCCTAAACCTTTTTTTTGGCCAATTCAGTCCTAAACCTTTTACAAATAAGTCAATTCAGTCCATTTGACCGGTCGGCGCTGACGTGGCCGCCGGCCGGCTGACGTGGCGCCGACCGGCGACCACGTGTCAATATTTTAATATTTTCGAATTTTTTTTTTCCTTCTCCCCCCTGGCCTGTCCGGCCAGGGGGGAGGCTCGCCGGTGAGGGCCCAGCTCGCCTCGCCGGAGCTGGGCCCTCGCCGCAGCTGGGCGAGCTCGCCCAGCCAAGGCGAGCTCTGCCTCGCCGGAGCTGGGCCCTCGCCGGCGAGCCTCCCCCCTGGCCGGACAGGCCAGGGGGGAGAAGGAGAAAAAAAAGAAAAAAAAATTTCGAAAATATTAAAATATATTAAAATATTGACACGTGGTCGCCGGTCGGCGCCACGTCAGCCGGCCGGTGGCCACGTCAGCGCCAACCGGTCAAATGGACTGAATTGGCTTATTTGTAAAAGGTTTAGGACTGAATTGGCAAAAAAAAAGGTTTAGGACTGAATTGGCACAATTGCAAAAGGTTTAGGACTTTTTTGGTAATTTTCCCTAAAATAGTGCATGGAGCTTTCTTTACAGCAAATGATGGCTCTAAGGAATGTGTGTTGGAGATATTTTCACTCCGATCTGGCTCCTGGAGAAGGGTCCTTAGCCAAGATGTTCCCAAGTTGGATGGAGTCGGAATTTATCTAAACGCGGCTGTTCATTGGATCGTGAATCATGGAAGTCGAAATAGGATAAAGCAAGCGATCATTCCATTTGGTTTGACCACGGAAGCATTTGAAGAGGCAATTCCAATCCCCAAAGTCGAAGGTATAGTTTTTGAGGGTCTGGGGATTCACGGGGGATGCCTATTCATTTATGATGGCACTTGGAGACCACGTTTCGAGGCTTGGATCATGAACGAATATGGGAAAGAGGAATCTTGGACAAGATTATTCACTGTCCTGACTGATGGTTTACCTGCCTGTCAACTTTATACGATCCCGATAGCCTACACCCAAAGAAGAAAAATTGTTTTCCAGATCGATGTGTCGGAGATGATTCTGTTCAATCCGGAGGATGGTACTTACAAGAATTACCCCATTGAAGAGTTTGATAATGTCGAGTCTGCTATCTACATGGAAATTCTTGTTTCACCCAATGTTGGCCATGAGCCATGTACGAGCTCTACATGTGCTGGTTTTGCACGTTATGTTTAGTACACATAATGCCCTGAAGAGTTCTTATAGTCATGTATCTTTCTGGTTCGCGAGTCGTTGTAATTGAATTTGATTTCACTGTCTCTAATCCGGTCCAACCCATGATTGTTATCTTCAACAATATCCCGCGGATTTTACACCAAGCATACTGAATTGCTTTTGGTGCCTTTCAAACTTCCATAATTCTTATCCTTCTGATCTTCTGCGGACTTCCTCCGGATTTAAAGATTACAAGAAGAGGAACACGACATTTCCCTTCAAACCTTGGGAGTGGTGATCTTACATACGTGCATCTATTTTCCACGAAAATGAGAGAACCAACCAAAACCTTTTCCCAACTGCGAATTATGATCAGTCTAATTACTCAATATGAGATTCTCCATTCTGTTTGCTAGCATTAACACAACATCCTCAAGAGAATGTCATCAAGAAGAAGAAGTAAAAGGTAGACATTTGCTCAGCCAATTGAGATCACATCAATCTGTCTTATTCGTCCAGTACATTGTTTTGGCATGTGACAGGCCAAAATGAATACAATATTAAGCCAGCCTAGATCTCTTTTAGAACCGTCTTTGCATCGAGCGATTTTATTCAGAACAGGAAAGTACAATGATCTGATGACACAGACCTTAACAAATCAAACTATTAATTGTAAAGTAGCGCTCTGGTTCTGAAGAAAATCTCAATTGGGTGAACTTAGACTTCGATTCTGATCCTGAGACAATTTGTGTCAAACATGGGCGACACGGCAAAGAATAATGCCGTTGTCTTCATAGCAAATAATCTCTGAGGCTTTGTTTGGGGACAAGGATAAAAGTTAGGATATGATATATATTACCCTCTGATGTTTTTGCTGTCCGCGACAGGATAATATCGGCTCAAATAAGGATGTAATCTGGATTAAAAGATCTCGTGTGGAGTGTGGATGTCCTGACATAAGAGCTCCTTTCTGAAAAGCCCTACCTCCTCCTTCTCCTTCTCCATAGCTCTCTTGTTCGGTTACAATCAGATCCGGCGGCAAAAGCAAGATCTTCGGCATCACTCTGCCATAGGTAACGACGACCCTGTCACCAGCGCTACACTCACGTTTTACTGATGTGTTTTTTTTTTTCTTTCATACGGACTACCTTTTCCTTACAGAGATTGTGAGATCGTCGTCTCCTCTGCTGTGACCAATTCCTCTGTCGCAGGTAACAAAAATTAGTCTTTTTTTTTTCACTTTTCTCGTTGCTAATTATTTTGTACGATTTTCAGGTCTTAAATTTGTTGCTCAGTCCTTTATTTCTCGATGCCACAAGGTGGAGTGTGCGTAAAATATGCTGGACTGCTGCTGGAAACAAAATTTACTCAGTGAGTAGGGCGTCGAGTGTGCTGAGAATCAATAGACCAAAGGGGGCTTGATCTGATCTGTTTTGGTTTCCATTGAACATAGTAATAGGATGCCTAGAAAAAAACAGAATGATGTCTTGGAACTAGTCTGTTGATCCTGTTTGCTTTTTATGTAGTGTTACTGCTGAATGTGCTCTAACGATAGCCATATGGATGTCCATTTGACTCTAGAACTAAATGTGATGTTAGGTATAGATTGCACAACGAGAGAAGGACATCTTTGAGCTGTAGTATTCGTTGGTACTTATTTACCACTTGGGGCATTTTGCTCACGTGAGCTTGTAAGCAGGTTTAGTCACCGGTTTTGTGGATTTAGGGAAATAAATACTTACTTATCAAAAGACTTTAAAATGACAACTCATTCGACACTAGAGTTTATTTGACGAGAATTTCAACTCATTAACTTCCTCATTGAAGCAAAAATAATCATGTTAGATACAAAATATTTTGCGAATACTTCGCTGAACTTGACATGGTGTTAATGACTAAAATTTGTATATTTATATAATGAGGAGAACATCCTATATATAATATATTTTTTTTCCAGTTAGCTCTTTAATTTTGAAAGGTTTGTAGCGTCGGGCTTTAAATGGTTTTGCT
Source organism: Syzygium syzygioides (assembly GCA_031216285.1). Lineage (NCBI taxonomy): Eukaryota > Viridiplantae > Streptophyta > Magnoliopsida > Myrtales > Myrtaceae > Syzygium > Syzygium syzygioides. The sequence continues at coordinate 14,592,032 of CM062249.1, forward strand.
ATTATCTCACTTGCCAATTTGTTCTGCCATATTGTTTCTGTTTTTGTGTTCCTCATTATATACGGCTCACGATGATAGCAAAGAAATTAACATACTGATGTTAGAGGAGAAGAACCTACAGATGTTGCTTATGTGTATGATGTATTTGATTGTGGTGTAAACCACCACTAGAAGACACTACCACAAGCATCTGTTGATGGATCACAGATTTTTTAGAAGCCAAACTAGTTTATATCATTTTGACCGCCTTAAGGGTAGCCCCACATATAGTCAAAGATGAAAAACTTATGAAAGTTGTATAATCTATTAAATGATATGAAAGATCAAGTGGTATTGGGTGGATCACGAAAGTATAGTGTTGATATTCACTTGGAGGATAGTTGGCAAAAACATTGCAAGGTTTGTGTCTTCTCATTTTTTTCTCTTTATTACTTGTTTCCTTTTCCAATGAATAATATAATTTCCTTGGAGAGAGAATGGGCTGCTTCTTCTATTAGAGGAAAGCCATTCCCTCAACATGATCGACTAACAATCATATTTGGAAAGGACCATGCCAAAAGAAATCTCATGAAGACCCTTCATAAGCTCATGCAGCTTTAGACCATTAACAAGGGAAGAATCATCATGATGAGGCAACTAATGGTGCAAATCAAAACTTACCACCACCGTCATCATCTAGACACAAAATGATTCGGTCCTTGAAGCAGTAAAAAAGTGCTAAACCAAGTTATATATGGGCTGCTGGATTAGTTTAGATTCCATGCACTTTTGGCTCTTTCTTTTGTAAAAGCTAGTGAGAGAATGGCGATGACTGTTAGTCACATTGGACATATGCTAAAAATTTAAAATGATAAGAAAATAATCAATGATGAGCTTCTTTAAATGAATCTAAATACTGTGGATACAATAACATTATGTTGTAATATTGTGAAGAATCTTAAGACCATTCATCTCCTTTTATTTATTTGAAGAAGATGATAGGAAGAAATTTATGGAAATGCTTCTCTAAATGATGAGAGATGAGAATGGCTAGTCATTCTAGGCTAGGATATACAGGCTTGTATATCTTTGCTTTGAAAGACTTTTGTCTATCTTTTGTGTAATTGTAACTTCCGTGATGGTATTTTAACTTTGTTGATGGTGTCTATATATATTAGGTCTCTTGTGTAGTCCTTTTGTAGTTTTTTGGCATTCAACAACATTGAATGATGTTCTTTTGTGAAATCTAGAGATGTAGTTCTTTTGTGACAAAAGAACATTGTCCCATGTTGTTCAAAGCTATAAAACAACCAAAGGGACTACATAAGATAAATAATATTTATAGGCACCATTAACCAAGCTTAAAAATCATCACAGAAGTTGCAATTAAACAAAATTCTAAGCAAATATATACAAGCCGGTATATCCGAGCCTAGAAGATAAGTCATTATCATCTCTTTCTCTTGGAGAAGCATCTCCAGAATTTCCTTCTTTCATCCCCTTCAAATTTAAAAAGGAGATGGATGTTCTCAAAATCCCTCACAAATTTTTCTACATAACTTTATTTAATCCATGGTACTTATACACATTTAGAGATGCTCATCATTGTCCAAATATTTAGCATGTCTAATGTGATTAGCAATCATTTCCATCCTCTCACTAGCTTTTTCAAAGAAAGAGCCAAAAGTGCGTACAATCTTAACTAATCAAGCAGCCCATTTATCACTTGCTTTAGCTCTTTTCTTCTTGAGGGCTCGGAATAATCTTGTGTTGGTTATGATGGTGACGGTAAATTTTGACTTGCACCATTAATTGTCTCATCATCATAATTCTCACCTTGTTGATGGTCTAAGGTCTTATGATCCTCTAAAAGATCCTCATTGAGAATTCCCAGGCATGTTCCTTCCAATTATGGTTGCTAGTCGATGATATTGAGGGTAGGACTTCCTTCTCAATGAAGAAGCATTTGGTTCTTTCTACAGAGAAATGTTATTTTCTTCAGAAAAGGAAACAAGTAATAAAAAAAATTGAGAAGAAGCCACACAAACTTTGCAATAGTTGTTTCAACTATCCTGAATATCAACAATACGCTTTTCGTGATCCTGTCCAAAACCAATTTGAACTTTCAAGTTATATGTCATATTATACAACCTTTCCAAATTCTTCATCTTTGACTCAATGTGAGGACTATCCTTGAGGCGGTCAAGATGATCTAACAAGCTTGGCTTCAACAATTGGGCAACCCTTTAATATATGCTTATGGTTGTACTTTCAGTGGCAGCATATGCCAAAATCATATATATCATACTATAGCAAAATTTGTAGGTTCATCTCTAATAATATCAGCATGCTAAAAATTGTTAGCTATTATCATGATAAATCTCTAATGAAAAAAAAAACCGAAACATTAGCCAAAAACTAATTGGCGAGTGAGATAATAGCAAAATCATCCACAACCCAACGGTACAGCTCTTTCAAACTAATGGAGCTAATTGAAAAATAAAATGAATCTGTGGTGTCTCCTCATATAGAATATACAAATTTGGTCATTAACACCATTTCAAGTCTAATGAAATATTTTCAAACTATTTATTATCGAACATGATTATTTTCGCTTTAGTGAGAAAGTTTACAAGTTAAATTCCTCGTCAAATAAACTCATGTTTGTGATAAGTTATCCTATTAATTTTTCTTATTAGTATTTTTTTTCTCCATATATACAAAAAAGGTGGACTAAGCCTGCTTACAACGAAGAGATGATCCGTCAATTCAGCAACAACACCACACAAAAAGCAGACAAGATCAACAGAATAATTGTAAGACCTCATTCTATTTTTTATAGACATCCTATCACATATAAAGAGTCAGGAGAAAAAAGAAAGATTTGATACGTTGAAAGAAAACCAAAACAAATGAGATTAAGCCACCTTTGATCTTTTGATTCTTAGCGAACTCTACACAGAGTAGTCCAAATTATCAAGAACATATTCTAAGCACACTCCACCTTGTGCTTTGTTAGACAACGGGTGCATTGAGAAATAAAAGACGAGAAACAAAACCTCAAAATCATTGAAAAAAAAAATAGAAACAAGATGCACTGGAAATTGTTACATTGTTGTTACCTGCAATAGAGGAGTTGGCAGGAGCAGAGGTACTGCCAAAGACGACTTTCTAACAAACTTTGCAAGGAAAAGCAAGTCCATGTAAGAAAAAAAAATGCGTTAGTAAAACGTGCGTGTGGCGCCGGTGATGGGGTCTGTGTTACCTATTACGGAGGGACGCTGAAGCTTGTTGTCTCCCTGCTAGATTTGATGGCGAGTGAACAAGAGAGCTATGGAGAAGGAGAAGGAGAAGGAGAAGATGAGGATAGGACTTTTCATAAAGTAGTTTTTATACCGAAATATGATAAATCCTATCAAACTTTATACCACTCTTCAAATAAGACTTTTTAACCCGAATAATATCCTTGTATTATCCGGCCTCTTTTTGTCTTTGACACCAACCAAACACCATGTCTAATACATCTCCAAATTTTTCTTCTTCTCTACCATCTCTTTGCCCATTATCTTCTCTTTCTATTAATCCTAATTTCCCATCTTCTCTCAACAAAATTGCACCGACTTTCACATCTTCTTCCCTCTTCTCTACTGGTTCAATCTCTGTTGCTGCTCATATTTTTCCCAACACCACAAGTCTCGCCTCCATCAAACTTGATACAAACAATTATCTTTTGTGAAATCTCAATTTGAACATATTCTAATATGCAACAATCTGCTTGGCTAAGTGAATAGGTGTTTTTTGTATTCGCTGAAGCTCATCAATGATCAAAATGGCACTGTGGTGGTCAATATCTCTTATTCGACTTGCGTCAAGACTGATCAATGCATTCATAGATTGATCAATTCAACCCTCACAATTGAGATTTTCCATGAAGTTCACAACTTTCAAACATTTCAAGAGATTTGGCTTGCTCTAGGACACCTCTATACTAATTGCTGCTTAGCCAAGGAAATTGGACTAAAACTTGATTTTTAGACTGTTAAGGGCCTGTTTGGTTCAGTTTTGGGGGAATGCATTTGAGAAAATGCAAATACCTTTGGGTGAAAGCCCATTGGGGAAAGGCTAATGGTGTTTGGTAAAAATATTTTTTAAAGTTACTTTGGCCAAAATATAGTGTTTGGTGATTTTTTTTTTGCAAATGGACTTTGAGAATTATTTTATTTATTAAAAAAAAACAAAACTTACCCATCGCCGGAGCCAGCCGCCGGCGAGCCAGATCCGCGGCCGCCGGCGAGCCGGATCCGCGGCCGCCGGCGGTCGCCCGAGGCCAGGCGACCCTCGGCGGGGTCGCACAGCCGCCCTGGGTCGCGCGACCCAGGCAACGCGGGTCGCGCGATCCTAAGCGGCCGTCCGATCCCGCCGAGGGTCGCCTAGCCTCGGGCGACCGCCGGCAGCCGCGGATTTGGCTTGCCGGGGGTTGCTCGACCCCAGGCGACCTCGCCAGCCCTCTCCCTCGCCAGCCACCCTCGCCGGCCACCATCGCTTACCTGAAGAAGATGAGCAGTTCCAACTCTTAAAAAAAAAAAAAAAAAGTGAACAGTAGCATTCCGAGAATGCTTAAAGTTCAAGGCACCTCCTAGGGTGCCTTGAGCTGTCAGCCTTGAGAAGGCCAACATTTGGCCAAAGAGCTTCCAAAATAATTTGCCAAACATAAAATATTTCCCCTAAAGGGCTTTGGAGGCTAAAAGCTCCTTCACAAAGCCCAATCTAAGAAACCCGATCAATCAATGTCTGATTATCTTCGATATCAAAAGTCAATTGCGAACTCTCTCACCACAATCAATTGCTATGTCTCTGATAAGGACTTGGTGATTCAAGCCCTCATGGGCTCCCGTATGAGTCCGATTCTCTTGTTACCATGGTCACAAACGACACTATAATTCTTTCATTTGATGATCTGCAGTCACAACTCCTCATCCAAGAAGAAAAATTTCTCCGAAAATCAAATGCATCATCTTGATCTTATATTCATTATGCTTTGATCGATTATGTCACTTCACCCAATTCACCGTTTCAAGGGTCTCAGGTGGACGTAATTCTAGAGACTGAAGATCTAGTTAGGGACAAGGTGGACGATTCTCGAGTGATCAACTGAGTTGGCAATCTTCCTATAAACGATTTAGTTTACGATCATTATTAGCCACCTCTGCTGATCACTCCTCCACCACCTCTGTCGGCCTTACGGTGGTTCGAAGCGCTATGTTCCCCATTCACATAGGGAGGCATTGTCAGATCTAAGTCTCGTTTTACTTGTCAAATCTATAACAGGGTTGGGCACACATTATAATGTCAACAACGATTCAATTATGCATTCACCGCCATTGATTCGTTGGTCTCCTTCTTAGCTCTCTTGGTTGGCGAAACACCTGATCCAATGTGGTATCTTGATAGCTGAGTGTCGGCACACAAGACTAATGACATTAGTGACATCTTAAATCCTAGACCCTTCTACGATTTAGCAAAAGTCTCTATTGGTGATGCTCATTTATCACCTATTAAGACAATCGGCAAAGGCTTTCCACATACTGGTTCTCTTTATTATTATCTCTTGTCTATTGTGTTTCTAATCTTGCTCGCAATCTCCTCTCATTTACTCAACATTGACGTAAAATTTCTTGTTCCATTGATTTTAATGGTTCGTTCCTTCTTTTTTTGTAGGACCAATTAATCGGGAAATCTCTCCTCCAAGCTAAATCTACTCATGGTCTTTATATGATTTCCCATTCATTGATGTCATCTCACTTGCATCCTATCATGGCTTCGTCTGCTTCACTCACTCGCTGGCATGCTTGTCTTGGTCATCCCAGCAGACAAGTTTTGAGTAGTCCTTGCAATTCTAGTTCGAAGCTGGTATCTCATGAATCTTGTCTTGTGGGCAAATCTCATCGATTTCCTTTTCAATCTGTTAATTATCATGCATCTTTTCCTTTAGTTATAATTCATTTTGATGTATGGATGAGTCCAATTTTATCTAATTTTGGTTTTAAATATTTTGTGTTATTCATTAGTGTCTACTCTTAGTTCACTTTGGTTTTTCCCATGAAAAATAAATCTGAAGTGCCTACACACTTTCAACACTTCCATTGTTTTACAAACTGATGGGGGAGGTGAATATACCAATAATGCATTCCAAACATACTTACATGAAAATGATATTATTCAACCCCAGCTCAAAATGATATTGTCCAGACACAAAATCAGATACTAAGTCAAAATGTTTCAAACTTTATTAATTTATGCTCATATGCCTCAAATATATTGGGTTGATGCCTTTCTTGCTACTGTTTGCACTATTAATCGCTTCCCACTCCTGTCCAATATGATATTTCTCATTTCCACTATTTATTTGAGTTCCGGTTTGATTATTCGTTCTTTTCGATTTTTGGGTGTGCTTATTATCCTTTCTTCCGTCTCGTATCTCCCATAAACCGGCACCTCATCCTGTGCCATGTGTATTTCTTGGGTATGCATCGAATCACAAAGGCTATTGTTGCCTTGATCGGTCAAGTAGTTGTTTTTTTTTTATTGGTCATCATGTTCAGTTTAATGTGGAGAATTTCCCTTTTCACAAAATCCTTTAACTCTTAGTCTCATAACCCACTGTTCCGTTCAACCCCTTAGCTTTTTGTTTCCTCCGATAAATCTATTCTTCCTTCTACCTCCTTTAGCTCTCAAGTTCTTCGTCCACCTCTCTCCACTTACAAATCCAACCTCCTAACCTAAATCTCTACTCCTCTCGGCCTACCCAACCTGCTTCCAATTCTATTTCACCTCCACTTCCCCTCCCTTTGAACCCACTTGCTATGTCCCAACTTGACTCCTCTCCTAATGAAATTCCTCGCACATCAGACCTGTAAATCCTCTCTACTTCTCCATCCAGTTCCTCCACTTCCATTTCTTCTCTTCTGACTCATCTTGTGTAGACTTATGTCAAATCTAGAATTTCTAAACCCAAACAAATTATAAATCACTCTCACTCTTTTCATAAAGAGACAACGACTTGCTACTCTAAGGCCCTTCGTGACCCATATTGGAAAGCACCCATGGCAGACGGATTTAATGCCTTGGCCACTAATCACACATTGGTTCTTGTACCACCTAATTGTTCTAAGAATTTAGTTGGTTATAAATGGGATTTTAAGATTAAGGGGAAATTCGATTGGACTATTGAATGCTTTAAAGTTCGCCTCATTGCACAAGGATTTAAGCAACATACCAAACTGGATTATGACGAGACTTTTAGCCTGGTCATTTTAACCACTACAATTCGAGTTATTCTCTCTGTTGTGATTTCATGGATGGTCCATACGTCAACTTAATGTTAAGAATTCCTTCTTGATGACATCATTTGAGTGGAAGTTTACATGCGCTAACCTCCCAGTTTCACTTATACCAAGTTCTCGAATCACGTGTGCAGTCTCCGAAAAATCATTTATGATTTGAAGCAACCTCCACATGCATGTTTTCTTCGCTTCAACAGTTTTATATTATCTTTGGGTTTCATGGTAAGTAAAGCTGATTTGTCATTATTCGTCTATGCTTTTTTTTGGGATCGTCTGTATCTTTTTTGTATGTTGATGATTTTGTCACCAGTGACACTTCTCATTCATTACGGTCATTGGTTACTCGACTCTCATAGGAATTTATTATAATGGATCTTGAACCACTTCACTCTTTCCTTGGCATTAAGACTCATCACCGTTTTGATGGTGCACTTTTATCTCAAGCTAAGTATGTTGATGGTCTTTTCCGCAAGTTCGACCTTGTTAAGGTTAAGCCAATGTCTATTCCCTTGGCCTCGAAGACTCTGTCGGTCGCCAACGATGGTAAGCTTATCGCTTCTCCGACATTGTATCAAAAGATGATTGGTACTCTATACTATGTGTCCATGACTAGACTTGATATTAGTTTTGTTCCAAACGGGGTTAGCCAATTCATGCATCAACCAAAATTACCTCATTTCCAAACCGTCAAGCATATATATCGGTATTTGGGTGGCACATCCACCTGTGGATTGCTCATTGAGCAGTGTTCTCCCACTTCATTGACTGCTTATGCGGATGCAGACTATGTTAGGTGCTCTGATACTCGACGTTGCACCTCGAGTTTTTGTGTTTTACTAGGCACCAATCTTGTTTCATGGAGTGCCAAGAAGCAATCCACTGTAGCCCATTCTAGTACAAAGACTGAGTATTGCATTGTCGCTCACTTTGTTGCTATGACTATTTGGATTTGCCATTTACTTCGTGAGCTTGGAGTCCTCCTTTTTAATCCTCTCACCGTTTATTGTGACAATATCCCTACTACATATCTTGCTCTCAATCTCGTGTTTCATGCTCGCACCAAACACATTAAGTCAGATTTTCACTTTGTTCGAGAATGGGTCGCTTCCGACGATTTTCATGTTCACATGATGCCTACAGTGGATTAGCTTCTGGTGATCCATGTCATGCGCCATTGAGATCTAATCTCTCGGTTGTTACGCCTACTTCAGATTGAGGGGGAGTATTAATGTGTAATTTATATGTATTATGGGGCTTTCTGTAATTATGTTTCTATATGTAGTAATTCTGTAATTAGTCACTTCTATAAATACATATTATCCAATCTTAATTGAGTTGAATCACCATGAACACTTTGTCTATTTTCTCTCTCGGTTTCAAACACAGAAGGAACACGGTTTGTACTCGGCTCAATTGTCTTCAATCTTCATCTTCGCGAAGAGAATACCGACCCAGTCAATGTCACTTTCAGACATAAAATTCCGAAATCACGCCCACTATCTGACCATCAACTTCGCCAGTTTACCAACCAAAAATATGTGAATATTATTTAGGGAAAATTTCAAATAAGGACCCAAAGTGGGGTCATTTTCTCAAAATGGGGTCTAAAGTGAACATAGTGCCAAATAAGGACCTGAAGTGCCCAATCAATCTCAAATTGGGGCTCGAAGTGCACAATTAGTCTCAAGTTAGGGCCTGGCTTCGCCGGCCAGTCAAATGCTCACCGGCCGGCGAGGAAGTTACTGTTCCGGCGAGGGCAATTTTGTTCAAATAAAATCTGAATCAAAGGAAAAGGCAATTTTATAAAAACAAAACTTTGCGTTTTTCTTTTTCCAACCCCAACCCACTTTTGATAAAAGGAAAAACCCCAATCCACTCCAATGAACGAAAGGGATGACTTGAAAGACTGAGGCGGTGGGTGACTGGCTGTGCATGACCGGTCAGCGGCGTGCGATCGGCGGCAGAGGCGACGACATGTGACCGGGCAATCGTGTCTTTCCTTCACCCATCTTCTACAGCTACAAGAACTGATCCTCCGTTCGTGCTCGCATTCGAAGGGTTGACAGGTGAAGTTCCCCGCCTCCTCGACATTCTCTGCGATTTTGCGCTTACCAAATTTGTTCTTGGTTCCTCTTTCAACTCATGGATGTTTAGATTCGGACAAAATCCTTAAGCGTTGAACATGCGTACAAAGATCCCTAATCTCGTCTCCATCTCAGAGATGCTATTTCGCGGCGTGTTCCTAAGTTCGCTAGACATGTCGAAATGGTAAAGTGTGTGCATCTTCATTGTTAATCTCTGGCGTCCAAGAACAACGATTCAATTTGCAATGCGGACTGGCTTTTGTTTTGGAGTGATCTGCTGAATCGATGTGTTAGGTCGGGAGGTTACAGATGTGTTCTGTCACTTTACTGATGTTGTGGGAACAGATGAAATTGGAGAATTGAAGCAAATTTACCTGTATCTGAATCAATGTTGTTGTTTTCTCTCTCTGAAGTTGGAAGAAGGCTCTCTGGCACAAACAATCTCTTGAACATGGATTACCTCTTTGGGGTGGCATGAAAATAGGGATTAGAAGATTCACCCCAGCGAAGAACCTCTCCTACGATTCGCACAAAGCATTCGTGTCTTTCGTTGGGTGAATCCGTCAAGGTTAGTTTTCCAAATTGGAGCTCTGATTTGAAACCCTAATTTTTCTAATCTTCAAATTTCTTTCGTTTCTTAGTTCCTAAATTGGTTCAACTTTTCCTCCGTCCAAAAGAAGGCGATTGCAATATTTGAAGTAACATGTTGAGGCGTGGGCATGTCGTGGAATACTATAGTAACGGCAACGACGACAGTGAGTTGATTATGTATAGTGCATTTTTTTATTGTAAAGGAATAAGCCGTGGTCCCTTCATGTCCTCTGTGGTCCAAACTTTTCAATTTTTTTACTATTTTCGTTAACCCACTGTCTCATGTTTTATCGTTTATTGCATGAACCCCATTCTTAAATTGTGGAAGTAGACTGCAATTTCTCTATACTAGATTTCATGCAAAGCCCATTCTTAAATTTTGCGAGAAAAGGTGGGTCGCAATTGAAGGAATACTGTTTATCAATCGTTAAAGAAAATTTTGCAAGAGTTTGTTTTGTCCCTTCTTAAATTCGTTTCCATGGATGTCAGTTTCCTAAATTGGTCCATTTTTTATTAAACCACGATTTAATTTGTCCTGATAATATGCGTGGCTTCTCATAAATTATGTGAAAAGATGTATTGGGTTTGCTTCATGCAGAGTAGACATGCTCTATTTGGAATGCTAGTTGCGAGTATTCCACTAAGAGCAATTTGTAATTGTGGTATAATTTATGGACTAGTCTCGAATAAAATTTTCAATTTATGGACCGGTTTCATTGTCGAATTTAAAGTTTTCCATCAAAGTCGTTTCCAAATGTTGCAAATGGTAACAATTTTCTTCCTTGCACTGCTTTGTGTAAGGCTTTTTATTTTTGTCCCTACTTATACGTTACGGACGGGTTCTTTTGAATATGTTGTGATTGCAAATTGTGTTTTCTTTGTGTATAGATTTAAGTTGGTGTGATTCTGTTTAATTTATATACGGATTTGGAAACGTATTGATTGTTTTTGCTTCCATTTTGCACCAGGCAAGGGGTGTGAAGAAGCGAACTATACCATGTCTGATAGTAGGTGTGTTGATGGCATTGAAGAAGATGGATTTGACATTATTGATCTTGATGAGTTATACAGAAGAAATGTACGATGTTTTGCGGGTGAAGGTTCAATGGGGAGGCGTATGGAGGTTGGAGAGACTAATTTGCATGTAGATACATTATCTGATAATGTAGATTTCCTAAATATGAGTAGTCAAGTTGAGTATACACATCCTGAGTTCAATGCTGAAGTTGATATGGAGAATCATGTCTTCAAGTTGGGGATGTACTTTAGTAATGCTAAAGAGTTTAGAGAAGCAGTTAGGAACTATGCCATAAAAAATGGGAGACGGGTGAGGTTCACTAAGAATACACCTAAAAAGTTAAGAGCAGTGTGTTCTGACGGATGTGATTGGCTCATATATGCTTCCAAAGTGCAGAGGGAGCATACTTTACAAGTTAAAACCTTTAACCCCGTGCATACATGTAATAGAGCACTACATGTTCCTCAAGTAAGCTCTAAATGATTGGCAAACAAGTATTGTGATAGGTTGAGGAATAATCCAACATGGCCGGGTGCTTCACTAAAGAAAGCAATGGAGTCAGAGAATGTTTTGAAGCTGTCCAAGACAATGGTCTACAGAGCTAGGGCTATAGCAATGAGTATGATTATAGGGAATGAAGATGAGCAATTTCGGATGCTTAGAAGTTATTGCCAAGCACTTCTTGATTCCAACCCAGGATCCACCTGTGTAATCAAGAGTGAGCAATGTCAGGACCAATTCAAGTTTAGAGGAGTCTACATATGTTGGATGCATTGAGGAGGGGTTTTCTAGAAGGATGTAGGCGCTTTGTAGGGTTTGATGGTTGCTACTTGTCATTTGGCTACAATGGCATACTTCTAGCGGCTGTTGGCATAGATGGAAATGATCATATGTATCCATTTACATGGGCAGTCGTTGGACAAGAAACATACAAGACATGGCATTGGTTTATTAGTATGATTGCCGAAGATTTGGGAATTACAAACCCTACAAATTCAAAGTACTGGACCTTTATGTGTGACAAGCAAAAGGGATTGGTGCAAGCACTAACAAATCTAATGCCTGAAGCAGAAAATCGATTTTGCTTGAGGCATCTTTACGAGAACTTAAGGCTGCATCACAAAGGACTAGAAGTTAAAATTTTGATTTGGAAGGCTGCCATGGCCACTAGGGTATGTGATTTTGGCTTGGGAATGGAAGAGCTTAAGGCAGTTGGTGGAAAAGCTTATGATTGGTTGTCCCAAAGGCCACCGGTGCAATGGAGCAAGTCCCACTTCAGGACAAGCTCAAAATGTGACACTTCCTTAAATAACTGGTGTGAAAGTTTCAACAAGAGCATCATTGACGCCAAGGACAAGCCTATAATCACATTGCTTGAAGCTATAAGAGTGCAACTCATGGAGAGGATTCATAAGCAAAGGGATGGATTGGCTAAGTATTCTAGTGTGATTTGTCCTAAGATCCAAGAGATATTGGATCTTCAAAAAGAGTATTCAGCATCATGGATTCCTGCATGGAATGGGGAGGATGAGTTTGAATTGAGTGGGCCACATGGAGACAAGAGGGTTGTTAACATCAGACACAGAACTTGTAGCTGTAGAAGATGGGACATTAGTGGAATCCCTTGTCATGCTGTGGCAGCTCTTGTATACCTGAGGGAACAACCTGAAAAATGGGTTCACACGTGCTTCAGTATGGAAAAATTCAAGCAAACTTATAGCCATGTTGTGCATGTTGTAGATTCCAAGGACACATGGCCTGCTAGAGAGCATTTACTCCCACCAGATGTACCCAAGCAAGTTGGTAGAAAGAAAAAACAAAGAACAAAGTCGGTGAATGAAGTCGCTGATAGCAATTTAAAGACAAGGAAGAAGAAAGTTGTGCGAGAGCCTGTAGGAATAAAGTTGAATAGACAGAACACCACAATCACTTGTGGAAAATGTGGTGGGTTAGGCCATAACAGGTATCATTGCAAGAATCAATCAGTAGCATCGACGACGACAATAGTAGCAACATCATCAGCCCTAACTTCTACATCTGCCTCATGCTCACAAGATGTGGTAGAAAGCACTCTCTTAGCCCCAACATCACAAAGTGAGACAGTTGAACTGCTTGCGTCATTTTTTAACAACATTTCAAGCTCAACATCATCTATCGGAAGATAGAAGATGCAAGTATTCATATATGCTTGACTTTTCATAAAAGTGTTCTTACTTGTGCTTGACTTTGTTTTGACTAATTATTTATTTTTCATTCAACTGTAGGTAAAAAGGAGGATGTGAAGAAGAGCAATTTTTTGAGATATGCAAGACCAACAAGACCAACAACACAAATTCTTTTTTCTTTTACTAGTAGTTGACATGGATGGGTCTGAATGAGTCCATTTTGGACGCATCTCAATGTATAGGTCTACTGTGCTTGGAAAATTGGGATGTTTCTCTTTTTTGGCATGATAAAGGATATGAGGTTCAAAGCAAATGGTTGAAGCTGTGAAAGGTAAAGGTGCATTTACAATTGGGGTTGCTGGTTTTTGTAGGGGAGGTGAGTAGCTTTGTTATGAATGATTCTTTGTTATGCATTTGAATTATATTGCCAATACTGTCTTAAAGTTGTTGCAATACTGTCTGTATTGCAGGAACTTTTCAATGCCAATACTATCTTAAAGTAGTTGCAGGAACTTATCTATGCATATGGCTTGCATAATGGAGAAAAAGTATATCCTGATGGCTTGGAAAGTTGGAACAGCACTTTGTATAACTATACATATATGATTATCTAGTGAAATAAACATTTACACAGCCCACAAGACACTAAAGATGTGATGCTTATTTACAGGTTTTTTGCAGGAACATTCTTGCAGGTGGTAACTTTAGTGCAAGTGATTTGCTACATGGAGGTCAGTTTTCCTGTTGCGTAACGATATTTTTTCCGAGTAACTTACTTCAATGTCATTTGAAATTTTACAGCACCAAGATCGTGTTTCTCACTTTCGTCTTTTTGGAGCAAGGGAATGGACTTGAAGGTTTACCACTGAGTCACTCAATGGAGGAGGAATGCTCACTCAATAAAGGAGGAATGCTTGCTAGATGTACGCGTATACACGTACTTTTGCTATTGTAAAAGACATATTGACTTCGACATCAATCAAAGGAAGATAACTCATGAAGTTGAACCTTTAAAGTCTCCTTTTTTCTTTTGCTCTCTTTCTTCATGAGTTGTTGGCCAACTGTTGTATTTTAAGGTATAATCAATCGATCCAGTTTGGAAATTTCCACATTACTTGTAAGCAACTCGGTCTTGCCTCCTTATTAAAGCAGTTGGTTACTTATACCTCATAATTTAGTAATGTGTCGTATTGGCATGATCCTACAAAGAGTGGTTATAATCTCTTACATGAAGGCACATTTTTGTGTGGAATGAAGTCACATTTTTTGGATATCCACCGCAACTTACTCGCTCCTCTATGATTCTTTTGCTTGTTATGAATGTGAAAAACAGAACTTTCATGTCCCTTTACTTTGATCCTCTTTTGGGAGTGTTCCTTAGTGGATGGCAAGTTCCAACGTTGAACTTAGGATTAGTGCAAGACGCTGACTTTTCTTTGCCAACTCATTGCTCCACTAACATGACAGACCTTGATGTACAATTTTTTGAATCTAGCGATATAAATCTTCTGAATGTGCGATTGCAAGTAAATGGACTACAAGACAAGCAAAACTGAATTTGCACCCACATCAAAAAATCGAAAGTTCTAAAACCAGCACATCAGGGCTTTAACTACAGATATACCAATGAAAACCAGTCAGCCAAAAACCAGCACATCAGGATGCATCAGTGACAACATCTGGCGAGAATTCCCCATCGATCTTATTGTCTGGCTTTGACCCCCATAGTGATGGCGCCATTCTAGCTCACTATATCGACCCCCATAGCTCCAGAAACTGCAGGTTCTGAAAACTGCGCGGAAGCAGACTTGGGGTCCGCTGCTGCAAACAAACTCCTCATATGAGCAGCAGCCAAGTCAACTTCCATCACCGAAGCCCTTGGAGGAGACGCCGGTTGCACCTCAACATCAGGGTACGCCGGCTTAAATCTTGCTTGCAGCCCTTCTTCTACTAATCGTGCGCCGCTCAACTTATTACCAAGTGACAACCACCTGAAAATGACACGAACCATCAAAAGAGACCTCAAGGCAACAATAATACAGGGATGAGATTCTTTTGCTAAAAATTAATCAATCTACATGACAAGAGGGCCTTCACCCTGGAAGTGACAATCCTAAGGTTTTGGGCAAAACATATGCATTACCCACTTATTAATCATTATATATACAGTGGTCCAAAATACCTAGACTCTTCTACCGTCCATTGTCCATAAGAGGAATATGCAAGTTTCACTTTTCTTCGGCAGCTTTTTATTTTCAAAAATAAAGGACAGTAAATTGAATAACAATACCCTGCATGAGTGTTGTGCATGCGAGCAAACAACTCTAATTTTCTTGTCCTCGGACTAATCCTCTCCAGCATTGGATACATCTGCAAAAACAGTGCTTTCGTTAGCATAAATTACAATGGACAATCTAGGTTCTATAATATTTGAAAAACTCGAGAGATGTGGCTTCTGCGGTTCACAAGTTAGGTTGCACCAGCATCTTCAGGTATATATAAAGACATTCACCATTTTAAGATCATAAAAGTGCTCTCAGCAAACCCAGAAGACAGTAAAAAAACAGATTTTACACAATTTGGATCAGTTACAAGAATTAGTGTGTGTTATTCACTAACCTCGCCTGGCTTACGGCTGGTCTCTCAAACCTCAGCAACAATGACGTCAGTATCAATGTTCCTGTTCACTTCAGGATTCCCCTTAATTCCAACAAGGCAATGCTCTTTACTGTGATTGAGCCAATGGCCTGTGCGGCCGGTTCTGATGATCCGCTGAAGCTGATTGGTCTTCACCCAGATTATTTCCTCAACACTCTTGTACCCCCAAAGTTCCAAACCGAAACATGCAGACAAATTAATTATGCAAGAGCTTGATAAATGATAAACAGCATGATTTCATTTGTAAAAAGCATTATGAGCTCTAACATCAGGTCCCTTAGGAAATGACAAAGCATCACTTACTCATAATGTTTTAGAGGAATTCAACAAATCTGAACAACTGCACAGCCACTACCACATCTAGTGACTTCCACACAAGCACTCATGCAACCTCCGTGGAGTTTATTACTTGTATCTAACGTTTCTTTCCCCATGGAAAGACTTTATCAAGCAAATAACAAAGGCACATGCATTAAAAATGTTTTGAATTAAATTGGTCCATTTAAACAGACAAGACCATACCATTCTCGTCCTAGCTCCATGGCACGTCCAGTGACCCATAAAAAAATCAGGCCATCAGTCTGCAATGCAGGGACATTGAGATTTTGCATCTCATCATCTGACATTGTCCCATAAGGCAATTCCATATGGATGGCCCATGGAGGATCTACCATTATAACTCCGAAATGCCCTATCACATCAATTCTAAAGTTCATGATATCACAATTGATCCATTGTGCTTCACCAAGTTCTACTTCCAAACAGTATTCTGCACGATGTGGCTTTAATGGCTTGGGAGGTGCTGCTGTTGCCCCCATCATCATTGGTGGTGCATCTGGTGTTGGGTCAAGCTCATAATGAACATACTTGCATGTCTGTTGAAAAGAAAAATCAATCAGATTTAGTTAAAGCTGCAACAAGGATGCCCAAGGATCAAAGATAGGGATGAAAAAGACCTTCATGTGCCAGCAAGTATCAAGGAAAGAACAGTCCCCTAAGTTGACGTCAATATGTGGAGCAATTATTCGCTGAAAATGAACTTGAAAGAAGACATTTTCTTAAGGTGAATACATAATCTGAACATATGAAACATCGGTCAAGTAGTCACACAAGTACCATATGGGGAAGTAATAACAAAAGCTTGTGGAGGGCCAATGTCTCAGTTTAAATGTCTTTATAACAAGAAAACAACACATTTTAAATCACTTGGTATTGCTAAATATAATTTACAGATGTATTGGTCCATGAATAACATTCAACCTTTGTTCATCCAAGCAAGCCATTTGAAGCCATAACTCTTAAAGTTTGTTTTCTTTCTTCACATTTACCTTATGGGCACCACAAGTATATTATTACACCATCAATTTAGATGGTGCATAATACAAACTTAAGTAAAAAAGGACAAAGACCCAAATACCCTAGAAAAGACCACTGACATTACAAAGGCATAAGTCTGATATTCATTCAATCTGTCCCAGTTTGATTGTGGAAGGCAAAGAGGGTGTCTCCGAATTAAGAAATCTGACTGGGGGATGAAAAGGTTGAGCAGGGTATGTTTTAAGGAGAAAAGCAAAACTAATACTAATAGTCTTTAAATACATGCAAAATCATAAAAGAGCAGATGAAGCAAATAACACTCTAAGCTGGTTGATAATGCAAAAATATTTCACTAAAGCAGCCGTTGATAGGAAGCCCAACAAGTAAAGGCTTGCAACTTGGAGCTGCATGCATTGTTGCAACAGTTGCACATATGACAACTGCACTTGCACCACCATAGCAGCTACTAGGGGTTTGGTACCTTCTAGTAATTACTTAGAAGCTGTTTGCTTGTTTAAGATTTCCATTTTGGAATTACTACTGTCAAAAAGGGAAGTAAAAATATCAAAGTGTGAATGTGCTGCACTCCCACATAAGAAACACTTAGAAGCCAAATGACACCATCAACTCCTTAAAAATCTGACAGAATTACAAAAGTCCACTGCACACAGCCTAGCCACAGAGAATGAATCCAGCAACCAGCGTATTTGCAATACAATTACTTAACAAACAACCACCACATACAATCTGTTGAGTACCTTTTCACACGATATAAAAGGACCCAGATTGGCATCTGCAATCTTCTTTAGCGATTGATAAACAGTATTCCTTCAACTCACTATCGTCATTGCCGTTACTGTAGTATTCCACGACATGCCCACGCCTCAACATGTTACTTCAAATATTGCAATCTTCATTTAATAAAAAAATGGACCAATTTAGGAAGCTGACATCCATGGAAACGAATTTAAGAAGGGACAAAACAAACTCTTGCAAAATTTTCTTTAGCGATTGATAAACAGTATTCCTTCAATTGCGACCCACCTTTTCTCGCAAAATTTAAGAATGGGCTTTGCGTGAAATCTAGTATAGAGAAATTGCAGTCTATTTCCACAATTTAAGAATGGGGTTCATGCAATAAATGATAAAGCATGAGATAGTGGATTCATGAAAACAGTAGAAAAATTGAAAAGTATGGATCACAGAGGATGTGAAGGGACCACGGCTTATTCCTTTACAATCAGAAAATGCACTATAAATAATCAACTCACTGTCGTCACTGCTGTTACTATAGTATTCCATGACATGCTCACACCTCAACATGTTACTTCAAATATTGCAATCGCCTTCTTTTGGATGGAGGAAAAGTTGAACCAATTTAGGAACTAAGAAACGAAAGAAATTTGAATATTAGAAAAATTAGGGTTTCAAATCAGAGCTACAATTTGGAAAACTAACCTCGACGGATTCACCCAAGGAAAGACACGAATGCTTTGTGTGAATCGTAGGAGAGGTTCTCCGCTGTGGTGAATCCTCTAATCCCTATTTTCATGCCACCCCAAAGAGGTAATCCATGTTCAAGAGATTGTTTGTGCCAAAGAGCCTTCTTCCAACTTCAGAGAGAGAGAAAACAACGACATTGATTCAGATACAGGTAAATTTGCTTCAATTCTCCAATTTCATCTGTTCCCACAACATCAGTAAAGCGACAGAACACATCTGTAATCTCCGACCTAACACACCGATTTAGCAGATCGCTCCAAAACAAAAGCCAGTCCGCATTGCAAACTGAATCGTTGTTCTTGGACGCCAGAGATTAACAATGAAGATGCACGCACTTTACCATTTCGACATATCCAGCGAACTTAGGAACACGCCGCGAAATAGCATCTCCGATATGGAGACGAGATCAGGGATCTTTGTACGCATGTTCGAAGCTTAAGGATTTTGTCCGAATCTAAAAATTCATGAGCCGAAAGTGGAACCGAGAGCAAATTTGGTAAGCGCAAAATCGTAGAGAATGTCGCGGAGGCGGGGAACTTCACCCGTCAACCCTTCGAATGCAAGCACGAACGGAGGATCAATTCTTGTAACTATAGAAGATGGGTGAAGGAAAGACTCAATCGCCCGATCACACGTCGCCGCCTCCGCCGCTAATCGCACGCCGCCGACCGGTCACGCACCGCCGGTCACCCACCGCCTCAGTCTTTCAGGTCATCCCTTTCGTTCATCGGAGTGGATTGGGGTTTTTCTTTTTATCAGAAGTGGGTTGGGGTTGGAAAAAGAAAAACGCAAAGTTTTGTTTTTATAAAATTGCCTTTTCCTTTGATTCAGATTTTATTTGGACAAAACTGCCCTCGCCGGAACAGTAACTTCCTCGCCGGCCAGTGAGCATTTGACCGGCCGACAAAGCTAGGCCCTAATTTGAGACTAATTGGGCACTTCGGACCTCAATTTGAGACTAATTAGGCACTTTAGGCCCTTATTTGGCACTATGTTTACTTTGGACCCCATTTTGAGAAAATGACCCCACTTTGGGTCCTTATTTGAAATTTTCCCTATTATTTATCTAATGATTTTGATATTAAAAGATCTTCTGTACTAAAAATGAAGATTCAAAAGTGCTTGAATCACATTACCCCCATGGCCCGTATTGATGGATGAAGCGATTGTAATGGGAAATCGAAGACAAAACCCAGAAATTAAAATTTAAAAAAAAAACAAAGATTGTGAGAAAAATAGAGATAAATGATAAAGCTCGAGGAGAGTTATATATATTTCTATTATTTTCCTTTTAATTTTGACAATAAAGAATAGACTTAACTTCCTCAACAAATACTAAGAAATAAGATGACCCAAACTGCACATTTTTAGGTATTTTACTTTACATACTTTGATTGATTCTTATTGCTGCATTACCATAAAAAAGCATGAAGAAATGGCATGTCTATGGTGTCTAGTGGGCGCGATGCCCCTATATGATAAGTTGTCCCAAACGAGGCCAATTCTTTAGGGTTCGGCACAAAGTGTTATAACTAATTATTCTAAAATAAAAATCCATTATTTATAGCGTTGCAAGTTTATACACGATGAAAGGAGTTGCTTACAAAGAACTCGGTAGTAATATGCATCCGACTATAAAGATCCCATAAAAATGAAGCCGTTTGCAACGGTGACGCCAAATGGTAGAAATATGTCAAGAAGCAAATCGATCGAAAAGGCAAAGTTGGTCCGTATACATATCACTCGAGTAGCAGCGTATGATTGATCGGTTACGCCACCTGGATGAACCGATACGTAAACTATATGAAGGACCCCATTAGGAAGTTGCCTCGTCGTTTCCTCCCCTGTCCACGCGCTCTTTCCTTCTTGCTCTTCTTCTTCTTCTAGTTCTCATGAAGTCTGAGCAAGCAAGTTGCTTCACGTCACTCGTCCAGGAAGTCCAGAGAGATCGCTGTCGCAAGAATCCATGGAGCCTCAGCTGTACGAAGCCGCCAGATCTGGGGACGCCTCGTTCCTCGAGATGATAAACTCGCCTCTGCTCTCGCAAGTGACCCCGAAGCGAAACACCATCCTTCACGTCTCGGCAGAGTTCGGGCGAGTCGGCTTCTTCAAAGAAGCCACACGGCTCTGCCCATCGCTCTTCGACAAGACGAACTCGAAGCGAGAGACCCCACTTCAGGTCCCAGCCAAAGTGGGCTGCTCCGAGCTGGTTGACTTCGTCATTGACCACGCCAGGAGGGCGTACGCGGATGTTGAGAGTCAGGGTGGGCATGATGGGGGTCTCAAGAAGTTGCTCGGGATGGTCGATCTGGAGGGCGACAGTGCGTTGCATTTGGCCGTGAGGAATGGGCATTACTCCTTGGTGAAATCGCTGGTGGAGGCCAACGCTGAGCTCTTTGGACTGTGCGAATT
Source organism: Syzygium syzygioides (assembly GCA_031216285.1). NCBI lineage: Eukaryota > Viridiplantae > Streptophyta > Magnoliopsida > Myrtales > Myrtaceae > Syzygium > Syzygium syzygioides. The sequence goes on from CM062249.1 coordinate 14,613,102, forward strand.
GCGCTGGCGAATCGCCCTTTTACATCGCCACGGCAAAGGGGCACGGCGTGATCGCCGAGCTGATACTGAGCCACTCCGAGACTTGCTTCCATGGAGGCACCAATGGGATGACTGCTCTGCACGCCGCAGTGTATTATCAGCTCAATGGTAATTCATGTCTTATAACCCAACCTCGTTACTAGCTTTTATTTTTTACTGTTCCTGCTATTTGCTTTTCTGTGCATCTTCACTGGCTTTGGAAGAAGAACTTTGCTGGCTCGAGGGACTTGTCAATCCTATTCTGAATTTGATAAATTCAAAATTGTAGGTTGTGATTGTCTGACCAGGGTACTGGTGTAAAAACAAGCCTGTGTAAATTCTCACTTGAGCATACATTGCATAATGTGCTTATGAATCGCTTGGACGAGGAAGTTCTTAAATTAGTGGTGACTGACAAGTGAAATGCCTCAAAAAATGGGAATACTTGGTGGGTGAAATGTGTTGTTTGACAGTTAAAATGATGATGAGTTTCCTAAATTCGGCTTCTTGAGTCCATGATGAGATGTAAATCTACCATTCGTCTTAGGATTTTTTAAGCACAGTTAATGGTATGATGTGAAGTTTATATATCTAGAACAGGAAACAAGGCTGTCTCTTGAAATCCTTGACTTGATTACTTCTCTGTTGAAAGAAGATTTCACACTGCAGTCATGCAAATATCAAAAATTCATATCAATTATCATAACCAGCAGAGAAGCTGACCTCTTGTTTATGTTTTTAGTAATGGTAGCTATGGTAAAACCAGTCAACAAAATTGGATATGTGATAGTCCGTCCCTGAGACTTTAAACAAGTGGGTCGCATTTGACACCCAACAATAATCTGCCACATTATTTGGTTCACCGGCCTTGTATACCAGTCCTAGCACTATTGTCATGTTTAAATGCAAGCTGCAGACATGCTTGTTTGTCTAGGCTTCTTGCTATATCAAGATTAGTCCAGATGTTTGTTTAGGAGGAGAAAGGACTCCAGTCATTTTTGGAAGTATTCAAGGTTGCAACTTCGCTGTCCGGCCCTTCCATTTGCATGAGATTTGCATTGGCTGCAATGACAGTATGTAGTCAGCCGATTAACTATGAATGGAGGCTTAGCTAATTGATTTGGTAATGTCTTAATTTAAGTGAAGGTTCGTGGAGAGATGCAGAGTCTAGATCTTGGCAATGAAAAAGAGTCTGTCCCCCAGTTCCTCCCTAACTTGTCTGCTGCGGAAGATGTCCCAAGCTGCGGAAGAGACTGTTTGCTTAAGATTCTAATTAGATCTAGAAGGTTGAATAGTCTAAAACAGGATTTAACAAGCGAAACTCGTCTAAGCGGCTACAGAAGTTCATGAGCTGTTGTCATTTGATCAGGCACTATGAAGAAGATTGTAAAGACGAGCGGACTTGATACAAGAAGGGGATGCCCTCAGCTGGACACCTCTCCATTATGCTGCTCACTTCGGCAATGACAAAGCGATTAGATGGACTTGATACAAGAAGGGGATGCCCTCAGCTGGACACCTCTCCATTATGCTGCTCACTTCGGCAATGACAAAGCGATTAGATTGTTCTGAAGGAAAGATAGTTCAGCGGCCTACATCCCAGGCAAGAACGGGGAATCAGCCCTCCATATTGCAGCATTTAGAGGCTGCACTTCCATAATGGAAGAGGTCCTAAAAAACCGTCCTGACACTTGTGACTTGCTAGACAACAAGGGAAGAACTGCTCTCCATGCTGCTGTTTTAGGAGGGCAAGAGAAGGCCGTTCAATTCATTTTGGGGCTCCCGAAGCTTGTGGGCCTTGTGAATGAAGCGGACGAAGATGGGAACACGCCTTTACATCTGGCTGCCATGGACAAAAAGTACAGCATCATAGCGATCCTTGCTCGGGACAGCCGAGTAGACATAAAAGCCACGAACAAGAAGAACTCAAAAACCCTCGGCATTTATAGGAAATATCAAGAGGTACGTTATCTTATGTTCGGTATCTCTTTCTTGTTGTCACTTAACAAGAAGGTAGGCCATGAAGCAAAGGAATCCTGTTTCAGTTTAGGATTAGCTTCCATAGACTACACCAATGTCTTGAATGTTGGTTGAAGATTTCTGCAGCTGATCGACCACAAAGCCTAAGGACTTCAATTTGTGCTAAGTGCATTTATGTTAAACTACAAAGAGACAGATATCTAGCTCATCGTCATATGAAAACTTTCTACCTTTTCTTAGTTAATAAACGGACCATTTTGACAAGGCAGTGCATGTATGCATCAAATTAGCAATATGCGAATAGTATTCAGACCCTTTGCTGAAGTGCATGTCTTGATTATTGTTCCTTGTATGCAGAGTGGCTTTGCAGCAGCGAAGGTTTATTTCATGTTGAAAGAGACCTACGGCCTACAAGACATGCAAGCCTGGGTCAACACGAACGTAAAGAAGATGCTTAATCGAGGACCCGATGAAATAGTTCCGACTGAGAACTTCGGCCATTAAAGAGACCTCTTCGTTGCCACGCTCATAGCCACAGTCACCTTCTCAGCTGCCTTCCAGCTGCCCGGCAGCTACCACAACGATGGACCAGATGAGGGGATAGCCAGTCTCACCTCGCATCTGGCTTTCAAGGCATTCGTGATTTTCAATACTATGGCGTTTTGCTGCTTGGTCGCCGCTGTGTATCTCCAGTTTGGGACTTCTGGCGGGGGCTACTACGAATGAGCCCGGTTTATTAAGGTTGCCGTCCTGTTCATCTTCATCGCGATACTGGGGATGGTATTGGCATTTGCATCGGCAATGTACATAGTGCTGGCCAAGTGCATCGGCTTCGGATTGACAGCTTACGTAACGGCCAGGTGCTTTATCGTGACATTCTTTCTCCGGTGGTTTGTGGATCCGTTAGGGAAGCCAGATCTAGGATTAAGCCGATTGAGGAAGTATCTACGGAACTTGCTCTTCCGTTATGGAATAATCTAATCAGCATCTGTATAATCCACGTTACGATTCTTATTCTTTAATTATCTTTGCTAGGATGATACGAATCGTGTAAATTATTGTTAGAATACATGAACAATGTGCCTTATCCTTTTGATATTTAGCATACCACCTTATGTGACTAAAAAGAGAAATGGAAGTATGAATGTACGTTACTACCCTTCTATGCCAAGATGCAACATTTAATCTGCTGAGGATATTATGGGCATACACAAAGTGAAATAGGGGATTATAAGTAAGAAATTTACGGCTCAAATGTGGAGAAAAATGTCCGATTTCTTGAGTAAGCTTCTTGGGGAAAAGTGTCAGAAAAATCCTGAACCTATTGCATAAGTGCTAATTTAGTCCTAAACCTTTTTTTGGTACCAATTTAGTCCTAGACCTTTTGAACTAGTGCCAATTCAATCCTTCCGGCTAATTTTGGCTGGATTTTGCTGACATAGGCGCCGATTGGTCTACGTGGCACCGCCAACACTGACGTGGATAATTTTTAATAATATTTTAATATTTTTCAAATTTTAAATTATTTTTTCAAATTTTTTCCTTTTTTTTTTATTCCTCCCTCCCTCCCTTTGAGGGTGACCGGCCACAAGCAATGGCTGGCCATCAGCCAGGCTGGGCAAGCCCTGGCAAGGCTCCCCTCACCAGATCTGGCGAGGCCGCCCTAGCCTACGCAAGAGTTGGCCTCACCAGATCTGGCCTGGGCGAGGCCGACCCCCGCCTTCCAAAGGGCGAGCTCTGGTGAGGGCTCAAGCCTCACACTGGCCTGGGCAAGGCTTGTCCTCGCTAGTGATCGGCAGGGCTCACCAGAGGCCCCATGGCCTCCAGCCAATCGTTGGACGGGCGATCGGCTGGAGGACAAAGAAAGGAAAAAAAATAAAAATAAAAAATTGAAAAATATTAAAATATTATTAAAAGTTATCCACATCATCGCTGGCGATGCCATGTAGGCCAGCCGGCATCCACGTTGGCAAAATCCGGTTAGCCGAAAGGACTAAATTGGCATAAAGACAAAAGATATAGAACTGAATTGGCATAAAAAAAGTTTATGATTAAATTGGCATCAATGCAAAAGGTTTAGGACTTTTCTGACACTTTTCCCGAGCTTCTTGACTAAGTATCATACTTGACTTATATAAGCATTTTATAAGCAAAAGATTGAAAAGCAAAGAAACAAATCTTTCACTCAAAACTTGCCCAATGAAGAGACTATTTGCCGAAACAAGCCGAACCTTGGCCTTCGCAGTGGCTGAAAGTTTCACCGAGGATATCTTCATCGAGATACTCTCGAGTCTACTGGTCAAGTCCTTGATGCAATTCAAATGCGTCAATAAACGGTGGCGGTCTCTAATTTCCAACCCGAGCTTCACCAAGTCGCATTTGCAAAGGCTACCAGCAGGGGATATGATTCCTAGCAAGAGGATCATCAAGAGTAGCCCCTTTGAGAGCACAAACTACGAACTGCTCGACGGCAGCATTGGTGGCAATGAAGGTAACGCGGTGGCAAAGTTTCATCAGCGCCGAGAATGGACAATCCTAGCTTGGGGCCCGAGGTCATTGCGTCTTGCGATGGCTTGGTCTGTTTAGTTGTTCACGGCAGATTCCTCCTATATAACCCGACCACCAAAGAGTCTAGGATTTTGTAGAGTTCCAATCTTGTTCCAGGAGATAAGTTCTTCCATGGATTCGGATACTACTCTACATCCGATGACTATAAAATAGTACAAGGCAACGGTACTAAGAATTATCAGGTGGCGACATTCTCGCTCAAGTCCAGTTCTAGGAGAAGGATCCAAGTTCAACAAGAAAGCCACCTTGCCAACTATCGAGGAGTTTTTTTGGAAGGGGCCTTACACTGGTGCGGGGTTGACCAGAGCCAAAATAAGAAAGAGACTGCAATTATGCCATTCGATTTGGCATAAGAGAAATTCGACCATGTGCTTTCAATCACTGAAGTTGGTGGGGACAAAGTTTTTGAGGGACTCAGGATTCACTGTGGCGTTTTAGAACGTCATGTATGACACGTGTCTTTTTCAAATATAACTCATAGTTATTATTGGCATGTGGAAGCACAATGAAACACATCACACAAGAAATATTATTGTTAGTTTCTAATAATTACACATACAATTTTTTTCCATTTGTATCCCTCTTCCAAGTATTAATACAAGCACCACAAGAAACAAAATACGGCATTAGCTCTAGGAAGTCGATCGGCCCTCGTCAATATTACCTCATACTCATGTATCCAAATATTTGCCTATACAAAACCATATCCAAATATTTGCCTATACAAAACCACACTAATGACTATAGATCGACAACCTTGCCCATCAACATGTCACCATCGATATTCAAGTACCAAACTACAAATTGATGGGGAATCTAGTCTAGAAACCACGCTGACCCACACGGTGGAACTACACTTAATATATACTACGACAGAACCCGGTACTAACACGTTTGTTGAGAAAATATCCTATATATTTTGAAGTTGACAAAACTATCCATAATTTATATCGATCTTAATAAATGCAAGAAGTGTTTATATTTCAGGTAATATTCACATTGAAAGGATTCTTTATATTAAAAGATCTATTGAATAAGTCTAGATGAATGGGAATTCTATATTGACTTGAAAGCATCAAGATCTTATGTCTATAAAATCCACATCATTATCGTTGTAAAAGTATTTTGGAAAGAACAGTTGAAAATATCCAATAAGTAGAAGCAACGTACTACGTGGATATTAGCAATTGTACTGCGTGAATATCAGCAAGGTAATTGAATAAATATTAGTCGGGAAACTATATGAATATCCGCAAGGCTACTAAGTGAATTTCAGCAGACAACACTAGATATCATCATAATAAGGTGCTGCATATATCCATGCTATCTCAACCTAAGCACAAACTTAAAATACTGCCAACACCTAAAATTACAATTGTATGCTCACGGAAGACAAATGAAAATATGCGAAGGTCTCTTGAAATCCGGAATTGTGAACTTTTGATCTCACATATCTTCTTTATTGTCTTGGTCTTCTTTAATACTCCTCAGCTTCCAAACTTCTCATTAGACAATCTTCAGAGGATCAATCTATAATCTACCCATTAGACGATTATTATGAAGATAAGGTAGTCGTTGAGGTCAATCAATCAGAATCCCCGTAGATTTGGTCTTCCATACAATCAAATCTTGATTCCCAAAAATAGAGTAGCTCGCATACAGAAAGTACTTTGTCTTCATAATGATTGCCAATCCACAAAGATGTTACACGTATCGGAAATCTTTCACATAGATATATTTTGAGATTAATAATCAATGATATTGTAACAGCTCGAATTTCGATGTAATTCCAGGATCAATAAAATTGATATTAATTCGCATTTCATTTTAGTAAGTCTCGCCCAGAGCTAATCACTCTCGGGATACTAACCAATGGGGTATGACCAACTAGAAAACGATACGTGGACCGAGGACCCTATCATTAAACGAACACCGATTACGAGAGACACTGAGGGAATATTTTAAACCGATGTGGGCCGATCTTAGGAAAGGTAACTGATTTGGTTTGGCCAAGGCCAACATTGTACACTTGGATCGCAGACGATTCTGCATGACCGAAAAGTGCACGTGACTAATCAGTTCTGAACTTAAATCGAACGATTATGGCCTCTAGGACTAATGATAATTTCTCATTCTCTTAATGATCGAGACCATTACGATACGGGTAGCCCTAGTTCGATATGCGTAATCTCTAAACTGCCGCCCGTTAGTGAGAAACCCTGAAATTAAAAGTTTAACGAGTTTTGTTCACAAAATTGAGCCCGGATTTCGATGTCGATTTTCGAAGGCTTAAGAGACTATTTTTAGGAATCTGATGTCATATCACGCTGGCCACACACATTTGGAGTTAGTACGAGTAAAAATTGAAATTTCGGTCCAGATATGAAAAATTACGATTTTACCCCTCGGGACGCCAGCGTTGCTTTTCGAGGCCAAATGGGGTTATTTTTTTAGGCCGACACCATTTTTTGGTGGCCATGCATACCAGGAGTTATTATGGCCAAAAATTGAAATTTCGAAAAAAATTTAAAAAATAATATTATTTTTTTCCCGAAACTTTACGGTCGATTTTTGAGGGCTTAAAAAGTGAATTTCGTGAATCCGATGCTATATTATATTGGCCACGCACATATGAAACACGTATGTGCGAAAATTGGAATTTCGCTCCGAGATCGGAAAAATGATGGTTTTGCCCCTGGGCTATTTTCAGGTCCGAATTTTTGGGAAAATATTTGGGATAATTATCAAGGGTTATCAGCTCAATTATTGGGGCCATTGACTATTTTACCCCTCACTTTTTAGATAAGAATTAATTAGAACCGTTAGATTAGGGGCGTTTTGATCAAATCGCGCGGATCGGCGACACATGGCTCCCCTAGACTGCTTTATTTGACCAACTTGGACTGCTTTCTCTCTCCTCTATCCCCCCCCTTTGGCAGAACCACCCAGACCAGCAGCTTCTCCCCCATTTTCTCTCTTTTTCTCCCTTTCTCTCTCTCGGTTTGCCTCGCCGGAGCTCGACGCCAGCCACCGGAGCGCCGCCGCCGACCACCATGTCCCGCCGTCGATCACCATAGCCCCCAACCACAGCTTTGCCCCTATCCGACCCCTTTTTCTCTCTCTTTCTCTCTCTTTCTCCCTCTTTTTCTCTCTTTTTCGTCCGGCAAATAGGGTCGCCGAAGCTTCGCCGAAGCTCGGATCGCCGTTCCGTCGCCACCTAGCTGTCCAGCTCGTCTGTACATCGTTGTTCGTCTCTGGCATACAATGTCCGTATGGTTGGTATTGTATCGTCGTACGGCTGCCATCCATCCGGCAGCTGTGTCGGCCACCGTTTTTCCGCCCATTCGTACAAGTTCGTACCGACGTGAACAGTACCATTTGTACCACCGTGAACAGTACCATCCGTATCGCCCGTGAACAGTGCCATCACCGAGAACGCCGCCGCCAGTTTCACTGTTCACCAATGATCGACCGCCGTTCCTCGTCGTCGTGATCCAACATTAAGTGAGTAAAATTTCTAAACCCGGATTAGGACTGATAGTGCATTTTTCTGGACTAATTTAGGAATGCTAGTATTGGCAGTGAAAAATATTGTGTACCGATTGATAGGAATTATTATCGGAAAAATTGTAGTGAATAATTGAGAATTTATTGGGGAGAGTAATTAGATTGATTGACCAATTTAAGAGCCTATTGGAAAATTATCGGGTATGTCCAGGATAACTGGTTGTACGTAATTTGTGCTTAATTGTGATTGATTGTGTACTACCATGTCGCATGTTGTGTGGCTGATTTTTGTGAAGTGCGATTAGACACTGTTTGGCTTGCAATTAATTATTGAATTGTGAATCGCACGTTGGGCCACACAATATTAATTGGGCCAATTGAACACGTGTTGTGATATTGAGTGTTTGAATTTCATTGGTGCTCATGGTGCATTGCATTGCATAACATGGATACGCATAATGTATGCCAAGAGTGAGACATGTGATGAAATTGTGCGAGAATGCGTGTTTGTCATGAGCATGTGATCACCTAAAATACTCTGAAGCGTTTGTTGACACCTAATTTTAGCCGATGCGTCATTAAAAATATAAAAATTCGAGATTATGGTTTCCGATCTTGACGGAGCCTGTTTCTTGAGCAAAAAGTGTCGTTTTTTAATTCCGTCTGTTGGCTTAGCTTTTGTAAGCGATTTTCTATTCATTTTATGCAAAAACCCGAAAAGTCAAATGGTTGACTTTGGCGTTGACTTTTTGGTCAACCCTTTGACCAAAAGTCAACCCCATGTCAAATTGGGGCTTTTTGCTTAAAAAGATTCATTTCAAGTCCAATTTCACTTTAAAAGTGGAAATTTTAGAAAAATTCAAAGATTTGATCATAAAATCCAGCTCCTAGTGAAAAGTCAACTAGAGTTTGACTTTTGGTCAAACCTTTGACCAAAAAAATTGAAAAATACAAAAATCCAAAAATCATTTTATTTTATATTCAATTTACCTTTGGCATTAGAAATTTTTACAAAAATCGATTTAAAATCAACTTTTTCCCAAATTGCGGAAGTTGATTCAAATCGGCCAAAAATGAAATTACTTCATTTCTAGTCATTTTTTAGATTAGTTTTCTTCACGACATTTGATCTAGAGGTCATTTTATATCCAATTTTTGAACCAATTTTGCGATTCCAAGCCAAACACAAAAACCCCCAATTTTAGCCCTAATCAGTGATTTTGATCGATTCTTCATGATGTGTGCAATTGAGACACGAATGAGCCTAATTTCTTATATGAAATCCAAATTCAAAATCAATTTTGGAAAATTCACATGAATTTGAGTCAATTTGATCAATTTAGTGATCCAATGATTAGGAAGTCTAAGAGTAATTGGTCTAAATAGTGCAATTCAACTTGACCCACTCTAGACTAATATTCAATTTGATGAATTGGGACTCAATTTGGTTAATTAGACTTCAGTTAAACTTGTTAGTCTAGCTCGGTCATGCAATTACCCAACTTCAGAGTTAATTGACTCAAATTGGTTTAATTCAAATTGAACTAATCCGATCGGACTAGTCATTTTCCGGTCGAAAATTTTGATAATCGATAATCCGGTCGGACCAACCAAGATCAGTCACATCCTCTTGAGTGCAAAAATGACAAAAATGCCCTTAATAAAAAATGACAAAAATGCCCTTAATTGAAAATGACAAAAATGCCCTTCTTCAAGGATTAAGCAAATTAATTAGGGGATTAGCAAATCAATCATGGCCATTCATCTAGAATTGATCATGTCCATTCATGATGCCATGTCACCAATCCTTAGCTTTTAAGGAATATTCTTAATCATTAAGGATGCATTTTGAGCCATTGGATTGATCTAAGGGCTAAAATTCAAAGTTGGGGGAGGTATATAGTGTTTTTTCCCTCCAAAAATCAAGGTGGGGGGTTCATTTTCAGATCTAGTTTCTCTCTCCTCTCTCTCTCTCTCTCTCTCTCTCTCCCACGATCATCTCACTCTCTCTCGAGCTCTCTCTCGACGTGGCCAATTCCGGCTCCTTGCCGGCCACTTTCCGGCGAGCTACCGCCCCACCGGCGTCCCCCACGGTGGTCCAAGGCCGGTCGCAAGTCCAGTCACCTTCGCTGGTGGCCGGAGCTCCTTCCTCCGGCGCCTTCTCCCTCTCGGCAACATCACCGGCACTACCGCCGGTGATGTGTTCAACCGGTTCAACCGGCTGAACTGGCCCTCCGGCGACTTCCTCCAGCGATCCAAAGCAACCGACTACATCCCTCGGCGTCCTCACATCGCTGTGATGGCCAGCCTCTCATCGAACAGCCACCGGATCACATCCTTAGCCTCAATTTTTACTGATTAGCTATTTGAGAGAAAACGAATTAATTCTCACATTATTTCGTGCAATCCATTGTCATAGGTTAGCCGAGCTTTCCGAGACTTCTCCGTGTCATTCCAGATCTGAATACGGAGGCCGGATCGCTCGTTTGAGCGTTGGAGCATTGTGAGACACGGTAAGAACACTTGAGCATATTCTGTAAATTCGTAACCAGTAAAACCTGCATGCTTGAGATGCTGATTTGAGCTTGTTAACATCGAAATCTGATGAAGTGATAAACTAGAGAGTCGTAAAGCTCGTCTTAAGCTTCGATTTGATATATCATATGCCTCAATCGGACTTGATTTGCTATGTCAAAACACTTTTAGAAGTTAAGATCAGAATCCGGAATATGTTGCTCAAGTCTGTTCTGATGATTCCCTGACTGACGTTGTGCTGTTTGATGAATTTTATGATTTTTTACAATCATTTTCTGGAAAAACTTCCTTCATGAGAGTTGTAAAACACATCCTGATCTGTTCACCATAAAAGTTTCACAAAATTTTGAGGATGTTAGCCTAGTACGATTTGCAACGTCATATGCATGTAAATCTGGTATCATGCTGGTTTCAGTCGACCTTCGTGTGTTCTTCGATTTTCATAAATCCGTGTGTTCGAGATATGAAAAACTTTTCTTCATGAAATTTCTTTCTGAGATTGAGATCTTTCTATTGATACTAATTTCATCAAAATCGGAGATCATTTGAATTTTCAAAAGGAATTATCACAATTTGATCAGAATCTGTGTACAAATCTGATTTTCATTCCTTTGGAGTTCAGAAGATGTTTCTCCGAATTTGATAAAGTTAGAGTCCTTTTTTGCAAAAAAATCAAAACTACAAAGTTGCTCATTGGGGTCTTATTATGTCAACTGGAAATTTTGAGGACCTAATTACAATTTTTGGACGGTTATTTTGCTTGAAAAGTCTCTTCGGGTTAAAATTTCATTTGCAATTGAGTCCTTCGTGAATACCGAATTTTATAAAAATTTGAAGGGATTTTGAGCAAAAACTCAAAACATGAAAGTTGTTGCACTCGGGAAATCCTAACCACACAAAAAGTTTCATACGGTTTTGATAAGGTTTGTTGTTTTTCCCGCCATTATTTTGAAATTCATAACTGAACCGAGTCCAGCCTGTCACTGAGATTAATTCGATATTTTCAGAAAAATTGGCTAGGATTTAGAAAAAATGGTCTTCTTGACTTTTGATCCTCATGTCATAAGCTTTCTAATGGCACCTGAATCGCTTTATTTGGACGTCATTAGGTTAGTTAATCATACTTGAACAGAAGCAATCCGAATTAGATAAAAATTGAATAAGTGGTCTTTTATAAAGCCCACTTCTCATTTTTTGATTGGCTTCGAAACAAGGCCTATGGGCTTGAATGTATGCTCATTTTATTTTTATGCATGTGCTTGTTAGATGAATGTTAGGCCCGGTGCATGTTCGGCGGGTAGCCCATTCATGGTCATTAGAACCCGACTTTAGGGGTTAATTGATATGAGTTGCCGTTTTGTGAATGCAAATGGTAGCCCATTATCATTAACCATTAATCAAATGATGTTAGATGATTAGGTGGGTGATGAATCGAAATGCATGAAAAATAAAGGTCGATCCCGAGGCCCGTGCTTAATTAGTGAATTGATTGCATCATTGTTCTTTCATATGTTGTCTTTTCATGAATGGATGTTATGAATGTAAACACCGACACCCGAGAGGCGGTCCATGGGAGGATAATCCAAAATCGAAAAGACCAAGGTGATTGACCGATGTCCAATTCGGTCTCGATTTGTACTCATTTGATAATGGTGTCAAACCGATGTCCAATCCGGTTTCAATTTGTACTTAATTCATTCATCCCCGATCATGTCTCGGGTTTTTCAATTCGTGTTGTAATAAACACCCGACGAGTTACGGGTTTATACTTTTTACTTTCTCACACTTAGAATTAGCTCGTCTTTTCAATACTTCGAGTGTTTACTTTACGAAATGTCCTTCAAATACAATTGGTTGTTTCTTTCTTTTTCTAGACTAAAATAGGATTAGTCTAGAATCTTAAATGAAAATACAAAAACAAAATGCATGATCATATAGTGGACTAAGATTTTGGCATGAAAATGGTAAATAACAAATGCATGACAACCTAGATAACAACCATGTTAAGTTTAGCGGTACCGAAAGGGCGTTAATAGAAATATTAACGTAAGCTAGTCCCCAAACCTTTGATCTCTGGTTTTCGTAGAAACCGAAACGAAATTCCCGCGTTTCAGTTGGGTATTCTAGCCGACCCCCGACCTAGGCTAGTGGCGACTCCTAAAAAATAAAATCAATTCGCTGTCACGCGAGATATGGATTTAGGGAAAATCCACGTTCATGATCAATGGGTCATATGGCTAAACAAAAGATTTACACTTCAGTAAAATCATTTTTTATAAGATGCCATATGAACCATCTCATGAACACTTATCTCTAAACCCGCCTCATTCGAGTTCGGCCCTCGAGAGGTAGGTCGCGACAGCGTTATACACTGAGTTCAGATAATAATGAGTTGTGTGATCACCTAAAGACCTTCGGGTTGTGACCTTTGGGTCGATACTGTCCTCATGCACTTTGAAGCAGGACGATGCCTGGTACGTCCGGAAGACAACCATCCTCATGTACTTTGAAGCAGACTCTGGTTCGTAAGGAGATCAGTGTTGCGCCTCATGCACTTTGAAGCAGGCTAGAGACACTGGGTCAGATCGGTTGCTGCGCCTCATGCACTTTGAAGCAAGCTAGACGCACCAGGCCGTGAAAAATTGATGATTCGAGTCATAATATTAATAAATTGAGTGATTGCCAGTGTGCCAGTGTGGGCCAGTGGGCCGAAAAATGCACGTGACGTGTCGACGATATTTGCATGCATAAACATGCATAGACTGTGATTATGCGTGTCACGTATGTGCCGTGACTATTATATGTTGATCTATCTAACTTGTAGGGTCAGAAAATGGTTTGATTATTGTTGTATTGTGATTTAAATATTTGTTTCCGTTCAGGAGATTGCATGCTAGCCTAACCTAGGTTTAAGGGTTGAACTCACTAAGATTCGTCTCACGGTTGTGTAAATCGAAACTTTTCAGACCCCTAGCCGTAGGATGTCGAGGACACCACCTCTTTTTGGAATACCGCATCATATTTAGCGGTCATCGAGTGTACACCCTTGTGGAGACGAAGCAGCTTATGTGAGATACTACTCAGTTCTATTTGTGAATGTGGGAGAATTATACTACCATACCCAAGAGTATGTGGCGTGGCTGCTGACCGTTTTCTGTGTTGTGCCTTTTTGGTTATGTGTGAAGAACATATTGTAAAAAAGTTTCTCTATAATAATACAAAGTGTACATATTTTCAGAAGTATTGATTGTTGTTTTGCTATTCTTGGCTCATATTATAGTTGTCTGGGTTTGTTTATTTTATGCTTCCGCTTGTACTTGATCTCTGTATGGGTGTGGGTCGGCGATGCTTCTTGGGACGTCGCAGTTAAACGACCGAAGGTGGGATGCTCGCGTTTCGTGGGGTACGGGACGTGATAGATATCCCTTCACGATTGAAATTCATGTCAAATCACTAACTGTCAGGGGATAAGATAAAATATCTTAATACAATAATCTTGAAAATCGTGACAAGAACTTCATCGTAGGTAATAGAGGTATTCTCCTAATATTCAGCTATTGCAATACTCTGTTAATATCTAGCGTAGGCCCTACTGATTTCTAGCTTTTGCCTTGTTGATATTCAGCCTTTGCCTTGCTGATATCCACGAAGTACGTTGCTTCTGGCTCCTTGGACATGATCAATTGTTCTTTCCAAAATACTTTATCAACGTTAATGACGTAGATTATGCAGACATAAAACCCGAATATCTCCAAGCCAATATGAACTTCCCTTTTTCTCTAGACTAGTTCATGAAGGTTTATTAGTCATGAAGAATCCTTTTGGCATCAATATTACCGGAAGCACATACACTTGTTGCATTTATTAAGATCAATATAAATCATGTAAAGTTTTGACAAATTCAAAATATATTATAATTTTTCTCAACAGACGTGTCATTACCTAAAACATAAACACTTCTTCATTGGGCTCCGGCTCTGTTGGCTCTCGCTTTGGCTTTGATCTTAGTTGGGGATGGTGAGGACAAACGCCCAAAATCATCCGAACGTGCCTAATTTTGATATCATGTTGAAATTTAGATTGTGTGCGGAAGCATGATTTTGATATCGGTAATAGTTTTTTGTTAGTGATTTACAAATGTATATGTCTGTAGGATATATTGAGTAGAGGATGAAATGGGTAGGATAGAGTATTTTAAAGGATATAGACAAGGTTTCATGGAACAAGAATAGTTTGATTTGTTGATAGAATGGATATTACAATAGTTGGAGGAGAGGGTGCCAGAGAAACTAAGTTTATTTTCATGCTCCTCGCCAGACAGTTAAGGGTTAACTCCCACACCCCTCGAATGGTTGAATTACAAGCTTTTTATAGGCAATTACGACCGACTTAGCTCTGCAAATACCTCTGCGAAGTCTGAGATTTTTCTTCTTGTCCACCGCCCTAACCTGAGAAAATATTAGGTGAGTTTAACACTCCACGTAGGATTTGCAAAAAATCCTTACACTTATTCTTAACCCATATTACTAAAAACTTCAGCATTTCTCTGGACTATTCTACATGTCTAATCCTAGAAGAATACCAATTGGATCACAAATTTCAACAAAAGCAGCACAGATTCATCAGCCGAGTCAATTCCATACATCAGAGAGAGAGAGTGCATGTTCATTACTGGGAATTTATTGAGAAGGCAACACTCTTCATAGTTACATTATCCCAAATTCAGCTTGCCCGAATTGCGGGGACATATCTCAGCCCTCAAAGGGTTCTTCATCACCATGGTTAGCTCCAGCTTTTCCGACAGGTCGACCTCTTCTCCCACCACCTTCTGCCACCGGAACAGCCACACCAAGTTAGCCACGAAGTACTCCAAGTGCAGTATGGCAAGCCCGTATCCGGGACAGATCCTCCTCCCCACGCCGAAAGGCATCATCTTTATCTCCCTGCTCCCCGTGATGTCAAACCCCCCAGCTTCGCAATTCAAGAACCTCTCGGGCTTGAACGCCATCGGGTCCTCCCAGACTTCCGGGTCCCAACCCATCTCCGCCACCATGAAGTTGATGCTCCCGTCCTTAGGGATCACATACCCGCCCAGCTCCGCGTCCTCCGTCACCGCGTGTGGCACCACGAAGTGCGATGGCGGGTGGCGGCGCAACCCCTCCAGCACCACCGCCTTCAGGTAACCCATCCTCTGCAGGTCCTCCTCCTTAACTCGCTCCACCCCGTGTCCCACGACTGATTTGATATCATCATAGAGCCTCTCTTGAATTTCTGGGTACTTGACCAGGTTGGCCATGATCCACTGCAGTGCCGTGGACGTCGTGTCGGTGCCAGCGGTGAGGAACTCATCGCAGAGGCTCACCATCTCGCCCTCCTCCAGCTTTCGCTTCTCCTCCGGCAGCTCCAGGTCCAGGAGTGTGTCCACGTACGATAAGATCCAATCGCTGTCGTCGTCGTTCCTGTCCTCCTTGGCTTTGCTGAGCTGCTCTCGCTTGGCCTTGGATCGAGCTCTGATGAGCGGGATGAGGACGCGCTTTTGATTCTCGTAGAGCTCGTGGAACTCCTCCCACCGTTTCCGGAGCACGAGCTTGCTCAGCTGCGGCCAGTAATTGAGCATGTCGAACCGCCGCATATCCAGAATCAACCGTCGCTGAACCTCCTCGATCTGCTTAATCTGCTTCTCCTCGAGCCTGTCTCCGAAGCACATGAGGACCAGCAAGCAGAACATGGCGTACTGGAAGTGGTCGATGACGCGGACGACGCCGCCAGGTTGGGACTTGAGCTCCCCCACAAGGATGTCGAGGACCCACGCGCGGGAGCGGGAGTAGGAACGGAGGCTGGAGGGATGGAGAATCTCCGCCGTGAGGTTCCGGCGGAGAAGGCGCCAGGTGGCACTGTAGGAGGAGGAGTTGATGTTGTGCTGGTTAGCGGAGAGGATGCGGTTGGTGGCCAGGGGCGGAGGGCGGTCGGCAAAGATGGCGCCGTGGCGGACGAGGGCCTGGTGGGCAAGGGTCGGGGAGGAGATGAAGACCGCGGGGCGGGGGCCGATGTGGAGGGTGACCATGGGGCCATGGCGGGCGTGGAGGGAGCGGAGGACGGGCTTGAGCTCCGCCAAGGACTTGCGCAGCCATAGCAAGTTGCCGATGAAGGGGAAGGTGAGGGGGCCCGGCGGGAGGCTCTTCTTCTTGGCAGCGGAGGAGAGGAGGTTGACGGTGGCTCTGAGGAGGCCGGCGACGGAGAGGGTGACGACTACGAGGAACCAGAGATCCATCTCTTGCCAAAGCGACTTCAAGTTCATGAGTGATTTGTTCGTTTCATATAAGCATATGGAGTTTAGATGATGGATGCCGTCCTCCTATTCCTATTAGTAGCGGATTTCTCTAAGCAAAGAATATCTTCAAATTTAAAAAAAAATCACAAATTTTTTCAATATTATGTCATGATCGAAGAAGTCTTAACTCACCCTCTCCGTTTCTGCCATTTTCTATTTTTTTTTCATTTTTTTCATTATTTAATAATTTTTTAATCTTAAAGTGAAAGGATTTCCTTACAAGTTACATGTTAATATCATATGTTAATTCTTATATTTCTAAAAGGAAAGTTACATAATTTTAATTCTATCTTAGATTAACCGTAATTAAAAAGACAAACCATAAACTACATATAAGTTATACTTTCTTACTATTTGATTTGTTATTTACTAAAATTAAGTGATTATCTTTATTAACTACAATTTCTTCACTTAATTAAAGAAGTTATATTTGAACTATATATAACCTTTTAGTCATCTGATGTATCTTTAGCATTTTTTTTCATTTTTTTTCATTTTTTTTCAATTTTAATAGAATAAGACATGTCATTTTTATAATTTTACTTTTTTATTTCGATGGTACTTTTCCAATTAAGAACGCAATTATAAGCTACAGTTTATTTTACTTGATCAAATTAGTTTTACATTAATTTATAAATTAGATTTGTTACTATTTTTACTTTTTATTGTACTTTAATAATATATTAAATAGGTATCTCTGAATTTATTATGATAACTTTTACTTGGCTGCTCTTCCTCGTCCTCGGATTTATTGAGATAACTTGTATTGACTCCCATTCTCTGATTGGGTTTCTGCCTAGTCTTGAAAAATTGGCTTTGTACCATGTCTAGAAAGATCACCCTTTTCCAACTTAACAAGTCTGCCCATCTTGTGCATTTGTCAATGCCAGCTGAGGGTGGTCGCATTCGATGATGTGCTTAGACAGCAGCATAAGAAACTTCATAGTTTGGATGTGAGGGATAGTGAATTGTTTGAGAAGCTGTCCGTATCAAGATCGAAGGAGCTCCGCAGGTTGAGCATGTTAATTGACCGGGACTAATGGAGACTCGACAAGATGCGGAGAAATTGAAATCGCTAGAGGCATTATTAATTTACATATGCGATTTCTCAAAATAATTACCTAATTTATTTGAATCAAAGAAGCAACTACTCCCTGCGAAAACTTGCCCTATCTATGTCCTCTAGATACCTACCATTTGACAGTTGAAGTACGCCGGATTTCACCTGCCTTCACAAATACTTAAAATGTTCTAAGCGGGTAATATTATTTTTTTGAATTTAAGATTTTAAGCTTAAGCAAAACGAATAATATTTACTTTTTTCGCAAGACATTGAATTTTATCCATAACAAATAATTATTCAAGAAAACGAGATGCACCATCGAATCACGAGCACCGATTTTGAATTTCGAAACATATCAGTTTTCCAAATGTCGATTTGCATATTTTCTCTCTATTCTTTCTGATCCTGTCTCACCGGTCACCATCCGCATACAAATCATCGTGGACTATTATCATCGCGATGACTCCAAGTCTCCAACTAGGATTAAATAAAAAGAATGAATCACCTGATAATGCAATAAGATCAACATTTTTCTCCGGGAGCCCTAGGACGCTACGCTGGTGAATGAATTCTCCGACGCATGCTGCCAAATGAATTGCACAAGTAACAAGGATCGTACGCTTCTATGATTTGAATTGGTAACATCGAAAAACGAGAATTGCAGTAATAAACTACGTTCAATTGCTCGGCCAGAAATGACCGATTCACGTGGGAAAGGACAAATTTGCCGGCTTGTGGCACTATAGGTACCAATGTCGAGTCAAGACTCCGTTTGAACAGTTCGTTCATTTTTCAGCATTTAGTTACTTAAGAAAACGAGGCAACAGAAAAATTTTTAACTTATGTTTAAATTTAGAAAAATAATTTTTTCTTTAAAAAATCAAAAATTATTTTCCAAATATATGACTATATATTGGCATTTAGGCCCGAAATTCTACACTTAGGCACAAAACCTACAATGCTGGTTCTCGGGTCCCTAGTGTCCACGACCAGGTCTCTAGTACTTGGACCCAAGTCCATCGAGGCTTGTGACCCTAGTGCATGTGCCCGGATCCCCTACGCTCTCGCTTGAGTCCATCGAGGCTGAGCTCGTGTCCCCAATGCCCATGCTTGGGTCAATTGAGGCCGAACCCAAGGCCCTAATGCTCATGCTCAATGCTATGACAACCAGCCTATGTCTACAAAGGTCGAGCGCGGGATCCCATTACCCAAGCTCGAACCCCAACACCCATGCCTGAGTCCACAAAGGCCATTTTCAAGTGCATCGAGGTTGAGCTCGGGACCTAGATGCTCATGCCCCGATCCCCGTGCTCGGGTCAGGGTTCATTGAGGCTGGACCCAGAACTCTAGTGCCCGTATCCAATTCCTCGACTACCCATGCGCAAGTTGCTAGGGTCCAAATAGTGTTTTTTTATTTAGGAAAATCAAATCATATTTTTCCATACCACATGATTGAAAATTTTCTAGTTTATTTTCAAATTTTAGTCAAATACTGGAAAATAGTGTCATTGACTTTCTAAAAAATATTTTTAGAAATATCAAATTTTTCGCGAAACAAACGAACTATAAATGTTATTTCTTTTTCTTCCTCCCCTTTTTTAACATAGGATATGGGAGGACCAATGCTTATAATTAGGGGAAAATTCCAAATCAGTATCCAAAATGGATCTATTTTCTCAAAAAAGGGTCTAAAATGGACATAGTATCAAATAAAGGTTTGAAGTATCCAATCAGTCCCAAATAAGGGTTCGAAGTGCCAACTTTAGTCTCAAATAAGGGCCTATGTTCGCCGGCCGATCAAATGATCACCGGCTGGCGAGCACGTTACTGTTCTAGCAACCGAAACAAGGATAGTTACGTCTTTTTTTTCCTTTTTCTGTTTTTTTTTCTTTTCCTTTTCCTTTTCCTTTTTTTTTTCCTTTTCCCTCTGCCGGTTATGGCATATGTTCCGGTGAGCATTTGATCGGCCGGTAAACCCAGGCCCTTATTTGAGACTAATTGGACACTTCAGGCCCTTATTTGACACTATATTCACTTTGGACCCTTTTTGGATAAAATGACCCTACTTTGGATATTGATTTGGAATTTTCCCTATAATTAGGGATAAAGAGATATTACTTCTTTCATTACCAAAAAAAAAAAGAGATATTACTTCTGCGGTTTACGTGAAACGGTGAATAGTGTTTGACAATGGCATGACATCGGAATCGCAGTGGTTGGGTGCATTTCACGTGCGAGTTTTAACTTTCAGGAATTTTCGCAAACAACCCGACGGTTCCCAAGTAAAGAAGCATAGGTTTCACCTACCTAAGTCTAATTACATACACCGCAAAGAGCAGAAGAAGAGTGTTCATTAATGGAAATTTTATTGAGAAAGCAACAGTCTACATAGATACATGTTCCCAAATTTCAGGTGCCCGAATTCCTGGGACAAATCTCAGCCCTCAAAGGGTTCTTCATCGCTACGGTGAACTCCTGCTTTTGCGACAGGTCCACCTCTTCGCCCGCCACCAACCTCCACTGGAACAGCCACACCAAGTTCGCAGGAAGTACTCCAAGTGCATCATCGCAAGCCCGTACCCGGGACAGATCCTCCTCCCCACCCCAAAGGGCATCATCTTGATCTCCCCGCTCCCCGTGATGTCAAACCCCCCGGCTTCTTCTTCGCAGTTCAAGAACCTCTCGGGCTTGAACGCCACCGGGTCCTCCCAGACTTCCGGGTCCCAACCCATCTCCGCCACCATGAAGTTGATGCTCCCGTCCTTGGGGATCACGTACCCGGCCAGCTCCGTGTCCTCCATCACAGCGTGCGGCACCACGAAGTGCACCGGCGGGTGGCGGCGCAGCCCCTCCAGCACCACCGCCTTCAGGTAGCCCATCCTCTGCAGGTCCTCCTCCTTCACTTGCTCCGCCCCGTGTCCCACGACTGATTTGAGATCGTCGTAGAGCCTCTCTTGGATTTCTGGGTGCTTGACCAAGTTGGCCATGATCCACTGCAGTGCCGTGGACGTGGTGTCGGTGCCGGCGTTGAGGAACTCATTGCAGAGGCTCACTATTTCGTCCTCCTCCAGCTTCCTCTTCTCCTCCGGCAGCTCCAGATCCAGGAGCGTGTCCACGTACGATAAGATCCAATCGCCGTCGCCGTCATTCCCGTCCTCTTTGGCTTTGCTCAGCTGCTCTCGCTTGGCCTTGGATCGAGCTCTGATGAGCGGCACGAGGACGCTCTTTCGATTCTCGTGGAGCTCGTAGAACTCCTTCCACCGCTTCCGGAGCACGAGCTTGGTCAACCGCGGCCAGATGTTGAGCACGTCGAACCGCCGCGCACCCAGAATCAACCGTCGCTCAACCCCCTCGATCTCCTTAATCTGCTGCTCCTCGAGCCTGTCTCCGAAGCACATGAGGACCCGCAAGCAGAACATGGCGTACTGGAAGTGGTCGACGACGCGGACGACGCCGCCAGGCTGGGACTTGAGCTCTGCCACGAGGATGTCGAAGACCCACGCGCGGGCGCGGGAGTAGGACCGGACGCGGGAGGGATGGAGGATCTCCGCCGTGAGGTTCCGGCGGAGGAGGCGCCAGGTGGGGCCGTAAGAGGCGGAGTTGATGCTGTGCTGGTTGGAGGTGAGGATGCGGCGGATGGGCAGGGGCGGCGAGCAGTCGGCAAAGACAGCGCCGTGGTGGACGAGGGCCTGGTGGGCAAGTGCCCGGGAGGAGACGAAGACGGCGGGGTGGGAGCCGATGCGGAGGGCGACCATGGGGCCGAGGCGGGCGTGGAGGGAGCGGAGGACGAGCTCGAGCTCCAAGGAGGACTTGCGGAGCCATAGCAAGTTGCCGACGACCGGGAAGGTGAGGGGGCCCGGCGGGAGGCCCTTCTTGTCGGCCGTGGGAGAGAGGAGGTTGACGGTGGCTCTGAGGAGGGCGGCGACGGAGAGGGAGGAACCAGAGATCCATCTTTCGCCGAAAGGTCGCTCTCGTTCATATAAGAATGGAGATTGGAAATTGACCTAGTCACCGGTGGAGAGGTCGCTCTTGTTCATATAAGATTGGAGATTGGAAATTTGACTAGTCACCGGCAGTGAGGTCGCTCTTCTTCATCTTGACAAATCTCTCCATTTTGCACCTTTGTAAATGTCGATTGAGGGAGGTCCAATATATAATGGGGCTTGAAGTGCTGCCGAAGAAACTCCATGGTTTGGAAGCGTGGGATAGTGACATGCTTGAGAGGCTATCAATATCAAAGATTAAAGGGCCTCGACCTGTTCAGTGCGTGATTAATTGCCCGGGCCTAATGGAGACTCGAGGTGCGGAGAAATTGGGATCGCCAGGGACATATAATTTATCCACCGCTGCAATTCCTTCTATTGGTTGCCTGATTTATGAAAATTAAAGAAGCTGCGGGACTCGATCTTGCACGCTGAGTCGCTGACCACTACAAAATTTGCCCGATTTATGTTCTTCCAAACATGTGTTACTTGATGGTAGTTGAAGGATAAGGGATTTACGCTGCCTTCGTGTTCTAAGGCTCTATTTGTTTTAGGAAATATATTTTTATAAAAATAATACTTATACAGCTTGAAATAATTAATTGATGAAAAATACTTTCATTATTCACAATAATTTATTTTTACATATTTTCATAGACAGTGAAAATATTATTTATTTACTCATATTTAAAAAAAATTACCACGACATTAGCGCTGGCTGGCCAAAATTAGCCGGATAGACTGAATTAGTACAAATACAAAAGGTTTTAAGACTGAATTGACCTAAAAAAAAGTTTATGATCGAATTGTCACAATTGCAATAGGTTTAAAACTATTTGGGTAATTTTATCAATTTTTTGGACAAAGCATCTGGGTTGGTTCAAAGACACTGGTCATTCTTCTTTACATTATTTTATTCCTTTTCTTAGTCATTAAGCTTTGCCACAATGCGGATAGAAATCTTCATAGACTAGCATCACGATAACTCTTAACTTATAGTAATAATCAATGACCTAATGCTATAAAATTTACCTTTTGACTATAAGCCTCGGGCGCTAAGTTAGTGGTCATTCTTCCAAATGAATTCCTAAAGTAATGAGGACGTGTCTTTCTATAATCTGCATATGTAACATCAGAAACGTAATCACGGCAATAAACTAGATCTAATTGTTAAGAGCGAAATGTCAATTGTTGATATGACGCTCAATCTAAATGCAAATTATTCTAATAAGATTTCATGTACATCCAAAGGAGAAATTTATTAGATTATAATATATCAGACATAGATTCAGACAAGTGAATATGGATTTCATGCACATCCAAAAAAACATAATGGATGACATCCCAGTATCGGTACTGAATTTTCTCTAGAAAATGATGCATTCACAATTTGATTTTTTATTTATTTTATATTTTGATAAAACCCATCCTCCATTTTCTTAAGGATTCTTATATATATATATAAAGACGAGAATCCCCAATCAAATAAGTCCAAGAACCTTGCTAAGCTAACGGGACCGTTATTCAGGAATTTTCGCAAACACCTCGGAGGTTCGCCTGCCAAGTCCAATTACATACAGACATTTTCCCAAGTTCAGGTATCCAAATTCCTGGGACATATCTGAGCCCTCAAAGGGTTCTTCATCACTACGGTGAACTCCTGCTTCTCCGACAGGTCCACCTCCTCGCCGGCCACCGCCCGCCATCGGAACAGCCACACCAAGTTCGCCACGAAGTACTCCAAGTGCATCATCGCGAGCCAATGCGCGGGACACATCCTCCTCCCCACCCCAAACGGCATCATCTTTATCTCCATGCTCCCCCTGATGTCGAACTCACCGGCTTCTCCGCCCCCGCCACAGTTCAAGAACCTCTCGGGCTTGAACACCATCGGGTCCTCCCAGACTTCCGGGTCCCAACCCATCTCCGCCACCATGAAGTTGATGCTCCCGTCCTTGGGGATCACGTACCCGCCCAGCTCCGTCTCCTTTTGCCAAATTTGGCGAGAGCGGCCCTTGCCCGCCCAAGCGAGGGCAACCCTTGCCCAATCCCGGCAAGGGCGGCCGTCTCTCGATGCCGGAGCAGGTGGCCCTCGTTTGAGGCCGGCTGATATTGCCAGCGATGGCCACAAGAGGGAAGAGAGAAAAGAAAAAGAAAAAAACAAAATTGCCCGTATTCCAATGCTGGAAATGTCTCATGGTCGCCGCCTAGCAAGCCGGGTCCTTATTTGAGACTAGTTTGGTTACTTTGGGTCCTTAATTAAAACATTATCAACTTGAGATCCTTTTTTGAGAAAAGAGACTCACTTTGAGTCATTAATTGAAATTTTCTCTATATAATAAGATAGGGATTACGTGATTATTATATTTCGATTATGAAAACTTGTAGTTCATTTCCAAGGGACAAAGGATCTGGGTTAGAAAATAGTAGTTATACGTCAATACAATTTTTTATTCCCGATTCTTAGTCATTAAGCTATGTCACATGTTAGCATCAGTAATTACTAAAGTAATAATGACGAAATATTTTTTATTTTATGGTTTTCGTATGTTACATCATTAATGTAATGGTGGTAATATCCTATATTTAATTGCTCGATGCATTTGATAATCAACCTAAATGCTTTTTTTAAAAAAAATTATGACACATCAAAAGGAGAAATTAATTAGATTATATATACTCAATATAGATTTAGACAATACAATATGGATTGACTTAGAGCACATAAACGAAAATTTTCTATTTTTCGTAATAATAAAAAATGATCTGTTTTATCTTGGGATTGTACTACTATTGTGAATTTAATTTCAGATTTTTAATGTTTTAAATATAGACATTGCGCCTACTATCTTTCTTCGCACTTTTTTAACATTTGATATGAATTTCCTCAGTAGAGTGGCTAATGCTTTTTTGTTTCCGATTTATGATCCATATGGAGGACAACAATTAAATCGAATAGACTATACCGGATTAGATTATTATTATTGGCATCGCTAGCAATAAAGTAACGATAGCGTACCAAGCGTATTATAGTTTATGAGTGAAAAAGTGTCAAGTAGTAATAAAATAGAAAAAAAGTATAATTGCAGTTAGACGTGACAAACATTATTCAATGAAAATGATGTCAAATATAAAAGTATTTATAATATGATCAAACATTATTTCTTAATGGAAAACATTTATATAAAATTAAAATGACTAAAATGGTATTATTAAAGAAAAAAGTGCAACTAAAAGGCCCGGTACTGATCACGAATTCATTTCTAAGAACTGAAGAGAAAGAACTTCGCAAACTTTTTGCGAATTTATTGAGAAAGCAAAAACACACTCCACAAACATTTTCCGAAATTCAGGTGCCCGAATGCCTGGGACAAACGTGAGCCCGCAAAGGGTTCTTCATCACCACGGTGAACTCCTGCTTCTCCGACAGGTCCAACTCCTCGCCGGCCACCGTCCGCCACTGGAACAGCCACACCAGGTTCGCCACGAAGTACTCCAGATGCAGCATCGCGAGCCCGTACCCAGGACACATCCTCCTCCCCACCCCGAACGGCATCATCTTTATCTCCCTGCTCCCCGTGATGTCGAACTCGCCGCCTTCTCCTCCTTCGCCGCCGCAGCCGCAATTCAAGAACCTCTCGGGCTTGAACGCCATCGGGTCCTCCCAGACTTCCGGGTCCCAGCCCATCTCCGCCACCGTGAAGTTGATGGTCCCGTCCTTGGGGATCACGTAACCGCCCAGCTCCGCGTCTTCCGTCACCGCGTGCGGCACCACGAAGTGCACCGGCGGGTGGCGGCGCAGCCCCTCCAGCACCACCGCCTTCAGGTAACCCATCCTCTGCAGGTCCTCCTCCTTCACTTGCTCCGCCCCGTGTCCCACGACCGATTTGATTTCATCGTAGAGCCTCTCTTGGATTTCTGGGTACTTGACCACGTTGGCCATGATCCACTGCAGCGCCGTGGACGTCGTGTCGGTGCCGGCGTTGAGGAACTCATTGCAGAGGCTCACTATCTCGTCCTCCTCCAGCTTCCTCTTCTCCTCCGGCAGCTCCAGATCCAGGAGCGTGTCCACGTACGATAAGATCCAATCGCCGTCGCTGTCATTCCCGTCCTCCTTGGCTTTACTGAGCTGCTGTCGCTTGGCCTTGGATCGAGCTCTGATGAGCGGGACGAGGACGCGCTTCCGATTCTCGTAGAGCTCGTAGAACTCCTTCCACCGCTTCCGGAGCACGAGCTTGGTCAGCCGCGGCCAGAAATTGAGCACGTTGAACCGCCGCAGATCCAGCAGCAATTTTCGCTGAACATCCTCGATCTCCTTAATCTGCTTCTCTTCGAGCCTGTCTCCGAAGCACATGAGGACCAGCAAGCAGAACATGGCGTACTGGAAGTGGTCGACGACCCGGACGACGCCGCCAGGCTGGGACTTGAGCTCCCCCACGAGGATGTCGAGGACCCACGCGCGGGCGCGGGAGTAGGACCGGATGCGGGAGGGATGGAGGATCTCCGCCATGAGGTTCCGGCGGAGGAGGCGCCAGGTGGGGCCGTAGGAGGAGGAGTTGATGTTGTGCTGGTTGGCGGAGATGACGCGCATGGTGGCCAGGGGCGGCGGGCGGTCGGCAAAGACGGCGCCGCGGTGAACGAGGGCCTGGTGGGCGAGTGCCCGGGAGGAGACGAAGACAGCGGGGCGGGGGCCGATGTGGAGGGTGACCATCGGGCCGTGGCGGGCGTGGAGGGAACGGAGGACGGGCTCGAGCTCTGAGGAGGACTTGCGGAGCCATAGGAAGTTGCCGATGACCGGGAAGGTGGGCGGGCCCGGCGGGAGGCTCTTCCCCCTCTCGGTAGGGGCGGAGGAGAGGAGGTTGACGGTGGCTCTGAGGAGGGCGGCGACGGAGAGGGCGACGAGGACGAGGAGCCAGAGATCCATCTTTCGCCGGAGCACACTTTTGAGTTTGACCAAATCAGAACTTCGCAGAGAAGGGCCGGAACCAACCATCTGCGGTCTAACGAACACGGAAGCACACATAAGTAATCCCAAATAATTGTTATTGTTGACACATAAATTCTGCCTAACCATTTATGAATTAATTACGTAAAAAATTAAAAATTAATTTTTAATTCCTAAATAAAAATATTTTTATTAAATTATGTGGCATATAGACATTAGGTGCATTTGCATTAGTAGAATTTAGTGAAACATATTTTCCTTTTATTTTATTTTATTTTTATTTTATGTAAAAAAAATCATCATTATAAAAATTTAAAAAAATAATAATAATAAAAAAGAGAGAGAGAAGACAAAAGAGGGGTCTCTTTCTCGGCGCGCTAACAGAAAAGAAGAAAAAGGGGGAAAGGACAAAAAAAAAAAGGGAGGGCTGAACATTTCCTTCAAAAGAAAAGCAGAAGAAGACAAGAGAGTGAAAAAGCCATCTGCTTTCTCGGAGAGAAGGCAAGTCGAAGGGGAGTTACGGGAAGAGCAAAAGGAAGGGTTCAAAAAGAAAAGGAAAAAAAAAGAAAAAAGAACAGAGAAGAATTGGGAGGAGGAACAACGTTGGACAGAATTTTTGAGAGGAGAGAAAGGGGAGATCGAGAGAAAGTGGAAGCGAATCAGAGAGACTCGAGCTTCATCCACTCGCCGGAGGGCCGCCTGAACCGTCGCCGAACCCCCCCAGCCACCGCGCTTCATCTCAGATAGACACGAACCAGGTGGGTTTCGTTTCTACTCCTCTGTTTCGCCTTTTACTCCTCTGCCTCTCGGGTGCCGGGCACACCGAACCTATTCGGTGGTCGCCCGGCACCACAAAATGAGGACAACATTTCTTCAATCTCCCACGAATGTTCTTGAACAGTTTTTGTCAAAAAAGAGCTTTCGAATCCCACTGAGATCCACTTAGTAGCCGTTAGTTTTAGGTGCATCTCACCTTCTTATTGAAATATCCCAATAAGCCTCTTTGAGTTTAGGATCCCGAGTCTGATCTTGCATTGTTGGGTCATTTTTGTACAAACCGAGACCTTATTGTGGCAAAATGTGGTTGTATGGATCTTCTCACTTCACGTTTGAGTTAAAAACCGCAACAAATCTCACGCCAGAATACTTTTATGAACTCACACATCACCTGTTCGACGAAATGCCTAAGTGAAGGCCCGAGTTATTTTTTGTAAAATCAGTGCTTGAAACTCGATTTTTATGTTTGATTAGTTCCCATATTGGTCGAATGGTGTCTGAGTTCATGTTTTCTCTGTGATTTCTTTCGGTTTCGTGGAATATCTTGCATCGCCCGAGTGAGCCATCGATGAAGCCTTCGCCGGAGATGCCGTTCCTGTCGTCAGAACGACACTCGCGGTTTGGGGCCGCTCCCGTTAAGCCATTGTCTCTGCTGCTTGGTATATGTTTGTTTGCTGAGATTTAGTGGGTTTCTTTGGGGGCGAAAAGTGTGGTGGCTGGAAATCGTATTTCTACTCGTCAATGTTGTTTCGTGGTCGGAATGAGTCGACGGTTCGGCAGTCGCGTTGGCCAGCGGCGAAGGTGGAGGTGTGGTGGCCGTCGGCGTCGCCGGCGTGGGCTGAGTCGTCAGGCAGTGATGTGGCGCTCCCGACGAAATCTCGGTGATGGCATGAAGCGTCACGGTGAAGAAGCAAAGAAGAAAGCATGCTGGGGAAGACATGCGAAGGAGGGGATGAAGACCAGAAAAGAAAAAATAGAAAAGGAAAAAGAAAACAAAAGAAAACAAAAAAGGTGAAAAGAAAGAAAAACAAAAAAAATTAGAAAAAAAGTGTATAAAACGGGTTCCGGGCGGGTTGGAGAATCGGGTCAGATAGCCGGGTCGGATCAGGTCAGGGGACCCGGTCTGGAATCTTTATTTTATTAATAAAAATTTTCAAAATTTTAAAAATTCAAAAAAAACATTAAAAAATTTAAAAAATTAAAAAATTCCAAAAAAAGTCGAAAATGTTTAAAAATCCCAAAAAAGGATTAATTAAATAAAAATATTTAAAAAATCCAGAAATTCAAAAAAATTAAAAAATTCAGAAAATTCAAAAAAATATTAAAAAATTCAAAAAATTCAAAAAATTAGGAAAAACTCAAAAAAAAAATCAGAAAATTAGGAAATGTTTAGAAATTAGTTTTGAGCTTAATTTCACTAGATTTTAGGTTAAAAAAACTTAAAAAAAATGAGAAAGACACTCTAGAAAGTTCTCAAAAATCGGATGAGCCATTAGGGTTTTACCTTATGACTTTTGATTGCATTTTCTTTTTAGAGACGATGCTGGGTCACTAGTTGTTTATTTTCTTCATAATTATCTGGTTGCGCACTTTTAATTTATTGATTGTTATTTTCTATTTTTTAGAACGGTTTGGTGGGATATTAGCTTTTTCGATAGGCTGCCTGATACGTTAGTTTGGGAACATTCAAGTTTAGGTACTGAAAGGGCACTAGTTAAATTGTTAGTGTAATCAAGTCCCCGAATTTTGGAATCTCTGGTTTCCATACTTATCGAGACGATACTCCCGTATCTCGATCAGGGTTCCTAGCCAACCCTTGATCATAACTAGTGGCGACTCCAATTGAATACTTAAATTAGATAATTCTCGTCGCGCTAGGTTTGAGGCTTGGGAGTGCCTTAGTCATTGGATCAATGAACCATTTGGTTCACCATTCAAACGAACCAATTGTTGTTCATATCCATCGACAAATACTTCTTAATCTAAACCCGATCACTCAATCGGGACGGGTAGGTCGCGACACTTATCACTTAGTTTAAGTAAAAAGTAAGTGACATGACGAATCACGATGTCGATTTGAAATTTGGAATATGCCGTTTTGTCAAAATTTCTCGTAATGATAACTTTTTTAATTGCCAGATTATTTCAAGTAATATGAATGCTTTTTTATATTAAAATTTTTTTAAATTATTTATTTTTCTTCGAAACAAACGAAGTCTAGATTTTAATTAAATGGGATTTATCACAAGAGAATTGTGGATTAGAGAAGATTCTCTAGGGGGATAAGACTCATAGCATGAACGCATCACTTATTGATCCGACATATGTAGATTAAGAAAGCTCTTATGCCTGTATAGAATCATGGTGTGAAGATGCCGAAACCATGCGATGAAATGGGGAAAGACCGATTCCACTAAATCACGGGATGTCTTATCGTCAATGGCTTAATGAGATTAGTTAAATACATGATTACGTGGTAAGCATGATGCCCAACCTACTCTCCTAGACAAAGATGAGGACGTATAGGTTAGAGAAGAACGTCGGATTGGGATAATACTGATTAACATGAGCTGGGTCATCGACTCAGGTTCCGTCTGTTTTGCGAAAAATGAATGATTTAGAAAATATTTTCCTAGAGTTGATCCCTTATATAGCTTAGAATAATTAGTCAATCGAAAATATTTTCATTCTCAACAACAATTCATATCTAAGCATTTTCGTGAAAGATGAAAAATATTTTTTGTCCATTCATTTTTGTAAACGATAGAAGCGATCATCTTTAAGAAAAACGTTTCTCACATCATCCATTGGAGCCTCAAGGTTTATCCAAATCTATTCGCATTTTAATATGTGGAAGCAAGATCGGGTTTGTCGATGGTGTGGTGTCCTTGAAAATGAGACGGAAGGAATAACTGCTCTTCAATGGGTGAACCGCGCGCTTTTCCATCACTTGAAGAAGTTTGCCTGTTCTTCCATTGGATGGCTCTGAAAGAACGACTTTATAAATCAGGGATTCTGGGTCAAGTAAGATGTGTTGAACATGTGATTGGATTACATTATAAAATCTCTACATTCTTTATGAAAAATAATAACCAATTGGTCCATGAATGTCTCATCCAGTAGGAAAGTCCAAATTGGCAACGGTTTGAAATGGGACACCTGAACCTGCTCGCCTCGAAGTGGAACCTGGCGGGGACGACGGGGAAGGGCACCGGTCCGGTTCCAGCTCCAGACGGGGAAGGGCACCGGTCCGGTTCCAGCTCCAGAACGGGACCAAGCCGACAGATTCTGAGCAGTTCCCAATTCCTAAAATTTGAAATTGATGATAATCAGCCCAGTTTTAGGTGCACACCAAACTGCTGAACCGGACTCATAGTTTTTATTTTTGGCAATACTTATTATTACAATTCCCAGAGGATGATTGGGGGCAGAAGACTTAATTGAATGCTATTTCTTTTACAAGTCAGCTAATTTGATCTATAACAAAGGAATACCAGAGGACCAACGCTAAAGATAGAGAGAGACTTTAACTTGGGGAACATGAACTCGCGCAGGAATTTTCGCAAACACCTCGGAGGTTCGCCTGCCAAGTCCAATTACATACAGACATTTTCCCGAGTTCAGGCGCCCAAATTCCTGGGACAAATCTGAGCCCTCAAAGGGTTCTTCATCACGATGGTGAACTCCTGCTTCTCCGACAGGTCCACCTCCTCGCCGGCCACCTTCCGCCATCGGAACAGCCACACCAAGTTCGCCACGAAGTACTCCAGGTGCAGCATCGCGAGCCCGGACGCGGGACAGATCCTCCTCCCTGCCCCAAAAGGCATCATCTTTATCTCCCTGCTCCCCGTGATGTCAAAACCGCCCGCTTCTCCGCCGCCGTAATTCAAGAACCTCTCGGGCTTGAACGCCATCGGGTCCTCCCAGACTTTCGGGTCCCAACCCATCTCCGCCACCGTGAAGTTGATGGTCCCGTCCTTGGGGATCACGTACCCGCCCAGCTCCGCGTCTTCCGTCACCGCGTGCGGCAGCACGAAGTGCCCCGGTGGGTGGCGGCGCAGCCCCTCCAGCACCACCGCCTTCAGGTAGCCCATCATCTGCAGGTCCTCCTCCTTCACTTGCTCCGCCCCTTGTTCCACGACTGATTTGATTTCATCGTAGAGCCTCTCTTGGATTTCTGGGTACTTCACCAGGTTGGCCATGATCCACTGCAGCGCCGTGGATGTCGTGTCGGTGCCACCGTTGAGGAACTCCGAGCAGAGGCTCGTTATCTCGTCCTCCTCCAGCTTCCTCTTCTTCTCCGGCAGCTCCAGGTCCAGGAGCGTGTCCACGTACGACACGATCCAGTCGCCGTCATTCCCGTCCTCCCTGGCTTTGTTCAGCTGCTCTCGCTTAGCCTTGGATCGAGCTCTGATGAGCGGGACGAGGACGCGATTCCGATTCTCGATGAGCTCGTAGAACTCCTTCCACCGCTTCCGGAGCAGGAGCTTGCTCACCCGCGGCCAGATGTTGAGCACGTTGAACCGCCGCAGACCCAGAAGCAACCGTGTCTGAACCTCCTCGATCTGCTTAATCTGCTTTTCTTCGAGCCTGTCTCCGAAGCACATGAGGACCAGCAAGCAGAACATGGCGTACCGGAAGTGGTCGACGACCCGGACGACGCCGCCAGGCTGGGACTTGAGCTCCCCCAGGAGGATATCAAGGACCCACGCGCGGGCGTGGGAGTAGGACCGGACGCGGGAAGGATGGAGGATCTCCGCCGTGAGGTTCCGGCGGAGTAGGCGCCAGGTGGGGCCGTAGGAGGAGGAGTTGATGCTGTACTGGTTGGCGGAGAGGACGCGCATGGTGGTCAGGGGCGGCGGACGGTCGGCGAAGACGGCGCCGCGGTGGACGAGGGCCCGGTGGGCGAGGGCCGGGGAGGAGACGAAGACGGCGGGGCGGGGGCCGATGTGGAGGGTGACCATGGGGCCGTGGCGGGCGTGGAGGGAACGGAGGATCGGCTCGATCTCCGAGAAGGACTTGCGGAGCCATAGGAAGTTGCCGATGACCGGGAAGGCGAGGGGGCCCGGCGGGAGGCTCTTCCTCCTCCCGGCGGGGGAGGAGAGGAGGTCGGCGGTGGCTCGGAGGAGGGCGGCGACGGAGAGGGCGACGACGATGAGGAACCAGAGATCCATCTTTCGCCGGAGCGACTCCCGAGTGTTCTCGAGTGTGAACGAATGGAGGATTTGCAGAGAAAGAGGTGGCGATTGGTTGGTCGTGACGAAAGGTGATGGATTACTTTCTCTTTTTTTGCTTTTATTTTTATGGTAGGAAATCGGATGACCTTTCTTGTAGTGGCCCAATCTGACCATAAAAAACACCAAATTTAGCTCACGTATCAATTCTGACCTAACCTTTTTTTATCTCGTAAAATGCACTGAGTTACGGTCGGTATCCAAATGTGACACTCGCCAAATTTTCACCGAATACACGATGCATTAGTGGAGGGGAATTTAACGAGGGACAGATTTGAGGACTGATTGAAAGTTCATATTTTTTTTTATAAGAGGATAAAAAGTTCGGCCCAAAATTGAAACTTAACATAAAATTATGATTTTTTATAAGACAAAAAAGCACTATTTAAGTAAGATTTGGGACACGAGCTAATGTTGATGTTTTTTTATGACACAAAAAAATTTGGATCAGAATTGGACCCGATTTAAAGTTGTCGCTTTTGAAGAGATTAGGCTTCCTAGTATCGGTGGCGGATATTCCTTGGAAAATGATCTTTTCACAGTTAAAAACTCTTTTTTCTGTAGTTTTTCAATTTTTATATTTTGATTAGGCGAATTTTCCCTAAAAAAACTCATCCTCATTTTAAGAATTATGGAAATATACATAGAACAAAATACTCTCGGCCAAATTGGAAAAAGTTAATCTCATAGGTTATTTTTTTGGAACGCTGCATAATTATAATTGTACTTTCTATTAAGCATAAACTGTTCAAGACAAACTATATATACTCTATACAAACAATAAGCTGTAGTTTCTTTGATTATAAACCACATTGAGGACAATGACGAACGCGAATTCACTATATTGCTTTGGATTATTATTGCTATTGTTGGCAATAAAGTTAAGATAGCCTATGGGGGGAGTATAGTTTGCGATTGAAAAGTAACATGTAGCATTAAATTAAAAATATATAGAACTAATACTTAGGCATGACGAACATCGTTTAATAAAATTGATTTAAAATAAAAGTTCTTAGATGTCCAAAAAAAAATTTAGTTAGAAAACATTTACATACATAGAATCTCTTATATGGATTTACTGTTTATAAAAGAAAACAAAAATAAACGTAACCAAATGTTCTCTTAATAACCGTGGAATCATATTGTTGACACCTAAACTTTTACTATTTCATTTAGTCATTCATTGCGTAAGAATATTAGGAGTCAACCCCAACCCCAAAACAAAAATATCATTGACATGATTTGCATTTGTATTACAAGCACCGGGAACAATTTCGTTTAGTATTAACATGTCGACATAAATTGCATTCGAGTCGGTCCGATCATTAATTGCCTTGGAATTATCCCAAAGTGTTGCCTGGGTTTGTTTGAATTCTCAAGCAAGCCTATTTAATTCAAGGATTGATGAAATTCGGCCAAGCCAATTGATACACTTTGTGCTAGCCGAATTCCCCCTGAGCAATGCACATGGGGTGTTCGGAACAAAGAAAGTGGATTCTTTGATCAAATTTGGAAAGGGAGAATGCATATCCTTTGCAATTTCGGACAATAAATAGAGATTCGCTTATGCTTGCTTATGCCTTCTAGGTTTTTAAATTTTTTCAGTAATTTATTTAATATTTTGATTATCGAGTGCTCCATTGTTATTTACGCATTCGCGTGATCAACTCTCACATGTCAGGGGTCCGGGATTAAAATCGACAAAGATTGCGTGCGAAGCATTTTTAGAATGAAGAGAAAATGTACCAAGAGGATGTTAGATTAATCTAGTATAATCAAGTCCCCGAATTAGTGAATCTTTGATTTGCATTGCATTTTACTTAGGTGTCTAATCGAGTTATAACTAATTAATGGCGGCTCCAATGTAAGATAAATCACATGTTAAATTGAGTATCAAGATGCTATTGGTATGGACTTGAAAAATTCCTAGGTGATGATACTATCTCTCTAATGAGTAACCCCTAATTACTAAATTAATGCTCCGTTTGTATTTTGGAAAACTTTTTCCTCATTTTCCGATGTTTGGGGCATGAAAAATAAGTGGTCAAAGAAAATGTTTTCCAATCAACGAAAAATACCCTTCTAAAATTGGCGTCCATTTTTGAAAAAAGGGAAATCATTTTCCCCGTGTCCTCTTTCTCAACATCGAAATCCTTCCCCAACCTTCTCTCTCTCCTCTCGATTTCTCTCTCTAAAATCCCTTCGCTCCCACACACTCTCTCTCTCCTTTATCCCCTCCCAAACCTGCTTTCGATTCTCGGTAGCTCCTCCGCAACCAGTGGTCCTCGTCTCTCTCTCTCCCTCGCCCTCAAAACCCTAGCTTTGCAAGGAGTCGCCAAATCCCCGCGAAACTGCCCCAACGTCTCTCTCTCCCCCGCCAGTATATTGCCATGGGCGGCGACCGGCCGAGGAAGAAGGAAAAGAAAAGAAAAAATTAAAAATTAAAAAATTCGAATATTTTGATAATTTTCCTCAAGAAAGTCAAATTAGCTTTTTCATATCAAACGAAAAATATTTTCTAGTCCATTTTCAGGTTTCAGCTAAACACCGGAAAATATAGCCATTTTCCCAAAAAATGACTACCTGAAAATATTTTCCAGAAAATGTCACATTTCACAATAAACAAATAGAGCCCAAATAAAAACTTTATTGCAATACTCAATTGATTGAACAGCATACAGAGCGACCTTTGTACTGTCATAACTGTTAAGTTTACTGGTTTAAGTAAGCCTATACAGAAATTGATATACGAAAATTAAAAGATGAATACGCACGGGGAGTCAATGTAAGAGTTTTGTGTTTACAAGCCTAACCCTTAAATTGGACCGGAACGTGGACCGCACCTTTTGCGCATCAGGCTGCAATCGAATGCTATTTCTTTTAAGAGTTAGCTAATTTCATATTTAACACATGACATGAGATGACGGACGATTATAGACGGATATCATTAGTGCAGCATGCGTGAATGAAAGTGGTGGAATTAGCGTTTGGCACGACGTCGTGATCGAAGTGGAAGGTGTCAAAAGCTTCCCGTAAAGAAGCATAGGCTAGCCAAGTCTAATTATATCCATCAGAGAGAGTGCGTTTGAGCGTTCATGTATATCAATTTATTGTGATGGCAATAACTCTCATACATTCTCCCAAATTTCAGGTGCCCAAATTCCGGGGACAAATCTGAGCCCTCAAGGGGTTCTTCATCACTATGGTGAACTCCTCCTTCTCCGACAGGTCCACCTCCTCGCCGGCTGCCGGCCTCCATTGGAACAGCCACACCAAGTTCGCCACGAAGTACTCCAGGTGCAGCATCGCAAGCCCGGCCGCAGGACAGATCCTCCTGCCTGCTCCAAACGGCATCATCTTGATCTCCCTGCTCCCCGTTATATCGAACCTGCCCGCTTCTCCGCCGCCGCCGCAATTCAAGAACCTCTCAGGCTTGAAGGACATCGGGTCCTCCCAGACTTTCGGGTCCCAACCCATCTCCGCCACCGTGAAGTTGATGGTCCCGTCCTTGGGAATCACGTACCCGCCCAGCTCCGTGTCTTCCGTCACCGCGTGCGGCACCACGAAGTGCGCCGGCGGATGGCGGCGCAGCCCCTCCAGCACCACCGCTTTCAGGTATCCCATCCTCTGCAAATCCTCCTCCTTCACTTGCTCCGCCCCTTGTTCCACGACTGATTTGATTTCATCGTAGAGCCTCTCTTGGATTTCTGGGTACTTCACCAGGTTGGCCATGATCCACTGCAGCGCCGTGGACGTCGTGTCGGTGCCGGCGTTGAGGAACTCCGAGCAGAGGCTCGTTATCTCGTCCTCCTCCAGCTTCCTCTTCTCGTCCGGCAGCTCCAGGTCCAGGAGCGTGTCCACGTACGACACGATCCAGCCGCTGTCATGCCCGTCCTCCCCGGCTTTGTTCAGTTGCTCTCGCTTGGCCTTGGATCGAGCCCTGATGAGCGGGACGAGGACGCGATTCCGATATTCGATCAGCTCGTAGAACTCCTTCCACCACTTCCGGAGCAGGAGCTTGGTCAGCCGCGGCCAGAAATTGAGCACGTTGAACCGCCGCAGACCCAGAAGCAACCGTGTCATAACCTCCTCAATCTGCTTGATCTGCTGCTCCTCGAGCCTGTCTCCGAAGCACATGAGGACCAGCAAGCAGAACATGGCGTACTGGAAGTGGTCGACGACCCGTACGACGCCGCCAGGCTGGGACTTGAGCTCCCCCACGAGGATGTCAAGGACCCACGCGCGGGCGCGGGAGTAGGACCGGACGCGGGAGGGATGGAGGATCTCCGCCATGAGGTTCCGGCGGAGGAGGCGCCAGGTGGGACCGTAGGAGGAGGAGCTGACGTTGTGCTGGTTGGCGGAGAGGACGCGCTCGGCAGCGAGGGGCGGCGGGCGGTCGGCGAAGACGGCGCCGCGGTGGACGAGGGCCTGGTGGGCGAGGGCAGGGGAGGAGACGAAGACGGCGGGGCGGGGGCCGATGGGGAGGGTGACCATGTGGCCGTGGCGGGCGTGGAGGGAGCGGAGGACGGGCTCGATCTCCGAGAAGGACTTGCGCAGCCATAGCAAGTTGCCGACGAAGGGGAAGGCAAGGGGGCCCGGCGGGAGGCTCTTCCTCCTCACGGCGGGGGAGGAGAGGAGGTTGACGGTGGCCCGGAGGAGGGTGGCGACGGAGAGGGTGACGAGGACGACGAACCAGAGATCCATCTCTTGCCAAAGTGACTCTTGCGTTCTTGAGTTGTGAACAAATGGAGGATTTGCGGAGAAAGACGTGGCGATTTGCTTGTCTTATATTGAGATTCGACGACAACCTTGCCACCACAAATCATACTGGATTACTTTCCTTTTTCTCTTTTTTGGTCAGAAATGGATTTCTTTCCTTTTGGAGAAAGATGACTTTCTAGAACTCCAATTTTAGGTCGAGTTTAAATTTTCGTTTTCCTCGTAAAAAGCATTTACCTGAGCTCGTATCTCAATTCTAGCCTAATTTTTTTTTTATCATAAAAAGCATCAAATTTCATTGGTATCCAAATTTACCCATATACTTGAAATGACACATTGAATTCTTTAACGGCATCATTAGAGGAGAATTTAACGAGAACCAGATTTGGCAGGCTACTGATTGAAAGCACAAGACAACAAAAAGTTTAAGCCAAAATTGAAACCCAACCTAAAATCGATACATTTTATTCAAAAAAAAATGTTTAAATCATATTTGGGATGCAAGCTAAAGTTGATACTATTTCGCAAGACAACAAAATTTGGGTCAAAATTAGGAACTGATCTAAAGTTGGTGCTTTTAAAGAGAATTAAGCATCTTAGTATCACTAGCCAATTTTCTCTAGAAAATGATACTTTCACAATTAAAAACTCTTTTTTCACAGTTTTTCACATTTTATGTTTTGATTAACTAGTTTTTACTCAAAAACTCAACCTCATTTTTCATAAGAATTCTCGAAAAATATATAAACAAAGATACCCTCTACCAAATTGGATAAATAATCAAATAAGTCTACCTTACCTTTTTCTTTTCTGCCATTGTCTGTTTTCGTTATTTAATAATATTATAATCTTAAAACGAAAAGATTTACCTACAAGTTAATATCATAGGTTTTTTTTAAACTTTTTTAATGCTACATAATTACAATTGTACTTTATATTAAGCATAAATTGTTCAAGACAAACTATATACTCTGTACAAAAAATATGCTATACTTTTTAATTTAGACTTCTTTGATAATTTGCTCAATTCGGTGGATGTTATTCTTGTCTTTCTGATATTCAAGAATCCTCATGAGATTGTTAACGAGTTGTTACTGGCGAATTAGTCCAATGGAAACAGAGAGTATGAGAAAAGTTGCGGAAGAAGAATTTTAACAGATGAAAATGTCATTACCCTTTTCTTTTCCCTCTTTTGTTGAATGTAATAATGTTAGGCGTGGTATGATCAAAATAGATATGTCAAATGATGTAATAGCCTAATAAGTTCCATCGAGTGTCTTGTTGGATATAAATAATTATATTCAAGTTTCACGTAATCTCATACTTTCGCAAATCAGTCTGACTCAATCACTAAGAGTTTATTCTGGTGGCCACCCTTCTCACTTGAGAAGGGGAAGGTGGAGAGTTCGAATCCCCACCTTCGTATGGGGGGTAGAGGTGGGGCCGCGTAGTTTAAGATGTAGGTTTCGACGCCCACACCTTGCAAGAGGTGGGGACCGATCAAAAAAAAAATTCTAACTCTATTTTATTCGAGTATGGCACTCAACTTTCGAATGTCCTACTACATCCAGAAATTTGGACCCATTGGTCAAAAGTGATCCTCCGCATTGATTTGATACGATTCCCAAGAAATTTGCATCATTGCCACGTCTTTCGAGGGAAGTGAAATCCAAGATTCATGGCTCTCGGGAGACTAAGGGTGCGTTTGTCAATATGTCAAACAGTAAAAATTTATGTTCTTTTGTTTCCAGAAATAGTTTGGGAACAGAAATGCGTTTGGTAAACGCATTTGTTCCCGGGCACATTTTTGCAAAAATTTGTGCCGAGAAACAGTTTTGGAAGAGAAACAAGAAGTAAAAAAAAGTTGCTTCTTGTTTCTCGGCACAATTTTGAGAATCAGTTTTTTTTTCTTCTTTTCTTATTATTGTGTTGTTCTTCGACCAGCCGGGCCGGCCGCCGGTGACTAGCTGTCGGCGACCGGCGATCAACCACAGCCCAGGGCCGGTCGCCAGCGACCAGCGACCGGCCATGGCCAAATAAGAAAATGGGTAAAAGAAAAAAAACAATTCAAAATATTATTTAAGAATAAAAATTTTGTGTACTTACCAAACGCATTTCTATTCTTTTCTAGTCTAGGAATAGAAATTTTGGACAATTAACAAACGCCTTAAAATACTCAGAAATTGTTTCCAGGCACAGAATAAAAAAAAATCATTTCTGTTCAGAAATAGTTCCCAGACACTAAACCCGTTAAACGGGTGGGTATGGTTGGGTTTGGGTCGTGTCATAAATGATCCGACCCAAATTAACTCATTAACCCATTTACGACCTATTTACTTATAGTGTAAATATCTCGACCCATACCCGACCCGACCCATACCCGACTGGACCCATATTGCTAAAATACTTTTATATTTAACCTAATCTAGGAATAGTTGTTTCTTATGATTTTTTTTTAAATCATACTGCTAAAACATTTTATGCAATACAAAGCTAGTGAAAAATTTTATAATTTTTTTTAAAATGGAGGTTCTGTTTATTTTACGAAAAATGTGACATTTCTCGAAAATATTTTCCATAAATTCATTATCCAAGAAAATAAAAAAAAAAAATTTTGCGACGGACATGCATGTGTTCGTCGCAAATCTTTGTGACGGACGCAAGCATGTCCGTCGCAAATCTTTGCGACGAACCCAAGGATGTGCGTCGCAAATTTGCGACGAACACAAGCATGTTCGTCGCAAATTTTGCGATGGACTCAATCTATCCGTCGCAAATTAGCGACGGACTACAATTATCCGTCGCTAATTTTTTATGGGAAATTAGTCTGCGGAATTTGCGAAGGATAAATTGTGTTCGTCGTAAAATTTGCGAGCGAAATTTTAAACATGCGAAATTTGCGACGGACTATTAGAATAGTCCGTTGCAAATTTGACGCGGGAATTTTTCCCGCTCGATTTTTTCAACGGATGTTTTATTTCCGTCGCAATTTTTTTTAATCGAAAATTTGCGACGGACATGATAAGTCCGTAGCAAATTTTTGTCGATGAAATTTTGCGACGGACCGTACTTCCGTCGTAAATTTGCGACGGACTACTATTTCCGTCGCAAATTTGCGACGGCGGTCCCTTGTCCGTCGCAAATTCTCGAGATTTGTACCCCATTTTCTTCTTCCTTCCTTCCCTGACTCCCCCCTTCCCGACTCAGATCTGCCCGATTATTGCAGAGATCCGTCGCCGTCGCCACCCAGCCGTTGCCGCCTAGTCGTCCCTTGTCGCCGCCCAGCCGTTGCCACCCAACCGTCCCCTGTCGCCGCCCAGCCGTCCCCCGTGGGCTCCACCGTCCCGCCCCGCACCCCCCCCCCCCGCCCGTCGCCCGTCTCCCTCAAGCCGCCCCCCGCCCGTCGTCGGTCTCCCTCTGTCTCCCCTCGTCGGTCGCGCTGTCGCCTCCGCCCCCGCCCTCACGCCGCCCCCGCCGTCTCCCATCGCCGCCCTCGCCCTCGCCCCCGCCCCCGCCCCCGCCCCCGCCCCCGCCCTCTCCCCTCGCCCCGCCCCGCCCCCCACCATCGCCCTCGCCCTCGCCCCGCCCTGCCCCCGCCCTCGCCCCCGCCCTGCCCCCGTCGCCCCGCCGCCAGCCAGCCGCCACCCCCCGCCCCGCCCCGCCCCCGCCGTCTCCCCTCGCCGCCGCCCCTCGCCGTCGCCGTCGCCCTCGCCCCGCCCCCGTTGCCCCCGCCGCCAGCCAGCCGCTGCTGCCACCATCCTCACCACCGCCCCGCCGACCAGTCACCGCCGCCGCCGTCGTGACCATCGCCGCCGGCCAGCCGCCACCGCCGCCATTGTCACCATTGCCACCGCCGCCCTCGCCGTCACCCACGCGCGTGCCGGGACCGCCACTGTCCATTCCGCCTGTTTTTGTTGTACTTGAACCAAGTAAGTCAACTGTCTAATCCCTAGTTAGTATAATTAGGTAATTACTCAGATTTGGTTAGAGATTATTTAGTATTACTTTTTATTGGCTAATTTACGGGTCGATTTCAAGATTGCATGTGGCTTTTATCGATGGTCGACTGGTTAATTTGTTTATTATGTGGATGATTAAGCGTTAAATGACGATAGGATGATCAATTAAGCGTTTTCATAGAAAATGCTTGAAAATTAAATAATTCTATAAAAAATCATGAAAAATTATGGAAAATTAAAAAACTGGTATATGCTACAACAAATATGAAATTTGACCATAAAAATTTTTTAAAATTTTTAACAAACTAAAATTTCATAATATCACAAAATTGCAAAAATTAATAGTGCCCACCCATTTTCAGTGAAATTTAGATTTTTTAACGTTCTGGGCAAAAATTTATTAAAAAATTTAAAATTTTCATAACCTGATAAAATGGCATAACATAAATGTGATCAACCACTAGTGAGGGAAATTTTTTTTTGGTGAAAAAAAATTACAAAAATTTAAAATTTAAAAATTGCACAGAATTTCTTAGAAAACATATGGCCATCAACTTGCAGTGAAATTTAAATTTCTTTAGATGGCAAAAAAAATTAAAATTTAAAAATTTCCAAAATTTCACGGAATGACTTATAATACCTGTGGCCACCCACTTTTAGTTATATTTAATTTTTTTAACGTGCCCTAAAAATTGTTAAAATAAAGAAGGACGAAAATTTGGGAAACTTTTTTCCTTACCAAAAAAAAAAAAATTTGGGAAACTTTACCTAATAATTTAGGCTATCTGTGGCCAGCCAATTTTAGTATGGAATTTATTTTTTCATTTTTAAAAATTTTATATTAAAATTAATAATTTAAAAATCCTTAAAATTTTAAAATTTCAAAACTTTATAGAATGTCTTTAAATATCGGTAGCTACCAACTTTTAGTGAAATTTTTTTTGGCTCCCAAAAAAATGTTTAACAATAATAATAATAATTTATTTCTTACAAAACTTTACAGAATGACTTAAAATATTTGTGGCCACCTACTTTCAGTGAAATTTAAATTTTTGTACGTGTAAAAAAAATTTAATGAAAATGCATGCGATTCAAATATAGATGTTTGATACCTGTGGCCAGCCATATCGTGCTCATACATTGATGCTTCATATGAAAATGAATGGGATTCATAGTATATTTGTTTGTAGGAAATTGCACATCATAAGCACTCGACATTGGCTCATTTCAAGGAAATATTTTATCAATCTTTCCATCAAAATGATAAGCTTCGTCGTGTACATCTTTATGTGTTCGTAATACGTATCGATAGTTCTTCACATATTCGTATAACCTTTCTACTTGTCAGTTTAAACGTGGAGGTCACATGTCTAGAAGA
The DNA here is from genome assembly GCA_031216285.1 of Syzygium syzygioides. Taxonomy (NCBI): domain Eukaryota; kingdom Viridiplantae; phylum Streptophyta; class Magnoliopsida; order Myrtales; family Myrtaceae; genus Syzygium; species Syzygium syzygioides. The sequence goes on from CM062249.1 coordinate 14,656,099, forward strand.
CAAGGCTCTTCCTCGTCCTCGTCCTCGTCCTCGTCCCTTTCCTCGTCTCCTGTCCCGGCATTTAACCCTCAACCACAATATGGTCCGTCACAATATGGGCATGTTAGCCCTTCCTCTCAACAACATGTTACGGGACTTCACCACATGCCAATTGTTCCGTCTCCAGTTCAATCTCCTGTAGCTCCCCCTCCTTCCGTTCCATCCCATTATTCGGCGGAACAATCGAATATTGTCGGAAACAGAAGTCAAAAAGATAACCGATTCTTCATATGCCCATTTTGAGATTCGTAAGTGCTTCATTTTTATTTTAGCATATGTCATATTTAGGGCTTTAGATATTGATGTTAACTGAATTATCCATGTTGCACAATATTCATATGACTGCAGATTCACGGATGCTATGTCTGTTGTGAGGGAATTGAACAAAATAGTAAGAAACTTCTGGATGGGAGAGTATATTAATTGCAGAAGTGTTCCACAAGAAGTGAAAGAAATGTGGTGGAATGAGTTCAAGGTAAGTTTTACATATTTTATTTTCTCACCAATTAAGTTTGGTGTAGTATATTGATGGTCAAGAATGATGTAAAGGAACCAGAACAACTCTGTAGTTTTCGATACCTAAAGGACCAGATATTTTCCCCGACATGAACTTAACAAAATCTGTCTACATGTGTCTGATGCATGGTTATGGATATGTGATCATTGTTATAATTTTCAATTTGCGTGGTTATTCATTGCAGCGGAAGTTCACCTGGGACGAAGCGGAAGACAATGAAGTGAGAAGAATTTTCGATAAGAAAATAAGTGATTTTATGAGAAATGTTATGAATAGAGCGAAAAGCAAGCAAGCGAAGCCGTCTTTCTTTACAGCTGACAATTAGGTGGCAATTAACACATTTTGGGCATCTGAACAGAGTTGGCAACTCTGTGAGCAGAATAAGAAGAATCGATCTTTTAGTTCTAGTGATGGGTCAGCCACATATGCTGGGCGTTCTATCAACATTGCGGAGCATCGCAAACGACTGGTAAGTTTGTTAAATGAGTTATAAGTTAATTTAATTCAATTACTCAAGTTTACATTTTGTAGGCACGTGAATTGGGGACGGAACCGATATTTACAGCTACATTTGAACGCACATTTCAAAATAAAGATAAGACATGGACTAGCGATCGAGTAAAAGCTGTTAAGGTATGTAAGGTTATACTTTGGCTTATATGTAAACTATAATATGTAGGCACGTGAATGCTTTCAATATTTATGGTATATATATAATAGTGATTTTATTTTCATTTACATTGTTAATGTAGGAAAAATATGATGATCTTTTAATGAGCAATGCTAGTGGTAGTGATGATTGTCCTGAGTCTCGGCCACCAGCTGATAATATGGCATTATGGATGGAGGCAACGGGTGGGGCGAAAAAAGGGAAAATATTTGGGCTGGGATCGTTGTCAAGGATGTACATGCCGAATAATCCTAGAAGTTCATCATCCGCTGGGGCTGGTCGAAGGAAGTCACGAGTAGAGGAGCAATTGACCCAAGAAGTGGATCGTCTGGGTCATTTACTTGTTAAGAAGAATGAACGAATATATAACTTGGAAGAACAAATGAGAATCGTTATGCAACACCTTAACCTTCAACGTAATAAAGACCTTCCTGTACCTCCAGCCAATCCAATAGGTGATGACCAACACATTGATGCCGAGAATGCTGATACTGATGCTGATGATGATGATTTTCTCCGGTCTCCCTAATTAAAATTTTGGGTAAGCTTGTTTCATAATCTTGATTTTTCATAATTTCACTTATACTCATATGCAAGAACATTTATGTTCGTTCTAAAACGTATTTTTATTATTTTACACGTAGTTCCATATCCATGCTTAAATGCTGTTTACATATTCTGGACTGATTTATGTATCGACATTTCCTTAAGTCTTGATAAATGTGACTACTTTTGGTGTCCTGCCATCGTAACAAAGCCGCCTCTTATTCTGTATGGTTTTTTTGCGTCTTCTATGGTTGTCTTGTCTATTAGTTCATGTTTTGAATGTATTGTAAGATTGGATATCAAATAGGATCATGTTAGACTCTATAACTTTTCTTCTATTATTTGTTTCAATTATATGTCATTGTGGCTGATTTGTCAGAATTTATGCTTTGTTCGTTTTCCTGTTTCAATTATATGCCATTGTCTCCTTTGATTGATATGGACAATCATTTATGGCCGAAATGATGTAAAAATAACGACGAATATTTTAAGCCGAATTTTGCTATTATTACAGTTCGTCACTAAGTTGCGATCAAATTTGCGACGAATTTTCGGACGAAATTTGCGACAAATTTTCTGATGATTTTACGACAAATTTTGCGACGAATTTTGCTATGGATTTTGCGAAAAATTTGCGACGAATTTGCAACGGATTTTTGCGACGGATCTTGTTCGCCGCAAATTTCCGACGAAATTTCTGACGAACTTGCAACGGATTTTTGCGATGAATTTTGCGACGATTTTGCGACGGATTTTGCGACAAACTTGCGACGGATATTTGCGACGAAATTTGCAACGATTTTGCGACAGATTTTGCGACGGATCCTGTCCGTCGCAAATTTGCGACGAAATTCGCGACGAATCGTGTCCGTCGCAAATTTGCGACGAAATTTTCGATGAATTTGCGTCGGAATTTTGCGATGAATTTTGCGACGGATCTTGTCCGTCGCAAATTTGCGACGATTTTTTGCGACGGATCGTGTCCGTCGCAAATTTGCGACGAATTTTGCGACGGATTGTATTCATGGCTAATTTGCGACGAATTTTTTTCGTCGCAAATTTACAACGAATTTGTGAATTTTCCGTCGCAAAAATTTGCGACGCCCAAGTAGCGACGGAATTTTTTCCGTCGCAAAATTCGTCGCAAATTCAATTTGTGACGGATTTTTCCGAAATTTCTGTCGTAAATTTCGTCGCAAAAAATTAGTTTTTTTGTAGTGTTGAAACTTAATATAAAATTATGATTTTTTATGGGACAAAAAAGCACTATTTAAGTAAGATTTGGGACACGAGCTAATGTTGATGTTTTTTTATGACATAAAAAAATTTGGATCAGAATTAGACCCGATTTAAAGTTGTCGCTTTTAAAGAGATTAGGCTTCCTAGTATCCGTGGCGGATATTCCTTGGAAAATGATCTTTTCACAGTTAAAAACTTTTTTTCCGTAGTTTTTCAATTTTTATATTTTGATTAGACGAATTTTCCCTAAAAAAACTCATCCTCATTTTAAGAATTATGGAAATATACATAGAACAAAATACTCTCGACCAAATTGGAAAAAGTTAATCTCATAGGTTATTTTTTTATAACGCTGCATAATTATAATTGTACCTTCTATTAAGCATAAACTGTTCAAGACAAACTATACATACTCTATACAAACAATAAGCTGTAGTTTCTTTGATTATAAACCATATTGAGGACAATAACGAACGCGAATTCACTATATTGCTTTGGATTATTATTGCTATTGTTGGCAATAAAGTTAAGATAGCCTATGGGGGGAGTATAGTTTGCGATTGAAAAGTAACACGTAGCATTACATTAAAAATATATATAACTAATAGTTAGGCATGACGAACGTCGTTTAATAAAATTGATTTAAAATAAAAGTTCTTAGATGTCCAGAAAACAATTTTAGTTAGAAAACATTTACATACATAGAATCTCTTATATGTATTTACTGTTTATAAAAGAAAACAAAAATAAACGTAACCAAATGTTCTCTTAATAACAGTGGAATCATATTGTTGACACCTAAACTTTTATTATTCCATTTAGTCATTTATCGCATAAGAATATCAGGAGTCAACCCCAACCCCAAAACAAAAATATCATTGACATGATTTGCATTTGTATTACAAGCACGGGGAGCAATTTCGTTTAGTATTAACATGTGGACATAAATTGCATTCGAGTCGGTCCGATCATTAATTGCCTTGGAATTATCCCAAAGTGTTGCCTGGGTTTGTTTGAATTCTCAAGCAAGCCTATTTAATTCAAGGATTGATGAAATTCGGCCAAGCCAATTGATACACTTTGTGCTAGCCGAATTCCCCGTGAGCAATGCACATGGGGTGTTCGGAACAAAGAAAGTGGATTCTTTGATCAAATTTGGAAAGGGAGAATGCATATCCTTTGCAATTTCGGACAGTAAATAGGGATTCGCTTATGCTTGCTTATGCCTTCTAGGTTTTTAAATTTTTTCAGTAATTTATTTAATATTTTGATTATCGAGTGCTCCATTGTTATTTATGCATTCGCATGATCAACTCTCACATGTCAGGGGTCCAGGATACCGACCAAAAAAAAAAAGGGGTCCAGGATTAAAATCGACAAAGATTGCGTGCGAAGCATTTTTAGAATGAAGAGAAAATGTACTAAGAGGGTGTTAGATTAATCTAGTCTAATCAAGTCCCCGAATCAGTAAAACTTTGATTTGCACTGTATTTTACTTAGGTGTCTAATCGAGTTATAACTAATTAATGGTGGCTCCAATGTAAGATAAATCACATGTTAAATTGAGTATCAAGATGCTATTGGTATGGACTTGAAAAAGTCCTAGGTGATGGTACTATCTCTCTAATGAGTAACCCCTAATTACTAAATTAATGCTCCGTTTGTATTTTGGAAAACTTTTTCCTCATTTTCTGATGTTTGGGGCATGAAAAATAGGTGGTCAAAGAAAATGTTTTCCAATCAACGAAAATTACCTTTCTAAAATTGGCATCCGTTTTTGAAAAAAGGGAAATCATTTTCCCCGCGTCCTCTTTCTCGACATCGAAATCCTTCCCCAACCTTCTCTCTCTCCTCTTGATTTCTCTCTCGAAAATCCCTTAGCTCCCACACACACTCTCTCTCCTTTATCCCCTCCCAAATCCGCTTTCGATTCTCGGCAACTCCTCCACAACCAGTGGTCCTCGTATCTCTCTCTCCCCCGCCCTCAAAACCCTGGCTTTGCAAGGAGTCGCCAAATCCATGTCGATCTTGCCCGACGTCTCTCTCTCTCCCTCGCCAGTATATCGCCATGGGCGGTGACCGACCAAGGAAGAAGGAAAAGAAAAGAAAAAATTTAAAATTTAAAAATTCGAATATTTTGATAATTTTACTCAAGAAAGTCAAATTAGCTTTTTCATATCAAACGGAAAATATTTTCTAGTCCATTTTCAGGTTTCAACCAAACACCAGAAAATATAGCCATTTTCCCAAAAAATGACTACCTGAAAAATATTTTCCAGAAAATGTCACATTTCACAGTAAACAAATAAAGCCCAAATAAAAACTTTATTGCAATACTCAATTGATTGAATGGCATACAGAGCGACCTTTGTACTGTCATAACTATTAAGTTTACTGGTTTAAGTAAGTCTATATAGAAATTGATATACGAAAATTAAAAGATGAATACGCACGGGGAGTCAATGTAAGAGTATTGTGTTTACAAGCCTAACCCTTAATTTGGACCGGAACATGGACCGCACCTTTTGCGCATCAGGCTGCAATCGAATGCTGTTTCTTTTACGAGTTAGCTAATTTCATATTTGACACAAGACATGAGATGACCGACGATTATAGACGGATATCATTAGTGCAGCATGCGCGAATGAAAGTGGTGGAATTAGTGTTTGGCACGACGTCGTGATCGAAGTGGAAGGTTTCAAAAGCTTCCCGTAAAGAAGCATAGGCCAGCCAAGTCTAATTATATACATCAGAGAGAGTGCGTTTGAGTGTTCATGTATATCAATTTATTGTGATGGCAATAACTCTACATACATTCTCCCAAATTTCAGGTGCCCAAATTCCGGGGAGAAATCTGAGCCCTCAAAGGGTTCTTCATCACTATGGTGAACTCCTGCTTCTCCGACAGGTCCACCTCCTCGCCGGCCACCGTCCGCCATCGGAACAGCCACACCAAGTTCGCCACGAAGTACTCCAGGTGCAGCATCGCGAGCCCGGCCGCGGGACAGATCCTCCTCCCCACCCCGAAAGGCATCATCTTGATCTCCCTGCTCCCTGTTATATCGAACCTGCCCGCTTCTCCGCTGCCGCTGCCGCTGCCGCCGCCACCACAATTCAAGAACCTCTCAGGCTTGAACGACATCGGGTCCTCCCAGACTTTCGGGTCCCAACCCATCTCCGCGACCGTGAAGTTGATGCTCCCGTCCTTGGGTATCACGTACCCGCCCAGCTCCGTGTCTTCCGTCACCGCATGCGGCACCACGAAGTGCCCCGGCGGATGGCGGCGCAGCCCCTCCAGCACCACCGCCTTCAGGTATCCCATCCTCTGCAAATCCTCCTCCTTCACTTGCTCCGCCCCTTGTTCCACGACTGATTTGATTTCATCGTAGAGCCTCTCTTGGATTTCTGGGTACTTCACCAGGTTGGCCATGATCCACTGCAGCGCCGTGGACGTCGTGTCGGTGCCGGCGTTGAGGAACTCCGAGCAGAGGCTCGTTATCTCGTCCTCCTCCAGCTTCCTCTTCTCCTCCGGCAGCTCCAGGTCCAGGAGCGTGTCCACGTACGACACGATCCAGCCGCCGTCATGCCCGTCCTCCCCGGCTTTGTTCAGTTGCTCTCGCTTGGCCTTGGATCGAGCCCTGATGAGCGGGACGAGGACGCTATTCCGATATTCGATCAGCTCGTAGAACTCCTTCCACCGCTTCCGGAGCAGGAGCTTGGTCAGCCGCGGCCAGAAATTGAGCACGTTGAACCGCCGCAGACCCAGAAGCAACCGTGTCATAACCTCCTCAATCTGCTTAATCTGCTGCTCCTCGAGCCTGTCTCCGAAGCACATGAGGACCAGCAAGCAGAACATGGCGTACTGGAAGTGGTCGACGACCCGTACGACGCCGCCTGGCTGGGACTTGAGCTCCGCCACGAGGATGCCGAGGACCCACGAGCGGGCGCCGCAGTAGGACCGGACGCGGGTGGGATGGAGGATCTCCGCCGTGAGGTTCCGGCGGAGGAGGCGCCAGGTGGGGCCGGAGGAGGAGCTGACGTTGTGCTGGTTGGCGGAGAGGACGCGGTCGGCGGCGAGGGGCGGCGGGCGGTCGGCAAAGACGGCGCCGCGGTGGACGAGGGCCTGGTGGGCGAGGGCAGGGGAGGAGACGAAGACGGCGGGGCGGGGGCCGATGTGGAGGGTGACCATGTGGCCGTGGCGGGCGTGGAGGGAGCGGAGGACGGGCTCGATCTCCGTCAAGGACTTGCGCAGCCATAGCAAGTTGCCGACGAAGGGGAAGGCGAGAGGGCCCGGCGGGAGGCTCTTCCTCCTCACGGCGGGGGAGGAGAGGAGGTTGACGGTGGCCCGGAGGAGGGCGGCGACGGAGAGGGTGACGAGGACGACGAACCAGAGATCCATCTCTTGCCAAAGCGACTCTTGCGTTTTTGAGTTGTGAACAAATGGAGGATTTGCAGTGAAAGACGTGGCGATTTGCTTGTCTTATATGAGATTCGACGACAACCTAGCCACCACAAATCATACTGGATTACTTTCCTTTTTTTTTTTTTTGGTCAGAAATGGATTTCTTTCCTTTTGGAGAAGATGACTTTATAGTACTCCAATTTTAGGTCGAGTTTAAATTTTCGTTTTCCTCATAAAAAGCATTTACCTTAGCTCGTATCTCAATTCTAGCCTAAATTTTTTTTTATCATAAAAAGCATCGAATTTCATTGGTATCCAAATTTACCCATACGCTTGAAATGACACATTGGAATTTTTAACGGCATCATTAGAGGAGAATTTAATGAGAACCAGATTTGGCAGGCTACCGATTGAAAGTACAAGACAACAAAAAGTTTAAGCCAAAATTGAAACCCAACCTAAAATTGATGCATTTTATTCGAAAAAAAAATGTTTAAATCATATTTGGGACGCGAGCCAAAGTTGATACTATTCGCAAGACAACAAAATTTGGGTCAGAATTAGGAACTGATCTAAAGTTGGTGCTTTTAAAGAGAATTAGACATCTTAGTATCACTAGTCAATTTTCTCTGGAAAATGATACTTTCACAATTAAAAAATCTTTTTTCACAGTTTTTCACATTTTATGTTTTGATTAACTAGTTTTTACTCAAAAACTCAACCTCATTTTTCATAAGAATTCTCGAAAAATATATAAACAAAGATACCCTCTACCAAATTGGATAAATAATCAAATAAGTCTACCTTACCTTTTTCTTTTCTGCCATTGTCTGTTTTCGTTATTTAATAATATTATAATCTTAAAGCGAAAAGATTTACCTAAAAGTTAATTAATATCATAGGCTATTTTTTTTTTTGCTTTTTGAATGCCACATAATTACAGTTGTACTTTATATTTAGCATAAATTGTTCAAGACAAACTATATACTCTATACAAGCAATAAGCTATACTTTTCAATTTAGACTTCTTTGATAATTTGCTCAATTCGGTGGATGTTATTCTTGTCTTTCTGATATTCAAGAATCCTCATGAGATTGTTAACGAGTTGTTACTGGCGAATTAGTCCAATGGAAACAGAGAGTATGAGAAAAGTTGCGGAAGAAGATTTTTTACAGATGAAAATGTCATTACCCTTTTCTTTTCCCTCTTTTATTGAATGTAATAATGTCAGACGTGGTATGATCAAAATAGATATGTCAAATGATGTAATAGCCTAATAAGTTCCATCGAGTGTCTTGTTGGATATAAATAATTATATTAAAGTTTCACGTGATCTCATACTTTTGCAAATCAGTCTGACTCAATCACTAAGGGTTTATTCTAGTGGTCACCCTTCTCACTTAAGAAGGGGGAGGTGGAGAGTTCGAATCCCCACCTTCGCATGGGGGGTAAGGGTGGGGCCGCGTAGTTTAAGATGTGGGTTTCGATGCCCACGCCCTGCAAGAGGTGGGGCGCAAGTCTGAGTGGCTATCGTGAGTGAGAGATAGAGCAGGACCGATCAACAAAAAAAAATTCTGACTCTATTTTATTCGAGCATGGCACTCAGCTTTCGAATGTTCTACTACATCCAGAAATCTCGACCCATTGGTCAAAAGTGATCCTCCGCACTGATTTGATACGATTCGCAAGAAATTTGCATCATTGCCACGTCTTTCGACGGAAGTGAAATCCAAGATTCATGGCTCTCGGGAGACTAAGTCTAAATTGGCTAGTTCACTTTCTTGGGAGTCAAGTCATGGTGGTTGTACAGAAAATGAAATTTGGTTTTGTTGAATCTTATCAAACAACATCCAATAATGCGTGGCCAAAGACCAGCCAAGAAAGACACGAAAAGTCACAGCCAATAATAATGGTGGATTCCATCTGACGGCCTCTCACTTTCAATCCTTCGTTTTGGCTCTCCTTTCTCGCTTTCTGAAATGTCTCGTCTTCTTGTCTCTTGGCCTTTTCTTTTCAAGCTGCAATCGATGGGAGCAGAAATTATTGTTTTTGGGATCGTCGACCAAATAATGGATTCTTGTTTGTACCGCTGTACAGTCTTCCGCGCACGATGGTGGTGGGAGTCTATCAGTTTGTGGGGACATCTCGTCCCTGACGACCAAAAGAAGGCATGAGTTCTTGACAAGAACATCTAACAAAGTTTGGCAAGAGGTCGTGCGTCCTAGAACCAGACCGAGTGGCCATGAATTACATGCGATAAAGCTGAGGAGCTGTTCTGGTTTGACTGTGAGGTTGTTGCATTGATTTTAATCTGAGAAACTGCACCCGCTCGCTTTACACGAGTTTTATTAGTGCAGATGATGAAACAACCTTTGCAAAACTTAATTTATGCTCAACCTTACGAGAGTATGCTGAACAATTTCATGAACAGATAGAAGGAATCTGAGTTACTAAGGTCATGCGGAAGAAAACTCAGCTTTAATTTAGCTTGCAAACAAGTTCCTATCACCCGCAGATGATAACAAATCATGCTGCGGTCCGATTCTTGCTGGTTTCCGTGCCACAACATGTCTGGAATGGACTTCCTTTGGCTTTACCTGTGTGTAAAAAGATCAGAGCACCTTCCAAATTCACATTCTGGAAGGGGTTCAACAAGTCACTGAAAAGCTATGCGGCATGTAAAATCTCAACGACCTGTGCATGTATATCTCATTGACAAAAGAATCGCGTTCGTTGTTATCTGAGGATTGAAAAATTAGTATCTCGTTTTCTTCAGATAGATGCGGAACAAAAGTGACACGAAAGCTAAAAAAGAAACAAAAATCTTGCAGAAATATTACTCTACTCAGCCCAAAGCATTACACATAGACGTCACTTGTGGTCTGCTCGATCTCGAAAAAATCTGTCAAAGCTTCTTTTCATGTTTTCCTATTGGTGGTTGCGCTCCTCCTGCATGAATAGACAACCCATGTGTCGATTAAGAGCGTCATGTGCTGGCAACAAGATCTTTCTCCACGATCAGTACAAGTCTAATGCCACCATCTCTCCCCCACCTCTGCATATAGGTCAACATTTTCTGATTTTAGCCTTCTAGACATCTGCTGGAGCAAGTATTTCTCATTTCTACATGTACGCAATTGAAGAAATATTCCTACAGCTCACCTTCTCGTGGTTGGAGATGCTCTTCTGCTTGTCACGTTCATTATTTGCCGGTGTCTAATCTGCACCACACAGGAAGCAAGGTGAAATTGAGAAAGGAGCAAGTGCAAGCTGACTGCCCATTATCAGCTTAGCACATTCCATCACATTCTCAGAGATAGCTCTCTGCTTTTCTTTTCTTTTTTACAGCGTCAAAGTTACAAAGTACTTTCAGCAATAACAAGACCACTCGTGTTCTAATTGCCAATAATTTTTTTCAGCAAATATAATTTGCCCACCACCCCTTTAGAAGACAAAGAATGATCACGGCTATGAATGTTAAGGTTTCTCTCACCAAATCTGATATAGAAGGCAGTCCACATCAACTTCACATTTAGATTCCGAACTACCATGTTTGAACAAGAAAGATACATAATGGAATCAAAAACCGGGATAATTGCTCCAATAATGAAAATATTTGCTTCTGTTAATTCTCATAGTTCACAAGGAAACCCGTTTCAATGGGAACACTAAAGTTCACTTGAAGCGATGAGTGGAAAGATGCAGTTCTGCTCTGCTGCATCTTTCTTATACATGAACCAGAAGTGTTTGACCAAAAAAAAAAACCGGAAGTGAAGTTTTTTTTCAACAGATAGCTTATAAATAGACAGCACAAAGAGGTTCAAAGATCAGCCATATTTAAGTTCTACGTCAATCAAAATGGTGAAAGCACATGCCTTTGTGGGAATGACCATTTCTTCATGGGAAAGCTATCAGTTTCTGCACCACCATGCGAATTATAGAATTGGAAAAATGAAAAAGCATATCTGGAAGAACTTGCAAGACTAGTGTGATTAAAAAAATTGCAATGGACAAGCTGTATACGGTGGATAGAATCCTTTCAAGATACAGAGCAGCGTATCAACACCCACAGCTGTCCAACAAATCGTAAGGCACGATGCATGAGCTTTCAAAGTTAGATAGATTGAGCATACTACATATGCTGAGTAATTGTTCCTATGATACATAATTGCATGTGCCTAGCAGAGTGCAGAGGCAAACAGCAAAAGCATTCGGGAGTCATACCAAATCATGACAAGCAAGTTCAACTTATCGAAATCTCAAGACAGCTTGCCCCCTCATTCTTTCCCCTGAATACAGAAAATAGGAACACTTCCATAAGTAGCTATTGAATCTTGGTATCAATGCAAACTTGGGTCAGTTGAGCTATAGTACCACATCTAAAAACTACAACTTGCACTGGTTTTAAAAAACTCCTCCTAACTGAAAAAATTTATAGCGAGACAAGAGAACACAAAAATGCAATTTAGCAATTTGATATGTGGCTTGGCCACAAGAAGACATCCAGGGTTAGGGGGGAGAAGACATTCACGCTACAGTTAGATTGTGCAAGATAAGAAAGCACTCCCAGTACTAAAGCCCCTATATACTGTGTTTCTCACAAATTCACTATTTGAGTTATTGCCCTTGCTTGCTTAGCAACTACAGTGGGCGCTTTCTCTGTGCTTTTTGCCTCGAGTATTTTGGGTCCTAATGCCTTTTGCCTTTGAGGCTTTGACAACGTTAGGCCAAATGGACAAAGTGATTCAAGGGGTACACTGGAATATCAATAGTATAAATTTCACCATCAAGTTGGCTTGCATGAGAATGAACTGGAACCTAGCATCTTCGGTTCTAGAAAACTTCAACCCAGCATAATTATTGTAAACAAATGATACAATCATGTTGGTGTCCCATGACAGAAGTACATAGTAAATTAAACTTGGAGATGAACAAAATCAACAAAAACGTAAACACAAGAAGCCCAAAGCAACTTAGTTTTCGAATGACATTCAGGAGATTTACCTGCATTGGCTCAAGAGTAGGTTGCAATTCAGCCCTCCTCATTCTTTCCAATCAAAGATCCTACATCAACCTGTACACAAGATAAAAGGAAATATTATGTATCCTTCAAAAACCACCGCATAGAACAAGCATGCTAAGCAGCAATAACAGCCGAGAGCAATAAAATGTGAAATAAACAAATTGTCTGCCTTGCCTTCACCTTTCTCAATCCCTGTATGAGTTAGACCAAACTATGCCCTGGAACCTTGGACGCAGTGGTTTGATCCATCAATTGTCTCAACCTCTCAGCATCGTTAAACCTTCCAACACCAGCAAAGACATTGTACATAAGCACATAATCCCCTCCATATCCTCTCTCTATCTCCAATATCCTCTTGGTGGCCCTCTCAGCCATCTCGACATCACCATGGAAGCTGCAGGCACCTAAAAGTGTCCTCCATATGACCACATTGGCAATCTCTCCAGGAACCTCCAGAGCGACTTTTTCCGCTTCTTTCAGCCTCCTTGCCCTTCCTAGCATGTCTACCAAACTCCCATAGTGCTTAATGTCTGGCACAAGTCGATAGACATTAACCATCTTCTCGAAAAATCTTAACCCTTCTTCAACCAACCCTCCATGACTTAAAGCATTCAAAACGCTCAAGAAAGTCACTTGGTTCGGTTTCAAACCACCACTCTCCATCCTGTCAAAACTCTGAGCAGCTTCCTCTCCCATACCATGCATTGCAAATGCAGATATTATTGATGTCCAGGATACCAAATTTCTCCTTGCATCCATTATCTCCTCAAAGAATTTTGATGCACTCTTAATGCATCCACACTTGGAATACAAATCAATAAGGGAATTCGCAACACGAATATCGGATGAATTAAATCCTCTTTTCTCACCATAGCAGTGAGCAGATTGGCAAACTTTCACAGACCCAATGTTGGCAATGGCTGGAAAGATGGTCAGCATAGTTATCTCAGACGGGGTAATACCATCATCCGTGACCATTTTTCTAAACAGATGAATGGCTTCATTAGGCCGGTTCGTTCGTGTGTAACCATCAATTATTGCAGTCCAGGAAACAACAGTCCGCACGGGCATCTCCTCAAAGAGCGAATGAGCAAGGTCAAGGCGACCCCATTTCGTCAAACCACTGATCAAGACGTTCCACGTAACAGGGTTTCTCTCGGGCATACCGTCGAACACTTGCCCCCCCTCACCTAGAGACCCACAAGCCACGTACATGTAAACCAAAGCCGTTTGTACATAGACATGGGACTCAAAACCCAGCTTCAGAGTCAGCCCATGGAGCTGAACTCCTGGAACGGTGCAACCCAAGCCGACGCAAGAGTTGAGAAGGAAAGTGTACGTGAAGCTATTGAAGGAAACAGAGGAGGAGGCAGAAAGAACGCCGCTTTGGCTGTGTTTGTAGAGCAAGAAAGCCTCCAGAGGGAACCGATCAAGCGCATAACAACGCAGGAGGGCGTTGAAGAGAAGCGTCGCCGCAGACGATGAAGACTGCTCTCGGAGAAGCAACCCAGAAGCGACGACGCGGCCGTGAACCTGCAGCGCGACCCGGCGGCTCCCGCCGTGCCTTCGCAGCAGGGAGAACAGCCGTTTCGGCAACGATTCTCGCCTCCGCTCTCGAGGGGTTCGAACGGCCGGAGCTCCGGTGCAAGACGAGCGGCGACGGTGACGGAGAGGCGGCGCGGGAGCGGTCTCGAGCGTCCGTTTTGCTCTCGCTGGCGCAGGGGACGCGAGGCGGAGGAGGGAAAGGAACTTCATTTGAAATGTTGTCCTCATCATATGCGGCTATCGTTTGTTTCCGCAGCCTCCCTTTGGGCAAATTGATGTCGATTCTGTGGGTTCCCCACGCATGGAGTTTCGCGTGAATCTCATAAAAATGAAAGGTTGTAGTTGATCTCGGGATAGGAACAAAAAAATAGTAGACACATTAGATCATCATGGACCTGTATTTGATCCGATTAGAATTGGAATGAGGTCGTTCATATCCGGTGTTTAGCGATGGGCTTTGCTTCATTACTTCTTTGACGTACACGTTTTCTGGAATACATGGAAATTATAGCTGATGAGATTGATTGAAGCACCTCTTACGCGTCCCAATTCTCCCGGTTTAAGTTTGTATGATCTCATTCTAATATGACACGCGACAAATCGCACGTGCAGAGATATATCTTCTTACTCAAAACCGGTCGAGGTGCTTCCAAGTTTTGCATCTCTAGTTTCTCGGCTCGAACATTCTAAGCAGGATGCAAAAGATTTTTATTTGGCAATTAAATAATGAGCATTGTGAGGGATAAGATCCATATGACATGTTACACCCAGGACCTAGAAACTTAAAAGGGAGCCATACTCATTCACATCAATTCACAGTACCAATTTTGCATGAGGTGTGTGTATTCTCTTTCTCTAAGCACCGTTCTTTCCAAATTAATGAGATTCGGATTGATTGACCTTTAACTTTATCTAGATCTGTCAAAATAGGTCATAAATTAATTTAGTAACTTATATTTAATTAGTAGAGTTGTCATATAAATTAATTATATTCTATAAATATATCGTAAATGAATTAATAATATGAGTATTTAATGGGTTTAGAATTTATCTAGATTCAACTTGTCTTTATAATTCTCTCTCGACCTCATTCGATCTCGCGCTCGTTCCATGTTTTTACCTTAATTTGGATATAAGTTTAGTATTTTAATAATATGGGTAAGATAAATTATGAATCGAATTAGATATGAATCACTAAATATATGTAACCACCCGCCTGGGTGGCGCTGCTGGAGCGCGCACTCTTCTTCTCGCTAAAGGTTGAGTGTTCGAATTCCGGACGCCGCATGGTGACTTAACTGGTGGTACGTGTGTAGTGGCTAGCACGTGTCGTCTCCAGGGTTTACTCCCCGGCTGTCGACCGTACGGGGATTCCCTGGGTTATCAAAAAAAATCACTAAATATATGTAAATTGGATCGGACCATTTTCGATTGGGCTCGATTTGATCCACCCGTGTGATGGTCCCATGGTCATATTTTTACCTAATGAACCCTAGAGGAGAAAAAGATGATGATTAGGAAAACGTTGGGAGACAGAGCACACTTGATTGTTTTGTTGACTGCAACTCCAGCCACAGAGCATCAGAGAGAGAGAGAGAGAGAGCGACCGTGCACAAAACAGCTCGCCTCCTAAACGAGGGAAGAAAGTTCCCATCCTCCTCCTCCATTGAAGAAGAGCTTGCTCCAGCTGTTCTGACAGCCCAACAAAATCCAACCTTTCCATTCATACGCCCATCTGTTGATCAAAAATCTGTAGGAAAGCGCATCGCTCGCTCCTTCTCTCTGCTCTGCTCAAAACAGAGCAAGATCTTCTCTGCAGGGGAAGCAGGCAAACGGGTCGCGCCCATCAAGAACCGCCGGAGCTAGCCCACCAAGAAGAGACAAGAGTTTCGCATGGCGGACACCCTCTTCTCGAGCCTCTCCGACGACGTCGTCCTCAACATCTTCTCCAAGCTCGAGGACGACCCCCGCCACTGGGCCCGCCTCGCCTGCGTCTGCACCAAGTTCTCCTCCCTGGTCCGGAACGTCTGCTGGAAGGCCAAGTGCTGCGCCGACATCTCCTCCGTGGTCGCCGACCTCGCCGGCGCCGCCGCCTCGCCCCCCGGCGGCTGGTCCTCCCTCCACAAGCTCGCCGTCTGCTGCCCCGGCCTCGTCCACGCCGGCGTCCTCCTCGAGAACTCAGACTTCGGCCTCGAGCGTGACCTCGGCCCCAACGAGGATTACTCGAGATCGGATCGCCCCCGACCCGATTCTTGCTCCTCCGCCGCCGCCGCCTCCTCCTCGAGTAAGTGCCGTGAGAATTCGGAACCCGTCGATAGTTGTCCATGGTCTCTGTACGATGATCTGTACTTTGATACTGTTTACAATACGTCCGAGTCGCAAGAGGGTGTGCGATGGGGGGATGAGGATGTGGCTGTGGAAACAGGGTATGTGAAGGTGGGTGGATATGCCAATGCGTGCAAGAGGAGGAAAATTTGGCGGTCGATGCGGTCGCATTTGGCATCCAGCGTTTGGAATTTGTCCCGGGAACAGGGGATTAAGCTGCTCGCGAGCCGGTTCCGAGGAGACTGCCTGTACATCTGCGACTGGCCTGGCTGCGTCCACATCGAGGAGAAGAGGAATTACATGCTTTTCCGTGGGGTGTTCAAGAATTTCAAGCGGTCCATGGTTTGGAGGACGATAAACGATGGGAATAGGAGCAAGATCAACTTGAATTGTGCCTTCTGCTCGTGTAAGGAGACTTGGGACTTGCACTCTGCCTTCTGCTTGAGGCGGAGCTACGGGTACCATGACGATGGCGAGCCGGTTGTTCGAGCTTATGTCTGTGAGAATGGACATGTCTCTGGGGCGTGGACCGACTTGCCACTTTATACTTGATGGCTACCATCCTGTGTCGGCCTCTATTCCCGCCTTATTGTCTTTGATATTGTGTTGTTGTTTAGCAGTGCTTAGCTGATTTTTGTTTGCTTATCTATGATTGATCATGTTTGTCGCAATTTTATCTTGTTATTGTCAATTCAAGATGGATACTGTTACATGTGTCTTTGGTTCAAATGTAATATCAGATTGGTATGACCGGGCTGCTAGTGTCTGTGGTATGAATTTATTATAGCAGCATTGGTGTTGTTTTACAAGTTGGTGGGTTAATTACTGCGACAATCAGTGTGGAAGTTCCCGATTTTAGAGATCAATGCGCAGATGCACGCAAATAAGGATAGGCTTTACTGGTTCAGAAGTTCTACCTTTATTATCATGACCTCACTTCTAAAATTGATGATTGTTTCTAAAGAGTACTTGGGTGTTTAAAGATATGTACATTCTGCTGAATGTTGTTGCTTCCATGTTGTTAATTGAACCTCTGAATTTTGGATAATCTTCACATAATCGTCTTGGCAGTTGCGTGTTTTAGTTCAATGGTGCGATTGGAGAAATGGAAGAAATCGCTGGTGTTCTCTGGTACTAGGGAAACATATTGAGTGTTTACTGTTTCCTGAATCTAAGAAGAATGCCTCATAGATATGAGTTTGAGCTTACATCCAAGATGAAAACAGAAAAAAAACAATAACAGTACAGTCGTGCAGTATCAAACGTATATGTTGTTGGCCAAGGATGGTCTTGCTTTAATGTCCATATTGCTGATTTGCCTGATCTGCCAAGGTTGTAAGCTCTCTTCATAGCTAGAATTAACAGTGGAGAACTCATTGCGCAATAAAAAAGTTTGATGTGTTCAAAGGCAATGTCTGCCTAAGGGTTTTGTTTTTTTTTTGGGTAAGGATGTCTGCCTAAGGGTTTGTAGCTTGACAAACACAAGTTTCAGAAGAATATGGTATATGCTAGGGGTGATTTGGTTCGGTTGTCGGACAGAGAATATGGAGGCCTTTGTTGGTAATGAGGGCATATTGCTGGGCTTCTGGTGCGTAAGACTCTGGTTATGAATCTACAGCAGCATTGCACTGTTTTGTGTGAGTTGCATGTTAATTCATTATTATATAATGATGTCTGGGACTTTCCAATGTAGAGATCAATGCATGGAGCTACAAAAACAAGGATACACTTTGCTGCTACAGAGGTTGTACCTTTGTTGTCACGATCTCCAGTCTGATTCTTGATGATTTCGAGTAAAGAGCATGTGGTTTTTCAGGAGACGTGTATTTCCTGCTGAAAGTTATTGCTTCCATGTTGTTCAATGAACCCTGCAACTGTCTTCACACCATCTTCTTCGCACTTGTCGTGCTATAGTTCAAGGGGGCGGTTGTAGAAGCCGAGAAGTTCCCTCGTGTTCCTCGGTGCTCCTAAAAGCTGTTTCGAGCGAACCTCTTTCATGAATCCGACGAGGTGGTGCTGCGAAAAGCCTTGTACATGTGAGTTTGTGATTTTCTTGTTGGCCATGGATGGCCATAAAGAGATAATGTCACCACAGGTGCTTGGAACTTCTTCACGCACATAATCGCACATGGCGAGCGAGAGAGAGAGAGGGGGTGGGTAGGGGTTGTGACATTGCCTCACAACTTGACGGGGAAATTGCCTGAAAATTTGCCGGCGAAGGTCACTCGAAACGATGAGGGGGTGGCAACTCTTGCCGTTGTGAGCAAAGCAGAGGGAAGGTCCCCTGCGCGCAATAGCAAGGGTGGCAACCTTGCCGGCGCATTGCGAAGAAGGTTGTCACCATTGCCGTCGGCGATTGGAAGCACCGCCGTGGTAAGGAACATTGCTGATTAGATCAATGTTAGAATGAGTGAAATGATAAAGGGTAAATTTTTTTTCACTGAAATAAAGTTCTAAGGAGTGTTTTTGAAATAATTTTAGCAAAACCTTATATCAGTGTTTCACTTAGAATAAAGAACTTGATTTTATTAAATGTCTTGAGTTCTTACTCGGGTGCACATTATAAATAGTCATTTTTGAGTATAAATGATTTTTATCTAATTATTAATCCGAATAAGTAATTAAAAGAACTTTCGATAAAATTGAGTACCCAAAGAAAGATAAATAATTAAAATCTTTAAAGAAAAGTGAAAAAGAAGAAAGAGTCTACTAAGATATTCAACATAAATCAGAGTTGGACACCATTGTGCTACGAGGAGCTAAGGGATAATTGCACAAATGGCCTCTATGAAATGTTTAATGTAGTCCATGAACGTTAATTCAATGTGCAATGTGATCTCTTGGATTTTAATTTGTTCAATATGGTCCTTGAACTTTTGTTATATGTTTAATCTAGTCCCTAAATTAGTATATCCCTAGATTCAATGTAATCCCTGAATTATCTAATTCAGAAACTAAATTGAGCACATATAAAAAGTTCATGTATCACATTTAATAAATTCAAAGTTCAAAGATCACATTAAATAAATTTAAAGTTTAGGGATCATATTGTACGAAGTTCAGAGATTACATTGAACAAATTAAAAGTTTATGGATCATATTGCATGCCGAGACAAGGTTAATGAATTATTTGTATCATTGGAAGAGCTAACTAAACTGAACTGGGGAAGCCTTCGTCAGAGTTTTGCGGGGGGGCAGAGCGTCGAGCGTCGAGCGAGGGGGGAGAGAGATGCTAAGAGGAGAAGCACTGAGCGCATACAGGGCGCTGCTGCGGGCCACGCGGAGGACGTTCGCCGGAGACGCCCTGATGCTGTCGCAGTCGACGGTGGAGATCCGGAGCAAGTTCGAGGCCAACCGCCACGTCGCCTCCGAGGCCGACATCCGCCGCCTACTCGACCACGCCCGCGAGGCCTCTCGTTTCATCTCCACCATGATCGTCCAGGCCAAGCTCGATTCCAGCGGCGCTTACGGTATCGCCTCTTGGCTCTCTCTCTCTCTCTCTCTCTCTCTCTCTCTCTCTCTATACCCTCTTGCCGATAAATGAACCTGCGATGCGAGCTCGTCGGTGTCTTCTTCTTCTTGGCTCTTTTGAATCTCGTTTGGTTGTGCCGTCCACGGGTTCGATGAAATGCTCGTGTGGCTCTGCTCGCTGGCCTTCCTTCTCGATGTTGTTTGGTTCGTTGTCTGTTTACGATCTTCGTTGGATGATACCGTCAATCATAGATTTCGCATCGATTGCTGTTGGGTACCGCCTGGGAAGATCGTTCCGTTTGTCTCCGGAATCGATAGAAGTGACCCGAAGGATCTCGTTAGTGTGCGCATCGAAACAAGTGTGATAGACAGAAGGGATAATTTTTCCAATTAGGCCATTCTTACATGTGCTATTCTTCATTTTCTTCAACTTGTCATTCCTACATTATACAGAGAACTGCAGCGAATTTACGAATAGACGAACGGATTGGCTGCAACAATTACCCACTTATACGTATGTATCTGCTAACATGCAAAACTTTAATAGCTTCCACACACCCACACCTCAATGATTGCCTTCACCGTGTTGACTAAACGGTGCTTGGAACTATAGGAGTACTTTCTTTTTCAAGAAAATGCATTTCCTCTTATGCTTGGTAAAATTCCAGAGGCAGGGGGTTGTAGCCAATTGGTCTTGGGGATGGTCATATTTGCTTTACCTGTCCAATCCCTCCGAGACATGGGAGAGGCCTTTCCCTCAACAAATTCCAGCTCCCAGCTCGTCACACACCAAAGATAGAGGAATAATTTTTGCTCAAGTTTATGTGTGGGCCTCTGTAGTTGTGCATATGAAGTTGAACTATCATGCCAATAGCATCTCCAGGGTTATTTAGGATAAGATGTGTGGGCACTTGTGTGAAAAAAATGTTGCATGCCTCTTGGATTGTATGTACCTGGCCTGTCTCAATGTTTATATAGTCGAAAGCATACATCTTGGAGGCTGTCAAAGCCTGAATAAGTTCAGTCACCTTACTTTAACATTTGGAAGGATATGGTCCTAGCAATGCCGTTTTATAAATGTTTATTTTTTTCATTTTAAAATTGAAGCCTTGAGGCTTTATCACTGAGTCTACTCTTCAGAAGTGTAGACAATGGCAAACAGTAGGGGAGGAAGAAAAGCAGCCAAAAGAAGAGAAGGAAAGAAGGAGCAAAAACTACAGGATTAAACAAAGAAAATGTAAATAAATAGGCAGAAGAGAAAAAGGAAGACCATTAGAACAATGCTAAGAATCCGGTCAAAGGAAAAAAAGATTGCTCTATGAGATAGAAAGCCAGGATCTTTCATCCGTCGTGTTGATGTAATTCAGAAAATGTTAGAACTTTAAGGGGCACAGCTGCCTGTCTTTCACCGTATGCTGGGCAATACATATTTAGAGACTAAAGAGTATCCATTTGTTAGAATTGAAGGTTTGGACTTGCGAAGATAAACTAAGCACAGAAAAACCCAACCTACAGCTACTCAACCCTCTCTTGATCTCTCTCTGGCAGCCAGCACCCCACCTTGGATTAGCTTTCCAGCACGGCTGACCCACCGATCTGCCAACTCAAGCCGCCATGCTAATGATGCCTCTATGCTCCAGCCAGGGCCATTGAGAGCGCCAATTTTCTATATCTCTCTAGCTCTCTTCTAGATCATAGAATGCCTGATATCGATTCAATCAGATTTCGGTCATTAATGAAGACCTCCCACAGTGTGAAGACATGACAACCTTGATGGTCTCTAAATCGTGGTATGATAGCAACTCAACTCTTGTACAGGGAGGGAGGGAGGGAGGGAGGGAGTCGCTGGTGCCCATAGTGACCGAAGGTAGGAGTGGCACCAGTGGGTGGCAGCGGCAGTTAGTGGCTAGAGGGTGGAGAGAGGAAGAGATTAAGGATCTGCAGATTAAGGATTTTATTAGTTTATATATTAGTGGATTTCATGGTTAGTGGATTAGATTAATTTGAACTATTTCATGTCAAGAAGTAGATGCAGAGTCCTCTCGAAAAAGCGGTAAATTGAATGTTAATCATCCTCTAAACTGAGATGTTCCCTATACTCGATAAAAAAATTTTATTGGTTGCAGCAAGTAATTGGTGAAACAGAGATATGAGTTTTTCTTTTGGGGGGGTTGACAAAACAGACATATGAGTTGAGGAGGAGATAGTTCATATATTGATGCCTTTAGGCAAATTCAAAAGGCTGAGATTGGCCATTTACCATCTCAAAACAAAGGTAATGTTGTCTTTTGACGAGGACCTGTAGGAGTGCTCAACAGTGTCTTCTTTGTCTATGGATTGTTCTCTTTTGTACGAATAAAGAAGATTCTGGTACTTGCTTGTGGTATTCTCCCCCTTTCAACTTGAGGTTAGCACTCCATCTTGATGGTCCAGACATTTTGCTCTCTACTTTTTCTGTGTCTTTCTTGTATCTAATCTAAAGTTTGTCTACCCCCTCTCCTAATAAGAAACGATGCAAAGAAAGTGAAGTTTGAAAAGTTGCATAAGTGATTTTGTAACCACTAATTAATTATTTTGCTTGTCACAGTGGTGAAACCATCTAAAGAGCATGCTGGGGCAACCCTTGAAATTCCTTCGGAAGAACTCTTGCAGAAGAAAGTATGAGGAAGGAGGCCCATTAACACCCAACGTGAGCTTTCTGAGGAAATGATATTTGATGGATTTCATGACGCTGGAGGATTGATGCAAATTGTTTCTGCAGTCGATGTTTTGGATGAGAGCCTTCTCTTGTTATACGGAACGAGTGATTTCAAGAACTTTATGTAGACCCATGGGGATTTTTCTTGTGATGAAGTTCTAGCTTGTTTTCCGCTGAATGATCGCACCGTTGGACCTTATGATTGATCAAGCGCTGCAGAAAATCTCATAAGATTGCGAACACCCTGTTAACTTAACTCTGGAATTACTGGTCGGCCTACTTATTCAGGTTAGAGGACCGTTGGACCAAATCCATACTGTATGTTTGATTTGCATTCTCATTCGGGTCTGTCACCTCGTACCGGCGGTGAGTTTGGGCAAAGACCAGTACCTCAAAAGAGTTGTCTCAAGCAACTTGACTCAGTTCTGTGTGTTCCTTGGCCACACAGGCTATCTATATATATAGTGATGAAGTTTCACACGCATGAGTTCATGTGTAAAAACGTTGTGGAGAGTCTGTGTTTAGCATCCCAGGCAAGCAATCTGTGACGAAATTACTCAACCGTATACCGACCAAAATATATATCATGCTTCATTCACGTACGTCTTAATTTGTTAAAAGAAATGTTGCAATTCAGCCATGGTTCGAACAGATAACTTGGCATACACTCACCACTAGATAAACCCATTACCTTGACATTATCATTGATATTTTCAACCTGTTGAATGTTCGCCATCGTCGCCCGAACATTATACGGAGAATAGGAAGCCAAAGCATTCAATAAAAAGAGCATCGCAATCCATGAGTCGAGGCTTATTACTATCACATGTCGCCCACTCGATTTCATGCCAACATTTCTGGAATTGTAGGCACCTGATTTCTTCGTAGGAAAGAAGATCCCGGACGGATCTCCATATCCTCAAAGTTCCTGAGAAACTCACCTGCCCATTCACATGTCCATCATTTATACTTATATCTGTATCTTCAGCTCACCTCCATCTCCCTCTTGCTGTATGTTTATTGCACTCACACACCACCCTCGTGCTCATCCGTCTACAAAACCCCCCGTCAAAATGTCCCAACTTTCCAGGTAAACCTTGATGAGCCTCTTATAAAAGGGCACACCTCCCACACTTAAATGTTCAATCTCACAACGCTCATCACACCTCACTTGGTGATACTATACGGTGTCGTCACGCTTTGGTTTCTGCCACGTTAAGAAGTCGTCCGAACCCAAATCTAGACGGTGGCCAGCGTGATGAGTAACTTCCGCGTGCTCCTATTCTTCCTTTGGCTCGCTAGCGTTACCGCTTGGGGTCGTGGACCCAGCTACGTCCAAGAAGCATGCAGCGTGACTCGGTACCGCGACCTCTGTGTCCGGTCGCTGGCATCGTTCTCGAGCAGCGCCAAGAGGAGCCCCAGCAAGTGGGCGAGGGCCGGGGTCTCCGTGACGCTGAGCGAGGTCAAGAACACTGCCCAGTACTTGGAGAAGGTGAAGACTTCCAGGTCGATGAGAGGGAGGAACGGGGCCGCCCTCTTGGACTGCCTGGAGTGCTTCCAGGATGCCGTCGACAACCTCCACAAGTCGCTCAGGGTGCTAACGAAGTTGACCAGGAACAATTTCGATACCCAGATGAGCGATCTCCGGACGTGGATGAGCACCGCGCTGACCGACCAGGACACCTGCCTGGATGGGTTTGACGGGCAAAAGGGAGGCCAAGCAGTGAAGGCGGTCCAGAACAGGGTCCAGAGGGTCACGTACTTCACCAGCAATGCCCTGGCTCTCGCCAACAAGCTTGCATCCACTGGTGATCCTGCCTAAACCGGAACCTGTAAAATCCCTCGAAAGGTTTATGTTAATCCGACATCATATTACTCGCCTAGAAAACTAAGCCTATCTATTCATAAAGAGAAATGTACGCGATGCAACAAGGCGGGGTTCGAGAATCGAACTCGGTCTGCTCAAAGTTCAATCCTTGTTAGCATGACCTGGTTTGAAACGTATTGATAACAGTTTCTTTTACGTAAGTGTAGTCCCATCTGACTTAATTCTTGCTAAAAGTGCTCGCTATATGTCGGACGCACAAAGAGAGGAAGGCACTCTTTGCCATGAGATAGCGTTGGAAACTTTTTGGTCCAAAAGGACCATTATCTCTAGTCCTCCTCTTGTCGGACCTACTCCCAAATTGCGCAACCACGACAATTTGGACGACAACTCTTTCGTCTATCCAAGCGATAGAGCTTTTCTGATGCGAGACGTCGATCCGATTCCGACGCCATAAAAATTGCTTCCCACCCTTCTCTCTTCCTTTCTTCTTCACCGAGCGGCCCAATGACCGCCACCTGCCGTTGCGCCTCCGCTCCTCCCCGTCGCCACCGTTGCTCCATCTCCTTTACAAAACCTTCAGTCCCCAGCCACTATCATCTCTAGTTGGTGTTGTCCCATCTACTGGCTCGATCGTGTTTCTCTCTCTCTTCCAGTAGAACACACGACGACTCTGTGTGTGCATATTTGCGTTCCTAGACAACTTGCAATTGCAAGCCCAACTAATTTTTATTCCTCAAACATTTAGTAGTCATCATCATTTCACCATTGCATATCAAACATCAATCGTCTCAAAAATGCATCAAAACCTCAAAGGTAGATACAACTTAATGAAAACAACTTTATAGAGAGTATTTGTTTCGTTGAAAATTTCAAGATGAATGAAAATATTTTTTATAGAAATCATTTTCTAGGATAATGCTTTGTTTTTATTTGTTTAGTAATTTAAGGAAAGTGATTTCCTTCTTATCCGAAAGAGAAGTTATTTCTTTTCCACCTATCTAAGCTTCTTGATTTTGATCGATTAGTTTCCGCCATCTAAATAACAGAAAGTCGGAAAATAATTCTTCGAAATAAGTTATGCTTCACACAACCGGAGCCAAAACTAAGTCTTCATAAATTTTGACAATGTCAAGGACATCACAGAAACAGGGGCTCATTGAAATCGACCGCCCATCATGAATGGGGGATGCCACGAGTGAAGACCTCTGTTACTGATCACAGGGGTGGTCTCCATACATACAGGAGCAATAGGTCAAATGATGATTGCAAATTATCTAAATATCATCACGTGCATCTAAATATCTCGGTCTTAATTAAGTAATAACCATGCGTGACGTGACTACTTTTGCCTATAATATAATCAACGTGAAGGAAGCAGGCATGACCCGGGGACGCATTATGCAGTCGGCCAAGCATCACTGCTTACAGTAGTAGTAATACCCTTATCCTCCTTCGCAGTGGATAACCATGACACGACTCTTGTCACCTCCCCTCACACCTCTCTCTCTCTCTCTCTCTCTCTCTCTCTCTCTCCTTCTTCTTTCTTTCGTTTTCCTTTATTAGACTTCCGAGTATAGGCAGTAAATTTAGATCAGTGCACGTTCGGTGATACTCAGGAATTTTCCTAAAGTTCAACATTCGCATGCGATGTATATGGCGGAGACGATAATGTTTCGTTTGATGTATGGACACATGAGAGAAGACAATATATAAAGTGAATCTCTTCGGAAGAAGACCTTTAACTAGTGCGAAATGAGAGACGGTTTGGTGAGGTGATTCGGTCATTCGAATACTTTGACAAGGATACACGAGCAAGTAATGGAAACAGGTTGGTGAAAAAGCAGCACAAGTAACCATGTATGCGACTATCTTGAGTTGCGGAAAAAGGTAAAAGGAAAACAAAAGAAGTCGAGAGAGAGAGAGAGAGCGGATGTAACACATCACTGACACCTGCACGGAAGAGAGAGAGAGAGAGCGAGAGTTCTGTTTGGGAGCAGTGGTTGCATAAATGGCAGAGCCGAAGGTGAAGTCACCCTCACCCTCGTCTCTTTGTGCCGTGAAACGCGGACTCCTCCACTCTCTCTCTCTTTCTCTCCTCTTTAAGTGGCCAGTGCTTTTTCTCTCCTGTTGCTTCGTTTCATCATGTCCTAAACCAAACAGACCCTCCACATTCTCTCTCTCTCTCTCTCTCTCTCTCTCTCCACACCCTCCATCTTTCTTACTTCATTCCAGATTTCGCATCGATCTCTTCCTCGCAATCTTCATCGACTTTAAGCTGGACACGGGCATCTCTGTAAGACCCTCTTAGTTGCTCCTGTAGTCTTGCTTTCACCACCATTAAGTATACCGCAGCCTATTTTGTTTTCCCTTTATTTCCGAAAATCAAGTCCAGTTTCTTTTGCCATAGATATGGTTCTGCTCTTGTTTTCGCCCCTTTTCTTGAAGGAAAAAGAAACCAGTTTGGGAGTGTTAAGAAAATTCTTTTCCCTCATTTCCCTGTTTTCTGTTTCATGTGTGTAGCATGCATGTAAAATGTGTTGTATGATATATGCTCTCATGTCTTTCTCTAACAAGTCTTTTTTGTGCTTGCGCCGTTGTCTGCACCTGAGCTTCTTTAATCTATCTCCCTCTCTATCTCAGCAAAGAACTTCATGATTAATTCCTGTTTTATTTGGAGGTGCTGGTGAATGACAGTGGCAGGGTCTTCGAGACAAGAATGATAGAAGCCTAGGAAGAGACAAAAGTAGCAATGATCTTGAAAACCTCTTCTAGCATTTCTCTGCTATCAGCGGGAGATAAACAAAAAGCTTCTTCCTATTGAGTGAATTTAATTTACATGTAAATTGCTTAGGGTTCAAGCTGCCTGTGGAAAATTTGTTTTTATACTGATGATTTACAGGGTAAGTGATTTTTAAGATTAAAGAAATCTTTTTTTATTTGTACAGAGAACAAAAAAGAAGATAAGGGACAATGGATCTTTTCTAAGATAAAGGATTTTAATAAAATGTGTTAGTTGAGAATTCGGTCTGTTACTCGATCTTTTACTTATTCTGTAATGAATTTGATCTTATTGCTGCTCACTAGTCATAACCTATATAATTCCACTTGCTTTTCAGTGTTAATGGGTTGAGTGAATCCTAACATTCAGGTCACTGCATGTTATACTATAATAATTGATCGTTTATTTAACAAATTCGAAGGTGACCGAGTTGCAGAAATGATAGAGAGGAACCTCAAAACTATTTTCTGGTACGAATTATAAGGCCTTACCGATCGCAAAGGACGTGAAACCATGTTAAATGCACATAACTTAGTAAGAGCAGCGAGACCATAAGAATGATCTTCTGGTAACAGAGCAATGTATTTGTAGATAATTGAAATCCCTTAAGTTCAGTCAGCTTGTATATGCAATAATTCTGAAACCAGTGGAAAATTCTCTTATTTTGAGATCTGCTTTTTCTTTGTTTGCTCAATTCATCGTCGACAATGTCGATTTTGTCTCACCAATTTGTCATCTTCAATGTTGATCAGTGGCTGCCTGTACATTGAGGATTCAACTGCTTTATTGAAGCTACAAGGGATGGCGACTTCGAATGGCGGATATCTTCATGCCAATAACAATCCTCCTGTCCCCGGCCCGACTCTACTTCCACCATGGCTCTCCAATTCCAATGAGAATCCCACCCTCAGGCCACCCTCCCCATCTGTCACCCTGAGTCTCTCTCCTTCGACAGTCGCTGCCACTCCAATCCCATGGCTCCAACCCCATGCTCCCTCTTTGACTCTAGCCAACTCCCTCTCTCGCGGGCCTGGCCCCGCCTCAGGAGAGAACGCACTGTTCTCTGAGCTTGTGGAGTGCTCGAGGGAGCTGGAGGAAGTGCAGCGCGCCATGGCGGCCCACAGGAAGGAGGCGGCATGGGGGATGAGGAGGACGGAGATGCAGCTGGAGTCGGAGCGGGCCCGGCGGAGGAGGGAGAAAGTGGAGGAGATTGAGGCGAAGATCAGCGCACTCAGGGAGGAGCAGAAGGTGAGCTTGGAGAGGATCGAGGCGGAATACAGGGAGCAGCTGGCGGGTCTCAGGAGGGATGCGGAGGCTAAAGAGCAGAAGCTGGCTGACCAATGGGCTGCGAAGCACGTCCGGCTTTCAAAGTTCGTCGAGCAAATTGGGTACCGACCAAGGGTTGCCGAGCCAAGCGGGCGCTGAGGAATTTAAGTACATTTTGCTTGCTTAGCTGCAATACCCTCCTCTTTCACTGCCAAAAGACCTGTTTGATTGTAATTGTGATATGGTGAAGCATTTCAGGATCTGGCCAAATCCTTTCTCGAGGCTTTGAATCATTGAAATTGATGTCTTATCCTGACTTCATGTATGAACCTGAGCTTTGTTGTTTTCTCGAACTGTTGCATCTTATTTTTGTCAGATATTATCATGGTGGGTTGTCAAATTGGATGCTGATCATGATCCTTATCGATCTGAGTGAAGTTTGTACCTCCCCTGAAGCTGGGAGTAGTTTGATAGGGACTTGCTGGACGATCTCATACTAAAAATCAGATTAAATTAGCTCATGATCAGGTTCTCCAAAATCCTCAGGGCCACTGAAGTTTTGTCAGTGGCTCAAGTGAACAACCCATACACTCGTCCATGAGCCCATTTGAATAGCCCATGTGAGTTTGCTGTGATTCGAATGGTTTCATGTTTAGGAATTAATTTATGGTAATTGATACCCATAACACCTTTTAAACACTATTAAGGTTGGACTTCAGTTATGTCTCTTAGGAATTAGTTGGTGTTACTTAACGTGCTTAATCTCATTAGATATTTAACGTCTTAATTTTGATTTCTTAGTGCTTGATTGAGTTATTGAATGGTATCTCCATGAAATGTGGCTTTTTTTTCACTAAGCCTAGGGTTTTCGCCTACTTGATAGACAATTTCTTGTGAAAAGAAACGTCTTGTGAATACATTCTATAGCTGAAGTTTTAGTACAGAATTTGTATATAAGTGGCACCTAGTGGTTCTTAATTTTCTTATAGTGAAACGGATATGGTGTACTGTAATGGACCTAACCAATTCCTTTGCAAAATATTAAGTATAGCAAGACTGATTTCCGTATACTAGGTGATGCGGTGGGGTTTATTGGATCTTGATTAGGACTTCTTGGATAAAATGCCACATAGTCTATCATGGCGCGTATTAATCGTTCTTTTGACATCATGGGGAGTAATGGTTTATATAATAAACCCTGAATAGCCGGTTTCTTTCGCCGCAATGCCAAACTACTAAGGGGGTGTTTGGTTGGGCTTTGTGAAGGAGCTTTCAGCCTCCAAAACCCTTTAAGGGAAATATTTTGTGTTTGTTTTAGCATTTGGCCTAGCATTTGGCCAAATGCTAGCATTCCACGAATGCTACTGTTCAATATATATTTTCTTTTTTGGGTTTGAAGCTTCTTCTTCTTCGGGCAGGAGCGGCCGGCGACAGAGAAGGGCCGGCGAGCCAGATCCGCCCCCACCGGCGGTCGCCCGAGGCTAGGCGACCCTCGGCGGGGGTCGCACGGCCGCCTGGGGTCGCCTGAGGTCGCGCGACCCCAGGCGGCGGTCGCCCGAGGGTCGCGCGACCCCAGACGCCGGCCGCCCGAGGTCGCGCGACCCAGGCGGCCGCTTGGGTCCCGGGACCCTCACCGAGGGTCGCCCGGCCTCGGGCGACGGCCGCCGGCGGTCGCCCAACCTCAGGCGACGGCCGCCGGCGCCAGATCTGGCTCGCCGGCCGCCAGCGGCAGATCTGGCTCGCCGGCCGCCGGCGGGCGCCGGCTCCGGCAAAGGGTAAATTAGGTTTTTTCTTCCCAAAGTCCATTTTGCAAAAAAAATTCACCAAACACTATATTTTGGCCAAAGTATCTTTACAAAATATTTTTACCAAACACCATTTGCATTTCCCCAATGGGCGTTCACCCAAAGTATTTGCATTTCCCCAAATGCATTCCCCCAAAGCCGAACCAAACAGGCCCTAAATATAGTGTGGTCAGCCTCAAGGAGCTCCTTTTTCCTCTGAAGATGATGTGAATTGGGAAAGTTAATGGAGGCAAACCACGGGAACTTAGGCCTGCGCCGTTTCATTTCTTGTTTTGTCAACACGACTTCCGCTGGAGAAAGTCTCTTTGTTTCTAGGGCAGAAATCGATTGGAATGATCGATGGACACGTTTCTTTTAAGGCTACGTATCAAGTCAGCGATCGGCTAACTATTGAATGCTAATTATTGGGGTTTGCCTCAGTGGCCACCAGGAAGGCTAAGAGCAGGAACGTATAATTTCAGATGTAGGTTTCGACTCTCACGCCCTGTAAGAGGGAGGACAAAAGTCTGAGAGTAAATTTAGAGTTAAAGTAAGACAGATAAAAAAAAAACTATTGAATGCTAGTCTCCTTCAAATGGAATCATGGACGAAACTAGGGGAATCCAAGCGATATGGTGCTTGGTTTGACCTGTGGGAAGGACCGATGGAAGTTAGGATATAGTGGACATCGTCGTCTGGTATCCAATCACTGCTGGGTTGAGAGTTCATGCCATTCAAGGACACCTGATCCGGAGCTCCATTAAGGACGATACCAGATTTTTTTTTTTTTTTGAACCAAGGACAATACCAGATTGTTTCCATTGTTTCTTAACCCAGAGAGTAGTATTAAGCAAAAGAAAACTTAGAGACCACAATAAAAGATGAGGAAAACTTGTAAGATCTGTAGTGTCGCGACACCCCTCGACCCTTTCTCCTTGTCTCCACATTCTCGACGACCGTCCCGATTCGAATCAACGTGAAGCTTATAAACAAAGAAAGTTGTCAAGCGACAGTTTAGCTCAATTCCACGTTAGTAAAAATAAATAGCTTTAACATGTTATTTTGACAATAGTATCTCCTCTTTTCTTTTCCTTCTTTGCTTCAAGGCCAGTAGACCTTGTGAATGGACTTGCAAGACCAAAACTCCCATGCATTTGTCACGGTTGCGGGGTTTCGATGCGCCAAGGACTGTGCAATATCGACAAAAACTCGTTCAAACCCTAATGAAGTTTCCGAAACATTCCCAGGGACCAGCAATATGGTAATTGTACCGTATTCTAGAGAGTTTTTGACATAAACGCCGGTAGTTGGTAGACCGGAAGATGCAATCTCGACCACTCGATCAAATGTCAATCAATGGCTATAATGAATCAAGTCTTTGTGTAAGCAGGGGTGTTCTCCCCCTCATCAGAGACATCCAAATCAATTGAAGTATTTCCGTTATCTCCCAAAGCTTCTCTCTATGATCCAGGTGAGTGAGTGAGCGATCGAGAAAAGCTTAGTGTAGGTGCTCCAACGATCCTGTGACATCCAGAAATTCCTACATCAATTACTAACATGTAGGAAATGAAGACGATAATTGTCATATGTAGAAATCCTAGTTGGATTATCGAATTTATCATGCGCGAAAGCAAAATATATTTATGTATCCATGACTTTCGGAATGTGATTCCATTAGGATGTAATTATTGGGCATTTGTACATAGGTTGATTATATAAAGTGAGGTGAATCACGCATCGCCATAGTAATTGTTGGCAGGGATCGATATGCTTTGAAATATTTATCGAATAATTTTTAAAGTTAAAATTCATTAAATGAGATTTTTCTAACGTTTGATAGCTTTTGCAAATAATTTCATTGAGTTTAAAATATTTTTTTGACTTATCGGTATTTAGAACAGACATTGATTTTTTTGTATTTTTACTAAATTGCAAACTATCTTGATGAAGCATCAAATATCTTCTTTTTTTAATCAACCGAAATAAGTCACTTGTCACCATTTCACATGCATACTTCTCTTTATTCTAGACCTAATATTTAATCCCTGCGCTTGTATTTGTGCCATTGAACTTAGTCGTCAAAATGACATCATTCATGACATTTTAACTTAACCAAGGTTTGTAGCAATCATTACTAGAGACTCTTTCCCCTTTCTTGGCCGAGACATCACCCCCTTCAATTTTCACTTCAGGAATTGCTTCATCTCCCCATCTTCCATAAACGAAACAGCTTTTTCCAATTCGAAGTTTCGATTGACCTCCAACTATCTAATTAAGTTGTGATTTTAGTCTCAACTTTCAAGAGTCTTACAAAGTGATTAAAAGCTTTGGTTGTTCAAGATCTCATTCAAGGTAAGTGAAAACTCTAGGGGCTAAGTTAGGTTGATCTAATTAGTACTCTTGATTTGGTTGTTTGATGGTTGTGGATTTTAGTTTGATCATTGATGTTAAGTGTGAAAAAGTTTCAATGATTTCATGTTGATTTGTCGATATTCATTTGACTTGAATTAACCTTCCAATAGATATAGTTGTATAAAGGATGAGAAAAAGAGTAAAGACGCAGAATTTGGACTGGAAGATGACGTTCACGCAATCCTTGTTGATTGCCGGCTAAATTAAATCGTTGTTGATTCATTGATTTTTTTGAGATACCAATTTCCGTTTTAGGTTGTCAATTTCTAACATTTCTTTTTCTAGTGATAATATTACGTTGTATTTGTTGACTTGAATAGATGAGTCTCTGCATGCCAAGTTTGTGATTAATTGATGTCATAAGATTCGATAGTATAAAAAGCGGAAATGGTGAAATTAAATTAGAAAGTGATATTTTTTGTAATTCAACTAAGTTACCGATTTACGAGCTAAGTGTTGCCGATTAATCACATTATTGATTATTTGGGTGGTGATGTTCATGTGATCAATTCTTTGAGTTGTCAATATCCAGATTGTCGATTTTTGAGTTGATTTGTTGATTGAGACGAAGTTGTCAACCCTTAGTTGATGGTCCGATAGTATACAGGCAGGCTTTTGGGCATAAAAGTATAATGTTGAAGTTAGGTGATCCTGACCTTATCAGGAATTATGTATTTTGTTTTTTGGCTTAATGTTATATTGTAAAACTTGTTTTCGTTTGCGTTCGTGGAGGGTATGCACCAGAATTGAAACCCAACGCTGAAATTAGCGACAAACCATGGAGGGTTTCTCGTTCACAAACTTGTTTCGCAAGTGATGCGCCATGGGAGTGGGAGAAGGTGAGTAGGAGGCCATGGATGAGCTGATCGCTTCTCTTCCACAAGAGGAAGGTTCAAATCTTCCTCCTCCTCGCTGCCTTTACCAAAACTTTTGGTGCCCCGTCGCCATGCTTCCTAATGTGGTCGCGTTCCAGAGGCACTTCAAGGCCAAAGGAGAGGACATTGTTCTGGCCTCTCCGCCCAAATCGGGGACCACCTGGCTGAAGGCCATAATTTTCTCCATCGCCAATCGCTCGCGCTTTGACATTTCAAACACACCCTTAGCTCACTTCAAACCCCCATCAACTCATCCCTTCTTTCGAGTTCTTGTTTGGACATAACCCGAGATCCGATCTCGATGACATGGAGGAACCGAGGCTCTTCGCTACGCACCTCCCTTACCCGAGCTTGCCCGCATGCATCCGGCAATCGAATTGCCGGATCATATAAATCTGCCGTAATCCATTGGACACCGTTGTTTCCTCGTGGATCTTCACCGTGGCGATGGCGCGGGCGGAGAACTGACCAGAGTGGTCTCTGGAAGAGCCTTTTGAGGCCTATTGCCAAGGGAAACTAGGGTTCGGGCCATTTTGGGATCACATGGCTGGGTATTGGAAGGAGAGCTTAGAGAGGTCACCCAAGGTGTTGTTCCTCAAGCACGAGGACTTGAAAGAGATGTGGTAGGACACTTGAAGAAGGTGGCTGAGTTTATGGGGCTTCCCTTCTCTAAGCAGGAAGAGGAGGGAGGTGTGACTGAAGATATAGCCAAAATTTGTAGCTTGAAGACCTTGAAGGATCTGGAGGTCAACAAATCTGGCAAAATACGAGTGATGAACTTAGAAAAGAGAAGCTTCTTTAGAAAAGGCGAGGTGGGTGATTGGGTTAACCATCTCACTCTTTCCATGGTGGATCGCCTAAATAGCATCATGCAAGAGAAGCTGAGCCCCTTTGGCTTGCAATTCAGAATATGTTGAGTGTTTGTTACGTTCTCTTTCTCTCTCTCTCTGTGTATATCTAGCAGTGAATAATCTACCGTCAGCTTCTCTTATATCGCTTGTCCTCCTTATTTTTGTAACATAGACAGCTCAAGAAACCTAGACTTCTCTGTCGCTAGGGACCAAATGAGTATTTGATGCTGATCAGTTGTAAGGAAATAAACGAAAGGTTATTGCTTGCGGTGGTAGACTACATCTGATTGTGTAAGACTACTACAATCCTACACATAATGTTAGTGCTCGAGATCACAATCTGCTCTATAGTTCATTCAGTGGCAAAGGAGCCAAGCAAGCCCACCCCAGTGTGTACCTGCAAAACCTTATATGGCAAGCCCTTCTGCTACAACCCATAGGCTACAAAGTTCGAGATTAATCAATCTAACTAGCCGCATGTGCGAAAGATAATCTACTTACTAGTTAGTGGTAATCCATGGTTTTGTGTTTTTGAATATGATGATTCTTTGGAGAACTTAATTTCCAATTTCGGGATCAAAGAGGGGGAGAAAACAATATATCTGTTTCACTGCGATACTTTAGGTAATATTGAAAAATTTAAATTGGAGTGAAGAATTAACTGTTCAACTCAACAAGCACGTCATACTCCACTTGCACTAAATCAGGCAACATTGGAGTCGTTTCATATGCCTTATGAAGTTGCCAATTAAGGCAAATGATCTGGTTTAACCACTTAATATTAACCACCATACCAAAAAATAATTACTCGAAACCTAATTCATGCTTTTCCCACCTTAACTTTGAGTAGTCTACTCAGCCAAATATGAAATGCGTATTCAATTTTGTCCCTATTTAGTTCACGCTGGACATGAACGGTTATGATCCGAACCAAATGTCACGAAATCATGAAAGGAAGCCTACATCGAGTTGCAACTTGAAATTTCAGAATTACTACTAGTTTACACAAGAGTAGATGCTTTATGCCTTTCAAAGAAACTTAACGTGGAGTTCCATTTGTTGGAGTTGGCGAATACTTCGGGGACCCTTGTTTCTCATACCGGGTATGCCCACGTGAGCTTAGGGAAACTGAAGTGTTGTCCAACGGCATGTGACCCATGCGTGCGGAATGCGGGGTTCGGGGGCAGCGCTCCCGACACGGGTGCCCCGCTGCCCGGTCAGCGGGCGGGGGTTCGGGGGCAGCGTCCCCCGACGGGGGTTCTGCTGCCCGGTCAGCGAACGGCTGTCCCGCTCGACGGTGAGCGGGCAGTGGCTCGGGGGCAACGCCCCCGAAACCTCAACGGGTTTGGGCTAGCCCGTATGGTGCAAAATTAAGAGATTTCATATAGGTTTAGGTTTTGGGCCCGTTTGGAGCATATATATATTTTGTTCGTTTTTCTGATCATTGTAACGAGTTGAGTGGTTGTAAACCGAAAATATAGTGAAATCTCTTTGCAGGACGTAGCCCTATTTGAGGGTGAACCTGGGTAAATTCGTGCATCGTCTATTTTCTCTGTTTTCTTCGTGATCGTTCTGTTTCGGTTCTCGATAAATCCCTTCACCATTTAGTAAAATACCAGATTGTGTAAATTCAAAAACCTGCGGCGTCATCGCTCTTCAAAAAGAAATCAAAGGAGGGTTAACACAGCACATCTCAGCTGTTTCTCCCCATCTTTACGCTCCTGATGACTATCCTAATTCGAGTCAACGTGAAGCCATACAGTTATAACCGATCAAGTATAATTTGTCATACGATTTTAGGAAAGTGAAGACCAAGCCGGCAGACCAGCGCGCTGCATAGCACGTTTGGCATTCAAAGTTCGTCGAGCAATGGCCGAACCAAGTGGGCGCTGAGGAAATTTAGGTACATTTTGCTTGCTTGGCTGCAATAACCTCCTCTTTCACTGCCAAAGACCTGTTAGATTGCAATTGTGATCCGGTGAAGAATTTCAGGATCTGGCCAAATCCTTTCTCTAGGCTTTGAATCATTGAAATTGATATCCTATCCTGACTTCAGGTATGAACCTGAGCTTTGTTTTTTTCTCGAACCGTTGCATCTTATTTTTGTCAGATATTATCATGGTGGGCCGTCAAATTGGATGCTGATCATGATCCTTATCAACTTGAGTGAAGTTTGTACCTCCCCTGAAGCTGGATGTTGGCAGATAGGGACTTGCTGGATGATCTCATTATGCTAAAAATCAGGTGCAATTAGCTCATGACTAGGTTCTCCAAAATCATCGGGGCCACTGAAGTTCTGTCAGTGTTTCAAGCGAACAGCCCATATGCTCGTCCATGAGAGCCCACCAGTGGGTTTGAATAGCCCATGTGAGTTTGCTGTGATTTGAATGGTTTCGTGTTTAGGATTTGCAGATGATAATGGACCCCCATGACACCTTTTAAACACTATTATTAAGGTTGGACATTAGTTATGTCTTTTAGAAATTAGTTAACGTTACCAAACGTGCTTAATCTCATTTGATATTGAATGTTTTGATTTCGATTTCTTAGTGCTTGATCAAGTTATCGAATAG
Source organism: Syzygium syzygioides (assembly GCA_031216285.1). Lineage (NCBI taxonomy): Eukaryota > Viridiplantae > Streptophyta > Magnoliopsida > Myrtales > Myrtaceae > Syzygium > Syzygium syzygioides. The sequence continues at coordinate 14,692,943 of CM062249.1, forward strand.
TTTCTCCATGAAATCTGGCTTTTTTTTTCCCCTAGCCTAGGGTTTTTGCCCACTTAAGAAGAAGAATTTCTAGTGAAAACAAATATCTTGTGGATCCATTCTATTGCTAAAGTTGATAGTATATAATTTTAAGTGGCATCTAGTGTGGTTCTAAATTTTCTTGTAGCGAAACGGATTTGGTGTACTATAATGAACCTAACCAATTTCTTTGGGAAATATTAAGTATCATAAGACCGATTTATGTATACTACTAGGTGATGCAACGGGTTTTGCTAGATTTTGATTAGGACTCTTTTGGTTAAATGCCACATAATCTATCGTGGGCGCATATTAATCTTTCTTTCGACATTACAGGGGTAATGGTTTGAATAATAAACCGCGAATTGCGGGGTTTTTTCAACCACAATCAATGTCATTGCAATGAAGTTTTCTAAAGTCCATGCCAAACTTCATGCCTAACAAGCTAAAAATAGTGTGGTCAGCCTCAGAGAGCTCCTTTTCCTCTGGAAAATGATGTGAATTGGGAAAGAGCTGACGTGAGAATCAAGTCCACATGGACATTTGTCGCTTACATATTTGTGTAGGCCACGGGACAAACGCATCAGGCACCGGCAGTAATGGAGGCAAACCATTGGAAGTTAGGCCCGCTCTGCACCACTTCTTGTGCTGTCAAAAGTAGCGCTTCCGGGCTGGAGAAGTCTCTTTCCTGGGCAGAAATTGATGGGATTGACCGATGGACGCGTTTCTCGAAGGCTTCTACATCAAGTCATTCGATGGCTGTTTCTTAGGCTTAGGAAGCTAATTGTTTTAATCAGCATGACCCCGCATGAAGTGTGCTCAGCTCTCTGTTTTGTCTCGACACATTCAAGTTCGAGTGCCTGGGGGCTAACCCATCGAACGCAATCCTCGTTCAAATAGAATCATGAACGAAACTATGGGGGGATATAAACGAATGGTGCTTTGATTGACCTGGGGAGAATGTCGTGGAGGTCAGATGCAAAGAACGAGCGTTGTTTTGTGCTGAGTCTTGCTATTAAGCAAATAGAATCTATCCTCAGGGTCAACTCGTGTGGCCATTATGTCCGTGGCCGCCGCCACCGCCATCAGACTCAACCGACCACCACCGGCATCATCGCTAGCACGATCAAACATCACCACCATGAACACGTATGCCACCATTGCCGCCGCACAAACACCATCCCCCATGTCCTCATGAGACTAAAGACATTGCCTTTCAAAACGCGGGGTCGTGACGTCCTGTCTAAGGACGAGCAACTTCAACTGGCAGCCGCCGATGGCGAGCCATATAGCAATGACTCCAAAGGCGATGATGGTGGTGGTATGGTTGTTCCCGTCCGATCACTGCAGAGTCGGTGGTTGGTGCCATGCAAAGGCACCAGAGACGGGGCTCCATTTAACAGAACACCAGAACGAGCAATTTAGAGACCACACTAAAAATAAATCAAAGGAGGGTCGTAACAGCATCACTCGGCTCTTGATGATGACCATCCGAATTGGAATCAATGTGAAGAAGCTATGCGGTTATTACCGGTCGAGAAAAAATTCCTGCACGATGTTTCGGACATGAAGACAAAGCCACAAATGACGCACGCCAAGCATTTAATAGCTAAGAAATTCATGGATCGAGCTGCGAATGGCGCACGTCACAACCCACACTCGTGAAGGCTGCATTTGAGAATGGCTTTTCCACAGGTCTTTGGACTCCAAAGGCGTTTGATAAATATTTTTTTTTTAACAAAGCTTTGGGGAAATGCAAGCAGTTTCAAAGTCCTCTTAAGTCCGTTGACCCAAGGTCCGTACGTAGGAGTTTAAGACTTTAACTAATACATTTTCCTCTCTAATTTTGCCCTCGCTAAATTTTCAAAATTTTAGAAATACCCTCAACGTCGGCCACCTTGTGCAATGCCGGATCTGACTGCCGGCAAAGCCAAATCTAATGCTAAAAAACCTTGCCTTAGTTCACACAACCTCGACCGACAACTACTTGTGCTCGCCCGACTCGTGCGATCTCAAGCAACGGCTGCTAGGGCCAGATCTAGCTCACTGGCGATGTAAGTGCTTCACCAAATGCTGGCAATTTGAGTTCTTTTTTTAAAAAAAAAATAACGGCAAAAATCCTTTGTAAGTGTGATTTTTTCAAACAACATTGAAAGCAAAGTTGCTTCCCAATACACCTTTAAATCAAACTTTATCATATATAATTTGCATTTCGAAACCACTTTTAACCTAAAATCCTTAAATGCACCCTAAAAACTTATTGATTTTGCCTATCATGGAATTTAATATAATCTCTCTCACACTCACACACACACAAGCATAAATCCCAGATGCAGGTTTAGTAAATCAAGACATAAACGACGTAGGCATAACTTCTTATCAAGCTTACCAAGTAATCAAATAGGGGTGAGCATGGGAACTGGACCAGTGGAAATTGGTTTGGTTCGAGAGTGTATAGAGTAGGTCCTCAATTTCAAAAGTTAAAGAACTGATTTCGATAGGAAAGTTTTAAGTTTCACGTAAAATTTATAAGAAATCTAAAACCATTCGATCTTAATAATAATAAGCATACCTATGGATTAAAGTCCACCAATCTTTTCATACTATTAGTTTTTGTGGTCCGACAATCTTTTCATACTTGAATACACAGCCTAATCCAGATGGCAGTAGAAGTTCTTCCGCGAGAGGGATAGGGATGTGGGAGAAAGCTGGGACGGCAAGCTCATCGTCCGCCGTACGTTTGTGTAAGGAATGGACTCACCATATGACAATAGCCGGCTAACAGACTCAATGGGGAAAAGTCAACCATTATTCGCTGAATAATGCTCAGCCAACCGTAAGATTTACGGGATAATTCAATCAATAAAGTCCCCATCGTTCATCGTCAAATGCAAGTGAAGTGGCTCCTCTTTTTTAAAGGGTTACTATAACAAAAAATCCTAAATTGATACATTTGTGATAAGTTTATTTTAAATTATTTTTTTATCACAAAAAACTCCAAACTGGTACACTTGTGATAATTTTATCATGAACTATTTTTTTTACTACCAAAAATTCCAAATTGGTATATCTGTAATAATTTTATCCGAATTAATTTTTTAATATTATTTTTTACTTTTTTGAATTTTTTGAATTTTTATCTTTTCTTTTTTTTTCCTTCATCTTCTTTATCTTCAATCTATGGCCGATCATCGATTCGGCGATCGGCTAGAGGCGAGGGCCGGCGAGGTCGGCCTTGCCCGCCCTTGGAGAGGTTCGACCTCGCCAGTTGCCGGCGAGGGATCGTCCTCGCCGTCGCTGGTGAGATTCGACCTCATTGCTTTTGGGCGAGGTCGACCTCGCCGGTCCCCACCTCTAGCCGATCGTCGAAACCGATGACCGGCCATAGGTTGGAGATAAAGAAAAAAAAAAGAAAAGGAAAGGAAAAGTAAAATAAAATAAAAAAATTCAAAAATTCAAAAAAGTAAAAAATAATATTAAAAAATTAGTTTATGGTAAAATTATCACAGATGTATCAGTTTGGAGTTTTTGGTGATTAAAAAAATAGTTCGAGGTAAAATTGTCACAGGTGCATCAATTAGGATTTTTTGTGGTCAAAAAAATAATTTGAGGTAAATTTGTCACATGTATACCAATTTAGTATTTTTCATGATATTAACATTTTTTTTAAAACGGAAAGGAACCTGGTCAAACGCATGTTCCCTCCCCTCGTTTTAGGTCGAGTTACTCCCTGGCATACACCAAATTGTTCGGCAATAATTTTGCCGTTTGGTCATCGAAATGCCGCTGCGTTTTTTAGGGTCGACGGGATTAGATCTGCTAATCATGAATTTATGGGGTTGGTGTGGCGAATGTGGAAACGTGGGAATTGGTGAAGCGCAACGTGGGGGAGGAAGGGAGGGAGGAGGGTCAACGTTGCTTCCAAAGCAATGCTCGCACGACGTGCGACTGAAGATGTCTCTTTCTTTCTCTCTCTCTCTGTCTTCCGTTTTGGGGTCGACTCTTAAGACCAGATCGGGGAAGAAGATGACAGATCTTTTGCTGTTTAGTCTCGATTGACACGGACGGAAGTGGACTCTCGGAACCCTTAAACTTGAGGGTGATGAGTCGAGGAATTTCCATAAGAAGATCGGACTGGACTAATCGAGAGCATTCGAGTGACCAATTGAGGGTGAGGTCTTACCTTATACAAATCGATAGCTCGAGAGAGTGTCTTTCCCAATCGATCCGAGACTTGGGGAGTTGCAGGACGGATCCATCGTGGCGCATGGGGATTGGGTATTGGCCTTCCGGATAGATCGATTTGGCACCACGCTACACGGGACAATGGATTTTGTTCTCTTAATTCCATGAAAATTATAGAAAAAAACAGGAAAAATTTAGAGATGAGGCAAATATTTAAGAGATGATGGCTCAAATGGTTCATCAACTTTGGCTCAATATACAAATATAGTCCTGAACTTTTAATTTATTTAATATTGTCCGTAAACGTTTGGTACATGTTCAAACTAATCCCTAAATTATTTAAAAATATTCAATATTTAAAGTACAAGGACCGCATTGCATATTAGGTTAAAACTCAAAGACAACATTAAATAAATTGAAAGTTTAGGGACAACATTATACATACGAACAAAGTATTTTTCCAATATTTGATTGAATATATATGGTGTCTAGTGTCTATTGTCCACTTCTCAACTGTCGCTCTCGAACACAGATGGAAGGGAGGCAATAATAGGATGTTGTCCGACCTGAGATGGTCCACCCCATGCTGTGCAATGCAAATGCTTTTATCAACCAATCATTATACCGTATAGTGTCTCACATTGAAAAAATTTCATTTCATAAATCCTAGGGCTATATTGGGTAAGAAAAGTTTAGCTTATTCCAAAATGTACATCCCCAACCTCTCTCTCAACAAAATGAATTCACTGAAAAAAGGAGAGAGAAAATGAAATTTGCTTTCAAATGGGTCGGTCTAGTATCCATTCGATAGATAGATTTCATGACATTTAACGAAATCGAGAGATATGTAAAATCACAGTTTGCTAAACTTTTGGGAAGTTTAACAGGCTCGAGCTTAATCCCACCTTAAGTGCAGATTAGTAACTTTAATTTGGGGGCAACTCCCATTGCATTCCTCGATCACTAAGAACACGTTCAAGGTCAAAACCCCTTCCTTCGTACTTGGAAAAAGGTTGTACAATGAATGTGTGCAAGTACTGCTATATAGCTGCCTTGTGCTCGAAAAAGTAGTGATGACGTAATAAACACACTCCAACTTGTCATCAAAAGCAGCCACCCTTTGCATCCCTACCGGTCAAGCCGATTATAATTATTTTTTATAAAATAAAGCCATTTATATAAAATAAAGAGAAATTATCACCAAAAACTTCAAATTGATAGTGATTATGACATAAATATACTTAACTTCTTTGTGTAATCAAAAACCCTAAAATTGTCCATTGCATCACAAATACCCAAAGCCTTTTTTTGGTGTCGTAAAAAATCCCGAACTTATACCGGTATAACTTATATACCTTCTATCATAGTTCTATCTAAGGTGTATTTGTTACATCAGCATAACTTCGGAGTTCTTTAAGATACAAAAAAAAAGTTGGGATATTTTCGTGTCACGATGGGCAAGTTTTGGGTTTTTAACGACTCAAAAAAAATTTGGGGATATTTGGTTCACAGCAAGTATAATTTGGGGTTTTTCACGGTATTAACCTTAAAATAAAAGAATGAGTTTCTTTATAAATTTATGAAATTTTAAGGAAAAAGCAAAAAGAGGTCCCCAAGGAGGAATGATGATGGACCCCAACAGACGCGAGATATTCAAACTATAGGGGTTGGTCGAATTCGGTATCGGCATTTACCGAGGGCGGTTCCTTCGGGGTCACCTCACGTTGGCAACCGGCAAGGAAGGCTCCATGTGTTTATTTTTGGGCTTATTCTCCATCTTGTTTTCATTATCAATTTACAAGTGGAACCCTCGACTTCCATTGAAAGCCACTAAATTATCATTCCGCTCCCTCGCTGGATTCCAATCAACGGGCGACTCATTCACATGCGACTCAGCTAATGTTATCAGCGTATTCTAGTCTTCCGAATCCCGTTTAGCAAGGTCAAAAGCGAGTGCTCTTCCCGTGGCACCCGCCACCAGATTATTGGAAAAGAGCCTCTGTCCAGCTCAGTGAACAGGTCTCTCCAATGCCTTCAACGAGAACTAATAATTGGGCTGTTAGAAATGATGATTAAGGGTTTGATATTTGATAATGACCGGAGATTGCTCCACATTGCCACTTGGAAACGGAATATCGAGAGATGGTCTTGCCACGACAGCGACGTGCCACCTTAGCCCGTTTCGGTTTTTAGCCATTCATTCCACAGTAGCCGACACGGCTATGAGCACGCAGCAGGCTCGGTTAACGTGAATTTTTGTACAAATTTTAGATCGAGATCGATCGGTCGAGAGTCATGAGAGGGCAAAGATTAGGTGGGAGGTGGGGGGCGTCGGTTTGGGAGGGAGGGAGGGAGGGAGGGAGGGAGGAGTCATTCGTTCTTTGTTTATTGAGAGTGGTTGTACTGAAGTTGCTTGCGCGGCCTAGTGATGAGGGATGCAGGAAGGCGAAAATCGTTATTCATCGGACAGATGGTTAGGGAATTAGGTTTGGAAACTTCCGTATAGGATTCGAAGTTGTCGTGGTCAGGATATTTTGTTAACCTAATTACTATTATTTCGTTACATGTGTGGCCAACTTGCAAAGCCATGGATTCAGCCTATAAAGACAATTTCATCATTATTCTAAGGTGCTGCCGCCAAACGTGTTTGATTATGACAGAGATTATCATCATCATCATCATTTGAACCAAGCGACCTCCTCTTTGGTTTATGTTAATGGCCTCATTTTCTTTTGTATTTGCGGGAAAGCGTTCTCTGTACCAGGGTATTTAGAAGTTCTTGAAGGACCATGCACTACTGCTTCCCTCTCAAATCCCACCAATGTGTCGATCTGGGTTAGGAATACCTGCATGTCCGACGGGGTCAAGATAAATAATCGAACCGACCCTGATGCCCGAAAATATTAATATAAATCCTATTGGAGTGAATATTGGGTTAATTATGTTTTTTTTTGCTATGCTTTCTCCTACCTCAAGGACATGTTGATAACTCAATTAGATGCCATAGATATATGAAACTTTGCATGTTCGAAGTAAATGGATTTAGCGGTAAATTAAGAAAAGCAAGGTCGAAAATACGCGTGAAAGTCTTGAGCTCTCGAATACCCCTTTTCCCCATTTTCTTGTGCGAGAATTTCGAGGTCCAGATCCCATGTCAAGGCATCATATAGAGGTCGTGTTGTCTGTAACTTTGGCAGTATAGTTTCACCAAGTCGCCTTGTGGAAAATTTTCTTAGATGATTCGGGCGTATGTGAGCCCAATGCATCTGAGCTCTTAGGTTTAGCGGATTTCACGTGAGACTCACATGATTTAAAGATTGAGATACGCCAGATTCACGTGCTCCATAGCATCCAAGAATGTCTTGCTTTTGTGATGTTGTGCGTTCGGTTCCGTAAGTGCGTGTTTCGATAATTTAGGAGGGGAAGAATGGCATGATTGACAAACGGTTGGGTATTCTGGGAAATGAAGTGCTACTGTGTTCAAACGTATTTTTAGCCGATTGAAGACGAAAGTTCGTGAGAAAATTCTTATGCTGATTATTGACTCGCACGATCGAGCCCTTCTCGCATGAATTTTGTGAAGGTGATCGCATGTGATCTTTTTCATGCTGATAAATTGGTAACGCTCCTAGGAAATCCAATATCTAAAGCTCATCAGCAAGAGGGCAAGCGTGCTTATTAGTGATTTGCACTCATGCTTCATGTGAGACCTTTTTGTTTCCATTGAGCCCTCGTATTCATGGAAGGAAAGTGTAGGCAAGAGGGGGGACGATTACCGAAGAAGCCATAGCCCCGTTATACGGATGTTAATTCAGTCATGAACCTTTCGATTTGGCCAATTCAGACCTGAATCTTTGGACGATTTCCCAACATAGTCCTTTCGCGTGGATGCCGGCCGTCCTAGATGGCACGGCCGGTGCTGACGCGAGCAATTTATGCGATCTTTCGAAAAAAATTTTCGAATTCTTTTACATTTTTTTCCTTTTCTAAAAGGATTTTTTTAAAATAATGCAAAAAAAATATGTCAATATGAGTGCTAGCCGTGCCACGTGAGATGGCCGGTATTCATGTTGGTAATTTCTAGCCAAAAAATGACGGGAAAGACTACATTGGGAAAATGTCAAAAGATTTCAGACTTCATCTGTCCGGCAAAAAACGAATGATTTGGAAAACATTTTCTTGTAAACAATCGATTGTGTCGCTCAGAGAGATGATCGAACGAATGAATAGAAAATATGTCGATCACCCGCGAATGCAATGGGCACAAATGAACATGAACATGAACCGAAGAGGGGAGGGAAGATCCAAACTCTCCAAAAAAAGCCAGCTACCACCGCCCCTTCCCAAACTTAGAAGCAAAAGATTAAGGAAAAATAATTAATTAACTAACCCCTCCCACATTAATCACGATACCACCACCCCCGCCAACCCTCCAAAAACGAAAATGAAAACCGATATAAAAACGGAAAAAGAAAAAGGAGAAAAAAAGAGAGAAAGAAATGCAACCGTTTACTTTTCAAACCCACATGCCAATGCCATTTCCGTAAATAAGCCTCAACTCCGGCCCTTCTTTCCACGGCCCGAGCAGGTTAAATACGACGGAGAGCCACCCCCGTTTCACACTCCGCCTCAGACCCCGCCCCCCCTCGCACTTCTTCTCGCCGGAGAAACAGTTTTCCGGCGACCGGCCGCTCTCTCTCTCTCTACAGAGGAGCCTTCGCTTCTCGTTCCGATCTCGGGAATTCCGGGCCTCCGATCGGACGACCGATCGTGCCGAGATCGAGCCGGAAGGGGAAAAGGCTCGAAGAAACGAAGCTTGACGGGCAGCGCGCGCGCGCGCGAGAGAGGGAGGGAGGGAGGGAGGGGAGGGAGGGGGCAGGCGGAACCGGAATGGGGTCGGAGCTGATTTACCGGGGTCACGACGCGCAGCCGGTGCCGGACCCGTACTCGCCGAAGCCCGACAAGCCGTGGCAGCCGGTGGCGCGCGCGATCCGGTACCTGCTCCGGGAGCAGCGCCTCGTGTTCGTCCTCGTCGGCATTGCCATCGCCACCCTCCTCTTCACCGTGTTCCCCAGCGGCACCTCGACCCTCTCCGGGTACGGATCCGGGGCCTACGACCCGATCCCGGGCGCCCTCGTGGCCCAACACAACAGCTTCAACCGGTTCGAGAGCGAGCACGCGGTGTACCAGCAGCGCGCCGGGTTCGGGTCGGTGAGCGGGAAGGTGCCCCTGGGCCTGAAGCGCAAGGGGCTGCGGATCGTGGTGACGGGCGGGGCCGGGTTCGTGGGGTCGCACCTGGTGGACCGGCTGATGGCCAGGGGGGACAGCGTGATCGTCGTCGACAACTTCTTCACGGGGCGGAAGGAGAACGTGATGCACCACTTCGGGAACCCCCGGTTCGAGCTGATCCGGCACGACGTCGTCGAGCCGCTCCTCCTGGAGGTCGACCAGATCTACCACCTGGCCTGCCCGGCGTCGCCGGTCCACTACAAGTTCAATCCCGTCAAGACCATCATATCCTTCCTATCTTGATCTTCCGTGCCAGTCGATTTTTATCTTTTCGAAAGTTTGAATTTTGAATCTTGTTATCTGGGGTGATTGAATTCTTGCGTCGCGGGTGAGTTTGGGGTCCTTAATTTGGGGTGATCTTACAAGACGAACGTGGTGGGGACGCTGAACATGCTCGGGTTGGCGAAGCGGGTCGGGGCGCGATTCCTGCTCACGAGCACGAGCGAGGTGTACGGTGATCCGCTGCAGCACCCTCAGGTCGAGACTTACTGGGGCAATGTCAATCCCATCGGTACGCTCTCTCTCTCTCCCTCTCACATCGGAATTCTGAGTTTGGCTGCCGTCGGAGCGGCCGCGTGATAGCAAAGTATTAGTATCACCATCTATACTAATTTTGTTGTTTAAGGCCAATTACCCATTTGTGCCATTTCCTGTGAATCTTTGGCTGTAAACGTAAATTTGTTGGATATGAGCTGAATAACAGCGTTAAGTCAGTATGGTAATGAGATTCCTTCATGCTGTTCCAAATGGAAAAAAGGGTCATGACAAGTCCAATTCTTTTTCGTTTGTCTGAACTCTGAATCGCTAGCTATCATAAGGGTCTTCACTCTCGAGTCGATGGATATGGTATTCGAGCTCAACTCTACATTGAGGGAGAAAAGCAATTTCTTTTCGGTCCTCAGAAGAAGTCCCCTTTGGGGGGTCTGTCAAAGTTTTGCTCGTGGAACATAGCTGAGCCCTTGAGCTTGACAGAGAGAGAGAGAGATAGGGAGAGAAAGATCTGAGAACCCAGAGCCGGGCGGCTGAGATTAAATCGGGGGGATCAGAAGTAGGCAGGTGGGGCCAGATGTGGGGAAAGATCTGACAAAGGGTCCTTTTTCGTTGTTGGGCCGAGACAGGTGTCCGAAGCTGCTACGACGAGGGAAAGCGTACTGCCGAGACGTTGACCATGGACTACCACCGAGGAGCCGGCGTCGAGGTAAATTTGTCCGCTTTTACAATTCATTTCTTTCCTTGTTTTTTTGGTTGCTGAGAAAAAGAAAAAATCGATACCATGAGAAAACGGGTCCTCCTCAGATGTAAAATTCTGTAAGATCTAATATAATTCTTATAGAATTGAGGGATGAGGGTCCAATGCGTGTCTCTCTGTGTGTGTCTGTGTGCAGGTGAGGATTGCCAGGATCTTCAACACGTACGGCCCTCGCATGTGCATTGATGACGGCCGTGTCGTCAGCAACTTTGTCGCTCAGGTACTTCTCTCTTCTTTTTCCTCTCTTTTTTTTATTTCTCTTCTTCCCCTCTTGCGGAGTAAAATATTAACACGCGTATTTGCTGAGTAAAGACTGGAGCTTTTTCGGATCGGCTGGTCTGAAAACCGTCTTGTTTTTCGGGTTGGAAGTGTCCTCGTCAAGTTCGAGAGAGAGAGAGTTTGATGTTGATGGGTGTATGCATTTTGAGAGGAATATGTGTGGAAATCATGATTTGCGGCAATGATGCAGGCGTTGAGGAAGGAACCGATGACCGTCTATGGGGACGGGAAGCAGACAAGGAGCTTCCAATACGTGTCTGACTTGGTAAGCACGACTCATTCTAAGCTCTATTTAATTTTATAGATCAATTTGGAATTCTTTTTTCTACTCTTGTGTCTGTGAACAAAGCTCAATCCTTTTCTTTCTAGATCTCAAAAGGCACTTTCTTTTTATTTCTTTCTCTCTTCTTTTTTTTTCTTTTGAATTTTCAAATCTGGCTTTTCTGATGAAAGTGAACTGAGAACATCCAGGCCAAAAACAAAAAAAAAAAAGAAGAAAACTGAGACATGCTTGGCTTCTCTCCTCATGTGTTTGCCCCATGTAAAAGCCAAAGGCAAGTAGTGTGCAAGCACATGGCATGTGATTGTATATGTCCAAAGTCCAGACAATATAGGAAAGATGCACTGTTATTCAGTACCCATTAACAGAAACTGTGAAATCACAGCAGGGTTTGAAGTGATTCTCTTTTTATCATGAAGAACCTGCAAATTTTTTGCATTTTGTTTCCTTGGCCTTGGGCAGTACCTTCTTTACTTCATTTTCTGGTTGACTTGGTCTAAGCGCCGAAGCGACACATGACTTGGGCCACTGCTATGTCCTATCTGGGCCACTTGTTAGTTTTGTTTGGACAACTTTGGACCACATATATTGATTACTGATCAGATTATGTTAGGTTGTTCTGGCATTCTATGGTTTTCACTGCATATCTTTGCCCTTTGCAACATTTAATCAAGTGGGTGCTTTCAGCAACATTGCCGACCCTATGTTCATAAATGAGGGTGGGGATCTTTGTGTTTCTTTCAGCATTAGTGACATTCGGAGAAACAAAAATTCTCTCTTTGAGATATTGGTTATCTGATAAGGTCTTTAAACAATCAGCTGCCTCTGGCGTTGGCAGAGCAGACACTCCGCTACTCTTGAAAAACTTCATCATGAAACTAAGTTTTAATGCTAAAGTGGGCAAAATATGATGGTTGCTGATGAAAAATTAGTTAGGTAACTTGCGGATTTGTTTGCATTGGCATTGCATCTTGATTGCTACCAGTATAAGGCAAGAGCATACCTTAGTTGTCTACTAACTTATCAGTGATGTCTCATTCTGCAATGTGGTGCACGTGACAATAGGTGGAGGGCTTGATGCGTCTGATGGAAGGCGACCATGTGGGACCTTTCAATCTTGGAAATCCTGGTGAATTCACCATGCTTGAACTTGCTGAGGTAAAGTGAAGAATTTTCATAAGACATCCTTTTAAGGCAATGTTTCACTGCTCGTCTGCTCTGATCTTTGCGATCTTTATCTCAGCTGCAAATGAGACCACAGAAAAATCAAATGAGATTTGCTAGTTCTCGAAATGGAACACGATATGATATAGTTTTGTTGTTCGTGCGCTGGCAGGTGGTGAAGGAGACAATCGATCAGAGCGCAAAGATCGAGTTCAAGCCAAACACAGAAGATGACCCGCACAAGAGGAAGCCCGACATCACAAGGGCCAAGGAGTTGCTTGGCTGGGAGCCGAAGGTTCCGCTCCGCAAGGGTCTGCCTCTTATGGTATCCGACTTCCGACAGCGCATCTTCGGAGACCACAAGGAAGGGGTCACATCTGGCAGTTCTATGTCTTAGGTGAGCGCATTATACAGTGAAACGAGATGGTGGGGGAAGGATCAAGAGAAATTGTGTGGGTTGGCACGCTAGAACTTCCCCCGGACCTAGAAATCATAAGTACTGGCACAGATGGTAGCGAAGCATGTAACTCCTTACGTTCTCTGCGGAACTAGGTTTTTAGTGGCATAATCTCCGATTCAATATATTCACCATCTTTGTAATTTTCATGTTACTATCAACCGTGGATTTATAGAGATGAAGTTTCTAAATTCTTTTTTCATTTGTCCTTTTTGGCCCTTTTCTTGCGCATGTGAGGAATACCATAATACATCTAGTCCTGTATTTCTCTTCAGCTCCAGCAATATGTGACTCAGTTTCCTGTTACTTTCTCTAACTTGCAATCTTTACATTTTGCAACGACCCGAGATAGAATACGTTCTTGTCATGCACTTCACAATTTGTAACCATATCGCTACAAAGTCTCGAGTGTTAGGAAGCCAGCTTGAATGATTTGGAAGCCGGAAGTAACTCGGTGTCCCAAAATGCATAGGAAAAGAAAACTATTCACAGGCATCCAATGGAATCGGCCGGATACCGTGAGTCCCGTCATTATTGTGCCTCGCTCCTCAAAACGAAAAGATTATCGAACGGGATGGTCCCATGTTTGGACCTTACTCCCACGGGCATTATTCGTCTGTTGACATTAGGGCATGGTCTTCAACGGTAGACGAATCGAGTTTCAAGTGAATAGCTATTGGCAAGCCTCAAAAGAAAAAAGTGAAGTTTCGAGCAAATCCCTCTTGTACCTGGACCAGCTTTGGCTGACTTAGGGATGATCGATTTCCATCAGATCCGGTTCCCAACCAGTTGGTCCCAGAACCAGTTCCCAATTTTGGATTCCGGTCCGATCTAATGAAACCGATCATTTTTTTTCTAAAGAACTAAACGGTAACCATGACGTGTGTTATGCTAAAATGGTTGACTAATCCAATTATACACTTCAAAAGACCACTAATATATTTTTTCGTCATTTTTTTTTATCATTTTTCATTCATAATGTAAATAACATGGATCGATGTTAATGCCAAACTAAACATGCAAACTACATGGTAAACTGAGCATGAACTTCACCAATTTAACGGAAGGAAAACATGGATTCAATGCGATGCTTTCCTACGTGAATGTATCTGCTTCGGTGACCCACATGACGAATAGATGACACCAAACAACCTTCAACTCAGTTCCCATCGAGCCTGGACAGCACACTACTCGTCCATATCCGGCAAATATAGGACGCGTACATATGAGGAATTATCGCGAATCAAACACGGTTTGTTCCTAGATTAACGCTAACCAAGGTGAATATTTCCCATCGCAATCAAGAGTCAAATCTGGGCAGCAAGCCTCTCTATCATATAACATATTTACAGTCTCGAAATATAACGGTTTGACAAGAAATGAACACGGGTATCATTACGACACTCTCCTATATGAATATACATGTTCAATGGAACCTGTCCGGTCCAATAGTCAGTCTAGTTCGGTCCGGTTCCCCCTTGGGACCGAGAACTGGACTGACACTCCCAGGAACCAAACCCAACCGGCCGGTTTGGTCCGGTTCGAGCGGTTCGCAGTTTGGACTGTAGTTTTGCACACCCCAAGTCTGACTTGGGATGCATGGACAAACCCACCGGACCAAATCCAAGGACATCAGAACCTCCAATAGAAGCACTCTCCAAATCAAATATCGAACTGATTCTAGCAAGCCAAGAATAAAGCAAAGACACTGCAGAACCATGAACATAGCGATAAGCATTTCATATGGCAAATGAGTTGATTGAAAGTTTAGAGCGATAAGCATTTCATTGTACATCAGAAAGTCGGAGACTATCAACCTTGTCGCAAGAATTACACCGATGAAAACACTCTCTCCAACACATTAGAAGCACTACTTCAAGGTAATAGAAGTTCAAAAACTACTAGAACAGCCGCGGCATTGCCTGGAGGAGATCACAAAAATCTACTAAACCTCATTTTGGATTCCTCAGAACGATGATAACAGAGTCTCCCCGCAGGAACATTTTGCTGATGAACCTATCTTTGTTGACAGGCATGGCTTTCTTCTTACCCTTGCCGGTTTTTGGCACCTGAAATTGATGAACACTAAATGAATAAATTTAACCAACTTGAAAAAGATAAAAAAACATCATAATTAATTGACAGGGAAAGACAACCTCAGTCCACATCTCCCTAACATTTTCAAGAACCATGTTGCAGTGTCGATCAAAAGCTCTCACGCGGCCCAGGAGCTTCTTGTTGTTCCGGCAATTAATGAGCACCTGAAAAGACAATGAATCATCAAAAGCTTACTCAAAGCCACGTTAGCGTTGCAGGTATTGGATTGATGAATACTAACTCATTTACTCCTAGAATTTTGTTTGTCAAACAATTAATACAGACTGACGAGCACAAACAGATCTTTAAGGTGCTTCCCAGATCGATACCACCAGGACTTATGCACACTAAATACCTAGTAATCAGAAACCATCATGATTCTGAAGTAGAGTCCTCTTACTTAATCCATGTGCAACTACCACTTACCTCAGTGTACTTCTTGCTGAATAAAAAAAGAAAATTGTATTCCAGTCTCACAAGATTAGGTTCTCTACCATCCTAGTTGTCGCACAAAAGATTCTCCACTAAAATGTTTAGCTAAGTTTACTGCTCAGTACTCAGTACCACTTGGTAAAAAATATCTGGTCCATGAAAACATCACTGTAGATGAAGTACTTATGTGAGGAAACACTAAGATATCGTACCTGTGTATTGTTCTTAACACTCATCATCAGCACTGACAGTGGGCCTGTATTAAATTCCTCTTCCTCATTCTTGCCAGCCTGTACCAGAAGGTGAGAGCTCAGTCATTGCAAAATTATATCCATGATAATGAGTAAACTCAAAAGTTAAATCAAGCACAAATGTATAACACCAAATGTAAAGATACTGAGATCAAACAGTTGAAGTATTCCCCCCCCCCCCCAAAAAAAAAAAAATAATCATATCATAACCAAATTCTAATTACAGCGACAAGTTTTAAAGGTCTTTGTCAGGCTGACGTCCATGCATTCCTTTAAACAATCATTAGAAGGGGAAATTACAAACTTCTGATTTCTTGCAGATCTCCAGTTATATTCATTAAATGGATTCATAATGCATATGCACAATATTTCACTGGAAAAACAGCATGAAGATAAAGCTTATGATTTCCAACAAGCATTCAATCTGGAAAATTTGCAGTTCACAGTACACATGAATCCTGTCATGACTCATTATTTACTCCTCATGTAGATCACAAAATCACCTCATAAACAATTTCAGTGCAGAAGCATTTACAGTAAACAGAAAACCATTAAAGGGTAGCAGAACAGACTAGTTGAATCAAACGCATGAGATAACAGAGATTTGTAAGATCACTTACAGTGGCATCTTCCTCCATTGCTCTACTGCAAGAATGGAAAGATGGAAAAACAATGTGTCAGAGACTATCCTTGATTACTACTACAAAATGTACGAAGTAGAAAAATTTTGATAACAAATAGATGTCTACCCTCATGTAGTAAAAAGCAAAAGCTGACTGAAGGGAACATCTATAGGTCGACAAAAAATAATAAACAAGTGAAGGAACCCTAAATCCTAATAAAAGGGGGAGTTCATTGAGATCATACTACTACAAGAAAAAGTTACCGCTTTAAACGAAAATTGAGAAAACTGCAGTCACCAATAGGCAGATACATATAAATTAGGAATTACAAACAGAAAAAACAAGGGCTACGCCCCCAACCCCATACCCCATCTCCAAACGAAAAAGGAGGAAGAAACACAAAATCAACCAATCTACCTGTTTAAATTGATGGGTTAGTGTCGACACGACCTGATTAGTTGAAAGACTGTTATTTCCTTGTTATTCACGATTGAGATTTTAATTGACTTAACGAGTGTGTAATCTAAATATTTTATAGATTACATACAGGGAAATGTACCGAAAATTTTCAGGTCGTATCAATGTCTCGATGGTAAGCACGCAAATCATCGTTAGGTTTGGCAATCCATTCTAGTATACCCTTCCGTAGATCATCAAAACGACACAAAAACGTCTGGCGAACATGAATTTTCACCCCCAGGATGAAGCTCGTAATCATGACAGCTGACAAATAGGGCAAGTGCCCCCAAAATAGGAAATCGGAAATATAATTCAGTACAGCACATTAAGAACTTCTTAAATGCCACCGACAGAGAACTTCACAAGACAAATAAGATAGTGAACTGGTTATAACAACTGACATATGGCAGAATGAATTATGCAGGAAATATCTTTGAAGACTCAGTATCCATCTTTTTCAACGATATAGCGGACTGGTTTAATTAGGAAATGGATTAATTGATTTGTATCAGGTCAAAAAGAGGTAGGTGCACCCACAAGCATATCTGCTTGCTTAAAGCATAAAGTGTCAAGGGATGACAACATCGCAGATTTAACAACAAAGAGAAAAATGTATCCATAGCCTTGAACTTTCAAATTAAACTTTTGTGGATGGATCAAAAGATGAAACTCCGGGTCGTGGCGGTGGGATGCTGCGCTAGCCCCCCGAGGACTAGTCAGGCTTCACCGCTGGTTTGAGCGCAAGCTCGCCGGCCGCACGGACACCTCGGTTATCAAAAAAAAAAAAAGATGAAACTCCGGTTTATGATAAGCAAGTAGGAGTCCCTTATTCCACCCTCTATTTTTCGATCTATGCACATCGGCTTGTCAATATCTTACCAGGTGGCAACAACTTGGCAAGTGAAGTAAACCCACGATAAACATTAAACAGAGCAAAATCAAGTTCTACAAGACTAATGGACCTTGACACCAGTGATGCACATATTCGAATGGAGTCACCTTTTCACCTATAATTTCATCCCGACAGCGTTCTCTCTAGGCACAGGCATACCCTTTACTCACAAAGCATAGGTTCCCAAAACAGATCTCACAATTTCCTACACTAGGCCCCTCATATCTGCAAATCGGCGAATACATGCGCCGTCGGCTACCGCAGCATTGCTACTCAGTCAAGGCTCTCGAGCAATAAAGACCAAAAACTCCACACGAGAAGGCAAACTATCCAGGGAGAAAACGCGGCAGCCGGCAAATGATTCGACTCAGTTACGGCCCCACTACGCCCTCGAAAACACGCTCCCTAAGCGACGGAACCATCCCGCCAACTAACCCGCGCCCTAGCAAAACCCTCGATCGCGAACACGTTAGGGTTTTCTCAAGCGACAAAGCAGCCGCGACGAATGTAAACTGAAGATCGCGAAACCGAGATGGCAAGGGAAGCCTCGGCGTACCTCATGTCTGCTCAGGAAAAACCAAGCGTGTACCTGCAGAGGAGAGCGAAACGGGAGTTAGGGCTTTCGACGGCGCGGGACGGGAGAGAGGCTCAACAGACTAGTCGACACCAAATGGCAAAGCGCCAACGTACACAGAGAGAGAGAGAGAGAGAGAGCTCACCGGCGCAGTTAGGGTTCCGCCGCGGAGGTTCCTCGGGGGAGGCTTTTGCTCTCCGTCGCGACGGTGGAGGAAGAAGAGGCTACCGCGCGGGGTGTGAAGAAGATGATGAAGACGAGCCCAGACGAAGGGAAGAACGAGAAATCGCGAGGGTTTTAGGTGTGGCCGGGAACGTGTACGGTGGTGATCGGAGGTAGGCAATGCTGAGATCTGACGGTGGACGGCTGCTCCTTACTTTGAGCGCGGATGCAGCTTATCACGCGCCATGGGCCCCCCCGGTCAAGTAGGCCCGACTTGGGACGGGTTTGGGCCGTTCGAGCCCGAGGCCACGGCCCTGAACTTTTCCGGGCCCCGGCGACTATTTAGGCCTCTTGAAGAGCCCGGCCCGAAAGCAAATGCTCTGAGAATTTTGAAATTCCTATCTAAAACTCAAGACATGAACACGTTCCACTAGGGGAAGTGTCGTACGTAGTATTTAGATTGTAAGAACCTAAGTCATGACTGATGAGCAAATCGCGAAACAAGCGCGATGTGCTGTGTGTGCTATTGCCTTCATCTGAGGATCGTCGAATGTTGTTTAGCGGATGTAAAGAATTTAAAAGGCACGTAAATCCAAATGGAAATTTGAGAGAATTTCGAAACTCTCTTGATGAGAACAGAAAGGAAAACTCGAAAGTCATGACCCTTGCTATAATTAGGAGGGGCACACTTTAGTCACAAAGTCAATACATTATATTTGTGTTCGTCTTGCTCCCCCCGATTAATTGATCCACATATGGCGTCGGATCCATTTCCCTGGATCCATTCCCATCACGGAAATGGATCCGTTTCTAGTTGGATGATTTCATTTACCTAAACAGTGAGATCCGGTGTTTTTGAACCTGGACCGGCCGTAGAATCGATCTGGCTTCCGGTTCGGGGATCCAATGTTAAACAGAAGCTCTTAGCTCGATCAGGTTTTGGAGTTCGGTGTGCATGTTTGTGGTTAGGGCTTCCAGTTAAGCCGCCGGCTGGTATTTGACCGCTCCGGTTATCAACTAAAAAACCGGACATCATAGTCCAGATAAAGCTTATCCAACGTTTTATCCACACCCTAATTTGGTCTAGAGTGTACCACCCAATGCCACATATAACAAGCAGAAAAGGTTTCGCCAGAAGCGATCAGCCTCGATGTTACATTGCAAAACCTCAGCACGATGTCTCACCAAAGCTCTTCCTTTAACGAAATGTCACATCGTATTAACTTCTGAAGTTCTCTGTGTAAACTCAATCAGTGACGAAGTGCATGTATACTTCACCAATCACCCGATAGAAAGCTTTCCAAGTGTTCGTAACTTGAATCCTTTTCAGTAGGGATCATACAGCCTCATTATTCGTTAACATCCAACGAAAGTCGAGTTTGCATTTGGATAGTCCATCGGGTTTCCAGACGAAAACGTTATCTGGGAACGTCTTTGTGAGCCTCTCTGTCTGAGCATCACAGTGTCAAGACAGAAATCACGTGGCAGGGTGCTGGAACAAGCGCCGCCCCTTCAATCCGCACAAGTAGCTTCCGTTCCGCTGCCTCCGCTTGCCATTCGTCACCGCCGCCCCCGGCGGCAAGGACGTGGCGAATCTCTCGATGAAGGCGCTGTTGCTCGATGGGAGGACGGGGTTGGCGGGGAAGGAATCTGCGTCGGTGTCCGTGTTGCAGCGCCTGTCAAGCCAGGCGATGATGTCGGAGAAGACGATGTCGATGTTGTCATCGGGCTCGCCGGAGGTGAGGCCATGCCACATGCCGGGATAGAGGCAGATGGTCTTGTCCCTGCTGCTGGCCTGCTCGTACAGGGCCTTGCTCACTTCCGGGTCCGTCACCACGTCCGCTTCCCCGTGCAGCACGAAGAACGGCAGAGTCACCTGCATTGCAAAGAGTCGTCACCATCCTAAATCAAAGCTCTAGCAGCCACAGAGAAGACAGGCTTGCGCACTCAACAATGCTGCTTCGAACCGATATACCACGCCATATTTCGTGCAGCTCTCTAAAACAACAATCTGTGACAGATTCGCATCCCTTACCGCGAGCGAATTAATGTGGAATGACTCAGTGAAACATAGAGCCTTCTAGTTGATAATTATCATTAGGCGAAAACTCTGGTCTTATTGACAGAACAAGAGAAGTACATGTCTCCTTTTCAAGTCAATTTTGTTTTCAAGATCTTGATTGACATCAGAATGAGTCTGAAAATGTCCTGTTCACAAATTGGACGCAAACAAATCGAGGTTTGGGTCTATAGTTCCGAAGCCAGAAGTCGATCTATCTAATCAAATGTTGGCTACTGCCTCCTGGAAATGCATGCGCAAAATGTCCAAGTTTAGCGGAAATGATTCGATGCTTCTGTTATCTGTTAAGGATGACTTAGAAAAAAAGACTTATCGAGTATGATGAGACTGCGGCGAAAGTGAAAATATCAAGTGTTACCTCATGTAATGTGTCTTCGAGTCTCATGCTGACTCTGAGCATCTCCAATGCCGTTTTCAGCCGTGGCTTGTCTTGATATATCAACTTGTTGCTTCTCAACTACAAGCATCATTGGAATCACAAGCATAATGTCACTGCCGATCCGCTCGGCTGAGCCAAAACAAAAAAAATCGATGCACGAAGTAGAAGCAGGCAATGTTATCGACCTGTTCTCGCTTGATAGGGTCTTTGAAGGCTGAATCGATGACATCCTTTGTTGGGACTATCTTCCATTTCGGTATGATCTCTTCCACCTTCGTCAACAGGTTCACCACCACCGGGTGCGGCTTCACCTTCTCTGATATCTGCACATTTTAATGTCATGCCCAAACAAAAGAGGCGTCACTGTGTCAGATCGGCTGAATTGATGAGATAACTAATACTTGCATAGTCGGATTTGAGTTAATGGCCATCCCCACAAGCACTTGTTGTTACCTTGCACATGGGCGCCACGAGAACCGCGCCATTCCAAAAGGCAAGGTCTTTCTTGTGGAGAAGCAGCGCAACAGCTCCTCCCATGGACTCTCCATACAGGAACCTGCTCTTGCCTCTGTACTCATCTTGAGCTGAAACAATGTTACAAAGTTGGCCAAAGTTAAGTAGGAGACACTGCATTAGGTCTCATTCAGAAAGAACCAAGTAGTAAGAGATTGTGCCTTACCGCAAACGGACTTGAAGAAATCATTGCAGTCATTGACTATGTTATCGAACTTCTTGATGTAACATCGGGCTCCCGTGGAACGGCCGTGACCCTCATAGTCGATCCCAAACACCCCAAATCCTGCTCTGGCCAATCTTGTTCCACATTCTGCCAATCATATCACCAAAACCACACAAATGGATTGAGCTCCAAAACTGTCTCCATTTCAGATCACTTGCAGTGTACATTACAATGAACCATTCTGGGATTGAAACGAGCATGCGATGTCCACAGCTTGTCCCGCTCCAAGCCGTGTTTCCACATCTCCAGACAGAAACGAAAGAGAAAACCACCTATTTAATTAACATCTGTGGTATACTTTATTATGCGTTTGCATGGCCAAAAGGTGAGTTTCCTCTGATTCAAGTAGTTGACAAATTTTGTCACACAGTATGTAACATTGAACTGAATTAGACCGGCCCGGTTTAGCTACATGAATAGCTTAAATATGGAAGATCAGTTAACAAAGGAGCGGTTGCTCTGTCCACCTGAATCATCCCAATTAGTCTGTACTTACATTTCCATCTCAAAACAATGTGCACACAAGTAGTCGCGAGGGGAAATGTTTCGAACAGGTCGCTCGTGAACATAATCATCTTCACGTGACGTTAGACAGAATCAAAACTCCCAGTTACATTGGGATCGTCAAGACCGATTGGGAACATCTAAATTATGAGGAAGGGGACAACGAAACAAGCCTTGAATAGGATGAGACTGATGATGCACGAAGTGTTAAATTATGACGAGGAAAAATTCAAGGATTGGTCAAGAATGGGATAAGAAAGAACAGGACAACCAGCGCCCATGCCCATGCCCGAGAGACAGGCCACAAAAGTCCACCAAACAAGCCGCCTTCATGTCCTGAAACCGATGAACATGGGAAGAAGATAACAGGGAAAATCGTCCAAACAGTCTTCAACCTATTACACTTTTGTCAATTTAGTCCTAAACCTTTCAACTTTACCAATTAAATCCTAAACCTTTTCATTTCTTGCCAGTCGAGTCCTAAACATTTTCATTTCTTGCCAATTGAGTCCATCTGGTTAATTTTAGCCGGAAATTGCTGACGTGGAAGCCGG
The DNA here is from genome assembly GCA_031216285.1 of Syzygium syzygioides. Classification (NCBI taxonomy): domain Eukaryota; kingdom Viridiplantae; phylum Streptophyta; class Magnoliopsida; order Myrtales; family Myrtaceae; genus Syzygium; species Syzygium syzygioides. The sequence goes on from CM062249.1 coordinate 14,715,610, forward strand.
ATGGCCACGTAGCGCTGACGTTGACATTTTTAAATAATATTTTAATAATTTTATTATTTTTTTCTTTTTCTCTGTTTTTGTTCTGGGTTTGATATTAGGGCCGGCGAGGGTGGCTAGCTGACCCTCACCGGCCACAGGCGAGGGCCGACCAACCCTCGTCAATTCTGGGCGAGGGCCGCGACGCCCTAGCCAGATTTGGCCAAGCAAGGCACTCGAGGTCACCGTGTGCCTCACTTGGGGCCGACGAGGGCCGCCAAGCCCTTGCTTGGCCAGATCTGGCGAGGGCATCGCGACCCTCGCCGGATCTGGGCGAGGGCTCTCGCACCCTCGCTTTGACTAGCAAGGGCGTCGTGGCCCTCGCCTAGAGCCAGCAAGGGCCTCAACGCCCTCCCCAAGAGCTAGCAAGGGCCGCCGGCCCTAGCCCATGGCCGGCGAGGGTCAGCCGGCCACCCTCGCTAGCCCTAAGTTGAAGCCCAGAAAAAAAAAAAACAGAGCATAAGGAAAAAACAAAGAAGAAAAAAGCATAAAAAAATCATAAAATTATTTAAAATATCCAAGCCAGCGCCACATGGCCATCTGGCATCCACGTCAACAATTTCTGGCTAAAATTGGCCAGATAAACTTAATTGGTAAGAAATGAAAAGCTTTAGAACTCAACTGGCAAGAAATGAAAAGGTTTAGGACTCAACTGGCAAAATTAAAAGATTTATAACTGAATTGGCAAAAGAGCAATAAATTTAGGACTGTTTGGGCAATTTTCCCGAAGATAACATATCCTATCTTATATCTGTTCCGTTCTAAAATGTTTAGGTTTGGTGAAGGAGATGGCACCAATCATAGCAGTCGTGCAAATACATACACATGGCAACACGATCGAGTTACGATCGAGTAACGATTCCCTAAAAGATCTAAGCGATAGTGGGCACAATGAAAGGGAAATTTAACATACCATAAGGATAGGACAGGAACCGTTCCGATAAGTGAACTTGATAAAAACGACACATACCTAGATCCACTGAATAATTGATAGCAACTTAACCTAAAGACGTACACGCATAGTTTGACTTTGATCAATATTTCTTTTCAAGAAATCTAAGATTGTAGTATCCGTTTGTTCTTAAGCAGGAGCAATAGAGGTGAGCGGTTCCCGATCTGGTTCGATCTAACTCAAGAATCGAAAATCGGATTGGGAGGATCGGTTTCCAGTTTTTAGGACTAGGGACCGGACCGGCTAGTCTTAGGATCGTGGATCAGACCGGGTCATCGGTCGGTCTAATTCCGATTTGGGCGATCCATCTTGCTCACTCCTAAAAAGCAGCAAAGACCAATGATGTATGTTGGGTGAACAAACATCGTACAACAGAGGGCCCAACTGGAAATGTGGCGGAGGATTAATAAGGAAGTTGGAGGACAGTCAACAAACCAGCCTTAGAGAGTGGTTGGCTTTCCCCTCGTGAACTACTATGATTGACAGCAAGCGATCACCCCCCTAATCAGCTAATTAAGATAGTGGGGTTCCATTGACTAATCTCGAATCCACGTTGAAAATCTGATCCCAAATTATTTTCGAGACGCTTGTTAAATATACATAAAAATACAAACCTTTTATCGATAGAGCGTTCATCGCATATAACAATCCCCGAGTTTACGTATAAATTAATACATGTTCTTGACATGTTTTGGGGATAAAACTCATGGGAAGTGCGATGGGGGTACCCAAAGCAAAAGCAATTAGATAAACTCTTTTCTAGATTGTGATCTAGTTGAAGGAGTGATAGCAGTCCTAGATCATGAAGCAGATCACAAATGAAATATTAGATTAGAAGAAGAATTTTTCATTGCATTTTCTTTTCGTGGCCATCAAAGTTAGTATTGTATTTGCTTCTAGCAAGCAAAGGTAGAAATCACAAAACTTCATCATCAAGGTCGAGTTTTTAAATATAGAGATTTGCTGAGACATGACAAACGACGTGGTGAGCAGCGACATCCTGATTTTTTTTCTGAGGATTAACAGAGGCAATGCTGCCATGAGCAGCAAAGATATTCAGACAAATGGATTGCCGAAACAACTTCATCATCAACAGAGAAAGAAAAGGAGCTCAAGAAGAGACAGAGAGAGAGAGGAGACGAGGAAAAAGTTGCCGAGAAGAAAAGGGAAAGAAAGGTGTACTGTTCAGTGACAACATTCGCATTAAATTACCTCTCATGAAGCCACTGCACTCCATGCCATAACCTGCAAACGCCATTAAATGTCCAACCTTCATTTGTTGCTCCATCAAACCCCACCAACCAAATTTCACAGACAAGCACAGAGAGAGAGAGAGAGAGAGAGAGAGAGGGGGGGGGGAGAGAGAGAGGGAGGGAGGGAGGGAGAGACCATGGCAAATGAAAACCAGTGCTCTCGGAGAGGACGAGCACGGCAACCATCTGCAGGTGAAGAGCTGAACCCCTCTGGCGTTCTCTACGTACTCCTGCACGCGCACCCCCCACATTTCGTCAGACATCAACACAAGCACGACTCGCATCAGCTCACGAAAGTAGTCCCAAAAAAATCTTAATGTATGCGCAACACATTCTGACACGGTTAAATGCAAGAAAGACACGAAGCATGCGTGTATCTGTGTATGTTACCTCCTGGAACACGATCTCCTTCATCCTCATGCGCGGGCAAGTAACATAAGATTATGTGTCGAGTCCAGACCGAGCGGACCGAGCGACCGATGTAAAAAGGCGGGGTGACGAGAGCCGAACTCGAACTCCCGCTCAAAAGGGTCTTCGAGGAGCGCGATTTCAGAGGCTGGAAGGAGAGATATATATTATATCAACGTGTGCTCTTCTTCCCAAGAAGAAGGAGAGGGCAAAAATGGGGAACTTCGTGGAGAGGCAGAGAGGTAAAACAATACTTAAATGAACACAACACAAGGATAGTTAATGTATTAAAGAAGTTCTGTGGGTAGAGAGAGAGAGGGAGAGGGAGAGGAGGCGATGTGGAGAAATGGAGAAGGTGATTCGCCTTACTTGCGTGCAGGTGGTGGTGGTGGGGAAGATTATATATAAGAGAAAGGAGATGTGTGGATTTGTGGGTTGCGGCCGAGTGTGTCTGAATCGCACGATCCATCCTTATCACGTATCCCAATATTTATGGGGCTATCGACCCATCTAGTTGGGAAAAGGAAAAGGAACTATGTTATAGGTACATTAGAATCAATGCAATTATTAGATATTGAGCATGGACCGAGTAAGAGAAAAGTGCTCGCTTCGATGACGAGAGAAAATTTCCCAGTTTCAATCGTGCATATATAATCCCGTGCTCACGTCAGTACCACATGGCTCTCTAATAAAATTGGAAGTCTGGAGTTCTCCCCTCTCTCTCTCTAATCCTAGAAGAGGCCAATCTCGGCTCTTGGAAGCTTAAGCTCCCGAGAAGGCACGATTCGTCTCCAACGGTGACCGATCCTGTCCAAATCGACCCTAAAGAAGCAGTCTCTGCAGCCCTAACTCCACCTTATAAGCGCAAGCCCAGTCCCCTCCCTCGACGCCACCGCCTTCATCTCCTCTCGTCCCCACCTTGGCTCCACTGTCTTCATCGACACCTCCTTCGGCCTACACATCCCCTTTCCCCAAAGCTTAGGCACACGTTGACTCCCCCGCCTCCCACCTCTCCACAGCGGGCCTCCCACTCCAACAACATTAAGGATGAAAATGGTCCGGGTGGGCCGTTCCTACTCTGGAAGTGAAAATTGTCCACTAAAAACCGGTTCCGAAAAATTGAAATTGAGAACCGCCCATTGATTTCATAAATTCACCCGGATATCAGACCATCGGTACGATACGCTTCCCGGATGGGTACTTGGAACCCATCCCCAATCACCACAAAACTACATTCATCAATTAATATTATGGCAAACCTAATTTCTATCTAGGTTCTTCTTTGTAAGGGCAAAGGTAAGAATAATAAGAAATCTACATGAGGGACTTGCTTATCAAACACGAAATGATATTGTGATTTTATGATAGATGCTCCCAATTTTCGACATTTGGTTCCTTGTCCTGCTTATCATTCGACACGAAATGATATTATAATTTTAGAATGACTACTCCCATTTATATATATACCAGTCGAGTCTGGGTGGACAGGTGGCGGTTCCACGCCTAGAATTGAGAACAAGATCGATACTCACCGATTCCAGCAAATTAGAACTGAGAACTGAATCGGTTCTCGTGGAAACCCCTGATTATGAGCCGATCCAACCTAGTTTTGGACGGTTTGGGCAATTTCCGACTCCTTTGCACACCCTTAAACAATATTGATCCTCCTCATCATATGATGTCATTTCTTTAACTCATTCTATGGTGGACTCCACCAAAAAGCATCAAACTGGAAAATGGCCGCACATAAACTTTCGCCCATCGAGTGGATATAATATATTATGTATAGATATGCAAAATGGACTGCTCAAATCAAGAACCGCCTGGACTAAACCAAACTAGCCTGTTTGGTCCTGTTCCGGGAGTATCGGTTCGATTTCCGATTTCTAACAGTGAAACCGGTGTTCGAGCTGTACAATTCCTGATTTCAAGGGGGGATTGGATTGGATCAGACCGAACTAACGACATATATTTTTTTTATTTTTTATTTCTTCAAAAAAAATTAGTAAAATGTGAACTAAAACCACGTACAACGCTTTCCTCATATCGTCGCACCAAAAAGACTCTTCATTCATTGTCTCTTCTGTCAATATGTTGAGATTATCACTCTCTCTCGTTGTGAAGGGAAAAAAATAAAAAAAAATGACTAGTTCCGTTTGATCAAATTGGACCATCCGATCCTAAAACCAATCAATCCAGTCCCCGATTCTCAAAATTGAGAACCAGTCCTCCCGGTCCGGTTTTTTATTCTACCTTAGAATCGAATCAAATCAGGAACCAATCACCCCTATTATTTTGTGTGATAAACATGATGTTTGGAAACCCAAAAAAAATTAGAGTCTTATCTATGATCCTTGAGTAATTTCACGATTAGTGGTACCAAATTCAATTATATTTGTATTAACAAATGATAGCCCGTGCGATTACGCGATCAAGAATTGTGTATACTTTTGATGTCGTGACTCAATTTGAGCACTAGAGGAGATTTTAATTGATCAACTTCATTTGACATGAAAAAGTCAATTAAAATAATAAGTCAATAATGATAATGTTATCTCATAAGAACAGAAATGATCAACAACATCGAATTTGTGCAGCACGTACATCCTTCTCGTTCAATAGGTTCACATATTGTGTTAATTTGAATGAAGGTCACGCAGGCTAGTTAGTTTGAACATTTTTCAGGATTCGAGTTTCAGGTAGTTCCATCTTTCCCACAATAGCTTTTATATTTCTATAAAAGCATCTTTTCATGTGCAAAGCCGCCGAAAGAGTCGTGTAGGTGGCCCTTATGATGTGCTTATCAACCAATCCCCCGTGCAATTACGAAAAGTACATCACATATATGTCGACGTCACAAAATCTTATGTCGTTCTTGCCTAGCTATATCAACAAATTTGCATGTGTACAAATCGGGAAAATTTCATTTATGCGATGGTCAATGTCGTTACATCGAGTGATATAGATATGACACAATCAAGTTCGCAGTGGACGGTGCAATCGGACCATAATTCTAGGTAGTTCCAACTCCCAACAAGCAAAGATAATTTATTGCGACCGAAGCAACTTTTACTCCTGCTCAACGATCCCCACTGACCCTTTCATTCAATGCCTTTTCCACCTTCTCCGGACATTGGCAGAAGCCCAAGTTAACAAGAGAGCATATGATGATGCATGTCTTTTGTAAAGGAAATCCCAAGTGATGCGTGTCATCCGCATAATGCAATGATATCTGAAGTCCATTCATTGATGATAGAAAAAATGACATAGTCCATGTATTTTGATTCAACATGCCACGTCATCCCTAAAATCTTAATTTATTTAATATGATCAATGAACTTTAGTTCAATGTGTTTTTTATATAGTTAACGACTATATTGTATATTCACCGATAGAAGTGACTGCATTAAATAAAATAAAGTTTAGGGGCGACATTACATATTAGACCAAAATTCATAAATCATATTGCATAAATTAAAAGTGCAGGAAGCACATTACACATTGGATCAAAATTCAAAGACCATTTACGTTATTATGCCTTGATAATATTATGCCACCATTTTGAGTGAGATTGGTGTTGCACATAAGATCAAAAACCTTCGAACATTTGTTTTATATCTGTCAACAGAGATGATTCAATCCATCACGATACCGAGAACTAGTCCTGATTCGGACACTTGTACGACCCCTTCAAGGTATCGATCTTTCCATCGCAACACGTCTTAATTCCTATACAAAGTGTCATAATATTTAAAAAACAAAACACTCGAAAGAATTTTTGGTTAGCAGTTTTTTTTTTTTTTTGGTAAATATTTTTGGTTAGCAGTTGATATTCATTATTTTGGATTCAAGCGGCAATTAACCCCGACAGAGGATTCTTTGTCCCGTGTGATTATCAAAGATAGATTCATGTGCGTGCCTAGCCTTTGGCCTAATGATCTTGTCCCAAACACCAAACTGAGCCAAACACACACCATTGCAGTCCTGGTTCTGGCCGAAGTTTACTAATGGCAGGAGACTTCTATCATGGTGATTCATTCACTGTGGGCTAATACGTTAGTTTAGGGACAGCAGAGGCATACCTGAAGAAGGCATGGCCTTCATTGTTTCCTCATGGAGATTTTTCGTTGACTGTGATTCGTACCACTTCTTCCAACAATCGTGCTCTTGTTCAACCCCCAGTCTTCACCCCCATCATTCCTTCGCATAAGTTATACAGTACAACTAAGTCAAAATGCGAATTGTGATTCAATGACCTTTCCCCATTTTCGATAGTTAATGATGGAGTATTGACTTAGATCGACGGAGCATGCCTCTTTTCCATTTTCGACAAGGGTCCGAGCTCTCATCTTGACGAAACACCAGATACAAATATAAAACTATGCGCAGAATGCATGCAGCAGCAGATCAGCTTTGTTCTTTAGTTTATGCCAACTCTTACCTCAGTCTACTCATTCTCTTGCTGATTGAATCTGAAGATCATCTCGTAAAACAATCATAGAGCCACTATGCATACGTGATATTTCATACACGTAAATAATTGTTTTCCTGCACTTTGATAAAGCTTATGATTTTTGCAACCAAATCAGCAACCAGATGACAAGAGGACTCTTATCCCCTTCTTTGTTTCATTGCCAAAAGAATCAAATCTAAAATCAGCCTGGAAATTGTTTATCCTAGATGATTCTTGAAAACCAAGAGAAATCAGCAACTACCCCTGGTGGAACTGGAAAAATTGCCTCTTTCTTCAGCACCGAGGATCTATCTGACTTGGTGATTCTAGTTTGTTCTGGAAAAATCAGCGGCAGCACTGCAGACAGAAACTAGGCAAGCCATCCCAATTACATGCGTCCAGCTTCTTGTCCCAGCAGCAACAGCTGCCCCAGCCACAGCTCCCGCGACCAGGCCATTTACCTGTATTAAGAGAACAAGAGGTCAAGATAATTTCAATCTGACATCGAGCTCTTCCCGCAAATAGCAGAAAGGAATTAACCATCACCAACTTTAATGGGCAACGATGAGCTTACTTGTCCTAAGACATTTTTTAAAACAGAGAAACGGAACCCATTGAATGTCATCGTACCGCATGTGATCCTATAACCTTGTCTAATCACTTTTATGACTACAGTTAGCCTCCAATCAATCTGGCTCAAATTAGCAGCAACGTAATCACAAAAGCAGATGATATCTTCCACCATGACATGAGTATGATACTTTTCTTGTGTAATCCTCTTATCAAATCATACGCTACAAAAATCTTGTACATCTGAAAGATGAAAAGGAACAGATGTCTCTTGTAGAAAGAATATGATATGGGAAATCCTGGGCATCTTTGCCCCTGTCGCAGTCCAAAACTATTCCCAAGCAAAAGATAAAGACCAGACCCAAAATGCATATGCAAAGAGTCAAGACCTTAAAAGTTTCAACAGGGGAAAAATGTACGAACACCTAATTTACGCATTGTGCTATCTCAATATACAACTGGCATGAAGATCTTGTCAGAAGTAATAACTCGGGTGTGACATGATACCGTCATATTTCTGCTTAAACTTTTCCTCCTAGGATATATTTGCCAAAAGGAAACCAAGGAAATACTCAGTTTTAAATGGAAAAGCCAGCATCATGCCTCGTTTGGCATGGTGAGATACTAAGAACTAATATCTGGATTGCAGCTGAAGCTAGATCAGAAAACAAAAATTTGGCCGCTAAAGCCACTATAACAGTGAGTTGGAAATACTTTGCATAGCAAGACTTTGAGTGATGAAGCTGGGTAACTGCTTCAAGCTTGGAGCTTAAAAAAGGCAGGATTTAAGGTCAAAGAACTTCAAAATAATTTTACCAAACACCACAATTTTCACTCAAAGGACTTTTAGACGTGCAAAACTGCCAACTTTTCCCAAACTCACCTTAGGACTCATGCCAATATTTGTTAGCCATTTCTGGGGGCAAGGAGCTTGTTCTGGTCATGACAAAGCCGTCGATCGATCAACTTTGACTCCACAAGGGGGATCAATATCATGACCCCCGGCCATTGATGTTAGATGTTTAAAAAAACCACTTGTCATATGAAACTGACAGAGACTCCATATTCAGGAATTTCATGAGTGTGGTTGACATTGAATGCACACCCTAAAGCACTAAAGGCTGTCTACATTGATGGTTTTCACTATATCCTTGAAGCTCAACAGCTAGCTCAAAGGCTGGCCAGCAAAAGAGAATATACTGTATCCACGTTAAAGGATTCATTTCACATGCCTAATAAATATAAGGATCAAGAGCCCTAAAAGGATGTCAAGGGACTTAGAAAACCGGAAAGCAAAAAAGCACTACATGCCAAGTGTTGATCATCAGCAAGAAAGACATCATGATATCAACCCAAAGCTACAGAAGGTAGCCAAATCAACTTCCTAACCCTGTTCATTCTTTTGCAGATTACTCTTGCAGCTATGTTGCCATACTTAACAAACAATACAAAAATTATCATATGCCTCGTGTATGGCAGCAGTACACCTATAGCATGTTAACAAGCAACTGGAAAAAATCCTTGCGACGACAACAGCAAATGAGGCCAGATGCTCTCAGCAAAACTCTTGAAGTTCCTCCACAGAAATATGAATGGTCAAATGCATGTAAATACCAACAGAACTTAAGTCGTCGTAACTGCGCAGTTTCTTCAATTTGAATATCAGCTCCAAAACAGGAAAACGTGCCGCTATGATACTAACCCAATCATCCCGCCTTCGGTATCTCTGTATTCCACAGCGTGTCACTGTAAAAACTCCAGCAACCAGTCCTAACAAACAAGATTGCAAGGATAAGGTCGACAAAAATCGAATCTCTTATTCACAGAATCAAAAGAAAATCTCAAAATGAGAAGCAGGTTGAAACATGGTCATTAAACTGAAAAAGAAAGCCCGGCAACTCAAAAGTATATGAGCAAGATCAAAATCAATTACCAGGGACAAGGAAAGATAATGCTAGTTACATGAGAGCGCGAATAAGCTAAAGCAGGCATCTGATCAACTTAGTTCAGGAGGCTTCCCTCAAGGTCTGCAGGGTAAAAGATTAAAAAAAGGCATGCACCACTGTTCTTCACTAGTCTGAAAGACACTTTTTTCAAGGGAGGAGACACCTAAATTCGAAGAGAGGCCCATTATCCAAATTCATTCATTTTTAGGAATCCAAAGATGACATATCCAAGTATAACACTACGGAACAGTAGACTGTGATCACAACATCTGCATATCTCCTAATCTGATGCAATCACATTGCCTGCAAGGATGTAGCAATTATGAATGAGGAAAATTTTGCCACTAAACACTACTCAATGCCACAAGAGCTTGCAAAAGACAGAAACAATTCTCCTCTTCCCATTAACAGAGAAGCAATACAAATGTCAAAAGCAATTAGCAATTTCATTCATTCAATTCATAAAGAGAGCGCAACGCTTGTGCCTGCCCAAATTGCAGTCGCGGGGAAATTTTTACCGCATTGGAAGCTGAACTTGCCGACCGATTTCGCCTGCCAATCCAATCGACGCAATTGCATAAATAACCATCGAGCGAAAAGCGAGCCAATACATTACACTAAAATGAGGTCAAATCAACTTCCATACCACAAAGTGCGCGCGAGGTATCCCAGAAAGGCCTGCACAAGATTACCAGGAAAAAAAAAAGTGAGAGAAGCAAATGGAATGGCGAAAAGATGAAATTTTGAGCGCTGCAGCAAAATGGGTTCTTGATTGAATCCACATATACCCATTCTCCGAGCATCGTATGGACCGATGCATAATCCCCAGATCGCTCCCGCCTGGATCAAGAGACACGAGAAGGCATTCAAGATCAAAACTTTCTTCTCCGTTTTGCGGTCAACGAATAGAGTTGTCTCTAATCTTAACCTTGCCAGTCACGAGCGAGCTGCTCGCGGGAAGGGGAGAAAAAAGAAGAGCGAGCGAGCGAGCGAGCGAGAGTCGGGGAAAAACTCACCGTTCCGACGCGGAGGATGGAATCGACGGCGAGGGAAGAGCAGGGAACGGCGTCGCTGAGCTCGTCCTTCATCTCTCATTTTCTTCCTCGGCGTCGGGATTCAGCAGAAAGCGACATGGGAGTCGCGCACACGAGAGCGAAGCGAGAAATAGCGCAGGTTTCTAGCCGCGAAGAAGCAACAGCAAGCATGTAAGAAGACGACGGCTCGCCGCCGAGAGAAGACCCGGAACGAATGCACAGAGCAGCCGATTGGGACTTCGGTTTCGGAACCCACAAAATACAATGTGATCCTAAACTGTAACTCAACGTTGCTTAAACATTTTAATTTGTTTAATGTGATTTCTAAATTTTCGATATATATTTAATTTAATTTTTAAATTTTTTATATATGTTCAACTTAATTCTTAAAATACATGAAAATATTCGACATTATCTCTAAATTTAAATTAATGAAAGAATAATAATGAATATTTTTATATAGTTCAAAGATTAAGTTGAACATGTACTAAAAATCTAGAATGGCACATTAGACTAAAGCTCAGGGACCACATTAAAAAAGTCAAAATTTTAAAAATTACATTATACATTGAATCAAAGTTTCATTGATCATTTATATCATTATCCCTTCTTTTATACGACATCTTTATATCTTTAGATAAATTCATTTTCCGTCTTATATTTTATTTTGCATCAAACCCAATCCTTATGTTATTTTCCAAATGTGGATTAATTTTTTATCCCCGTACTTTTAGAGATGTCCAATTTCAATCCTAGCCGTTTGTTATAATGAGCAAATTAATCCATATGAAAAAAATCCACGCTTTTTGGTGGGAAGGGTCGCGGACGAAAGCTATAGCCGGGGTGTACCGAGACTCCCACGGGCTGTTGATTGAGGGTTTCGCAAAGAAAATCCATATGCTTCGTCGGCGTTGGTAGCGAAAATTCTGGCTCTGCGAGAAGGATTGTCGTATTTGTGACTTAAGATACGGGGACAGAGGATTGCACGAACCGAACTAAGCCAGGGGAGGACAGTCCCGCACGTACTTATCTTGATTGACTCCTTATCGGCTGTGGAAATGATTTTGGGCCAGATTGAAAGCCAATAGGCCGTTCGCTCCACTGTCATGGATTGCCAAAGGCTTATGGCCCATTTGCATGGGGTTTCGCTAGCCCACTACCCCAAAAATGCAAATCAAGTCGCGGATTGAGTGGCGAAGGCCCTTCGGACGGATTCTCTTGTCCCGAATTGGACGACTGATCACCCCCCACTCTCCATGGTCTTTTATTATGTTTTGATGTTGATCACTTATGTGTCTCAAACTCAAGCTAGTTAATCCAAGTTATGATCTTTATTGACCAAAAAAAAAAAATCCATATACAAAATGAGGATTAAAAAACTAATCCATCTGACAAAAAACTAATCCTTGATATTACAGATTGCCAAAAGAAAATTAATCATTCTGTTATTCTTCGGCAAAAACCCTAAGTATGATCATCGCATTTCCATTTGAAATCTAATGAAAATGTCTGATTAAGACAAACTATTGATAGATGATGCCTGCATGCACAAGTTGGCCCAATTAGAATCTTGTTAGTATCAATTCAACCATTTGCAATGAAGGCATCCTCATTTCCAGTTCAAGCCCGCCTAAATTGGAAATACCCTTAGGAAAAGTCACAGCCCATCTCGGCTAATTAAAAGGACCAAGTGTGATGTTTACCCAGTAGTCATTACATTGATATTGTTGCTAATAAAGATTGGCCAAAGAGAAGAAATCATCAATGATAAAGGTAGGAAAAGATAGATATTATCTTCACTAATTGTAAAACTCGATCACTTAGATATGAAAAGCTATACAGTTAACTTTAACTTTTTCTTTTTTACATTTACAAGGGGCAAGCGTTTTTGTAAGCACCTATATTTAAACTTTAAAGCCACTATAAATTTATTCCCACCTTTTTTCACGAACGAAAAGTATGTTTTCCTTTGATGGGAAATTATAATGAGATTTACTTGGTTGGCTTAAAGCCGAACAAACTGGTAGTTTTCACTTTTTTTTTCCCTGTTTTGTGGCTTTTGAAATTGACGACGTCGAAATAATTTGAAACCATTCGAAACATGTAATTATGGACAATTCACTAAGTATTTTTTTTATCACATTTTCAATCTTCAAAATAAGTATTTTTTTTTCATTTGAAAATTCTGCAGAAAAAGCAAAATGTATTTAAAGGAAAGCATACGAACAGAATGTTAAAGTTTATAAAGTTCTAAGATGTTTAGTTAAATGAAAGTCAAATATCAATTTGAAAACATAAATATAAACAAAAAACTATGAGTAAAGTTTATTCCGCTTCGTTGCTTATGGGGAGAGATCTCAAATCTAGGAAGGTGAATGTCATTAATAAGGTTAAATTACCAGCCCCATATGATGAGTGAGGATTAGCTATCCAAATTAGGGTCGAGTAATCATATGTGTTTCGATTACTCGCATCCTTTAGGTGTCATTGTTGAAAGGTTTAAATGTGGTTTTCAGTCAAATCGAATGAAGACATATCAGTGTGCATCGATTTTAAATTAGACCCATCGTTGGATGGTATTGGATCAAGCTTTTTACCCTTCAATATCTTCATGTCGCATCCAAGATCGCCAACGCCAGTCCAAACACGAGATCATTTTGGATTTGACAGTTCGAATCAAAACACTAAGGGCAACGCTCTATAGTAGATGGTCCGGACCCAGAGCGAGCCCGTCGTCCTCGGCGCGGGACAGAGTGATCATTAGGGACCATTGCACCATCCTTTTGCGACCAATGGGCAAGCGTTCGAGATCGCACCGTGTGATTCAATCCCGCACACCTCCTCAAACCATTCGATTCTGTGTAGCATGCAAGGCCACGTTCGAAGCCCAAAACGGATCTGCAAACCAGGCATACAATGCCTAACAAATGATATTGCACCGCGAGTTCTGGAATTATTAATGCACTGGCCCTCGCATGTTATTGTCAAGAGTTGAGTAGTCCCCGAACTGCTCGGAGCACTGCAGTATCATTTGCGACGTTAGCGGGTGCTTCGGCACGGCAAGACCCACAAAGCAACCCTCCTAAATTCATCAGTAAACGAAAGTTTTCGTATTTGTTTGGAATTGCATTGCAGCTTCTGGCATGAAAAAGGGTACCTCATCTCTTACAATTCAAGCCCCCCTGTGCAGGTCATATTACCAGTCTTCACGACAGAACAGTTGCAGTCTCGAAATCCATATTACGATCATCTTCCTTTGGAATAATGTGAAGTGAAGATCTTATCATTTAGCAGAGGCTAAAAAATAGACAGATCTCTAAGTGAAGCACAAATATTATTCGCAGTATGGATCTATAAACTGGAAAAGAGAGAAAGAAAGCAGAGCAGAAACTTTCTGCTCCGTCGTCACAAAATGAAAGACACGGACATACAGGAAATTTTCGGGTTCGCGCCGGCCATCTATTAAAGGGAAATGATTTCATGTTTCCACCAGTTTATTTGTGGCAAGATCACAACAACAACAACCACCAGCTATCTTGTAGAAGGCTACTCAAAAACATCTAAGAGCTACAGCTCGCAATAGCGATACCATAAAACTTTTTAATCCCCAAAGCAGATCGTCATCTCAACCTCCACGACCCTTCTCAGATCAAACGAGAGCACCCGTGCAAGCTGGAGCCCCCTGTTTCACTGGCGAACTGTACTTCTTGGTGATGAATCTGAAAGTAACACGGCAATTGAACAATTTCAGTAAGGCAGTAAGTGTAGAGTTACGACCTTTTGGTCATAAGTTTACCTTAGCAGAAGCATTAAACAAGGAAAGGTGTAGGATCTATAACACGACTCAGTCTAGACTAGAATCGAGATCTTCCGAGATGGTTACCTGAAGAAATCCCTCCACAACAACTCATACATCAACCAGTTAGATCCAGTGCTAGATGAGCCACCGTCGTCGTTCTTGGAGGCAGCAGATATTACGCTGTCAATCAAGCAATTCAATTGCAATGAGCACTCATCATATCATTGAGATTTATCCGACCTAAGACAGCCAAACTAGACAAAAATTTTAATCTGGTTAGACGCTTACTTAGAGGCGGTTTTCTTTAGCTCCTCAAACATGGCACGTGGAGAGATACATCCGTTGGTCAGCCACGGCGAGATCTTGCAAGAGAAGTTGGCTCCATAGATGTTATCATTGCTGGTCCCCTTGTTTGGCTGTGCTTGGCACTCGGCGGCAAATTTTTTGAGCCTATGAAGAGCTTCGGTCTCACCTCCTACCATAGAAGGCGCCTTACCATCCTGCATACATGTAAACAGGCTACCATCATGCTGATACCCAAGAAACCAAAATCAAATATAACCAACTTGTCTAGCAATTACCAAATGATTCATTAAGCAAAAGCGTGATTCAGAGCTCTCTAAATCATTCCAAAGTAAGTTATGGGTCTAGCTCAGTTTTAAGCCTAGGTAAATTAACTCCTGAGACGGCGAAAGAATCATCGTATGCCCCAGAAGATAGATTATTACGAATGCTAATACCAAACTTTAGCAATTGAAAAAAATAAAATAACAGACACTACAGTTAAGCTTCGCTCTTGACGTCTCATCCATTTCTATTACATCTTTCCGCCCAAGATCACATAAGAAAAGACAAAATGCTCGTGCTCGAATTATATAATCATACAAGCAACGACCAGAAGATCCAACCAAATTTTTTGCACCCGAGGCATCTTACTTCAACTCAGTGACACAAACTCAGCATCCCAAAGACAGAATCAACTCAAATCGACAATGCAATGGACTTGGTCAAGAGGAACACGCTACACTATGCAGAGACCGAGATCAATCTCAAACGAACCCGTCAACGTTTCAAATGTTAAATGAATTACCGAAATGAGATCAATTTGGCCAAGCAAAAGAGACAAACCTGAACCATGGAGGCACTAGGATTCACGCCCAAGTCCGTCAAGGAAGGCATCTCTCCGGGCTCCACGTCGCCCCTCTTGGGCAATCCCTTCAGCTGGTCCAACGCGGCCATCGTCTTCCTCACCTCCATCCCCTGCACTCTCTCCTTGAAACCGCCGTAGTTCGTCGGCATGTCCTCCACCTTGAACGGCAGGTCGTCGACGTGGAACAGGGTGCTCCCCCAGAAGTACTTCACCTCCACCCCTTCCTCCTTCATTGCGGCCTCGATCCGCTCCTCCGACTTCACCTCGTCCCGGGACACCTCGCGGTGGGCGTAGACGGCCTCGGCCCCGACGGCCTTGGCCATCTCGGCGAGCACCTCCTCGGGGCGGCCCACCCGGACCACGAGGTCGGAGCCGCGGTCCCGCAGGCTGCGGCGGAGGTCGGAGACGGACTCGAGGAGGAAGGAGGCGCGGTAGGGGCCGGTCTTGTCGAAGCCGGAGGTGGACTTGCCGTAGTCCCGGGGGTCGAAGCAGTAGACGTTGAGGACGGACATGGACTCGTTGTGGGCGGCGTTGAGGCACTCGTTGTCGTGGACGCGGAGGTCGCTGCGGAACCAGACGACGGAGGCGCGGCGGAGGCCGGCGGCGCCGGAGGGGTCGAGGGGGCGGTGGGGGCCGAGGGTGAGGGGGCTCTGGAGGGGGTTGGCGGAGACGGTGGACCTGAAGGAGATCTTGGGAGGGGAGGCGGTGGAGGCGGAGAGGGAGAGGTGGGCGAGGGAGGAGGCCTGGGTGGGGACACGGGCCTTGGCGGGCTGGGCGGCCGCGGCGAACAAAGACGAGATCTTGGGCTGCTGGAAGAAATGGGTGGCGGGCTGGACGGCGGCGAGGAGGGAGAGGGAGGCGGTGGCGAAGGGGGGAGGAGGGGAGGCGGCGGCGGCGGCGAGGTGGTGGGTGTGCTCGTCGGGGGCGGCGTTGTCATGGGATTGCTCGGCGAATTGGTGGTGGGAGTCCATGGCTGGAGGATGGGAAGCAGCAGACACTGGGAATGGATGGAAAGAGAGGAGAATGAAAGGAGGAGTAGGTGGGTGAGAGAAGGGTGGGAGATGGAAGAGGGGTTTTAATAGTGATTCCAAATTTCCAATCCTATCTCTGTCCTTCTTCTCCTTCTCCTTCCTCTTCTTCCTTGCTTCCCACCTCCAACCGATTGACCACCTAACCTTTTTCCTTTGCCAACCCCTTTTGCTTTGGCTGCTGCAGCCTGCCGCTGCTGCTGGCTCCCGCTCTCCTACGCTGCTAACTTTCAATGGCTGTGGTTTTTTCAATCCCCCGGGGGCGTTGATCCCCAAAACGCCCCTTCGGTTTTTGGTGGGTAGGAGGAGCCGACCGGAACCGCCACCAGGCATTCTAAATAATCGCAGAGGATTAGACTAAAAAATTTGCTGTGGAGTTCCTTAAAATACCCTCTTAGGTTGCCCCATTGAAATAGAAGTTCATTAGGAGGTGAACATGATCCGGACGGGCGGTTCCTATCTTAAATCAAGAACCGCTCACTAAGGATCGATTCCGAAAAATTAGAACCGGAAACCGCCCGTTGGTTCCATGAATTCACCCGAGAACCGGATCTGGTTCCTGGGTGGGTGTATTGAACCGATTCCGCTAGCTAAGGAAAGAGACGGGAAGATGGAGATGGAGATGGAGATGGAGAGCCGGAGACGGTGAGGTGAGTATCAACCGAGAAGAATGAGAGAGTGAGAGTGAGAGTGAGAGTGAGCGTAAGCATGAAGCGAAAGCAGAAGTGAAAAAAGGTGTTTTTCGGCTCAACGTGAAGATGTGAGCGTCGAGCGATTTAAGTTTAATTTAGGAATTTAGGATTTTTCTTTTTAAACCGGTCCGATCCAGTGGACGAGTAGGCGGTTCCACACCTGGAATTGGAAATTGGACCAGTACCCACCGGTTTCCAAAAATTGGAATCAGAAATCGGACTGATTCTCTTAGGAGCCACCGGTTCCGATCCAGTTCGGAGCGGCTCGGGTGATTCTCAATTTTTTTGCGTACCCCTAAAGTTCTTGACCTTTTAAGTGCACCCACTATTTTCTTGCCGTGTGTTATCACTGTTTTATAGGTTCCCCATAACGGAGATGGCCTTCTTTTGAAAACTACTAATTTGCATCCCGAGCACCGTTGTACAAATATGATGACTAAATTACCCTTGCTCGGGAAGAAAGCCTCCCAAAAACACCCTAGCCTCAAACTCAGCCCGCGCCCCTGCGCAAGCACATTCATCCAAATTTGATTCGAGGTTTGTCCCGACCATCGTCTTGACACTACTATCGAGGGATGAACATTTCCCGATTCCGTAAAGCGATTCCAAGTTCCGTACATGTCTCACTTGGAACCTATCAATGGGAACATGTTCATCATCTTTTGAAATTTGAAACTTATCCTACATATCTTAAAACCTGAAACCTCCATGATCGATTTTAGAGTCTACTTAGGTTTCACCTGTATTATTAATTGAACAATTGCTGTAAATCATCACATTTAATAATTACCACTTGCTGCTATGATCAATTAACCACAATTTATATTTAGAGATACGAAAAATATAAAACATTAATAAGTCATAAAATCTGAATCCCACGTTTTTGGCCAAACCATACTCCCCTCCTTAGAACCGATCTGTCTTTTGAAAGCTCAAACTAGTAGTTTCAAATTATACACTCGTCATTTTACATCATAGAACACCTCAGGATCATGCAAAAAATAAACTAAGAAAAAAATACAAAAAACTTTTTTAAGGTTTCAAGTTCTAGATTCCAGGTTCCAAGCCTAGAACCTAAAATCTACCCGTTGAAACAGGTTTCCTAAGTTTTGGAACTCAAAAGCTACCCTACATATCTTGAAATCTTAAACCTATAAGTTCTTACTCGTCAAGTTCCATGTTATATCCTGGTACCATGTTCATCCCTACCACTAGAATTGAATACGGTACTCTCTGGCCCCACCTCCCAATTCCGTACATTTACAACGTGGGATTAGCATCCAGTGGTAGCCATCCGTCATGCTACAGAATTCTTTCTCATGCAAGATTTCTTCCCCGAAGTGCTGTCACGTTGACCATTGACCATCCGAACTTCCTTCCTTGTACTTCAAAGGCAACCCCACACCTTAAAAATTCGGTAAGCCACTCGACGTTAGCTGCGAGCGCCACTCGGAATGACAAATGTACCTGAAGGCGCGCGGGCTACACCCCCCAAAAAACAGAAAAGAAAATGCTATTATATTGGGAAAATTAGGTAACCAAGACACCTTGGACAATATAAAAAATAAAATGAAGAAAATAAGATATTCTATGCAAATAATGGGAAATTACATCTGTAAGCTTGTTGATCTTGTGATCCGAAATTCAAATCCTAGAAGCCAAAAACAAAGAAACTATCGCGAGGGGATTAGCCAAGTGATTATAAACACTTGGTTTGGATACTTGGATTTTGGGTTTTGTGTTCAAATCACAATATGTGGAATAACCATGAGGGTTATACTTATCATCTTGTGAGTGGAGCTTACCTATTACCTATCAAATTGGAAATTTATGCGCATTTTTTATGAATCAGTCGAGTCGAAAGGTTCATATATTACGTATTATTAAAAATAAAAAAAATGTATATTGCTTTTAGATAAAGCGGAATTTAATATATTATATAAATCTAAAAAAAATATGGCAAAAATTACATGTGAACCGGTTGGACATCGACCGTTGGAGATCCGACCGCACGATCCGTTCGATTCGGTCGGTCTGATCCCATTCCTCCACCGGTTCGATGCGTTTCCACGCTGGAACGACACATCTCGGAAGAAGATAGAAGCTCGTCGCTCGCTCGCTCGCTCAGCGCTCAGGGCAAGCAGACATGACATCGGACTGCGGATTGAGCGCGAGCGAGGGGACGATGAGACTTTCGATTCAGTCCGGCGTTTGACCATGACGAGCGTGGAGCATGTGGCGGCGGGGTTCGGAGTTGCGCCTGCCACTCCTGTCTGGCGGCCGAAGCTGATGGGTGCTTCTGGGGTCCGACCGAGGGCGAAGCTCGGCGATGGGAGTGACCCGTTTCTCCAATCTGCCCTCAGTGCCGCGTCTCTTCGTTTCCGAGAGACCCTTCGACCAGGCAAGTAGATTCCTCCTCGGTCTCTGTTCGGCTACGCATTTCGTCGGACACGGTGAGGGGCGCGATAGCAATGGCGTCAGCGAGTTTTGGCCTCTTGCTTTCTCATGGTTATACGCTGGACTTTGAAAAATGAGCGGAGAATGAAAAGTGAAAAGGGATATCTTGGCCACGAAGGAAGGTCTCTCTTGGGCGTATGATGTTAAGTACTGGAACGGGATTGGAACGGAGGAAATAAGGATACGAGGCTAAGAATGTAAAAGAAAATGAAATGTAGATATTCAAATTTATGTTTTGCTTTAATGAAGGAAAAACATGATAAATTGTTATAGAACCAGAATCGCGATTCCAGTCCAACCTTCATGCCCTTTTAGGTGATTGCTAATTGTTAATTCGGTCTTTCTTATGTTAATAACTAAGCCTGATTGTTTTCTTTTGAATATGTCTATTAGCTTGGAGTAGTGCTTACTTCTGAATCCACCACTTCTATCTATGAAGATTCATATTGGAGACATTGCGTTTGCAAGCTCGAGATTGATTCATGCTTTTATTTGCAGAGCCTCTTTTCGTCGATCCATATGCCAGTTGTTTTGTTTCTACTGATAATGAAGTGGACATGAAGAAGCAGACACACCATTATTGTCTTGCAACTAAATATATTGATGACAAGTTGCTTCATACTATCAATCGTATTGATGGGCTCAAGCAGGTAAATTTTGCTCTTCGTGTCGGGACAAACTAAGCAACAGCCATTATTGGAAAACAGTATTGCTTTCTACTTACGTTATGTAGGTTGTTTTGCTAACAGATGGCATGGATACTCGTCCTTACAGACTTAATTGGCCAAGTTCAACCTTGATATTTGACATATCTCCAGATGAATTATACAAAAAAGCAGCTGAAAAACTTGAAGGTGCCCTTTTTTACTGGTTTGGTAGTTTATGAAATTTTAAATTAAAGTTTCGCTGCAAGAAATTTTCCCTTCTGCAGTCTTCATGAGCTCCCATCTTAAAAAGTCTGTGTACGGATAGGCCATGTAATGATTTTTATGCGAAATAACCATTCACTTACCGAAGGCTAGTTTAAGCTATGAGATTTGTGTGAAGAGTCATACTTTCGGCTTTTGGTTTCCCGCCATCACAAATTCCTAATATGGCTTGTCTTTTCTTTATGACCTACATTGTTTCAATGTCCAAACTACCAGGTGTTGGGGCTAAAATTTCAAGAAGTTGCTTATTCTATCACATCCCCTTGGCATTATCCAATTTGCAGCATGTTTTGCACACAAAGGGCTTCAATGGAAGTCGGCCTAGTATATGGGTGATCCAGGTAATGCTCTCCTTAAGACTGTTCAAGTTGATTATGGGATGGTAGAGTGGAGTAGTGGAATGGATTTAGTTGCTCATTAATGTACACTCTTGCAGGGCTTGCCTCTTATGAATATGGCAAGTTTCGAGGATATGTTGTTTGTTGTTAGTAGTATGGCCATGAATGGTAGCCTTTTTTTGGGAGAATTACCTGGCTGGCTGGCAGAGACTGGAATTAAAAGAAATGTGAGATTTCTAATAGTTTGATGCTGGTCTCAAATTTGATTCATGTTACATGCAATTCATATATCCTAGCTATTCGCAGTTTATATATATAGCTCTGTGAGACACTCAAATGTTAGGGTTTTCTCCTGGTTAGTTTGATTCTGGAAAATGGATGGACAAGCTTTTCATGAGCAACGGTTTCCGAGTGGACATAATTAACTACAATGAAGTTGCAAGGAACTTAGGCAAGCAATTGACATCAGAAGAATACAGAAAAATACTATTTG
This sequence comes from Syzygium syzygioides, assembly GCA_031216285.1. Classification (NCBI taxonomy): domain Eukaryota; kingdom Viridiplantae; phylum Streptophyta; class Magnoliopsida; order Myrtales; family Myrtaceae; genus Syzygium; species Syzygium syzygioides. Next base: position 14,737,148 of record CM062249.1, read on the forward strand.
TTGCAGAACAGTTGCGATTTTCTGATGCTCAGGTAAGATGGCTTGTCTCCTAGACCAACTTTTCCTCCATCTCCAGCTGTTATTTGAGCATTCTCTAGATTTATTTCTCGGTATTCTAAGTCAATATTTTGTTAAAACACATCCACATCTCAATTACTCAGTGCTTTGTGAGAATTTGATTTTGCTTTGATAAAAATAAGTACTTCGGATGGTGGTTTATAAGCTGGAGGGGCATGCAAACAGTGCGTTCATTGACTCATTTTGTCAAATTACACCGAGTGAACACCTATCTTGGAGAATAGAATAGCATTGAATCGTCCTTTCCTCTAGGCAGTGCACGTTGAGTTCTAATCTGACAATGGTCCGATGGTTGCCCTACTATGCATCTTTATAAGGTCACTCATTTTCATTGATATTTTCGGAAAGATAGTTTCTGATCAGGTCCATAGAATTCATTTTCTATACTTTTGGCAAATCGGTGTACGTTCAGTGGACAGATACTTTGTTAACCATCTCGCTTTGCTTTCTTCGCTGCCTAGAGCCTGAGGACCTGAGACAAGAGGAGGGTCGATTTAACTATACGTGTGGTTTCACTGTTTTCATGTCGAGAAATTACTAGATTGTAGACCCTGACTCTGCTGTATTTAACACACAATGGTAGATGGAAACATGGAGGAGAGAATTCCAGAGAGTCGAGGAAGAAGGGGATGAAGATGGATTCGAGGAACTCTGAGATGCAAAAGCAATCTTAATCCCTCTATTTCTTCTCTTTGTCAGAGGCTTCGGTGCCACTTCCTTTTGCTGTTGTTAGAAATAGCATGTTTGTTCTTTTTCCTTTACTTTTCTATGAGTATGTAAAGATACCTTCCTCAGCCTTTTGGCTAAGTATGCAGAATATTTAAGATGTGAAGTGAAGAAACACGTGGTAGTGTCAAATTTACGTTTCTTCGTCTTATGGATAGAGGCCAATATTTGCATTGGTCATTGAACAGTAGCTTGCTATCGGAAGATCGCCGTTTTGGGGGATTCCTGAATTCCTCTGATCTCGTTCTGAGCAGATGTTTGCATCTGGTAGAGATTGTGCCTTTTCTCTTTGTAATTTGAGGGTAAAAACGTTCCAGTCTATTGGTGGGAAATAATGGCGTACCATTTTATCTAGCGGATGCGCATATGATAATTCCCTTTGCGGTTTAGTTCCTCGACGGCTTTATCTTTAAGCGATTCACCAGCCAAGGAAGCACTTGCCGTGTGCTGCTGGAGGGTGCGTTTTCAAGATAGTACGAGCAGTATAGTTTCGAACTCTAGTATGGTTTTCCTTTTGCAGTTGTTTGCTTAAGCATTTTGGGAATTAGGTGGGTCGCACGTGGTCCCAGAAGATCCAACGGTTGTCGAGCCCAAGAAAGGGGTAAGTTGTCCACTCGGGGAAGGCAGGCATGGGAAAGAGAGAGACCCATTTCTAATAGCAAAATGGTGGACTTGCCGAGGCCGGAGTAGAAGCACCACCAAACCCCGGCAGAGGGAAGGGTAGTTAACCACTAGAGAAACAACATCATCTGATCTATGTGACCACATGAAAGCTCGATTAGATTTCGGTAGAAAAGTGCCACCCGACTTTCAAGAACCAGACAACGTAAACACAGATTCCAGAATCTAGGCAAGCCAACAAACAAAGATATACGTTCCACCTAACAAGGAAGCTGAGAGCTTGCCCCCCTTGGTACGACCTAATTTTCAAAGGGTAATTCTAGTCTTCTCGACGACGGCTTGCATCGAATAAAAAAAACAAAAACAGGGTCAGACAAATACTAACGGTTTAAACTCCCAAAAAAAGAAAATGTTTGTAGCTGAGGATGCTTATGGTAGAGCCTCGGCTGCTCTCCTTATTCTATTTCGGTGAAGCAAATCAATCGAGGACTCTTGGGTGTTGAACTTGAGTCCTCGCCTGCGAAATGCAATTGCAATAACCTTTTGCGATTGTTAAAGGGTATTAGATACTTGATGGTGTGTATGTAATGCACCATTCGCGTAGCCTTCAAAAAGGCAGATGCTATACAGCATGAGATACTCCGGTTGGTTTATAGAGTTGATTTACGAACTAGTGTGATCGATTGTATGTGGGTATTTAAGCAAGTGGATCACATTTACGACCCAACAAGAATATACCGTATCGTGGTATAAACAAGTTGGTTGTTTGATCGGTTTGTTATATTTAAGTATTATCCGTCCAATGCCCAGCGATTGCACAGCACGTTAGTGAGTCGATGGATTGGTTAGGAGTGTCTTGTGGATGAGAAGAAAGAGAGTCAGCATTTGATCGTCAAACCCTTAAAGGCGGTAATAGCTGTATTGTACGTAGAGGAGGATGAGAAGAAAGAGAGTCAGCATTGGAGTGTGAAGACATATGAGCGGACATGCTGGATATTCAAGAGCATAGTATTGTGTCTCTCGTGATCTATTTATTCATTTTGGGGAAAATTACTTGGTGAGTCTCCTCAAATGATTCCTAAGCAATACATACATACAAACTCATGGCCTTGGCCCCAATCGGATCAAAGCTTACACATGCCAGCTGGTCAGGATAACCCATGCCAATGTCATGATCTTTGGCCCATTGAATCTTTGCCTAGTCCAAAATGGGGTTGGGCTCATCCCTAAACATTCGATCTATTTGCAATGACTTGGACCGATCCTCGTGGACCCAACCTGGGAACCCGATCATTCAGTCGGGTCAAGAGTGGTTCGAGGGAGAACCGATCCAATTCTCGATTCTGAAACCCTAGAACTAGTGGATTCCTAGTCCGATTCCCATTTCTAAGGCTGGAGCTGCCGGTTTTACTCGGGAACTAGATCCCTTGGTCCGGTTCCCAAGTTGAACTAGTCTTTTAGGAAAAAAAGTAGAAGATGCTTTTGTGTACATGGAGAATTGAATCATGATCTTTAATATGAATAAATAACAATATGGCCGTTTGACCAATATATGTTTTTATAATAAAATGGTGTAACGTTTATGTTTTATTATAAAAATTTGATTTTTTTTTGGGTAAAACAAAAATTGGACCAATTCCAATATTTTGAACCGTAGCAAACATTTAAATTAGCAAGTCGAAGTTGTCACGTGAATTTAGAACTCAAAATCGTGAGCTCTGATGGCTTCCCCATGCCAAAGTCAACCGTCTTGAGTTAACGATATATTGTAAAATGGGTCAATCACATCCATTGAGGCTATAAATGATAATGTGTACATAGATTGTTCGTGGACCCTACATGATTTGAGTGAGGGCAGAGAGTCATGCATTAGTATCTGCCTTTTCTTTACCCAGATTTGACCGAGTCATAACTCGTGTGTGTATATATATATGTATGTATATATATATATATATATATATATATATGTATATCAGCTAATTATCCATTTTAGCTTTTCCACTTTGTTTCGGCAGTGGTGATCGGTGATAACTCTACCGACGAACTGAATCTTGTACAACTACAACAACCTTATGGATAATATATAAGTTTCTTTCAAATCAATAAGTATGCCGATCAACATGATTCCAGTACATGCGTAGTTGCTACAAGGTTAGCAATATCGAACATGATCCAATCTGCTTTCCGTTTGTGTCTTATAGATTTAGAAAAAGATGTTATTCCAATAACATTGACACGAACCGATACAAATTACAAACACACCGTGTTCAAGTTATGTTTGATTTGCTTTAGTTTAATGTATCTAGATAATTGTGTATTAAAAAAGAAGGATTTGTATCAGTCATGCTCGTTGTTGGATCATTGAAATTTGCGAGAATTCGTGGTGCGAAATTAACTCTAAACACGTCATTCATCCAATGGTGAATGTGTAAGTTGATAATATAGTTGCTATATCGTCAAAATGCGCACTCTAGGATGAATACTAACATGAGACTGTAATTCATGGATGTCGTGTATACATGTATATGCACGAGGAGGGTGGACCGTTCGAAATGGAAGCCGGATTTTCGCTCCAAGTTGTCCATTCTTTTGGTGAGTATATACACGTATACGAACTCGTTTAACCTCTCCGAAGCTCTAAATAATCGTTTCACTCTCGCACATCATCAGCAGCAACACTAAGTAACCTTCGTCAGTGCAGGCGTAGGAGCCTCCTGGTATGACAGACGTTGCCACTGAGGAGATTGAGAGAGCCTCATACTCTCTCTCTCTCTCTCTCTCTCTCTCTTTTTCTCTCTCTCTTTTTCTCTCTCTCTTGTAAAGCTCCGATGTATCTGCGAGAGAGCTTTGTAGAACGACGAGTGAGTATTAAGTATCAATCAAACGTCTGGAGTTATGCAGAGTTGACAGACCTAAACAAAGCTGAAGAAAACAAACATATCGTTGTCACTGCACAATACAATGAACACCACATCTACCAACGAAACGCGACAAGGAAGACCCCTTACCTAAGACACGCGAGATCGATGAACTCGAACACTCCATTTGTGTCGAAAGAATCGAGTTGCCTAAGGCGGGGAACCCGTGTTGGAGAAGGGGAGCACGTGCAAATAACGCGACCGCGTTGCAGAACAGAAGGAGCTTCGGCTTTTTGCACGTGCCCTGCTTCTCCAACAAGGAAGCTACCCGCCTGGAAAAAAACGAGACCTCGTCTCTCGACGCTTGGTGTGTGTGTGTGTGTGGGGTGTTTGTTTCGTTGATGATGAGTTATGAGCGACAGAAGAAGCTTGAAACTGGTGTGTATTTATAGGCGGAATAGAGGGAGATATTTGGGGGTTCTACAAGAGTCGTGGATGGGCATAGTAATCGAGCGAGTACACGTTATTATTGCGTCGAGGTTGAGAAAACAAAAGGAGAAGAACAAGAAAAGAGAGACATATTTCCCTCCAAGACCATGCTATGCCCTCTTAATGCGAATGGACATCCCAGGACAATTCAAAAGTAAAGGAGACCCCAAGACAAGCATAAAACTCCAAAACCCTTGGTAGATCCATTGCATACAAAACCACGTACACATGGATTGCGGGGGAAAAACAGTAAAAGTGTCAAAACTTATGTACGGTGCTCATTTTTAGTGCTAAAAGTTTTCGCTGACTTACTTAATTGCCAAATCGAAGGAAAAACGATCACTTAAGTGCCAACGGCGAGAAATTTCGACAAAATTAGTACGTGGTTTTTTTTAAAAAAAAAAAATTAGTCTACATGGCATTTTCACTTGTATATTTCGATTTTTTTAAAATATTTCTTTTGATTTTTTTTTCTTTTTTCCTTTTTTTTCTTTTTTTTTTCTTGTTTTTTTTCTTCTTCTACCTTTGGCCAGTGACTGGACACCGGCCATCGGCCATGGCCGGCCGCCTAGGCTCGCCCGGACGAGGCTGCCGTTGCCCGCCACAGGCTAGGCCTAACCTCGCCTCACTTGGGCGAGGGCGGGTGAGCCCCGGCGAGGGCTCCCCTCGCCAGATCTAATAAGGCCGGCCCTTGTCCAAGCCACAGCATTGCCTCGCTGAATTTGGCGAGGGGAGCCCTCATCGGGGCTTGCGTTGCCTCACTGGATCTGGCGACGCAAGGCGAGGTGAGCGCGACCCTCGCTGAGGCTCGCCTGCCCTCACCTAGGCGAGGGTCAGTCGAGCCTTCCTTGTGGTGGGCAACTGCGGCCTCGTCTAGGCGAGGCCAGGCGGCTAGCCATGGCCGGTGGCCGATGGCCGGTGTCTGGCCAAAGGTAGAAGAAAAAGAAGAAAGAAAAGAAAAAAATCAGAAAAAATATTTAAAAAATTGAAAAAATATTAAAATATTATTAAATATTGTCCATGTTAGCGCCGACGTGCCACATAGGATTGAGAAATTATTAAAATATGGCCACGTCAGATTTCCGGTGACCCAAATCGAAGTTGACAATTAAGTGATTGTTTTTTTTTAAGTGGGATTTAAGTGATCCAAAAAAAAAATTTTTGCACTAAAATGAGCACCGTATACAAATTTTGGCATTTCTAGTGTTCTTCCCTCGTGGATTGCCAATCTCTATATTTGAATGCTAGTGTAGGATTTGGACGAGGGCATAGCTATTAGTGTTGAACGTATCTTGTGTGACGGTTGTACCATGTATTGTTAGTAAGATAGAGAGACAAAACTATTCCACCCACATATGTGGGTTGTCATGATTACGTGAGGACGGATTTAGGTGCTAATCGATATCGATCCGAGCCATGACACAATGGTTCTTGAGTTTTAAAAGTCGACCGCATTCATTAAACTGACATATCCTAAGTAAGTAGTCTATTCCATTTCATTTCAAAACATAAGCACGAAATTCTGTGTCGATTATTGTTCGTATATATCTAACTTGGAGGTCGAAATTAGAGTTCTAGTCCTGAAGAAAGCGGATTTGAATCATCGGATCCTTCGGCGAATTGAGATTAGCTTGACAGGCGAAAAGATATCAAACTCTCTCTACACGCTACAAAAAACCATGGGCTAGTCTTATTGCCTCGGGTCCAAATTTTGTCACCGTCTGTTTGTGGCGTTTGCTCCGTCGCCTTTGCTTAGGGCGGCAAATTTTTCATGGCTCGACATCGATCCTGATCAAAACCCGGGATCTCTGATCTTGGTGTCCAGTTGAACTCGACCCCAAAAAATGAGATTTCCATGGCTTGACATCAATCACACGCACCAGCGTGGCTGAGAAGTACAACCTTTCACCCCAGGGCAAGAAAAGTGGAAGGGGAGAGGAGAGAATATTAATAATGCAGAGGAGTGCACGAAGACATTGCGTGTTGGGCACAAAAGGTTCTTGAGTGTGTTGTGATCGCGTTGTGTTTGCGATTCTTGGTGAGAAATAGAGCTATGAGTGAGGAGGGTATGATTCCCTATGCATATGTCAGTAGACGTAGGTGTGGTGCTCAGCCTCTTTTCCACCCCCAAAATTTATGGTGGTTTGATCATTTAGAAGACTTCTCCTCCCAACATATATCATGCGAGAGATTCAGTGTCCCTCCAGCCCAAAGTTGTAAAAGAAGGAAGAAAAAAAAGAGAAAAAGGTTCTCTCTTTTCAAATGCTTTTCAAGATACGGATCGATATGGGTCGCACAGTCTGCGTAACTTCATGTCTACACATCTTGCGTTCGTCGTTTTTAATACCACCGGTTAGCAACTTGCCAAACCAAAACGATCCCACCGGTGCTATAATCGACTTTTTAAGCAGTCTAGGGCAAGCTCCAAATAGTTTGTTAAATGGCCAAAACAAAAGGAAAAGCTTTAACCCTAAGCCCTTGAATGTACTTGGGTCATTTGTCTCGACTTTCACTGCAATGACATGAGCAGTAGATCCATGTCTGCCCATTTTTCTTTCTTACCGGACCCGAATTGATGGCAGACTGTCGTCACCATTGTCTTGCGGAGGAAGAACATAGATTCTCGGATGATTTCAACATGCAAATCTGGCGACATAAATACGAGCATGTGTACTATGTACGTGCGGGAGTGCGCAAAGTAAATGGTCCATTTGGTCACTCACTCCTTTTGCTTATTCAAAACTGCTCTCGATACTCAATCGTGCCCCCCTCTTCTAAACCTCTCCAATTCCAACCCCAGCACTCGATGCGTACCTTTGACTTTAATCGGCTCAAGAACAGCAACTCAACAAATGGTGATGCACACTCGTATCTAAAAAAACTGGCCATGAAGATCTTCCAGGGTTTAGATGCAAATGTGTGGCGAGAGGAATAACAATTAAATGCACTCGTTCTAGGACTGATGTGGTAGATCATGTTTGTTGTGATTTGTTGCACAATTGAAAGAATGATCTATCTCAAGAAGTACCTCGAGAAGTAGACGGCAACCAATGTTGGTCGAAAAAGATGATTTAAATGCGATCGACATGACATCGACATATATAGAACGATAAATGCAAATTCTGTTGGGATGCATTTTCAATTGGTGGTGTGTCTGGAAGTCATTTTTCTGAGATCAGCATCACCTACATTTTTCTACCTCATATTTGTTGCTACAAAAAGATATGTCCCTCTGCTTATTCACTACCGTCATCGATTCATCTTTTTCGGCCAACCCATGTTTTCCGAAGTCATTACATCGCCCAGGCATCGTGATCATGGTGTATCTGCTTAAGGAAGCCCATTTCCTAGAGACCACAGGAGACGGGCTATCTTTGGCTTGGCTTTGCCTATTTTGACTCTCTGAAGATTAAAAAGATAACGATGCCTTTACCCAAAAAAAAAAAAAGAAAATGATGCCAGCACATTGAAATGCTACAGGATCCGGAAAAAGATGAAAACTATAAGGCGGAAGTTTGAAGAAGAAGCAGTTTATAAAGTCATGACATAGAATTCTCATCGAAACTGAGAAAGTATGTTGCGGGGCGATTATGCCACTTGACAATAACATGTGGTGTCGAAAAGCAAGTCAATCAGAAGTGATAGGTTTCAAATTTCAAGGGCAAAGTCGGCTGGAATAGATCTTGCGAGGCAATGCAGTAAGAGGTTATGCCATGTCGGCCATGTAACCAATACATAAAATAATTTCTACATCGATGATGGAGAACAGATGCAAGGAACAAAAGTTAATAAAGTTTACTAAGTGTTACTTCAAGTCAAAAAGAAGCAGTGGCACTGGCTGTTAGTTTAGAACAGCGACAATTGGGGTCGCTTTCGAAGATGCAACCTACAATGTCCTTATTGTTGCTCACATTTAACAGATACTTGTGCCTTTCTTGCAATAGGCTACGCCAACCAAACAAAAACCTACACTATATACACATCTTGATTTGTAGAAATTCTTGAACTTTCACAATACAGAACAAATTATGATACATTTTAAGAAAAATTTCTGCATCCCATTCAGCAGAAAAGCCATCACTTTCTCTTGATGCATACTTACTTACTAAGAAGGTACATGCGCATATTAATATATTACACCACTATTTGCCCATATTGAAATTAACTTGAACAACGTAACGCATTCTAATCTGGTCAACATTGTAAACTATGTACTCATTGTAGAGCAAGGCACCCTGCAAGGAACAGAAAGTCCAGAGTGAACATAGAAAATATTCAGTTCGAATTATGTGTCAGTACTTACACAGTATGCATTACACATGTAACAGTAACGTAACCTGAAAGAAAAGGCTTGAGTATGTAATTATATACCTTATGATTTGATTGCTCCTTTGGCCTCCCTAAGGGAACAACAATACCATCTTCCAGTGCCTGAGCTTCTGCTGGATCCGGTGAAGTAGCACCAACCCCTTTCGTGCTGCAATATTGGGAATATTAGGTCGAATCTCAAATACTTTATGTAGCTCTGAAATATCTGGGTTAATCAATTTCTTTTTTCTATCGTCCTTGAGGCATTTGCTTCTATGTGATGTAATGGAAATTATATTCACATTCAAACCTCAGTTTTCCAGCTGGCAACTTGTCGGCATCATACTTCGCATGTAGAAGCTCAACCATGTCACCGAGTGCAACCTGAAAAGCATTTGATGGATTCAGAGAGAGAGGGAGAAAGCAATTTGCAGTCACACACATGCTATTCCAGCCAAAAGAAATTCAAAAATCAAGTCCTTTCATCTTTGTTCATTTTGTGAAAAAAATTGTGCCTCCGGATATGGATAAATAATTACAAGGAAATGTTATATCTCAGAGCCAGAGACTTCTGTGTGCCGACAGTAGAAAAGTTACTTTCCTGCAACGAGTTCTCCATGTAACAAGGAGTCTGAGTTTCTGAAATCCCATTAAAAAATAAAGCCAGTAACCATATATAAACTCTGACCCAGCTCGCAACGATACATGCAGGAGACTGCTACTCAAATTGCATGCATGATTATAGACGTGGTTTTATTTATTGTATTTATTCAGCTTCTGCTTCGCCTCACAAGCAGCACTCAAGCAGTTAAGCAACCAGCATGCTTCTATGGTCATATCAGGACAAATACTGATGTTGTGCTTTTAACTCAGGTTTGCTAAGTGCAAACTGTATAAGGACAAATTTATACCTCACATAAAAGCAGAACACCAGATGTGGCAGCACTATTGGCATAGCAATAATTAGCACTTTTGGAGAACATATCTGCAAAGTAAACACCTTTCCCAAACATGTAGCCAGTTGCAGGAGCTTCAGGAGGAGCAATTCGCAAGCCTTGTGGTTTCACGGAAATTTCCCCTCAGTATCTATGGTTATACATGGATAGAGTTCTCAAGAAGACAGTCGACCATACACACCTTGGGACAAAATGCCAGTCCAGTTTGTAAGACGAGAACCATGCCACAGGAGCATTTTGTTTGAGGTACTGGAGAACTGAAAAGGAATTACAGAGTAGTCAGTAGTTGGCTACTTGCACTAGGCAAGCAATTGCTGAATCATATGTCATTAAAAAATCAATTAAAGAAATCTGATAAAAAGCTAATATTGCTCTGAGGATATAGATATTATAGGACCATGTATGACGACCTTACTAAAGCGGTTAGTTTCCCCTTCTCGTGATACTCGGAATATTTGTACAATATCAACAGTATAACTAGAATGGGTCTTTGCATGAGTGTTGTGCATGTATGTTGCAATCTGCACTTGACACAACACATAAGTGGATCAGATCAGGCAGACATGCAGGTAAAGAGGCAAAAGCAGGAGCAAATGAACAGTTTCGAGTGCAGATGATGGAAATCGTGCAAGGGAATAGAACATTGATGATAGAAATCTTATTGTTCACAATAATATTGATACCAGCGTATATTCCTGAGAATTGACTTCAAGTGGCGTTAGTTTGCATCCAAGACATTGATAGCGAGCATACAAGGGATCCTCCTATAAGATGAAAGACATGCAAATTAGCCGAATTGGAATCGATCAAAACTCAAACAGAAGGAGAACATAATCCACATCTCTGTGAGGAGCTAAAACAAACTTGACTGAGATAGTTTAAAAACAAAAAATAATTGTAGAAAAGCCACTTTATCAAGATAAGAACCAGCAGTCCATTTAAAAGAGGATTTAGAAGCAAAACAAGTCTTCAAGAAGGCAAATTAGGTACTATCCTGTATCCTTGTTTCTGAAAGGACAAGAAGAAAGACAAAAGTGCAGAATGAGCATATCAATTAGCAGTTGAAGTTGATGCACTATCCCAGAGGACACATTTTTCATGTCATTAACATTTAAAAGGGATATAGACAGATAGTTCCAAATAACTCACGAAATCAGATAGCATTTATAATTTCCCTGAAGCTAGGCAAACGGGTCCAAGTAACTTGAGAAATTAGTTTGGACTCACAATTTTGTAGATACTCTCTGACAACAATTAAATAAAGCCTTTTATACTAAGTAGGGTCACCACATGGTGGATAAAGTTCTCAAAATCTTTCCCTAAAATATCCATGTATGTCTTCTGTGGCCTTCCTTTACCTCTTTCAACCAATAGCCACAAAGAGATAATCTTCCAATTCTAACAACTCACAAAGAAAATGAAAAAGAAAGAAAATTTCATGGAGAATTCATGGAGAATCTCTTTCTTTTTTTGGGCCAAATCAACATATACACAAATAGAACCAACCCCCCCCCCCCCGCCCCCCCCGCCCAAAAAAAAAAATCCTCAAAAGACATAAAAAAAATAAAAGATATCCCACAAAATCACAAAAATTCAAAATATTGGATATGAGCATGTCAATCCTGAAAGCTACATGCTCCCTACTTCAGGATTGACATCTACTCAGCATCTAAAACCTCCTGATAATAAAGGTCAAGAAAAAACACCATCCTTCAACACGCTGTATGCTTCTGCTGGACGCATACTAGAGTTCACCTATATCACAAAATACCGGGACTGACTAGCACACACATAGACACATAAGGTTAACTAAATAAGGATTTTAATTCTACATACAACTTGAGTCCCTACACTCAGTTACACATTAGTGCAAATTTATAAGTCAGCAAGTAGGAAACCATAAAAATTATACCTCTGTCCCAATATCATCCTTCAACAACTTGGATGCAACCTCTATTTCACCCAGAGCTTCAACCTTCAAAATATTGTAAGCAGCTGAGAATATATCATTTTACTTTTTACAAACAACAGCACAATGGTACTTTCATATACAGAAGGTTAAAACTCAGAAAGATAAACTGCAGAGAATTTATACTTGTTATGAGAAAAAACAACCCAAAACCTCAGACCATTGAGTGTAGGAAGACCCTGTGTATGTAAGACCCTTTGAAATCACCAAGCAAGCAATGTGGGATAACAAATTAACATTCACCGCCCCCCAATTCCCCTTCCATTCTCCCTCTCAAACATAAAACTGCGCTGACACCGTATAAAGAATGCGAATGAAACTGAAGAGCGAGGAACCACAAACGTAATAATATTAAGTGGGGCATGAAGGATGAGAAATGTTGGCACTGATACTATATTAGAATATGCAACCAAGAGCTTAAGCCATTAGGGTCAAAGGAGGCTACAAATATATAAGGTCGATTGAATCTCATATTCAAGCGATGCGTGATAACACAATCACAACACTAATATTAAAGTTTCTAAAATAAAGGAATTTTGTGTGGGGTTTAAGCAGTAAAGAAAATTGATCCATGATGAAATTAGAAATCTCATGGAAAATGACTGAGCGGAAGTCATTTTTTAGGATCCTTTTGTAGAATTTTGCACAGCAACACCAACATTTGTCTTTCTTTCCTCCTGTTCTCTCCCAATTTAATTCTTTGCAACAATTCCACAGATAATAAACTCATCTTGAACCAAATGGAATGGAACAGTGAACGTAGCTCTTTCACGCCACGTAGTAGGAAATTGCATAAGCAAGAACAACTAAGTATCTATTGCAAAAGCAATGGTGGCTCAGAGAAACTTCAAACAAATTTGGAAATAAATGACTAGTGTACGGCCTTGCACTTAGTGATAATTTCATTCAGGACTATCTAATTAATGGATTATTAGGAGCCCTAAATGGATCTAAACTCCAACTTCAAAAATTACTTGCTCAGAAATAAGCATCTGCATCCAAGAGAGCTTTACTGGATGCAGACCACCTTAATAATTCGAGGTTCTAAAAGAAGATTCTATCCCCTTTGTTTCCAAAACATATATGAGAACCAAACAATGGCAGAAATCAAACCGCATAATGAAAACCATATGGAAACGAAAGAAGAGACAAAGCAGTTGGAAAAAGAGAATCCTCAGCAGCTTCCCTATCAGATCAAAACAGCATAATCAAGATATCACCAGAAGTATTCAGATAATTTTCACAAAATAATATATTACCATTTCCAACTTGCTTTTCAATTTCTGAAGGGTGTCAATGACAAACTCTCCTGCAATTATCATACAGCCTCATCAATCAAAATTATATACAAGTTGGTATAAACTCCAGAACTCAGTGTATGGGCTGAATAAAAGGATAGAAAGAGAAACTCACTCATTTTCTTAAAGCCAAAGTCATGAGGTATAACAGAATAAAATTCACTGCAAAAAATAGGGGGAAAGCCTCAGCTTTGGTACATGCGTAAAAGAAGAAACATTTCGATCCAATAAACAATACAGTCAGGAAAAAAAAACAATTCTTCATCATGTGTGTGCATATATATATATATATATATATATATATAGAGAGAGAGAGAGAGAGAGAGAGAGAGAGAAATTTTACCCGCTCAATTGTTCAAGCTTTTTCCTATCTGACTGTCCAATCACATCAGCGATCCGTTTTAAGACATCATAACCCTGCGTAAGATGAACGACTGCATTGAAAAAAACTAGTGAAGGAGCAGGTTAACACCATTTATGCTATTAAAAAACTACAATTCCCAAGAGAGAGGAAAAGACAACAAGCTCTTCATTGTTCTTTTCTGGCAGCTTCATACAGAAGATAAATATAGTCTTGATATGACATAAGAAGAGGGATGAATCTCACAGGGAGAGAAGGGACAAGAAGCAAGTATTGACTGAATGGATCGGCATTGTCCAGTATATTTAGAGATATCACTTAGAGTGGAAGTGGAAGTTCTTATAAATTCTAAATTTTCACAATGATACAGTTAATATTTTGCTGTAGAAAGGCATGGACACTGAGGTGTGCATACAGGTTCCTTGTGCCCTCACAGGCTAGTAACAAAGCACAAAGCACATGGTGAAACAGATTTTAAATTGTCTGTGTGTTCCGAAGCACAGATGCACCTCTTCATGCGCCTCACAGCATCAAATTTCAGGTGCACAAGGCAACCATTCTTTCGTGGCATTGTTCAGGGGACTTCACTAACCAAAACCTCTAACAGAATTTAATCACGAAAGGGACCGAATGCGCGCACAAAATTTTGTAAGACAATGCCGCGCAGATGTAATGGCACATCCTTGCTACAAAAAGCATTTTCTGGACAGAAAACAAGTAGGATTATGATACCAGAACAGTGCAGAATGAAAAATATGGGAGGACACAACTTTAAAGTGGTCTTGCAACCAGTGCACACTCAAAAATAAATTATTGTGCAAAAAATCAAACAAAGAGGAATGCTTAAATTTAAAAAGTTTAAAATACAAAAAGCTGAATTGTAACCAACTAGAGACTATCCACAGCATTAGTTGTAAACTTGCCTTCAATATCGTTGATTTGCTAAGTTTACCAAGAGGCAGCTTCTCCGCATTATATCCTAAAATACAAGAACATAAACAATTAAACAAACTAAAGATCCAGTAAAAAAGTCACCAGGGGAACAAAGAACCAAACAAATTAAACTAAACGAATCATGATGTATGCTTATGATATGAATAAATGGGATAATATAAGATGTTCATACTTAGCTATGAACTAAAAAGGGTGAAATGATTAAAGAACTGACCTATTTCCATCATTTGCTGTTTCATCATACTGATATTGCATATTAGAGAGAGAAACTTTGCAATAGGAGGCTCGAGTTTTGTTTTCCGTAGTTGACTTGTTGTAGTAACAACAGGCTTGGTAATGACCTGAGGACAATTAGGGCATTCTTAGAATATGTTGAAAAGATTATATGAAAAGTTGAGATCAAGATTTTTTTAATCAATTTTTTTTCCTGCCTTCTCCAGCAAACTCTGATGATCAAAATTCTTTCCCAACTTTCCCTTCCTTTGCACATAAACACTAGTAGACTCAGTTAAAGTAGCCGAAAGAACACTGCACTTTTGGATGCAGACACTAACCTCTTGTTCCTCCTTTCCACCATAGTCCATTTCCAGCCATGTATAGTATTTAGGGTAACAAATGAATTCCTTCCGTTCAAACCAATGATTTCTCGTTTTGGCATAAAATTTCTGTACGAACTCATTGATGGCGGTATCTCGTGATGTATAGGGGCCATGTAGTTTATCTTGACCCTTAATACCAACTCTCCCCCATCTATTATAAATCATGAATGCAGCCCCGTCATCAGATTCTGCAAGCAATTTCATAACCATCAAATAGTAATCACCATTAATGTAGTTAACTTATTAGCAATTGTTTTGTCACTGGGAAATATAACCATGATATAAAAGGAAGCTCTAAGATTGGTCAAGCAAATTACCATGGATTCATTAAGGAACTTCAAAAGCGTGTAATTTTAGCTAATGTGAAGGACAACAAAGTTATAGATATAAAGAAATTGTTTGTTCTCTAGTCATTAATTCAATGTTTCCAAAGGCATAGCTATAAGATCTAATGGTACTTTGTTCTCTTGATGGCCAAGCACTATATAGACACAAAGAAAATACCACTCACAAATATTGTATTTGTGCAGGTATTTCAATATGTTATCCCCATGCCATATGGCATTTATTCAAAAATAGAACTCCAGTGGATACATCGCACATCCTCTTTACTTCTAGACCTTTCACTAATTTAGGATATAGACATGGTTAACATTGTCTCAAAGGATATCACTAGCTCCTCCAACTACATATCAGTGGTTGCACATGCTAGGTACAACCAAAATCAATTTTACTCTACGTATTTGCGAGAGAATCAAATATGTAAAACCAGAACTCAGAGATGTAACCTAGAAGTTGAATTGTGTAGAACTTGTTATTGTTATCTCCCACATTTGTCTGATTCAACATAGCATCATATACATCATCACCCTGCATTACAAACAATAGAACTGTTCAAT